>JAWDJN010000031.1:0-1200000 GCA_037788925.1 Mytilus galloprovincialis
TTCTTTTTTACTTGTTAATTGTATTTCCAATGAGTTGGAGTTATGCCATATAAGAAAACAAACAGGTTGAATTTCTTATATATGACTAATTATATATAAGAAGATGTGGTATGAGTTCAAATGAGACAACTCTCCATCCAAGTCACAATTTGTATTAGTAAAGGCATTTATTAGAATAAAAATTCAAATGATAAAATGTCAGAATCAAACTTCTTGTAAGATCTAGTTATCAGTGAAACAATTTTAATTTGGTTGATTTATGATGGAATATGTGGATACTACCAATAATTTTTCACAAGTGGTTTCATTCGGGAACTGTATATATGTTCCTAGTTACACCAATGATTTGTATACATGTAGTAAGGATTGAAATCTCGTAGACCTTTGCATAGACTATTATAATGTGTTATGCAGTGCAATATTTTGTGTGAATCTATTGTGCATTTCCATGGGACTCAGCGTGCCTTCATTGATGGCAGACTTTTGCATCACCTAAATATCTAAATAAACGTTTTGTAAGTATTAAAGTCCATAATGATCAAATGTTACTATACACATCCTTAGTTTCATATCTATTACATCCTTGATGTTGACAAAAGGGGAAAATTCCTACTATTACATTATTTGCATACAGTCGAAGTTGATGAAAACATATGGCAGCACCTAACCACTGATTGAAATATCCGACAATGCTTGCATAATAATGCAAACTAATTCAATAATAAATAGTTGATTGATAAAAGATGCAGTAAATAAATCAATATTAAAAAGAACAAGGTAATGCTAATGAGATTACATCTACAAAATTTGATTACGACAAAAAAATATTCATTGAATAGTTGTGAATGCGACAGTGACAAATACATTAAGAGTCAACTAAACAGCAGTTAACAAATCATAAAAAAATGTTAAAAACATAACTACACCAACCAAACCACAAAAATAGTCTCGGGTGCTCCAGTAGGTTTAGCATATCCTGCTTCACAAGTGACACATGATGTGTTACTCATAGCACTAAAACAATTAGTGAAAAGTTAGAAAAAGTCTTAAGCGAGAAATATAGAAGGTGGCTACGACTAGCTAGTGGAACATTTTTGGACCTGTTTTTAGACAATACATTTCTGGGATAGCATCAGAAAAGAAACATACCTAAAATGTAACCAAGTTAAAATCAACAGGCAAATCAAGATAATTTCTCCCGACTTATTATTAAGAAATGGTTGTACGAGATTATTTGACATTTCTCTCTTTTATTTATTACACTAAAATAAGATATTAAATCTCGCTAAACAATTATAGTACTGAAAATCTCTTAACGTAATGTATATGTAAAAAGGGAATCGTAATAAGGTTAAACTAGAGGCTCTCAAGAGCCTGTGTCGCTCACCTTGGTCTATGTGCCAGGGCCGTAACTAGGCATGTTATTTTAGTGCGGCGAATTTTTTTTTTTTTTTTGAGGGTATGAAATGAATGGTGCAAAATCCTGCATTCTAGGCATTCCCAGAGAGTTTGACAATGTTTTAAATTTGGACACTTTTTATATAAATTTTTCATATTTAGACTTTTACTAACACCAAATTCTGAACAACTTTATTTAATTTTAATGTAAGATAATCATTCAAATATTAATTAGAGGGGGACGCCAGAACATAGAACAATCATCGATTCTGTAGAGTTTGCCAAATTTTTCTAAGGCCGGTTTCGTCAAATAGTTTCAGTATATATGGTCTGCTAACATCCTTATCGCAATGAACATGGAGCATGACAATACCGCACAATCTCTCGCCACTCATGCATGCGCTTCTCCAAGTTTTCAGTCGTTTCAGGGAAGTCTGTGTTTCTAGCGGTAGCACATCAACACAATGATCGACGTCTTCTTCCGATTCCTTCTTCGGTAGCAGCATCGGTAGTAACAGTTTTGTTTGCAAAAGGGAATTAAGCTTTCCTGTTAGCACCATCATGCAGTGGTAGTTACAAAATATTAAACTCGCTTTTATGCTGACAAAGAGTAAACAAACTAGGGATAGAATAAGATAAGATACATGAATATGATTCTATCTAGATTAAGTATGACATGAGCACAGGGGAATTGGCTTGGAGTTTTCGCCGTTTACATGTAGGTCCGTAAGTTGAAATTATTTCTAGAAATAGTCGATGGTATTTTAGTTCTAGAATCTATAAATTTTGGGGTTAGGAGTTTGGGGTTTACGATTCCGAAACCCCGAATATAAAGACACGAAATTCCGTTGTCCCATATAAGTAAAGACAAAATCCCGCCTTAAAGTTTCTACCGTTCCTCAATAATGTCAAATTAGAATATGGGATGTTCTTTCAACTTTTAAGGTTAAAGAAACATGGATAAATACTAATCCATGCATGTCTCATATTATTTATATTTTATTTATCTGTAAAGAGAAAGATTAAAGTTCGCGAAACAGAGAAATGAATACGCAGACAGGCTGACTGCTCACTTGCAATGCCCAGTACTTGATTTGTCAGTCTACTTATCGTTTCTGGATTAGTTCTAATGAATTTATATTAAATACTCAGACTCTGTTCACAAAAAAAATAGTTTACTAGAATTGTTCCTTCTTTACATTTACGGTAGATGTTTCCTTTTTTATGCAAGAGCCTGTTTTTGACCAAAGATCCATGATGATTATCGTTACTAGGTTAATGTAATCGAGAAACATCACCCGTTAAGATGCTGAGTTATTAAATTATAATCCTGATAACTAATTATATCTAGGAAGAATGATTAAAAGAAATAATGACAAGTTATAGAAATTAAGGTTGAGACAGAACAACAAATGACTATTATATTTATATATAGGTTTATAAAAAAAAATCAGTTCCGAAATATTAGTGAGGCAATTGCCTCAAGGGTAGTTACGGCCTTGTGTGCATATTATCAATGCACACAGATAAATTCTTGACAAAATGGTGTTTTTGTGATGGTGATGTGTTTGTAGATCTTTCTTTACTGAACATTCTTGTTGCTACAATTATCTCTATCTATAATGAACTTGGCCCAGTAATTACAGTGGAAAATATTTCCTAAAAATTTACAAAATTTTTTAACAATTGACTATAAAGGTCAATAACTCTTTAAGGGGTCAACTGATAATTTTGGTCATGTTGACTTATTTGTAGATCTTACTTTGCTGAACATTATTGCTGTTTACAGTTTATCTCTTTCTATAATAATATTCAAGATGATAACCAAAATCTGCAAAATTTCCTTCAAATTACTTATTTCGGGGCAGCAACCCCAATAACCGGTTGTCCTATTCATTTGAAAGTTTCAGGGCTGAAAGATTTTCACTTGATGAACAAATTTACCCCATGTCAGATTTGCTCTAAATGCTTTGGTTTCAGAGATATAAGCTAAAATCTACATTTCACCCCTATGTTCTATTTTTAGCCATTACGGCCATCTTGGTTGGTTGGCCGGGTCACGCCACACATTATTTAAACTAGATACCCCAAAGATGATTGTGGCCAAGTTTGGATTAATTTGGCCATGTAGTTTCAGAGGAGAAGATTTTTGTAATAGATTACTAAGATTTACGAAAAAATTGTTAAAAAATGACTATAAAGGACAGTAACTCCTAAAGGGGTCAACTGGCCATTTCGGTCGTGTTGACTTATTTGTAAATCTTACTTTGCTGAACATTATTGCTGTTTACAGTTTATCTCTATCTATAATAATATTCAAGATAATAACCAAAAACAGCAAAATTTCCTTAAAATTACCAATTCAGGGGCAGCAACCCAACAACGGATTAACCGATTCATCTGAAAATTTCAGGGCAGATAAATCTTGACCTGATAAACAATTTTACACAGTGTCAGATTTGCTCTAAATGCTTTGGTTTTTGAGTTATAAGCCAAAAACTGCATTTTACTCCTATGTTCTATTTTTAGCCATGGCGGCCATCTTGGTTGGTTGGCGGGGTCACGCCACACATTTTTTAAACTAGATACCCCAATGATGATTGTGGCCGGTTTAATTTGGCCCAGTAGTTTCAGAGGAGAAGATTTTTGTAAAAGTTAACGACGCCGGACGACGACACCGGACGCAAAGTGATGGGAAAAGCTCACTTGGCCCTTTGGGCCAGATGAGCTAAAAAGGCAACTAGTATACCGCTGTTCAAAAGTCATTAATCGATTGAAAGGAAAACAAATCCGGGTTACAAACAAAAATTGAGGAAAACACATCATCTATAACAGGAAAACAATGAAACAACAGAAACACTGAAGTGCAACAAAAAACAAACGACAATATAACAGTCACGTTGAAAACAAAACATTACGACACAAGAGACGATTTCAGCTTCCCAATTGTGAACTTTCTATTTCTAAGTAGCAACATTCCAGCAGCGCCTACATATTGAGTATATATCTCCCAATTGATACGATATTCCCGTGCTTGTATTTCCTATCATGATTTCCTTGATAGAGGGTTGCTGCTCACAAGGAAGCTATTAAACCAAGAGTTCCAATTGGTGAAGTTGAAATTAATATTCGTAAATTTACCAGACACCATCACGAGTTGGTTGCGCTTTATGACAATGTTTAACTTAATGTTAAATATTAAGAAAGCTGTGAAAATTAGAGATGGGATGATGAACTAATTTGGTGTCACACAAGATCAGGAACTGTGACAACAATTGTAATATTTTGTAAGACGTATCCTAATTTTTTTCGTATCCGTTATTTACTTTTGAAGTTTTAGGAAAACGAAAGATTTGACAACTATCCACAAGAGCACAAAAATGACAAATATATACTAGTAATCACTGAAAATTCACGCCACACTAAGACAATTAAGCTTAGTAATATTCATTGTACGTGGACAAGTCTTATTTCAAATATTGTTCGCCAAGACATCAACATAATTTCAGAAACCAATTGCAGAAAAACAGGTTTTTCTTACATATTTATTTTTACAAAATGTGGTGCTTTAAACGCAAAAAATTATATTACCCCTTAAAGTTGTCAATTGCATACATGTCATACGAAATAAACAACAACATTTTGACAAATGTTTTTTTTTTATATATGAATATTAAAGTAATGTCTAATCTTTGAACGATTGGCATACTGTGAAATTAAGTTGACTAATATACTGCCTGAAATGAAATAAAGAAGAAATTAAGGTATGCATAATCCAATTATATGACACTCACTTCAGAATGATATGCTGGACTTCAAATTGACAGTACTGATTTGAGACAATGCCAAACGACGAGCTGATTTTAATCTCTAATCAATTAAAACAAAATGTCTTTAAATTCTTAGAAGAGATGCAAAGATACAAAAGGGACATTCAAACTCATTGCGACAAGAACTGAAAAAAAATAAAAGACCAATGACACTCCGCAATACAATACGATTCAGTCTTATATATTGAGATCATGATATTGTTCCCGATTAATGAAAACATTTGTAAGGGTTCCACGGAACCCAGTGTCTCACCTACTCTTTCTGTTAATCGCAGGCTCAACAAAAATGAGGAAATAAATCAATAAAATATTCCTGTTGATACTATCTTTTGATTGTAAGAAGCGTCTGTCCAAGTTTGGTAAAAATCAAGGATAATTTATGAATCTAATAAATGTTTAGAAGAAAACAAAATTTCCTTCTAGATACTAGCTTTTGATCATAAACAAGCTTCTGCCCAAGTTTGGTACAAATAGAAAATAGTATAAGAAAGTTATTAAAATTTTAAAAAGTTAAACCACAGAGTGAATGTGTTGTTTCCTTGCAGAAAATCTAAGTCCATTTAAAAGTAAAACACGGAATTTTTTTTAATTTTTTTACAAAATTTACTTCTGGATACTATCTTATGATCATAAACAAGCTTCTGTCTAAGTTTGATACCAACCCAGAATAGTTTAAGAAAGTTATTAAAATTTTAAAAACTTTAACCACAGAGTGAATGTTATATTTCCCGACAGAAAAACTAAGTCCATTTATTAGTAAAAAACATAAAAAATAGATTTATTTTTTTACAAAATTTACTTCTGGATACTATCTTATGATCGTAAACAAGCTTCTGTCCAAGTTTGGTACCAACCCAGGATAGTTTAAGAAAGTTCTTAAAATTTTAAAAACTTTAACCACAGAGTAAATGTAAGATTTCCCGGCAGAAAAACTAAGTCCATTTATAAGTAAAAAACAGAAAAAATGGAATTTTATTTTTACAAAATTTACTTCTGGATACTATCTTATGATTATAAACAAGCTTCTGTTCAAGTTTGGTAGAAATCCAGTAAAATTTAAGAAAGTTATTAAAATTTCAAAAACTTTAACCACAGAGTGAATATTTGTGGACGCCGCCAACAACACCGACGACAACGACACCGACGACGACGGAATGTAGGATCGCTTTGTCTCGCTTTTTCGACTTAAGTCAAAGGCTCGACAAAAAGAGAGAGGTAATTGTAGCATCTATTTTTATTTCTATTATGAGTCGGCAGATACATTAAATTAGAATTTAAGAATATAAAAACTATATACTGACACAATTCCAGTCAGTGAACCGAGGTTATTAGGTGTGTAGACAATATAAAAAAGAGGCAGCAGATTCCAAGATACCTTCAAAACTCGTAATTTGAAGAGAAACCGAAAACGTCGTGTCGAAAAATCTTCGTGTTACCCTTTATATAATTGTATGACTCACAATTCGAATCCAACTTATTAAAAAATTTTATGTATTTTTTTTATATATTACTGTCCATTATCCTTCAAACCTAAAGGTATATTGCATCATCAATGTCATTGTCATATGATTTGCAACACTACTAACATGTCTGAGAGAATTCTACCCACCTGACGTGGAAATGTCCCTAGAGTCCTTAGATTGTCTTGATATATAAATAAAAATAAATATCTTTGAAGCATACTTTTATATATCTCCCAATTGATACGATATTCCCGTGCTTGCATTTCCTATTATGATTGCCTCTGCTCACCAGGAAGCTTTTAAACCAAAAGTTCCAAATGGTGAAGTTGAAATCATCCCTTCGGGAATATTACGGACGGCATCACGAGTTGGTAGACCGTTATGGAATAACCGTTTCACAAATGATATCAGATATGTTCCTAAAGTCGTAACTACAATCCCCTTCCCTTTCATGAATGTGACCTACCGAATTAAACTATTTACCGGATTTGTTATCACATTAGCAACACGACGGGTGCCACATATGAAGCAGGATCTGCTTACCCTTCCGGAGCACCTGATATCACCCCTAGTTTTTGGTGGGGTTTGTGTTGCTTATTCTGTAGTTTTCTATATTGTGTACTATTGTTTGACTGTTTGTCTTTTTAATTTTTAGCCATGGCGTTGTCAGTTTATTTTCGATTTATGAGTTTGACTGTCCCTCTGGTATCTTTCGTCCCTCTTTTACTATGTCTACACATATGATATTATTATAAGGTACATTGAACGAAAACTTATACATGCAATGATATTTTACTTAGATAGACAGGTTTTTATCCTTTCATTGGATCTAATGATGTTTCTTCTCGAATAAGATAATTATACTGTCGACAGACAGGTTTTTATCCATTCATTTGATTTGATGATATGCCATAGAGCGTAAGAAAGTTTTACCTTGGATTTCTTGCTGTTCCATAGAGAGTTAGAAAGTTTTTATCTTTTCATTTGATTTGATGATCTACATAGAGAGTAAGATAGTTTTACCTTGATAGACAAGTTTTCATCCTCTCATTGGAATTGATGAGGTTCCATATAAGAGTAAGATAGTTTTACTTTGATAGACAGGTTTTTATCCTGTCATTGGATTTGATTATGTTCCATAGACAGTAATATAGTTTTACCTTGATAGACAAGTTTTCATCCTCTTATTGGATTTGATGACGTTCCATATAGAGTAAGATAGTTTTACCTTGATTGACAAGTTTTCATCCTCTCATTGGATTTGATGAGGTTCCATAGAGAGTAAGATAGTTTTACCTTGATAGACAGGTTTTCATCCTCTCATTGGATTTGATGAGTTTACATAGAGAGTAAGATAGTTTTACCTTGATAGACAAGTTTTCATCCTCTCATTGGATTTGATGACGTTCCATATAGAGTAAGATAGTTTTACCTTGATTGACAAGTTTTCATCCTCTCATTGTATTTGATATGGTTCCATAGAGAGTAAGATAGTTTTACCTTGATAGACAAGTTGTTATCCTCTCATGGGATTTGATGAGGTTCCATAGAGAGTAAGATAGTTTTACCTTGATAGACAGGATTTTATCCTCTCAATGGAATTGATGAGGTTCCATAGAGAGTAAGATAGTTTTACCTTGATAGACAGGATTTTATCCTCTCATTGGATTTGATGAGGTTCCATAGAGAGTAAGATAGTTTTACCTTGATAGACAGGATTTTATCCTCTCAATGGAATTGATGAGGTTCCATAGAGAGTAAGATAGTTTTACCTTGATAGACAGGATTTTATCCTCTCATTGGATTTGCTGAGGTTCCATAGAGAGTAAGATAGTTTTACCTTGATAGACAGGATTTTATCCTCTCATTGGATTTGATGAGGTTCCATAGAGAGTAAGATAGTTTTACCTTGATAGACAAGTTGTTATCCTCTCATGGGATTTGATGAGGTTCCATAGAGAGTAAGATAGTTTTACCTTGATAGACAGGATTTTATCCTCTCATTGCATTGGATTTGATGAGGTTCCATAGAGAGTAAGATAGTTTTACCTTGATAGACAGGATTTTATCCTCTCATTGGATTTGATGAGGTTCCATAGAGAGTAAGATAGTTTTACCTTGATAGACAGGTTTTTATCCTCTCATTGGATTTGACGAGGTTCCATAGAGAGTAAGATAGTTTTACCTTGGTAGACAGGTTTTTATCCTCTCAATGGAATTGATGAGGTTCCATAGAGAGTAAGATAGTTTTACCTTGATAGACAGGATTTTATCCTCTCATTGGATTTGATGAGGTTCCATAGAGAGTAAGATAGTTTTACCTTGATAGACAGGATTTTATCCTCTCATTGGATTTGCTGAGGTTCCATAGAGAGTAAGATAGTTTTACCTTGATAGACAAGTGTTCATCCTCTCCTTGGATTTACCTTGATAGACAGGTTTTCATCCTCTCATTGGATTTGATGAGTTTACATAGAGAGTAAGATAGTTTTACCTTGATAGACAAGTTTTCGTCCTCTCATTGGATTTGACGAGGATCCATAGAGAGTAAGATAGTTTTACCTTGATAGACAGGATTTTATCCTCTCATTGGATTTGACGAGGTTCCATAGAGAGTAAGATAGTTTTACCTTGATAGACAGGATTTTATCCTCTCAATGGATTTGACGAAGTTCCATAGAGAGTAAGATAGTTTTACCTTGATTGACAAGTTTTCATCCTCTCAATGGAATTGATGAGGTTCCATAGAGAGTAAGATAGTTTTACTTTGATAGACAGGATTTTATCCTGTCATTGGATTTGATGAGGTTCCATAGAGAGTAAGATAGTTTTACCTTGATAGACAGGTTTTCGTCCTCTCAATGGATTTGACGAGGTTCCATAGAGAGTAAGATAGTTTTACCTTGATAAACAGGATTTTATACTCTCAATGGATTTGACGAGGTTCCATAGAGAGTAAGATAGTTTTACCTTGATAGACAGGATTTTATCCTCTCAATGGAATTGATGAGGTTCCATAGAGAGTAAGATAGTTTCACCTTGATAGACAAGTTGTTATCCTCTCAATGGATTTGACGAGGTTCCATAGAGAGTAAGATAGTTTTACCTTGATAGACAGGATTTTATCCTCTCAATGGAATTGATGAGGTTCCATAGAGAGTAAGATAGTTTTACCTTGATTGACAAGTTTTCATCCTCTCATTGGATTTGATGAGGTTCCATAGAGAGTAAGATAGTTTAAACTTGATAGACAGGTTTTCGTCCTCTCATTGGATTTGACGAGGTTCCATAGAGAGTAAGATAGTTTTACCTTGACAGACAGGATTTTATCCTCTCATTGGATTTGATGAGGTTCCATAGAGAGTAAGATAGTTTTACCTTGATAGACAGGTTTCTATCCTCTCAATGGAATTGATGAGGTTCCATAGAGAGTAAGATAGTTTTACCTTGATAGACATGATTTTATCCTCTCATTGGATTTGACGAGGTTCCATAGAGAGTAAGATAGTTTTACCTTTATAGACAGGTTTTATCCTCTCATTGGATTTGATGAGGTTCCATAGAGAGTAAGATAGTTTTACCTTGATAGACAGGATTTTATCCTCTCATTGGATTTGATATGGTTCCATAGAGAGTAAGATAGTTTTACCTTGATAGACAGGATTTCATCCTCTCATTGGATTTGATGAGGTTCCATAGAGAGTAAGATAGTTTTACCTTGGTAGACAGGTTTTTATCCTCTCATTGGATTTGACCAGGTTCCATAGAGAGTAAGATAGTTTTACCTTGATAGACAGGATTTTATCCTCTCAATGGAATTGATGAGGTTCCATAGAGAGTAAGATAGTTTTACCTTGATAGACAGGATTTTATCCTCTCATTGGATTTGATGAGGTTCCATAGAGAGTAAGATAGTTTTACCTTGATAGACAGGATTTTGTCCTCTCATTGGATTTGATATGGTTCCATAGAGAGTAAGATAGTTTTAACTTGATAGACAGGATTTTATCCTCTCATGGGATTTGATGAGGTTCCATAGAGAGTAAGATAGTTTTACCTTGATAGACAGGATTTTATCCTATCAATGGATTTTACGAGGTTCCATAGAGAGTAAGATAGTTTTACCTTGGTAGACAGGATTTTATCCTCTCAATGGAATTGATATGGTTCCATAGAGAGTAAGATAGTTTTACCTTGATAAACAGGATTTTATTCTCTCATTGGATTTGATGAGGTTCCATAGAGAGTAAGATAGTTTTACCTTGATAGACAGGATTTTATCCTCTCATTGGATTTGATATGGTTCCATAGAGAGTAAGATAGATTTACCTTGATAGACAAGTTGTTATCCTCTCAATGGATTTGACGAGGTTCCATAGAGAGTAAGATAGTTTTACCTTGATAGACAGGATTTTATCCTCTCATTGGATTTGATGAGGTTCCATAGAGAGTAAGATAGTTTTACCTTGATAGACAGGATTTTATCCTCACAATGGAATTGATGAGGTTCCATAGAGAGTAAGATAGTTTCACCTTGATAGACAAGTTGTTATCCTCTCAATGGATTTGACGAGGTTCCATAGGGAGTAAGATAGTTTTACCTTGATAGACAGGATTTTATCCTCTCAATGGAATTGATGAGGTTCCATAGAGAGTAAGATAGTTTTACCTTGATTGACAAGTTTTCATCCTCTCATTGGATTTGATGAGGTTCCATAGAGAGTAAGATAGTTTAAACTTGATAGACAGGTTTTCGTCCTCTCATTGGATTTGACGAGGTTCCATAGAGAGTAAGATAGTTTTACCTTGACAGACAGGATTTTATCCTCTCATTGGATTTGATGAGGTTCCATAGAGAGTAAGATAGTTTTACCTTGATAGACAGGTTTCTATCCTCTCAATGGAATTGATGAGGTTCCATAGAGAGTAAGATAGTTTTACCTTGATAGACAGGATTTTATCCTCTCATTGGATTTGACGAGGTTCCATAGAGAGTAAGATAGTTTTACCTTTATAGACAGGTTTTATCCTCTCATTGGATTTGATGAGGTTCCATAGAGAGTAAGATAGTTTTACCTTGATAGACAGGATTTTATCCTCTCATTGGATTTGATATGGTTCCATAGAGAGTAAGATAGTTTTACCTTGATAGACAGGATTTCATCCTCTCATTGGATTTGATGAGGTTCCATAGAGAGTAAGATAGTTTTACCTTGGTAGACAGGTTTTTATCCTCTCATTGGATTTGACGAGGTTCCATAGAGAGTAAGATAGTTTTACCTTGATAGACAGGATTTTATCCTCTCAATGGAATTGATGAGGTTCCATAGAGAGTAAGATAGTTTTACCTTGATAGACAGGATTTTATTCTCTCATTGGATTTGATGAGGTTCCATAGAGAGTAAGATAGTTTTACCTTGATAGACAGGATTTTGTCCTCTCATTGGATTTGATATGGTTCCATAGAGAGTAAGATAGTTTTAACTTGATAGACAGGATTTTATCCTCTCATGGGATTTGATGAGGTTCCATAGAGAGTAAGATAGTTTTACCTTGATAGACAGGATTTTATCCTATCAATGGATTTGACGAGGTTCCATAGAGAGTAAGATAGTTTTACCTTGGTAGTCAGGATTTTATCCTCTCAATGGAATTGATATGGTTCCATAGAGAGTAAGATAGTTTTACCTTGATAGACAGGATTTTATCCTCTCATTGGATTTGATGAGGTTCCATAGAGAGTAAGATAGTTTTACCTTGATAGACAGGATTTTATCCTCTCATTGGATTTGATATGGTTCCATAGAGAGTAAGATAGATTTACCTTGATAGACAGGATTTTATCCTCTCATTGGATTTGATGAGGTTCCATAGAGAGTAAGATAGTTTTACCTTGATAGACAGGATTTTATCCTCTCATGGGATGTGATGAGGTTCCATAGAGAGTAAGATAGTTTTACCTTGATAGACAAGTTTTCATCCTCTCATTGGATTTGATGAGGTTCCATAGAGAGTAAGATAGTTTTACCTTGATAGACAGGATTTTACCCTCTCATTGGATTTGATGAGGTTCCATAGAGAGTAAGATAGTTTTACCTTGATAGACAGGATTTTATCCTCTCATTGGATTTGATGAGGTTCCATAGAGAGTAAGATAGTTTTACCTTGATAGACAGGATTTTATCTTCTCAATGGAATTGATGAGGTTCCATAGAGAGTAAGATAGTTTTACCTTGATAGACAGGATTTTATCCTTTCAATGGATTTGATGAGGTTCAATAGAGAGTAAGATAGTTTTACCTTGATAGACAAGTTGTTATCCTCTCATTGGATTTGATGAGTTTCCATAGAGAGTAAGATAGTTTTACCTTGATAGACAGGATTTTATCCTCTCATTGGAATTGACGAGGTTCCATAGAGAGTAAGATAGTTTTACCTTGATAGACATGATTTTATCCTCTCATGGGATTTGATGAGGTTCCATAGAGAGTAAGATAGTTTTACCTTGATAGACAGGATTTTATCCTCTCAATGGAATTGATGAGGTTCCATAGAGAGTAAGATAGTTTTACCTTGATAGACAGGATTTTATCCTCTCAATGGAATTGATGAGGTTCCATAGAGAGTAGGATAGTTTTACCTTGATAGACAAGTGTTTATCCTCTCATGGGATTTGATGAGGTTCCATAGAGATTAAGATAGTTTTACTTTGATAGACAGGTTTTTATCCTCCCATTGGATTTAACGAGGTTCCATAGAGAGTAAGATAGTTTTACCTTGATAGACAGGATTTTATCCTCTCAATGGAATTGATGAGGTTCCATAGAGAGTAAGATAGTTTTACCTTGATAGACAGGATTTTATCCTCTCATTGGATTTGATGAGGTTCCATAGAGAGTAAGATAGTTTTACCTTGATAGACAGGATTTTATCCTCTCAATGGAATTGATGAGGTTCCATAGAGAGTAAGATAGTTTTACCTTGATAGACAGGATTTTATCCTCTCATTGGATTTGATGAGGTTCCATAGAGAGTAAGATAGTTTTACCTTGATAGACAGGATTTTATCCTCTCAATGGAATTGATGAGGTTCCATAGAGAGTAAGATAGTTTTACCTTGATAGACAGGATTTTATCCTCTCATTGGATTTGCTGAGGTTCCATAGAGAGTAAGATAGTTTTACCTTGATAGACAGGATTTTATCCTCTCATTGGATTTGATGAGGTTCCATAGAGAGTAAGATAGTTTTACCTTGATAGACAGGTTGTTATCCTCTCATGGGATTTGATGAGGTTCCATAGAGAGTAAGACAGTTTTACCTTGATAGACAGGATTTTATCCTCTCATTGGATTTGATGAGGTTCCATAGAGAGTAAGATAGTTTTACCTTGATAGACAGGATTTTATCCTCTCATTGGATTTGATGAGGTTCCATAGAGAGTAAGATAGTTTTACCTTGATAGACAGGTTTTTATCCTCTCATTGGATTTGACGAGGTTCCATAGAGAGTAAGATAGTTTTACCTTGGTAGACAGGTTTTTATCCTCTCAATGGAATTGATGAGGTTCCATAGAGAGTAAGATAGTTTTACCTTGATAGACAGGATTTTATCCTCTCATTGGATTTGATGAGGTTCCATAGAGAGTAAGATAGTTTTACCTTGATAGACAGGATTTTATCCTCTCATTGGATTTGATGAGGTTCCATAGAGAGTAAGATAGTTTTACCTTGATAGACAAGTGTTCATCCTCTCCTTGGATTTACCTTGATAGACAGGTTTTCATCCTCTCATTGGATTTGATGAGTTTACATAGAGAGTAAGATAGTTTTACCTTGATAGACAAGTTTTCGTCCTCTCATTGGATTTGACGAGGTTCCATAGAGAGTAAGATAGTTTTACCTTGATAGACAGGATTTTATCCTCTCATTGGATTTGACGAGGTTCCATAGAGAGTAAGATAGTTTTACCTTGATAGACAGGATTTTATCCTCTCAATGGATTTGACGAGGTTCCATAGAGAGTAAGATAGTTTTACCTTGATTGACAAGTTTTCATCATCTCAATGGAATTGATGAGGTTCCATAGAGAGTAAGATAGTTTTACTTTGATAGACAGGATTTTATCCTGTCATTGGATTTGATGAGGTTCCATAGAGAGTAAGATAGTTTTACCTTGATAGACAAGTTTTCGTCCTGTCAATGGATTTGACGAGGTTCCATAGAGAGTAAGATAGTTTTACCTTGATAGACAGGATTTTATCCTCTCAATGGAATTGATGAGGTTCCATAAAGAGTAAGATAGTTTCACCTTGATAGACAAGTTGTTATTCTCTCAATGGATTTGACGAGGTTCCATAGAGAGTAAGATAGTTTTACCTTGATAGACAGGATTTTATCCTCTCAATGGAATTGATGAGGTTCCATAGAGAGTAAGATAGTTTTACCTTGATAGACAGGATTTTATCCTCTCATTGGATTTGATGAGGTTCCATAGAGAGTAAGATAGTTTAAACTTGATAGACAGGTTTTCGTCCTCTCATTGGATTTGACGAGGTTCCATAGAGAGTAAGATAGTTTTACCTTGATAGACAGGATTTTATCCTCTCATTGGATTTGATGAGGTTCCATAGAGAGTAAGATAGTTTTACCTTGATAGACAGGATTTTATCCTCTCATTGGATTTGATGAGGTTCCATAGAGAGTAAGATAGTTTTACCTTGATAGACAGGTTTTATCCTCTCATTGGATTTGACGAGGTTCCATAGAGAGTAAGATAGTTTTACCTTGGTAGACAGGTTTTTATCCTCTCAATGGAATTGATGAGGTTCCATAGAGAGTAAGATAGTTTTACCTTGATAGACAGGATTTTGTCCTCTCATTGGATTTGATATGGTTCCATAGAGAGTAAGATAGTTTTAACTTGATAGACAGGATTTTATCCTCTCATGGGATTTGATGAGGTTCCATAGAGAGTAAGATAGTTTTACCTTGATAGACAGGATTTTATCCTATCAATGGATTTGACGAGGTTCCATAGAGAGTAAGATAGTTTTACCTTGGTAGACAGGATTTTATCCTCTCAATGCAATTGATATGGTTCCATAGAGAGTAAGATAGTTTTACCTTGATAGACAGGATTTTATCCTCTCATTGGATTTGATGAGGTTCCATAGAGAGTAAGATAGTTTTACCTTGATAGACAGGATTTTATCCTCTCATTGGATTTGATATGGTTCCATAGAGAGTAAGATAGATTTACCTTGATAGACAGGATTTTATCCTCTCATTGGATTTGATGAGGTTCCATAGAGAGTAAGATAGTTTTACCTTGATAGACAGGATTTTATCCTCTCATGGGATGTGATGAGGTTCCATAGAGAGTAAGATAGTTTTACCTTGATAGACAAGTTTTCATCCTCTCATTGGATTTGATGAGGTTCCATAGAGAGTAAGATAGTTTTACCTTGATAGACAGGATTTTACCCTCTCATTGGATTTGATGAGGTTCCATAGAGAGTAAGATAGTTTTACCTTGATAGACAGGATTTTATCCTCTCATTGGATTTGATGAGGTTCCATAGAGAGTAAGATAGTTTTACCTTGATAGACAGGATTTTATCTTCTCAATGGAATTGATGAGGTTCCATAGAGAGTAAGATAGTTTTACCTTGATAGACAGGATTTTATCCTTTCAATGGATTTGATGAGGTTCAATAGAGAGTAAGATAGTTTTACCTTGATAGACAAGTTGTTATCCTCTCATTGGATTTGATGAGTTTCCATAGAGAGTAAGATAGTTTTACCTTGATAGACAGGATTTTATCCTCTCATTGGAATTGACGAGGTTCCATAGAGAGTAAGATAGTTTTACCTTGATAGACATGATTTTATCCTCTCATGGGATTTGATGAGGTTCCATAGAGAGTAAGATAGTTTTACCTTGATAGACAGGATTTTATCCTCTCAATGGAATTGATGAGGTTCCATAGAGAGTAAGATAGTTTTACCTTGATAGACAGGATTTTATCCTCTCAATGGAATTGATGAGGTTCCATAGAGAGTAAGATAGTTTTACCTTGATAGACAAGTGTTTATCCTCTCATGGGATTTGATGAGGTTCCATAGAGATTAAGATAGTTTTACTTTGATAGACAGGTTTTTATCCTCCCATTGGATTTAACGAGGTTCCATAGAGAGTAAGATAGTTTTACCTTGATAGACAGGATTTTATCCTCTCAATGGAATTGATGAGGTTCCATAGAGAGTAAGATAGTTTTACCTTGATAGACAGGATTTTATCCTCTCATTGGATTTGATGAGGTTCCATAGAGAGTAAGATAGTTTTACCTTGATAGACAGGATTTTATCCTCTCAATGGATTTGATGAGGTTCCATAGAGAGTAAGATAGGTTTACCTTGATAGACAGGTTTTCATCCTCTCATTGGATTTGATGAGTTTACATAGAGAGTAAGATAGTTTTACCTTGATAGACAAGTTTTCATCCTCTCATTGGATTTGATGACGTTCCATATAGAGTAAGATAGTTTTACCTTGATTGACAAGTTTTCATCCTCTAATTGTATTTGATATAGTTCCATAGAGAGTAAGATAGTTTTACCTTGATAGACAAGTTGTTATCCTCTCATGGGATTTGATGAGGTTCCATAGAGAGTAAGATAGTTTTACCTTGATAGACAGGATTTTATCCTCTCAATGGAATTGATGAGGTTCCATAGAGAGTAAGATAGTTTTACCTTGATAGACAGGATTTTTTCCTCTCATTGGATTTGATGAGGTTCCATAGAGAGTAAGATAGTTTTACCTTGATAGACAGGATTTTATCCTCTCAATGGAATTGATGAGGTTCCATAGAGAGTAAGATAGTTTTACCTTGATAGACAGGATTTTATCCTCTCATTGGATTTGCTGAGGTTCCATAGAGAGTAAGATAGTTTTACCTTGATAGACAGGATTTTATCCTCTCATTGGATTTGATGAGGTTCCATAGAGAGTAAGATAGTTTTACCTTGATAGACAGGTTGTTATCCTCTCATGGGATTTGATGAGGTTCCATAGAGAGTAAGATAGTTTTACCTTGATAGACAGGATTTTATCCTCTCATTGGATTTGATGAGGTTCCATAGAGAGTAAGATAGTTTTACCTTGATAGACAGGATTTTATCCTCTCATTGGATTTGATGAGGTTCCATAGAGAGTAAGATAGTTTTACCTTGATAGACAGGTTTTTATCCTCTCATTGGATTTGACGAGGTTCCATAGAGAGTAAGATAGTTTTACCTTGGTAGACAGGTTTTTATCCTCTCAATGGAATTGATGAGGTTCCATAGAGAGTAAGATAGTTTTACCTTGATAGACAAGTTTTCATCCTCTCATTGGATTTGATGACGTTCCATATAGAGTAAGATAGTTTTACCTTGATTGACAAGTTTTCATCCTCTAATTGTATTTGATATAGTTCCATAGAGAGTAAGATAGTTTTACCTTGATAGACAAGTTGTTATCCTCTCATGGGATTTGATGAGGTTCCATAGAGAGTAAGATAGTTTTACCTTGATAGACAGGATTTTATCCTCTCAATGGAATTGATGAGGTTCCATAGAGAGTAAGATAGTTTTACCTTGATAGACAGGATTTTATCCTCTCATTGGATTTGATGAGGTTCCATAGAGAGTAAGATAGTTTTACCTTGATAGACAGGATTTTATCCTCTCAATGGAATTGATGAGGTTCCATAGAGAGTAAGATAGTTTTACCTTGATAGACAGGATTTTATCCTCTCATTGGATTTGCTGAGGTTCCATAGAGAGTAAGATAGTTTTACCTTGATAGACAGGATTTTATCCTCTCATTGGATTTGATGAGGTTCCATAGAGAGTAAGATAGTTTTACCTTGATAGACAGGTTGTTATCCTCTCATGGGATTTGATGAGGTTCCATAGAGAGTAAGATAGTTTTACCTTGATAGACAGGATTTTATCCTCTCATTGGATTTGATGAGGTTCCATAGAGAGTAAGATAGTTTTACCTTGATAGACAGGATTTTATCCTCTCATTGGATTTGATGAGGTTCCATAGAGAGTAAGATAGTTTTACCTTGATAGACAGGTTTTTATCCTCTCATTGGATTTGACGAGGTTCCATAGAGAGTAAGATAGTTTTACCTTTGTAGACAGGTTTTTATCCTCTCAATGGAATTGATGAGGTTCCATAGAGAGTAAGATAGTTTTACCTTGATAGACAGGATTTTATCCTCTCATTGGATTTGATGAGGTTCCATAGAAAGTAAGATAGTTTTACCTTGATAGACAGGATTTTATCCTCTCATTGGATTTGATGAGGTTCCATAGAGAGTAAGATAGTTTTACCTTGATAGACAGGATTTTATCCTCTCATTGGATTTGATATGGTTCCATAGAGAGTAAGATAGTTTTAACTTGATAGACAGGATTTTATCCTCTCATGGGATTTGATGAGGTTCCATAGAGAGTAAGATAGTTTTACCTTGATAGACAGGATTTTATCCTATCAATGGATTTGACGAGGTTCCATAGAGAGTAAGATAGTTTTACCTTGGTAGACAGGATTGTATCCTCTCAATGGAATTGATATGGTTCCATAGAGAGTAAGATAGTTTTACCTTGATAGACAGGATTTTATCCTCTCATTGGATTTGATGAGGTTCCATAGAGAGTAAGATAGTTTTACCTTGATAGACAGGATTTTATTCTCTCATTGGATTTGATGAGGTTCCATAGAGAGTAAGATAGTTTTACCTTGATAGACAGGTTTTTATCCTCTCATTGGAATTGGATTTGACGAGGTTCCATAGAGAGTAAGATAGTTTTACCTTGGTAGACAGGTTTTTATCCTCTCAATGGAATTGATGAGGTTCCATAGAGAGTAAGATAGTTTTACCTTGATAGACAGGATTTTATCCTCTCATTGGATTTGATGAGGTTCCATAGAGAGTAAGATAGTTTTACCTTGATAGACCGGATTTTATCCTCTCATTGGATTTGATGAGGTTCCATAGAGAGTAAGATAGTTTTACCTTGATAGACAAGTGTTCATCCTCTCCTTGGATTTACCTTGATAGACAGGTTTTCATCCTCTCATTGGATTTGATGAGTTTACATAGAGAGTAAGATAGTTTTACCTTGGTAGACAAGTTTTCGTCCTCTCATTGGATTTGACGAGGTTCCATAGAGAGTAAGATAGTTTTACCTTGATAGACAGGATTTTATCCTCTCATTGGATTTGACGAGGTTCCATAGAGAGTAAGATAGTTTTACCTTGATAGACAGGATTTTATCTTCTCAATGGATTTGACGAGGTTCCATAGAGAGTAAGATAGTTTTACCTTGATTGACAAGTTTTCATCCTCTCAATGGAATTGATGAGGTTCCATAGAGAGTAAGATAGTTTTACTTTGATAGACAGGATTTTATCCTGTCATTGGATTTGATGAGGTTCCATAGAGAGTAAGATAGTTTTACCTTGATAGACAGGATTTTATCCTCTCATTGGATTTGACGAGGTTCCATAGAGAGTAAGATAGTTTTACCTTGATAGACAGGATTTTATCCTCTCAATGGATTTGACGAGGTTCCATAGAGAGTAAGATAGTTTTACCTTGATTGACAAGTTTTCATCCTCTCAATGGAATTGATGAGGTTCCATAGAGAGTAAGATAGTTTTACTTTGATAGACAGGATTTTATCCTGTCATTGGATTTGATGAGGTTCCATAGAGAGTAAGATAGTTTCACCTTGATAGACAAGTCTTCATCCTCTCAATGGATTTGACGAGGTTCCATAGAGAGTAAGATAGTTTTACCTTGATAGACAGGATTTTGTCCTCTCAATGGATTTGATGAGGTTCCATAGAGAGTAAGATAGTTTTACCTTGATAAACAGGATTTTATCCTCTCAATGGATTTGACGAGGTTCCATAGAGAGTAAGATAGTTTTACCTTGATAAACAGGATTTTATCCTCTCAATGGATTTGATGAGGTTCCATAGAGAGTAAGACAGTTTTACTTTGATAGACAGGATTTTATCCTCTCAATGGAATTGATGAGGTTCCATAGAGAGTAAGATAGTTTTACCTTGATAAACAGGATTTTATCCTCTCAATGGATTTGACGAGGTTCCATAGAGAGTAAGATAGTTTTACCTTGATAGACGAGTTGTTATCCTCTCATGGGATTTGATGAGGTTCCATAGAGAGTAAGATAGTTTTACCTTGATAAACAGGATTTTATCCTCTCAATGGATTTGACGAGGTTCCATAGAGAGTAAGATAGTTTTACCTTGATAGACAGGATTTTATCCTCTCAATGGAATTGATGAGGTTCCATAGAGAGTAAGATAGTTTCACCTTGATAGACAAGTTGTTATCCTCTCAATGGATTTGACGAGGTTCCATAGAGAGTAAGATAGTTTTACCTTGATAGACAGGATTTTATCCTCTCAATGGAATTGATGAGGTTCCATAGAGAGTAAGATAGTTTTACCTTGATAGACAGGATTTTATCCTCTCATTGGATTTGATGAGGTTCCATAGAGAGTAAGATAGTTGAAACTTGATAGACAGGTTTTCGTCCTCTCATTGGATTTGACGAGGTTCCATAGAGAGTAAGATAGTTTTACCTTGATAGACAGGATTTTATCCTCTCATTGGATTTGATGAGGTTCCATAGAGAGTAAGATAGTTTTACCTTGATAGACAGGTTTCTATCCTCTCAATGGAATTGATGAGGTTCCATAGAGAGTAAGATAGTTTTACCTTGATAGACAGGATTTTATCCTCTCATTGGATTTGACGAGGTTCCATAGAGAGTAAGATAGTTTTACCTTTATAGACAGGTTTTATCCTCTCATTGGATTTGATGAGGTTCCATAGAGAGTAAGATAGTTTTACCTTGATAGACAGGATTTTATCCTCTCATTGGATTTGATGTGGTTCCATAGAGAGTAAGATAGTTTTACCTTGATAGACAGGATTTTATCCTCTCATTGGATTTGATGAGGTTCCATAGAGAGTAAGATAGTTTTACCTTGGTAGACAGGTTTTTATCCTCTCATTGGATTTGACGAGGTTCCATAGAGAGTAAGATAGTTTTACCTTGATAGACAGGATTTTATCCTCTCAATGGAATTGATGAGGTTCCATAGAGAGTAAGATAGTTTTACCTTGATAGACAGGATTTTATCCTCTCATTGGATTTGATGAGGTTCCATAGAGAGTAAGATAGTTTTACCTTGATAGACAGGATTTTATCCTCTCATTGGATTTGATATGGTTCCATAGAGAGTAAGATAGTTTTAACTTGATAGACAGGATTTTATCCTCTCATGGGATTTGATGAGGTTCCATAGAGAGTAAGATAGTTTTACCTTGATAGACAGGATTTTATCCTATCAATGGATTTGACGAGGTTCCATAGAGAGTAAGATAGTTTTACCTTGATTGACAAGTTTTCATCCTCTCAATGGAATTGATGAGGTTCCATAGAGAGTAAGATAGTTTTACTTTGATAGACAGGATTTTATCCTGTCATTGGATTTGATGAGGTTCCATAGAGAGTAAGATAGTTTTACCTTGATAGACAAGTTTTCGTCCTCTCAATGGATTTGACGAGGTTCCATAGAGAGTAAGATAGTTTTACCTTGATAGACAAGTGTTTATCCTCTCATGGGATTTGATGAGGTTCCATAGAGATTAAGATAGTTTTACTTTGATAGACAGGTTTTTATCCTCCCATTGGATTTAACGAGGTTCCATAGAGAGTAAGATAGTTTTACCTTGATAGACAGGATTTTATCCTCTCAATGGAATTGATGAGGTTCCATAGAGAGTAAGATAGTTTTACCTTGATAGACAGGATTTTATCCTCTCATTGGATTTGATGAGGTTCCATAGAGAGAAAGATAGTTTTACCTTGATAGACAGGATTTTATCCTCTCAATGGATTTGACGAGGTTCCATAAAGAGTAAGATAGTTTTACCTTGATAGACAGGATTTTATCCTCTCAATGGAATTGATGAGGTTCCATAGAGAGTAAGATAGTTTCACCTTGATAGACAAGTTGTTATCCTCTCAATGGATTTGACGAGGTTCCATAGAGAGTAAGATAGTTTTACCTTGATAGACAGGATTTTATCCTCTTAATGGAATTGATGAGGTTCCATAGAGAGTAAGATAGTTTTACCTTGATAGACAGGATTTTATCCTCTCATTGGATTTGATGAGGTTCCATAGAGAGTAAGATAGTTTAAACTTGATAGACAGGTTTTCGTCCTCTCATTGGATTTGACGAGGTTCCATAGAGAGTAAGATAGTTTTACCTTGATAGACAGGATTTTATCCTCTCATTGGATTTGATGAGGTTCCATAGAGAGTAAGATAGTTTTACCTTGATAGACAGGTTTCTATCCTCTCAATGGAATTGATGAGGTTCCATAGAGAGTAAGATAGTTTTACCTTGATAGACAGGATTTTATCCTCTCATTGGATTTGACGAGGTTCCATAGAGAGTAAGATAGTTTTACCTTTATAGACAGGTTTTATCCTCTCATTGGATTTGATGAGGTTTCATAGAGAGTAAGATAGTTTTACCTTGATAGACAGGATTTTATCCTCTCATTGGATTTGATATGGTTCCATAGAGAGTAAGATAGTTTTACCTTGATAGACAGGATTTTATCCTCTCATTGGATTTGATGAGGTTCCATAGAGAGTAAGATAGTTTTACCTTGGTAGACAGGTTTTTATCCTCTCATTGGATTTGACGAGGTTCCATAGAGAGTAATATATTTTTACCTTGATAGACAGGATTTTATCCTCTCAATGGAATTGATGAGGTGCCATAGAGAGTAAGATAGTTTTACCTTGATAGACAGGATTTTATCCTCTCATTGGATTTGATGAGGTTCCATAGAGAGTAAGATAGTTTTACCTTGATAGACAGGATTTTATCCTCTCATTGGATTTGATATGGTTCCATAGAGAGTAAGATAGTTTTAACTTGATAGACAGGATTTTATCCTCTCATGGGATTTGATGAGGTTCCATAGAGAGTAAGATAGTTTTACCTTGATAGACAGGATTTTATCCTATCAATGGATTTGACGAGGTTCCATAGAGAGTAAGATAGTTTGACCTTGGTAGACAGGATTTTATCCTCTCAATGGAATTGATATGGTTCCATAGAGAGTAAGATAGTTTTACCTTGATAGACAGGATTTTATCCTCTCATTGGATTTGATGAGGTTCCATAGAGAGTAAGATAGTTTTACCTTGATAGACAGGATTTTATCCTCTCATTGGATTTGATATGGTTCCATAGAGAGTAAGATAGATTTACCTTGATAGACAGGATTTTATCCTCTCATTGGATTTGATGAGGTTCCATAGAGAGTAAGATAGTTTTACCTTGATAGACAGGATTTTATCCTCTCATGGGATGTGATGAGGTTCCATAGAGAGTAAGATAGTTTTACCTTGATAGACAAGTTTTCATCCTCTCATTGGATTTGATGAGGTTCCATAGAGAGTAAGATAGTTTTACCTTGATAGACCGGATTTTACCCTCTCATTGGATTTGATGAGGTTCCATAGAGAGTAAGATAGTTTTACCTTGATAGACAGGATTTTATCCTCTCATTGGATTTGATGAGGTTCCTTAGAGAGTAAGATAGTTTTACCTTGATAGACAGGATTTTATCTTCTCAATGGAATTGATGAGGTTCCATAGAGAGTAAGATAGTTTTACCTTGATAGACAGGATTTTATCCTCTCAATGGATTTGATGAGGTTCCATAGAGAGTAAGATAGTTTTACCTTGATAAACAAGTTGTTATCCTCTCATTGGATTTGATGAGTTTCCATAGAGAGTAAGATAGTTTTACCTTGATAGACAGGATTTTATCCTCTCATTGGAATTGACGAGGTTCCATAGAGAGTAAGATAGTTTTACCTTGATAGACATGATTTTATCCTCTCATGGGATTTGATGAGGTTCCATAGAGAGTAAGATAGTTTTACCTTGATAGACAGGATTTTATCCTCTCAATGGAATTGATGAGGTTCCATAGAGAGTAAGATAGTTTTACCTTGATAGACAGGATTTTATCCTCTCAATGGAATTGATGAGGTTCCATAGAGAGTAAGATAGTTTTACCTTGATAGACAAGTGTTTATCCTCTCATGGGATTTGATGAGGTTCCATAGAGATTAAGATAGTTTTACTTTGATAGACAGGTTTTTATCCTCCCATTGGATTTAACGAGGTTCCATAGAGAGTAAGATAGTTTTACCTTGATAGACAGGATTTTATCCTCTCAATGGAATTGATGAGGTTCCATAGAGAGTAAGATAGTTTTACCTTGATAGACAGGATTTTATCCTCTCATTGGATTTGATGAGGTTCCATAGAGAGTAAGATAGTTTTACCTTGATAGACATGATTTTATCCTCTCATTGGATTTGATATGGTTCCATAGAGAGTAAGATAGTTTTACCTTGATAGACAGGATTTTGTCATCTAATGGGATTTGATGAGGTTCCATAGAGAGTAAGATAGTTTTACCTTGATAGACAGGATTTTATCCTATCAATGGATTTGACGAGGTTCCATAGAGAGTAAGATAGTTTTACCTTGGTAGACAGGATTTTATCCTCTCAATGGAATTGATATGGTTCCATAGAGAGTAAGATAGTTTTACCTTGATAGACAGGATTTTATCCTCTCATTGGATTTGATGAGGTTCCATAGAGAGTAAGATAGTTTTACCTTGATAGACAGGATTTTATCCTCTCATTGGATTTGATATGGTTCCATAGAGAGTAAGATAGATTTACCTTGATAGACAGGATTTTATCCTCTCATTGGATTTGATGAGGTTCCATAGAGAGTAAGATAGTTTTACCTTGATAGACAGGATTTTATCCTCTCATGGGATGTGATGAGGTTCCATAGAGAGTAAGATAGTTTTACCTTGATAGACAAGTTTTCATCCTCTCATTGGATTTGATGATGTTCCATAGAGAGTAAGATAGTTTTACCTTGATAGACAGGATTTTACCCTCTCATTGGATTTGATGAGGTTCCATAGAGAGTAAGACAGTTTTACCTTGATAGACAGGATTTTATCCTCTCATTGGATTTGATGAGGTTCCATAGAGAGTAAGATAGTTTGAACTTGATAGACAGGATTTTATCCTCTCAATGGAATTGATGAGATTCCTTAGAGAGTAAGTTAGTTTTACCTTGATAGACAGGATTTTATCCTCTCAATGGATTTGATGATGTTCCATATAAAGTAAGATAGTTTTACCTTGATAGACAAGTTGTTATCCTCTCATTGAATTTGATGAGTTTCCATAGAGAGTAGGATAGTTTTACCTTGATAGACAGGATTTTATCCTCTCATTGGAATTGACGAGGTTCCATAGAGAGTAAGATAGTTTTACCTTGATAGACATGATTTTATCCTCTCATGGGATTTGATGAGGTTCCATAGAGAGTAAAATAGTTTAACCTTGATAGACAGGATTTTATCCTCTCAATGGAATTGATGAGGTTCCATAGAGAGTAAGATAGTTTTACCTTGATAGACAGGATTTTATCCTCTCAATGGAATTGATGAGGTTCCATAGAGAGTAAGATAGTTTTACCTTGATAGAAAAGTGTTTATCCTCTCATGGGATTTGATGAGGTTCCATAGAGATTAAGATAGTTTTACTTTGATAGACAGGTTTTTATCCTCTCATTGGATTTAACGAGGTTCCATAGAGAGTAAGATAGTTTTACCTTGATAGACATGATTTTATCCTCTCAATGAAATTGATGAGGTTCCATAGACTGTAAGTTAGTTTTACCTTGATAGACAGGATTTTATCCTCTCATTGGATTTGACGAGGTTCCATAGAGAGTAAGATAGTTTTACCTTGATAGACAGGATTTTATCCTCTCAATGGATTTGACGAGGTTCCATAGAGAGTAAGATAGTTTTACCTTGATAGACAGGATTTTATCCTCTCATTGGAATTGATGAGGTTCCATAGAGAGTAAGATAGTTTTACCTTGATAGACAGGATTTTATCCTCTCAATGGATTTGACGAGGTTTCATAGAGAGTAAGATAGTTTTACCTTGATAGACATGTTGTTATCCTCTCATGGGATTTGATGAGGTTCCATAGAGAGTAAGATAGTTTTACCTTGATAGACAGGATTTTATCCTCTCATGGGATTTGATGAGGTTCCATAGAGAGTAAGATAGTTTTACTTTGATAGACAGGATTTTATACTCTCATTGGATTCGATGAGTTTCCGTAGAGAGTAAGATAGTTTTACCTTGATAGACAAGTTTTCATCCTCTCATTGGATTTGATGAGGTTCCATAGAGAGTAAGATAGTTTTACCTTGATAGACAGGATTTTATCCTCTCATTGGATTTGACGAGGTTCCATAGAGAGTAAGATAGTTTTACCTTGATAGACAGGATTTTATCCTCTCAATGGAATTGATGAGGTTCCATAGAGAGTAAGATAGTTTTACCTTGATAGACAAGTGTTCACCCTCTCATTGGATTTGATATGGTTCCATAGAGAGTAAGATAGTTTTACCTAGATAGACATGTTGTTATATTCTCATGGGATTTGATGAGGTTCCATAGAGAGTAAGATAGTTTTACCTTGATAGACAGGATTTTATCCTCTCAATGGAATTGATGAGGTTCCATAGAGAGTAAGATAGTTTTACCTTGATAGACAGGATTTTATCCTCTCAATGGATTTGACGAGGTTCCATAGAGAGTAAGATAGTTTTACCTTGATAGACAGGATTTTATCCTCTCATTGGAATTGACGAGGTTCCATAGAGAGTAAGATAGTTTTACCTTGATAGACAGGATTTTATCCTCTCAATGGATTTGACGAGGTTCCATAGAGAGTAAGATAGTTTTACCTTGATAGACATGTTGTTATCCTCTCATGGGATTTGATGAGGTTCCATAGAGAGTAAGATAGTTTTACCTTGATAGACAGGATTTTATCCTCTCATGGGATTTGATGAGGTTCCATAGAGAGTAAGATAGTTTTACTTTGATAGACAGGATTTTATCCTCTCATTGGATTCGATGAGTTTCCATAGAGAGTAAGATAGTTTTACCTTGATAGACAAGTTTTCATCCTCTCATTGGATTTGATGAGGTTCCATAGAGAGTAAGATAGTTTTACCTTGATAGACAGGATTTTATCCTCACATTGGATTTGACGAGGTTCCATAGAGAGTAAGATAGTTTTACCTTGATAGACATGTTGTTATCTTCTCATGGGATTTGATGAGTATCCATAGAGAGTAAGATAGTTTTACCTTGATAGACAGGATTTTATCCTCTCAATGGAATTGATGAGGTTCCATAGAGAGTAAGATAGTTTTACCTTGATAGACAAGTGTTCACCCTCTCATTGGATTTGATATGGTTCCATAGAGAGTAAGATAGTTTTACCTTGATAGACATGTTGTTATCTTCTCATGGGATTTGATGAGTATCCATAGAGAGTAAGATAGTTTTACCTTGATAGACAGGATTTTATTCTCTGAATGGAATTGATGAGGTTCCATAGAGAGTAAGATAGTTTTACCTTGATAGACAAGTGTTCATCCTCTCATTGGATTTGATATGGTTCCATAGAGAGTAAGATAGTTTTACATTGATAGACAAGTTGTTATCCTCTCATGGGATTTGATGAGGTTCCATAGAGAGTAAGATAGTTTTACCTTGATAGACAGGATTTTATCCTCTCAATGGAATTGATGAGGTTCCATAGAGAGGAAGATAGTTTTACCTTGATAGACAAGTGTTCATCCTCTCATTGGATTTGATATGGTTTCATAGATAGTAAGATAGTTTTACCTTGATAGACAGGTTTTCATCCTCTCATTGGATTTGATGAGGTTCCATAGAGAGTAAGATAGTTTTACCTTGATAGACAGGATTTTATCCTCTCAATGGAATTGATGAGGTTCCATAGAGAGTAAGATAGTTTTACCTTGATAGACAGGATTTTATCCTCTCATTGGAATTGATGAGGTTCCATAGAGAGTAAGATAGTTTTATCTTGATAGACAGGATTTTATCCTCTCAATGGAATTGATGAGGTTCCATAGAGTAAGATAGTTTTACCTTGATAGACAGGATTTTATTCTCTCATGGGATTTGATGAGGTTCCATAGAGAGTAAGACAGTTTTACCTTGATAGAAAGGATTTTATCCTCTCATTGGAATTGATGAGGTTCCATAGAGAGTAAGATAGTTTTACCTTGATAGACAGGATTTTATCCTCTCATTGGATTTGATGAGGTTCCATAGAGAGTAAGATAGTTTTACCTTGATAGACAGGATTTTATCCTCTCATTGGAATTGACGAGGTTCCATAGAGAGTAAGATAGTTTTACCTTGATAGAGAAGTTTTATCCTCTCATTGGATTTGATATGGTTCCATAGAGAGTAAGATAGTTTTACCTTGATAAACAAGTTGTTATCCTTTCATGGGATTTGATATGGTTCCATAGAGAGTAAGATAGTTTTACCTTGATAGACATGTTGTTATCCTCTCATGGGATTTGATGAGGTTCCATAGAGAGTAAGATAGTTTTACCTTGATAGACATGTTTTCGTCCTCTCATTGGATTTGATGCGGTTCCATAGAGAGTAAGATAGTTTTACCTTGATAGACAAGTTTTCGTCCTCTGATTGGATTTGATGAGGTTCCATAGAGAGTAAGATAGTTTTACCTTGGTAGACAGGTTTTTATCCTCTCAATGGAATTGATAAGGTTCCATAGAGAGTAAGATAGTTTTACCTTGATAGACAGGATTTTATCCTCTCATTGGATTTGATGAGGTTCCATAGAGAGTAAGATAGTTTTACCTTGATAGACAGGATTTTATCCTCTCAATGGAATTGATGAGGTTCCATAGAGAGTAAGATAGTTTTACCTTGATAGACAAGTTTTTATCCTCTCAATGGAATTGATGAGGTTCCATAGAGAGTAAGATAGTTTTACCTATATAGACAGGATTTTATCCTCTCAATGGAATTGATGAGGTTCCATAGAGAGTAAGATAGTTTTACCTTGATAGACAGGATTTTATCCTCTCAATGGATTTGACGAGGTTCCATAGAGAGTAAGATAGTTTTACCTTGATAGACAAGTTGTTATCCTCTCATGGGATTTGATGAGGTTCCATAGAGAGTAAGATAGTTTTACCTTGATAGACAGGATTTTATCCTCTCAATGGAATTGATGAGGTTCCATAGAGAGTAAGATACTTTTACCTTGATAGAAATGTTTTCGTCCTCTCATTGGATTTGATGAGGTTCCATAGAGAGTAAGATAGTTTTACCTTGATAGACAAGTTTTCGTCCTCTCATTGGATTTGATGAGGTTCCATAGAGAGTAAGATAGTGTTACCTTGATAGACAAGTTTTTATCCTCTCATTGGATTTGATATGGTTCCATAGAGAGTAAGATAGTTTTACCTTGATAGACAAGTTGTTATCCTCTCATGGGATTTGATATGGTTCCATAGAGAGTAAGATAGTTTTACCTTGATAGACATGTTGTTATCTTCTCATGGGATTTGATGAGGTTCCATAAGGAGTAATATAGTTTTACTTTGATAGACAGGATTTTATCCTCTGAATGGAATTGATAAGGTTCCATAGAGAGTAAGATAGTTTTACCTTGATAGACAGGATTTTATCCTCTCAATGGAATTGATGAGGTTCCATAGAGAGTAAGATAGTTTTACCTTGATAGACAAGTTTTTATCCTCTCATTGGATTTGATATGGTTCCATAGAGAGTAAGATTGTTTTACCTTGATAGACAAGTTGTTATCCTCTCATGGGATTTGATATGGTTCCATAGAGAGTAAGATAGTTTTACCTTGATAGACATGTTGTTATCCTCTCATGGGATTTGAAGAGGTTCCTTAGAGAGTAAAATAGTTTTACCCTGATAGACAGGATTTTATCCTCTCAATGGAATTGATAAGGTTCCATAGAGAGTAAGATAGTTTTACCTTGATAGACAAGTTGTTATCCTCTCATTGGATTTGACGAGGTTCCATAGAGAGTAAGATAGTTTTACCTTGGTAGACAGGATTTTATCCTCTCAATGGAATTGATATGGTTCCATAGAGAGTAAGATAGTTTTACCTTGATAGACAAGTTGTTATCCTCTCATGGGATTTGATATGGTTCCAGAGAGAGTAAGATAGTTTTAGCTTGATAGACATGTTGTTATCCTCTCATGGGATTTGATGAGGTTCCATGGAGAGTAAGATAGTTTTACCTTGACAGACAGGATTTTATCCTCTCAATGGAATTGATAAGGTGCCATAGAGAGTAAGATAGTTTTACCTTGATAGACAAGTTGTTATCCTCTCATGGGATTTGATATGGTTCCATAGAGAGTAAGATAGTTTTACCTTGATAGACAGGTTTTCATCCTCTCATTGGATTTGATGAGGTTCCATAGAGAGTAAGATAGTTTTACCTTGATAGACAGGATTTTATCCTCTCAATGGAATTGATATGGTTCCATAGAGAGTAAGATAGTTTTACCTTGATAGACAGGATTTTATCCTCTCAATGGAATGGACGAGGCTCCATAGAGAGTAAGATAGTTTTACCTTGATAGACAGGATTTTATCCTCTCATTGGAATTGACGAGGTTCCATAGAGAGTAAGATAGTTTTACCTTGATAGACAGGATTTTATCCTCTCAATGGATTTGACGAGGTTCCATAGAGAGTAAGATAGTTTTACCTTGATAGACATGTTGTTATCCTCTCATGGGATTTGATGAGGTTCCATAGAGAGTAAGATAGTTTTACCTTGATAGACAGGATTTTATCCTCTCATGGGATTTGATGAGGTTCCATAGAGAGTAAGATAGTTTTACTTTGATAGACAGGATTTTATCCTCTCATTGGATTCGATGAGTTTCCATAGAGAGTAAGATAGTTTTACCTTGATAGACAAGTTTTCATCCTCTCATTGGATTTGATGAGGTTCCATAGAGAGTAAGATAGTTTTACCTTGATAGACAGGATTTTATCCTCACATTGGATTTGACGAGGTTCCATAGAGAGTAAGATAGTTTTACCTTGATAGACATGTTGTTATCTTCTCATGGGATTTGATGAGTATCCATAGAGAGTAAGATAGTTTTACCTTGATAGACAGGATTTTATCCTCTCAATGGAATTGATGAGGTTCCATAGAGAGTAAGATAGTTTTACCTTGATAGACAAGTGTTCACCCTCTCATTGGATTTGATATGGTTCCATAGAGAGTAAGATAGTTTTACCTTGATAGACATGTTGTTATCTTCTCATGGGATTTGATGAGTATCCATAGAGAGTAAGATAGTTTTACCTTGATAGACAGGATTTTATTCTCTGAATGGAATTGATGAGGTTCCATAGAGAGTAAGATAGTTTTACCTTGATAGACAAGTGTTCATCCTCTCATTGGATTTGATATGGTTCCATAGAGAGTAAGATAGTTTTACATTGATAGACAAGTTGTTATCCTCTCATGGGATTTGATGAGGTTCCATAGAGAGTAAGATAGTTTTACCTTGATAGACAGGATTTTATCCTCTCAATGGAATTGATGAGGTTCCATAGAGAGGAAGATAGTTTTACCTTGATAGACAAGTGTTCATCCTCTCATTGGATTTGATATGGTTTCATAGATAGTAAGATAGTTTTACCTTGATAGACAGGTTTTCATCCTCTCATTGGATTTGATGAGGTTCCATAGAGAGTAAGATAGTTTTACCTTGATAGACAGGATTTTATCCTCTCAATGGAATTGATGAGGTTCCATAGAGAGTAAGATAGTTTTACCTTGATAGACAGGATTTTATCCTCTCATTGGAATTGATGAGGTTCCATAGAGAGTAAGATAGTTTTATCTTGATAGACAGGATTTTATCCTCTCAATGGAATTGATGAGGTTCCATAGAGTAAGATAGTTTTACCTTGATAGACAGGATTTTATTCTCTCATGGGATTTGATGAGGTTCCATAGAGAGTAAGACAGTTTTACCTTGATAGAAAGGATTTTATCCTCTCATTGGAATTGATGAGGTTCCATAGAGAGTAAGATAGTTTTACCTTGATAGACAGGATTTTATCCTCTCATTGGATTTGATGAGGTTCCATAGAGAGTAAGATAGTTTTACCTTGATAGACAGGATTTTATCCTCTCATTGGAATTGACGAGGTTCCATAGAGAGTAAGATAGTTTTACCTTGATAGAGAAGTTTTATCCTCTCATTGGATTTGATATGGTTCCATAGAGAGTAAGATAGTTTTACCTTGATAAACAAGTTGTTATCCTTTCATGGGATTTGATATGGTTCCATAGAGAGTAAGATAGTTTTACCTTGATAGACATGTTGTTATCCTCTCATGGGATTTGATGAGGTTCCATAGAGAGTAAGATAGTTTTACCTTGATAGACATGTTTTCGTCCTCTCATTGGATTTGATGCGGTTCCATAGAGAGTAAGATAGTTTTACCTTGATAGACAAGTTTTCGTCCTCTGATTGGATTTGATGAGGTTCCATAGAGAGTAAGATAGTTTTACCTTGGTAGACAGGTTTTTATCCTCTCAATGGAATTGATAAGGTTCCATAGAGAGTAAGATAGTTTTACCTTGATAGACAGGATTTTATCCTCTCATTGGATTTGATGAGGTTCCATAGAGAGTAAGATAGTTTACCTTGATAGACAGGATTTTATCCTCTCAATGGAATTGATGAGGTTCCATAGAGAGTAAGATAGTTTTACCTTGATAGACAAGTTTTTATCCTCTCAATGGAATTGATGAGGTTCCATAGAGAGTAAGATAGTTTTACCTTGATAGACAGGATTTTATCCTCTCAATGGAATTGATGAGGTTCCATAGAGAGTAAGATAGTTTTACCTTGATAGACAGGATTTTATCCTCTCAATGGATTTGACGAGGTTCCATAGAGAGTAAGATAGTTTTACCTTGATAGACAAGTTGTTATCCTCTCATGGGATTTGATGAGGTTCCATAGAGAGTAAGATAGTTTTACCTTGATAGACAGGATTTTATCCTCTCAATGGAATTGATGAGGTTCCATAGAGAGTAAGATACTTTTACCTTGATAGAAATGTTTTCGTCCTCTCATTGGATTTGATGAGGTTCCATAGAGAGTAAGATAGTTTTACCTTGATAGACAAGTTTTCGTCCTCTCATTGGATTTGATGAGGTTCCATAGAGAGTAAGATAGTGTTACCTTGATAGACAAGTTTTTATCCTCTCATTGGATTTGATATGGTTCCATAGAGAGTAAGATAGTTTTACCTTGATAGACAAGTTGTTATCCTCTCATGGGATTTGATATGGTTCCATAGAGAGTAAGATAGTTTTACCTTGATAGACATGTTGTTATCTTCTCATGGGATTTGATGAGGTTCCATAAGGAGTAATATAGTTTTACTTTGATAGACAGGATTTTATCCTCTGAATGGAATTGATAAGGTTCCATAGAGAGTAAGATAGTTTTACCTTGATAGACAGGATTTTATCCTCTCAATGGAATTGATGAGGTTCCATAGAGAGTAAGATAGTTTTACCTTGATAGACAAGTTTTTATCCTCTCATTGGATTTGATATGGTTCCATAGAGAGTAAGATTGTTTTACCTTGATAGACAAGTTGTTATCCTCTCATGGGATTTGATATGGTTCCATAGAGAGTAAGATAGTTTTACCTTGATAGACATGTTGTTATCCTCTCATGGGATTTGAAGAGGTTCCTTAGAGAGTAAAATAGTTTTACCCTGATAGACAGGATTTTATCCTCTCAATGGAATTGATAAGGTTCCATAGAGAGTAAGATAGTTTTACCTTGATAGACAAGTTGTTATCCTCTCATTGGATTTGACGAGGTTCCATAGAGAGTAAGATAGTTTTACCTTGGTAGACAGGATTTTATCCTCTCAATGGAATTGATATGGTTCCATAGAGAGTAAGATAGTTTTACCTTGATAGACAAGTTGTTATCCTCTCATGGGATTTGATATGGTTCCAGAGAGAGTAAGATAGTTTTAGCTTGATAGACATGTTGTTATCCTCTCATGGGATTTGATGAGGTTCCATGGAGAGTAAGATAGTTTTACCTTGACAGACAGGATTTTATCCTCTCAATGGAATTGATAAGGTGCCATAGAGAGTAAGATAGTTTTACCTTGATAGACAAGTTGTTATCCTCTCATGGGATTTGATATGGTTCCATAGAGAGTAAGATAGTTTTACCTTGATAGACAGGTTTTCATCCTCTCATTGGATTTGATGAGGTTCCATAGAGAGTAAGATAGTTTTACCTTGATAGACAGGATTTTATCCTCTCAATGGAATTGATATGGTTCCATAGAGAGTAAGATAGTTTTACCTTGATAGACAGGATTTTATCCTCTCAATGGAATGGACGAGGCTCCATAGAGAGTAAGATAGTTTTACCTTGATAGACAGGATTTTATCCTCTCAATGGAATTGATTAGGTTCCATAGAGAGTAAGATAGTTTTACTTTGATAGACAGGATTTTATCCTCTCATGGGATTTGATATGGTTCCATAGAGAGTAAGATAGTTTTACCTTGATAGACAGGATTTTATCCTCTCATTGGAATTGATGAGGTTTACATAGAGAGTAAGATAGTTTTACCTTGATAGACAAGTTTTTATCCTCTCATTGGATTTGATATGGTTCCATAGAGAGTAAGATAGTTTTACCTTGATAGACAAGTTGTTATCCTCTCATGGGATTTGATATGGTTCCATAGAGAGTAAGATAGTTTTACCTTGATAGACATGTTGTTATCCTCTCATGGGATTTGATGAGGTTCCATAGAGAGTAAGATAGTTTTACCTTGATAGACATGTTTTCGTCCTCTCATTGGATTTGATGCGGTTCCATAGAGAGTAAGATAGTTTTACCTTGATAAACAAGTTTTCGTCCTCTCATTGGATTTGATGAGGTTCCATAGAGAGTAAGATAGTTTTACCTTGATAGACAGGATTTTATCCTCTCATTGGAATTGACGAGGTTCCATAGAGAGTAAGATAGTTTTACTTTCATAGACAAGTTTTCATCCTCTCATTGGATTTGATGAGGTTCCATAGAGAGTAAGATAGTTTTATCTTGGTAGACAGGTTTTTATCCTCTCAGTGGAATTGATGAGGTTCCATAGAGAGTAAGATAGTTTTACCTTGATAGACAGGATTTTATCCTCTCAATGGATTTGATATGGTTCCATAGAGAATAAGATAGTTTTACCTTGATAGACATGTTGTTATCCTCTCATTGGATTTGACGAGGTTCCATAGAGAGTAAGATAGTTTTACCTTGATAGACAGGATTTTATCCTCTCAATGGATTTGATGAGATTCCATAGTAAGATAGTGTTACCTTGGTAGACAGGTTTTTATCCTCTCAATGGAATTGATGAGGTTCCATAGAAAGTAAGATAGTTTTACCTTGATAGACAGGATTTTATCCTCTCATTGGAATTGACGAGGTTCCATAGAGAGTAAGATAGCTTTACCTTGATAGACAGGATTTTATCCTCTCAATGGATTTGATGAGGTTCCATAGAGAGTAAGATAGTTTTACCTTGATAGACAGGATTTTATCCTCTCAATGGATTTGATGAGGTTCCATAGAGAGTAAGATAGTTTTACCTTGATAGACAGGATTTTATCCTCTCATTGGATTTGATGAGGTTCCATAGAGAGTAAGATAGTTTTACCTTAATAGACAAGTTTTTATCCTCTCATTGGATTTGATGAGGTTCCATAGAGAGTAAGATAGTTTTACCTTCATAGACAAGTTTTTATCCTCTCATTGGATTTGATGAGGTTCCATAGAGAGTAAGATAGTTTTACCTTGGTAGACAGGTTTTTATCCTCTCAATGGAATTGATGAGGTTCCATAGAGAGTAAGATAGTTTTACCTTGATAGACAGGATTTTATCCTCTCAATGGATTTGACGAGGTTCCATAGAGAGTAAGATAGTTTTACCTTGATAGACAGGATTTTATCCTTTCATGGGATTTGATGAGGTTCCATATAGAGTAAGATAGTTTTACCTTGATAGACAGGATTTTATCCTCTCAATGGAATTGATGAGGTTCCATAGAGAGTAAGATAGTTTTACCCTGATAGAAAAGTTGTTATCCTCTCATTGGATTTGATGAGGTTCCATAGAGAGTAAGATAGTTTTACCTTGATAGACAGAATTTTATCCTCTCAATGGAATTGATGAGGTTCCATAGAGAGTAAGATAGTTTTACCTCGATAGACAAGTTTTCGTCCTCTCATTGGATTTGATGAGGTTCCATAGAGAGTAAGATAGTGTTACCTTGATAGACAAGTTTTTATCCTCTCATTGGATTTGATATGGTTCCATAGAGAGTAAGATAGTTTTACCTTGATAGACAAGTTGTTATCCTCTCATGGGATTTGATATGGTTCCATAGAGAGTAAGATAGTTTTACCTTGATAGACAAGTTGTTATTTTCTCATGGGATTTGATATGGTTCCATAGAGAGTAAGATAGTTTTACCTTGATAGAAATGTTGTTATCCTCTCATGGGATTTGATGAGGTTCCATAGAGAGTAAGATAGTTTTACCTTCATAGACAAGTTTTTATCCTCTCATTGGATTTGATGAGGTTCCATAGAGAGTAAGATAGTTTTACCTTGGTAGACAGGTTTTTATCCTCTCAATGGAATTGATGAGGTTCCATAGAGAGTAAGATAGTTTTACCTTGATAGACAGGATTTTATCCTCTCAATGGATTTGACGAGGTTCCATAGAGAGTAAGATAGTTTTACCTTGATAGACAGGATTTTATCCTTTCATGGGATTTGATGAGGTTCCATATAGAGTAAGATAGTTTTACCTTGATAGACAGGATTTTATCCTCTCAATGGAATTGATGAGGTTCCATAGAGAGTAAGATAGTTTTACCCTGATAGAAAAGTTGTTATCCTCTCATTGGATTTGATGAGGTTCCATAGAGAGTAAGATAGTTTTACCTTGATAGACAGAATTTTATCCTCTCAATGGAATTGATGAGGTTCCATAGAGAGTAAGATAGTTTTACCTCGATAGACAAGTTTTCGTCCTCTCATTGGATTTGATGAGGTTCCATAGAGAGTAAGATAGTGTTACCTTGATAGACAAGTTTTTATCCTCTCATTGGATTTGATATGGTTCCATAGAGAGTAAGATAGTTTTACCTTGATAGACAAGTTGTTATCCTCTCATGGGATTTGATATGGTTCCATAGAGAGTAAGATAGTTTTACCTTGATAGACAAGTTGTTATTTTCTCATGGGATTTGATATGGTTCCATAGAGAGTAAGATAGTTTTACCTTGATAGAAATGTTGTTATCCTCTCATGGGATTTGATGAGGTTCCATAGAGAGTAAGATAGTTTTACTTTGATAGACAGGTTTTTATCCTCTCATTGGATTTGACGAGGTTCCATAGAGAGTAATATAGTTTTACCTTGATAGACAAGTTTTCATCCTCTCATTGGATTTGATGAGGATCCATAGAGAGTAAGATAGTTTTACCTTGATAGACATGTTTTTATCCTCTCATTGGATTTGATGAGGTTCAATAGAGAGTAAGATAGTTTTACTTTGATAGACAGGATTTTATCCTCTCAATGGAATTGATATAGTTCCATAAAGAGTAAGATAGTTTTACCTTGATAGACAGGATTTTATCCTCTCATTGGATTTGATGAGGTTCCATAGAGAGTAAGATAGTTTTACCTTGATAGACAGGATTTTATCCTCTCAATGGATTTGATGAGGTTCCATAGAGAGTAAGATAGTTTCACCTTGATAGACAGGATTTTATCCTCTCAATGGATTTGATGAGGTTCCATAGAGAGTAAGATAGTTTTACCTTGATAGACAGGATTTTATCCTCTCAATGGAATTGATGAGGTTCCATAGAGAGTAAGATAGTTTTACCTTGATAGACAGGATTTTATCCTTTCATGGGATTTGATGAGGTTCCATAGAGAGTAAGATAGTTTTACCTTGATAGACAGGATTTTATCCTCTCAATGGAATTGATGAGGTTCCGTAGAGAGTAAGATAGTTTTACCTTGATAGACAGGATTTTATCCTCTCATTGGATATGATGAGGTTCCATAGAGAGTAAGATAGTTTTACCTTGATAGACAAGTTGTTATCCTCTCATGGGAATTGATGAGGTTCCATAGAGAGTAAGATAGTTTTACCTTGATAGACAAGTTTTCGTCCTCTCATTTGATTTGATGAGGTTCCATAGAGAGTAAGATAGTTTTACCTTGATAGACAGGATTTTATCCTCTCAATGGAATTGATGAGGTTCCATAGAGAGTAAGATAGTTTTACCTCGATAGCCAAGTTTTCGTTCTCTGATTGGATTTGATGAGGTTCCATAGAGAGAAAGATAGTGTTACCTTGATAGACAAGTTTTTATCCTCTCATTGGATTTGATATGGTTCCATAGAGAGTAAGATAGTTTTACCTTGATAGACAAGTTGTTATCCTCTCATGGGATTTGATATGGTTCCATAGAGAGTAAGATAGTTTTACCTTGATAGACAAGTTGTTATCTTCTCATGGGATTTGATATGGTTCCATAGAGAGTAAGATAGTTTTACCTTGATAGACATGTTGTTATCCTCTCATGGGATTTGATGAGGTTCCATAGAGAGTAAGATAGTTTTACTTTGATAGACAGGTTTTTATCCTCTCATTGGATTTGACGAGGTTCCATAGAGAGTAATATAGTTTTACCTTGATAGACAAGTTTTCATCCTCTCATTGGATTTGATGAGGTTCCATAGAGAGTAAGATAGTTTTACCTTGATAGACATGTTTTTATCCTCTCATTGGATTTGATGAGGTTCAATAGAGAGTAAGATAGTTTTACTTTGATAGACAGGATTTTATCCTCTCAATGGAATTGATATAGTTCCATAAAGAGTAAGATAGTTTTACCTTGATAGAGAGGATTTTATCCTCTCATTGGATTTGATGAGGTTCCATAGAGAGTAAGATAGTTTTACCTTGATAGACAGGATGTTATCCTCTCAATGGATTTGATGAGGTTCCATAGAGAGTAAGATAGTTTTACCTTGATAGACAGGATTTTATCCTCCCATTGGATTTGATGAGGTTCCATAGAGAGTAAGATAGTTTCACCTTGATAGACAGGATTTTATCCTCTCAATGGATTTGATGAGGTTCCATAGAGAGTAAGATAGTTTTACCTTGATGGACAGGATTTTATCCTTTCATGGGATTTGATGAGGTTCCATAGAGAGTAAGATAGTTTTACCTTGATAGACAAGTTTTCGTCCTCTCATTGGATTTGATGAGGTTCCATAGAGAGTAAGATAGTTTTACCTTGGTAGACAGGTTTTTATCCTCTCAATGGAATTGATGAGGTTCCATAGAGAGTAAGATAGTTTTACCTTGATAGACAGGATTTTATCCTCTCAATGGATTTGACGAGGTTCCATAGAGAGTAAGATAGTTTTACCTTGATAGACAGGATTTTATCCTTTCATGGGATTTGATGAGGTTCCATAGAGAGTAAGATAGTTTTACCTTGATAGACAGGATTTTATCCTCTCAATGGAATTGATGAGGTTCCATAGAGAGTAAGATAGTTTTACCCTGATAGAAAAGTTGTTATCCTCTCATTGGATTTGATGAGGTTCCATAGAGAGTAAGATAGTTTTACCTTGATAGACAGGATTTTATCCTCTCAATGGAATTGATGAGGTTCCATAGAGAGTAAGATAGTTTTACCTCGATAGACAAGTTTTCGTCCTCTCATTGGATTTGATGAGGTTCCATAGAGAGTAAGATAGTGTTACCTTGATAGACAAGTTTTTATCCTCTCATTGGATTTGATATGGTTCCATAGAGAGTAAGATAGTTTTACCTTGATAGACAAGTTGTTATCCTCTCATGGGATTTGATATGGTTCCATAGAGAGTAAGATAGTTTTACCTTGATAGACAAGTTGTTATCTTCTCATGGGATTTGATATGGTTCCACAGAGAGTAAGATAGTTTTACCTTGATAGACATGTTGTTATCCTCTCATGGGATTTGATGAGGTTCCATAGAGAGTAAGATAGTTTTACTTTGATAGACAGGTTTTTATCCTCTCATTGGATTTGACGAGGTTCCATAGAGAGTAATATAGTTTTACCTTGATAGACAAGTTTTCATCCTCTCATTGGATTTGATGAGGATCCATAGAGAGTAAGATAGTTTTACCTTGATAGACATGTTTTTATCCTCTCATTGGATTTGATGAGGTTCAATAGAGAGTAAGATAGTTTTACTTTGATAGACAGGATTTTATCCTCTCAATGGAATTGATATAGTTCCATAAAGAGTAAGATAGTTTTACCTTGATAGACAGGATTTTATCCTCTCATTGGATTTGATGAGGTTCCATAGAGAGTAAGATAGTTTTACCTTGATAGACAGGATTTTATCCTCTCAATGGATTTGATGAGGTTCCATAGAGAGTAAGATAGTTTCACCTTGATAGACAGGATTTTATCCTCTCAATGGATTTGATGAGGTTCCATAGAGAGTAAGATAGTTTTACCTTGATAGACAGGATTTTATCCTCTCAATGGAATTGATGAGGTTCCATAGAGAGTAAGATAGTTTTACCTTGATAGACAGGATTTTATCCTTTCATGGGATTTGATGAGGTTCCATAGAGAGTAAGATAGTTTTACCTTGATAGACAGGATTTTATCCTCTCAATGGAATTGATGAGGTTCCATAGAGAGTAAGATAGTTTTACCTTGATAGACAGGATTTTATCCTCTCATTGGATATGATGAGGTTCCATAGAGAGTAAGATAGTTTTACCTTGATAGACAAGTTGTTATCCTCTCATGGGAATTGATGAGGTTCCATAGAGAGTAAGATAGTTTTACCTTGATAGACAAGTTTTCGTCCTCTCATTGGATTTGATGAGGTTTCATAGAGAGTAAGATAGTTTTACCTTGATAGACAGGATTTTATCCTCTCAATGGAATTGATGAGGTTCCATAGAGAGTAAGATAGTTTTACCTCGATAGCCAAGTTTTCGTTCTCTGATCGGATTTGATGAGGTTCCATAGAGAGAAAGATAGTGTTACCTTGATAGACAAGTTTTTATCCTCTCATTGGATTTGATATGGTTCCATAGAGAGTAAGATAGTTTTACCTTGATAGACAAGTTGTTATCCTCTCATGGGATTTGATATGGTTCCATAGAGAGTAAGATAGTTTTACCTTGATAGACATGTTGTTATCCTCTCATGGGATTTGATGAGGTTCCATAGAGAGTAAGATAGTTTTACTTTGATAGACAGGTTTTTATCCTCTCATTGGATTTGACGAGGTTCCATAGAGAGTAATATAGTTTTACCTTGATAGACAAGTTTTCATCCTCTCATTGGATTTGATGAGGTTCCATAGAGAGTAAGATAGTTTTACCTTGATAGACATGTTTTTATCCTCTCATTGGACTTGATGAGGTTCAATAGAGAGTAAGATAGTTTTACTTTGATAGACAGGATTTTATCCTCTCAATGGAATTGATATAGTTCCATAAAGAGTAAGATAGTTTTACCTTGATAGACAGGATTTTATCCTCTCAGTGGATTTGATGAGGTTCCATAGAGAGTAAGATAGTTTTACCTTGATAGACAGGATTTTATCCTTTCATGGGATTTGATGAGGTTCCATAGAGAGTAAGATAGTTTTACCTTGATAGACAAGTTTTCGTCCTCTCATTGGATTTGATGAGGTTCCATAGAGAGTAAGATAGTTTTACCTTGGTAGACAGGTTTTTATCCTCTCAATGGAATTGATGAGGTTCCATAGAGAGTAAGATAGTTTTACCTTGATAGACAGGATTTTATCCTCTCAATGGATTTGACGAGGTTCCATAGAGAGTAAGATAGTTTTACCTTGATAGACAGGATTTTATCCTTTCATGGGATTTGATGAGGTTCCATAGAGAGTAAGATAGTTTTACCTTGATAGACAGGATTTTATCCTCTCAATGGAATTGATGAGGTTCCATAGAGAGTAAGATAGTTTTACCCTGATAGAAAAGTTGTTATCCTCTCATTGGATTTGATGAGGTTCCATAGAGAGTAAGATAGTTTTACCTTGATAGACAGGATTTTATCCTCTCAATGGAATTGATGAGGTTCCATAGAGAGTAAGATAGTTTTACCTCGATAGACAAGTTTTCGTCCTCTCATTGGATTTGATGAGGTTCCATAGAGAGTAAGATAGTGTTACCTTGATAGACAAGTTTTTATCCTCTCATTGGATTTGATATGGTTCCATAGAGAGTAAGATAGTTTTACCTTGATAGACAAGTTGTTATCCTCTCATGGGATTTGATACGGTTCCATAGAGAGTAAGATAGTTTTACCTTGATAGACAAGTTGTTATCTTCTCATGGGATTTGATATGGTTCCACAGAGAGTAAGATAGTTTTACCTTGATAGACATGTTGTTATCCTCTCATGGGATTTGATGAGGTTCCATAGAGAGTAAGATAGTTTTACTTTGATAGACAGGTTTTTATCCTCTCATTGGATTTGACGAGGTTCCATAGAGAGTAATATAGTTTTACCTTGATAGACAAGTTTTCATCCTCTCATTGGATTTGATGAGGATCCATAGAGAGTAAGATAGTTTTACCTTGATAGACATGTTTTTATCCTCTCATTGGATTTGATGAGGTTCAATAGAGAGTAAGATAGTTTTACTTTGATAGACAGGATTTTATCCTCTCAATGGAATTGATATAGTTCCATAAAGAGTAAGATAGTTTTACCTTGATAGACAGGATTTTATCCTCTCATTGGATTTGATGAGGTTCCATAGAGAGTAAGATCGTTTTACCTTGATAGACAGGATTTTATCCTCTCAATGGATTTGATGAGGTTCCATAGAGAGTAAGATAGTTTCACCTTGATAGACAGGATTTTATCCTCTCAATGGATTTGATGAGGTTCCATAGAGAGTAAGATAGTTTTTCCTTGATAGACAGGATTTTATCCTCTCAATGGAATTGATGAGGTTCCATAGAGAGTAAGATAGTTTTACCTTGATAGACAGGATTTTATCCTTTCATGGGATTTGATGAGGTTCCATAGAGAGTAAGATAGTTTTACCTTGATAGACAGGATTTTATCCTCTCAATGGAATTGATGAGGTTCCATAGAGAGTAAGATAGTTTTACCTTGATAGACAGGATTTTATCCTCTCATTGGATATGATGAGGTTCCATAGAGAGTAAGATAGTTTTACCTTGATAGACAAGTTGTTATCCTCTCATGGGAATTGATGAGGTTCCATAGAGAGTAAGATAGTTTTACCTTGATAGACAAGTTTTCGTCCTCTCATTGGATTTGATGAGGTTCCATAGAGAGTAAGATAGTTTAACTTGATAGACAGGATTTTATCCTCTCAATGGAATTGATGAGGTTCCATAGAGAGTAAGATAGTTTTACCTCGATAGCCAAGTTTTCGTTCTCTGATTGGATTTGATGAGGTTCCATAGAGAGAAAGATAGTGTTACCTTGATAGACAAGTTTTTATCCTCTCATTGGATTTGATATGGTTCCATAGAGAGTAAGATAGTTTTACCTTGATAGACAAGTTGTTATCCTCTCATGGGATTTGATATGGTTCCATAGAGAGTAAGATAGTTTTACCTTGATAGACAAGTTGTTATCTTCTCATGGGATTTGATATGGTTCCATAGAGAGTAAGATAGTTTTACCTTGATAGACATGTTGTTATCCTCTCATGGGATTTGATGAGGTTCCATAGAGAGTAAGATAGTTTTACCTTGATAGACAGGATTTTATCCTCTCAATGGAATTGATGAGGTTCCATAGAGAGTAAGATAGTTTTACCTCGATAGCCAAGTTTTCGTTCTCTGATTGGATTTGATGAGGTTCCATAGAGAGAAAGATAGTGTTACCTTGATAGACAAGTTTTTATCCTCTCATTGGATTTGATATGGTTCCATAGAGAGTAAGATAGTTTTACCTTGATAGACAAGTTGTTATCCTCTCATGGGATTTGATATGGTTCCATAGAGAGTAAGATAGTTTTACCTTGATAGACAAGTTGTTATCTTCTCATGGGATTTGATATGGTTCCATAGAGAGTAAGATAGTTTTACCTTGATAGACATGTTGTTATCCTCTCATGGGATTTGATGAGGTTCCATAGAGAGTAAGATAGTTTTACTTTGATAGACAGGTTTTTATCCTCTCATTGGATTTGACGAGGTTCCATAGAGAGTAATATAGTTTTACCTTGATAGACAAGTTTTCATCCTCTCATTGGATTTGATGAGGTTCCATAGAGAGTAAGATAGTTTTACCTTGATAGACATGTTTTTATCCTCTCATTGGATTTGATGAGGTTCAATAGAGAGTAAGATAGTTTTACTTTGATAGACAGGATTTTATCCTCTCAATGGAATTGATATAGTTCCATAAAGAGTAAGATAGTTTTACCTTGATAGACAGGATTTTATCCTCTCATTGGATTTGATGAGGTTCCATAGAGAGTAAGATAGTTTTACCTTGATAGACAGGATTTTATCCTTTCATGGGATTTGATGAGGTTCCATAGAGAGTAAGATAGTTTTACCTTGATAGACAAGTTTTTGTCCTCTCATTGGATTTGATGAGGTTCCATAGAGAGTAAGATAGTTTTACCTTGGTAGACAGGTTTTTATCCTCTCAATGGAATTGATGAGGTTCCATAGAGAGTAAGATAGTTTTACCTTGATAGACAGGATTTTATCCTCTCAATGGATTTGACGAGGTTCCATAGAGAGTAAGATAGTTTTACCTTGATAGACAGGATTTTATCCTTTCATGGGATTTGATGAGGTTCCATAGAGAGTAAGATAGTTTTACCTTGATAGACAGGATTTTATCCTCTCAATGGAATTGATGAGGTTCCATAGAGAGTAAGATAGTTTTACCCTGATAGAAAAGTTGTTATCCTCTCATTGGATTTGATGAGGTTCCATAGAGAGTAAGATAGTTTTACCTTGATAGACAGGATTTTATCCTCTCAATGGAATTGATGAGGTTCCATAGAGAGTAAGATAGTTTTACCTCGATAGACAAGTTTTTATCCTCTCATTGGATTTGATATGGTTCCATAGAGAGTAAGATAGTTTTACCTTGATAGACAAGTTGTTATCCTCTCATGGGATTTGATATGGTTCCATAGAGAGTAAGATAGTTTTACCTTGATAGACAAGTTGTTATCTTCTCATGGGATTTGATATGGTTCCATAGAGAGTAAGATAGTTTTACCTTGATAGACATGTTGTTATCCTCTCATGGGATTTGATGAGGTTCCATAGAGAGTAAGATAGTTTTACTTTGATAGACAGGTTTTTATCCTCTCATTGGATTTGACGAGGTTCCATAGAGAGTAATATAGTTTTACCTTGATAGACAAGTTTTCATCCTCTCATTGGATTTGATGAGGATCCATAGAGAGTAAGATAGTTTTACCTTGATAGACATGTTTTTATCCTCTCATTGGATTTGATGAGGTTCAATAGAGAGTAAGATAGTTTTACTTTGATAGACAGGATTTTATCCTCTCAATGGAATTGATATAGTTCCATAAAGAGAAAGATAGTTTTACCTTGATAGACAGGATTTTATCCTCTCATTGGATTTGATGAGGTTCCATAGAGAGTAAGATAGTTTTACCTTGATAGACAGGATTTTATCCTCTCAATGGATTTGATGAGGTTCCATAGAGAGTAAGATAGTTTCACCTTGATAGACAGGATTTTATCCTTTCATGGGATTTGATGAGGTTCCATAGAGAGTAAGATAGTTTTACCTTGATAGACAAATTTTCGTCCTCTCATTGGATTTGATGAGGTTCCATAGAGAGTAAGATAGTTTTACCTTGGTAGACAGGTTTTTATCCTCTCAATGGAATTGATGAGGTTCCATAGAGAGTAAGATAGTTTTACCTTGATAGACAGGATTTTATCCTCTCAATGGATTTGACGAGGTTCCATAGAGAGTAAGATAGTTTTACCTTGATAGACAGGATTTTATCCTTTCATGGGATTTGATGAGGTTCCATAGAGAGTAAGATAGTTTTACCTTGATAGACAGGATTTTATCCTCTCAATGGAATTGATGAGGTTCCATAGAGAGTAAGATAGTTTTACCCTGATAGAAAAGTTGTTATCCTCTCATTGGATTTGATGAGGTTCCATAGAGAGTAAGATAGTTTTACCTTGATAGACAGGATTTTATCCTCTCAATGGAATTGATGAGGTTCCATAGAGAGTAAGATAGTTTTACCTCGATAGACAAGTTTTCGTCCTCTCATTGGATTTGATGAGGTTCCATAGAGAGTAAGATAGTGTTACCTTGATAGACAAGTTTTTATCCTCTCATTGGATTTGATATGGTTCCATAGAGAGTAAGATAGTTTTACCTTGATAGACAAGTTGTTATCCTCTCATGGGATTTGATACGGTTCCATAGAGAGTAAGATAGTTTTACCTTGATAGACAAGTTGTTATCTTCTCATGGGATTTGATATGGTTCCACAGAGAGTAAGATAGTTTTACCTTGATAGACATGTTGTTATCCTCTCATGGGATTTGATGAGGTTCCATAGAGAGTAAGATAGTTTTACTTTGATAGACAGGTTTTTATCCTCTCATTGGATTTGACGAGGTTCCATAGAGAGTAATATAGTTTTACCTTGATAGACAAGTTTTCATCCTCTCATTGGATTTGATGAGGATCCATAGAGAGTAAGATAGTTTTACCTTGATAGACATGTTTTTATCCTCTCATTGGATTTGATGAGGTTCAATAGAGAGTAAGATAGTTTTACTTTGATAGACAGGATTTTATCCTCTCAATGGAATTGATATAGTTCCATAAAGAGTAAGATAGTTTTACCTTGATAGACAGGATTTTATCCTCTCATTGGATTTGATGAGGTTCCATAGAGAGTAAGATCGTTTTACCTTGATAGACAGGATTTTATCCTCTCAATGGATTTGATGAGGTTCCATAGAGAGTAAGATAGTTTCACCTTGATAGACAGGATTTTATCCTCTCAATGGATTTGATGAGGTTCCATAGAGAGTAAGATAGTTTTTCCTTGATAGACAGGATTTTATCCTCTCAATGGAATTGATGAGGTTCCATAGAGAGTAAGATAGTTTTACCTTGATAGACAGGATTTTATCCTTTCATGGGATTTGATGAGGTTCCATAGAGAGTAAGATAGTTTTACCTTGATAGACAGGATTTTATCCTCTCAATGGAATTGATGAGGTTCCATAGAGAGTAAGATAGTTTTACCTTGATAGACAGGATTTTATCCTCTCATTGGATATGATGAGGTTCCATAGAGAGTAAGATAGTTTTACCTTGATAGACAAGTTGTTATCCTCTCATGGGAATTGATGAGGTTCCATAGAGAGTAAGATAGTTTTACCTTGATAGACAAGTTTTCGTCCTCTCATTGGATTTGATGAGGTTCCATAGAGAGTAAGATAGTTTAACTTGATAGACAGGATTTTATCCTCTCAATGGAATTGATGAGGTTCCATAGAGAGTAAGATAGTTTTACCTCGATAGCCAAGTTTTCGTTCTCTGATTGGATTTGATGAGGTTCCATAGAGAGAAAGATAGTGTTACCTTGATAGACAAGTTTTTATCCTCTCATTGGATTTGATATGGTTCCATAGAGAGTAAGATAGTTTTACCTTGATAGACAAGTTGTTATCCTCTCATGGGATTTGATATGGTTCCATAGAGAGTAAGATAGTTTTACCTTGATAGACAAGTTGTTATCTTCTCATGGGATTTGATATGGTTCCATAGAGAGTAAGATAGTTTTACCTTGATAGACATGTTGTTATCCTCTCATGGGATTTGATGAGGTTCCATAGAGAGTAAGATAGTTTTACCTTGATAGACAGGATTTTATCCTCTCAATGGAATTGATGAGGTTCCATAGAGAGTAAGATAGTTTTACCTCGATAGCCAAGTTTTCGTTCTCTGATTGGATTTGATGAGGTTCCATAGAGAGAAAGATAGTGTTACCTTGATAGACAAGTTTTTATCCTCTCATTGGATTTGATATGGTTCCATAGAGAGTAAGATAGTTTTACCTTGATAGACAAGTTGTTATCCTCTCATGGGATTTGATATGGTTCCATAGAGAGTAAGATAGTTTTACCTTGATAGACAAGTTGTTATCTTCTCATGGGATTTGATATGGTTCCATAGAGAGTAAGATAGTTTTACCTTGATAGACATGTTGTTATCCTCTCATGGGATTTGATGAGGTTCCATAGAGAGTAAGATAGTTTTACTTTGATAGACAGGTTTTTATCCTCTCATTGGATTTGACGAGGTTCCATAGAGAGTAATATAGTTTTACCTTGATAGACAAGTTTTCATCCTCTCATTGGATTTGATGAGGTTCCATAGAGAGTAAGATAGTTTTACCTTGATAGACATGTTTTTATCCTCTCATTGGATTTGATGAGGTTCAATAGAGAGTAAGATAGTTTTACTTTGATAGACAGGATTTTATCCTCTCAATGGAATTGATATAGTTCCATAAAGAGTAAGATAGTTTTACCTTGATAGACAGGATTTTATCCTCTCATTGGATTTGATGAGGTTCCATAGAGAGTAAGATAGTTTTACCTTGATAGACAGGATTTTATCCTTTCATGGGATTTGATGAGGTTCCATAGAGAGTAAGATAGTTTTACCTTGATAGACAAGTTTTTGTCCTCTCATTGGATTTGATGAGGTTCCATAGAGAGTAAGATAGTTTTACCTTGGTAGACAGGTTTTTATCCTCTCAATGGAATTGATGAGGTTCCATAGAGAGTAAGATAGTTTTACCTTGATAGACAGGATTTTATCCTCTCAATGGATTTGACGAGGTTCCATAGAGAGTAAGATAGTTTTACCTTGATAGACAGGATTTTATCCTTTCATGGGATTTGATGAGGTTCCATAGAGAGTAAGATAGTTTTACCTTGATAGACAGGATTTTATCCTCTCAATGGAATTGATGAGGTTCCATAGAGAGTAAGATAGTTTTACCCTGATAGAAAAGTTGTTATCCTCTCATTGGATTTGATGAGGTTCCATAGAGAGTAAGATAGTTTTACCTTGATAGACAGGATTTTATCCTCTCAATGGAATTGATGAGGTTCCATAGAGAGTAAGATAGTTTTACCTCGATAGACAAGTTTTTATCCTCTCATTGGATTTGATATGGTTCCATAGAGAGTAAGATAGTTTTACCTTGATAGACAAGTTGTTATCCTCTCATGGGATTTGATATGGTTCCATAGAGAGTAAGATAGTTTTACCTTGATAGACAAGTTGTTATCTTCTCATGGGATTTGATATGGTTCCATAGAGAGTAAGATAGTTTTACCTTGATAGACATGTTGTTATCCTCTCATGGGATTTGATGAGGTTCCATAGAGAGTAAGATAGTTTTACTTTGATAGACAGGTTTTTATCCTCTCATTGGATTTGACGAGGTTCCATAGAGAGTAATATAGTTTTACCTTGATAGACAAGTTTTCATCCTCTCATTGGATTTGATGAGGATCCATAGAGAGTAAGATAGTTTTACCTTGATAGACATGTTTTTATCCTCTCATTGGATTTGATGAGGTTCAATAGAGAGTAAGATAGTTTTACTTTGATAGACAGGATTTTATCCTCTCAATGGAATTGATATAGTTCCATAAAGAGAAAGATAGTTTTACCTTGATAGACAGGATTTTATCCTCTCATTGGATTTGATGAGGTTCCATAGAGAGTAAGATAGTTTTACCTTGATAGACAGGATTTTATCCTCTCAATGGATTTGATGAGGTTCCATAGAGAGTAAGATAGTTTCACCTTGATAGACAGGATTTTATCCTCTCAATGGATTTGATGAGGTTCCATAGAGAGCAAGATAGTTTTACCTTGATAGACAGGATTTTATCCTCTCAATGGAATTGATGAGGTTCCATAGAGAGTAAGATAGTTTTACCTTGATAGACAGGATTTTATCCTTTCATGGGATTTGATGAGGTTCCATAGAGAGTAAGATAGTTTTACCTTGATAGACAGGATTTTATCCTCTCAATGGAATTGATGAGGTTCCATAGAGAGTAAGATAGTTTTAACTTGATAGACAGGATTTTATCCTCTCATTGGATATGATGAGGTTCCATAGAGAGTAAGATAGTTTTACCTTGATAGACAAGTTGTTATCCTCTCATGGGAATTGATGAGGTTCCATAGAGAGTAAGATAGTTTTACCTTGATAGACAAGTTTTCGTCCTCTCATTGGATTTGATGAGGTTCCATAGAGAGTAAGATAGTTTTACCTTGATAGACAGGATTTTATCCTCTCAATGGAATTGATGAGGTTCCATAGAGAGTAAGATAGTTTTACCTCGATAGCCAAGTTTTCGTTCTCTGATTGGATTTGATGAGGTTCCATAGAGAGAAAGATAGTGTTACCTTGATAGACAAGTTTTTATCCTCTCATTGGATTTGATATGGTTCCATAGAGAGTAAGATAGTTTTACCTTGATAGACAAGTTGTTATCCTCTCATGGGATTTGATATGGTTCCATAGAGAGTAAGATAGTTTTACCTTGATAGACAAGTTGTTATCTTCTCATGGGATTTGATATGGTTCCATAGAGAGTAAGATAGTTTTACCTTGATAGACATGTTGTTATCCTCTCATGGGATTTGATGAGGTTCCATAGAGAGTAAGATAGTTTTACCTTGATAGACAGGATTTTATCCTCTCAATGGAATTGATGAGGTTCCATAGAGAGTAAGATAGTTTTACCTCGATAGCCAAGTTTTCGTTCTCTGATTGGATTTGATGAGGTTCCATAGAGAGAAAGATAGTGTTACCTTGATAGACAAGTTTTTATCCTCTCATTGGATTTGATATGGTTCCATAGAGAGTAAGATAGTTTTACCTTGATAGACAAGTTGTTATCCTCTCATGGGATTTGATATGGTTCCATAGAGAGTAAGATAGTTTTACCTTGATAGACAAGTTGTTATCTTCTCATGGGATTTGATATGGTTCCATAGAGAGTAAGATAGTTTTACCTTGATAGACATGTTGTTATCCTCTCATGGGATTTGATGAGGTTCCATAGAGAGTAAGATAGTTTTACTTTGATAGACAGGTTTTTATCCTCTCATTGGATTTGACGAGGTTCCATAGAGAGTAATATAGTTTTACCTTGATAGACAAGTTTTCATCCTCTCATTGGATTTGATGAGGTTCCATAGAGAGTAAGATAGTTTTACCTTGATAGACATGTTTTATCCTCTCATTGGATTTGATGAGGTTCAATAGAGAGTAAGATAGTTTTACTTTGATAGACAGGATTTTATCCTCTCAATGGAATTGATATAGTTCCATAAAGAGTAAGATAGTTTTACCTTGATAGACAGGATTTTATCCTCTCATTGGATTTGATGAGGTTCCATAGAGAGTAAGATAGTTTTACCTTGATAGACAGGATGTTATCCTCTCAATGGATTTGATGAGGTTCCATAGAGAGTAAGATAGTTTTACCTTGATAGACAGGATTTTATCCTCTCATTGGATTTGATGAGGTTCCATAGAGAGTAAGATAGTTTCACCTTGATAGACAGGATTTTATCCTCTCAATGGATTTGATGAGGTTCCATAGAGAGTAAGATAGTTTTACCTTGATAGACAGGATTTTATCCTTTCATGGGATTTGATGAGGTTCCATAGAGAGTAAGATAGTTTTACCTTGATAGACAAGTTTTCGTCCTCTCATTGGATTTGATGAGGTTCCATAGAGAGTAAGATAGTTTTACCTTGATAGACAGGATTTTATCCTCTCTTTGGATTTGATGAGGTTCCATAGAGAGTAAGATAGTTTCACCTTGATAGACAGGATTTTATCCTCTCAATGGATTTGATGAGGTTCCATAGAGAGTAAGATAGTTTTACCTCGATAGCCAAGTTTTCGTTCTCTGATTGGATTTGATGAGGTTCCATAGAGAGAAAGATAGTGTTACCTTGATAGACAAGTTTTTATCCTCTCATTGGATTTGATATGGTTCCATAGAGAGTAAGATAGTTTTACCTTGATAGACAAGTTGTTATCCTCTCATGGGATTTGATATGGTTCCATAGAGAGTAAGATAGTTTTACCTTGATAGACAAGTTGTTATCTTCTCATGGGATTTGATATGGTTCCATAGAGAGTAAGATAGTTTTACCTTGATAGACATGTTGTTATCCTCTCATGGGATTTGATGAGGTTCCATAGAGAGTAAGATAGTTTTACCTTGATAGACAGGATTTTATCCTCTCAATGGAATTGATGAGGTTCCATAGAGAGTAAGATAGTTTTACCTCGATAGCCAAGTTTTCGTTCTCTGATTGGATTTGATGAGGTTCCATAGAGAGAAAGATAGTGTTACCTTGATAGACAAGTTTTTATCCTCTCATTGGATTTGATATGGTTCCATAGAGAGTAAGATAGTTTTACCTTGATAGACAAGTTGTTATCCTCTCATGGGATTTGATATGGTTCCATAGAGAGTAAGATAGTTTTACCTTGATAGACAAGTTGTTATCTTCTCATGGGATTTGATATGGTTCCATAGAGAGTAAGATAGTTTTACCTTGATAGACATGTTGTTATCCTCTCATGGGATTTGATGAGGTTCCATAGAGAGTAAGATAGTTTTACTTTGATAGACAGGTTTTTATCCTCTCATTGGATTTGACGAGGTTCCATAGAGAGTAATATAGTTTTACCTTGATAGACAAGTTTTCATCCTCTCATTGGATTTGATGAGGTTCCATAGAGAGTAAGATAGTTTTACCTTGATAGACATGTTTTATCCTCTCATTGGATTTGATGAGGTTCAATAGAGAGTAAGATAGTTTTACTTTGATAGACAGGATTTTATCCTCTCAATGGAATTGATATAGTTCCATAAAGAGTAAGATAGTTTTACCTTGATAGACAGGATTTTATCCTCTCATTGGATTTGATGAGGTTCCATAGAGAGTAAGATAGTTTTACCTTGATAGACAGGATGTTATCCTCTCAATGGATTTGATGAGGTTCCATAGAGAGTAAGATAGTTTTACCTTGATAGACAGGATTTTATCCTCTCATTGGATTTGATGAGGTTCCATAGAGAGTAAGATAGTTTCACCTTGATAGACAGGATTTTATCCTCTCAATGGATTTGATGAGGTTCCATAGAGAGTAAGATAGTTTTACCTTGATAGACAGGATTTTATCCTTTCATGGGATTTGATGAGGTTCCATAGAGAGTAAGATAGTTTTACCTTGATAGACAAGTTTTCGTCCTCTCATTGGATTTGATGAGGTTCCATAGAGAGTAAGATAGTTTTACCTTGATAGACAGGATTTTATCCTCTCTTTGGATTTGATGAGGTTCCATAGAGAGTAAGATAGTTTCACCTTGATAGACAGGATTTTATCCTCTCAATGGATTTGATGAGGTTCCATAGAGAGTAAGATAGTTTTACCTTGATAGGCAGGATTTTATCCTTTCATGGGATTTGATGAGGTTCCATAGAGAGTAAGATAGTTTTACCTTGCTAGACAAGTTTTCGTCCTCTCATTGGATTTGATGAGGTTCCATAGAGAGTAAGATAGTTTTACCTTGATAGACAAGTTTTCGTCCTCTCATTGGATTTGATGAGGTTCCATAGAGAGTAAGATAGTTTTACCTTGATATACAGGATTTTATCCTCTCATTGGATTTGACGAGGTTCCATAGAGAGTAAGATAGTTTTACCTTGATAGACAGGTGTTTATCCTCTCATGGGATTTGATGAGGTTCCATAGAGAGTAAGATAGTTTTACCTTGATAGACATGTTTTTATCCTCTCATTGGATTTGATGAGGTTCCATAGAGAGTAAGATAGTTTTACCTTGATAGACAGGTTTTTATCCTCTCAATGGATTTGACGAGGTTCCATAGAGAGTAAGATAGTTTTACCTTGATAGACAAGTGTTCATCCTCTCATTGGATTTGACGAGTTTCCATAGAGAGTAAGATAGTTTTACCTTGATAGACAGGATTTTATCCTCTCGTTGGATGTGGTGATGTTCCAAAGAGAGTAAGACAGTTTTACCTTGATAGACAAGTTTTCATCCTCTCATTGGATTTGATGAGGTTCTATAGAGAGTAAGATAGTTTTACCTTGATAGACAAGTTTTTATCCTCTCATTGGATTTGATATGGTTCCATAGAGAGTAAGATAGTTTTACCTTGATAGACAAGTTGTTATCCTCTCATGGGATTTGATATGGTTCCATAGAGAGTAAGATAGTTTTACCTTGATAGACATGTTGTTATCCTCTCATGGGATTTGATGAGGTTCCATAGAGAGTAAGATAGTTTTACCTTGATAGACATGTTTTCGTCCTCTCATTGGATTTTATGAGGTTCCATAGAGAGTAATATAGTTTTACCTTGATAGACAGGATTTTATCCTCTCAATGGAATTGATGAGGTTCCATAGAGAGTAAGATAATTTTACCTTGATAGACAGGATTTTATCCTCTCAATGGATTTGACGAAGTTCCATAGAGAGTAAGATAGTTTGACCTTGATAGACAAGTTGTTATCCTCTCATGGTATTTGATGAGGTTCCATAGAGAGTAAGATAGTTTTACCTTGATAGACAGGATTTTATCCTCTCAATGGAATTGATGAGGTTCCATAGAGAGTAAGATAGTTTTACCTTGATAGACAAGTTGTTATCCTCTCATGGGATTTGATGAGGTTCCATAGAGAGTAAGATAGTTTTACCTTGATAGACAGGTTTTCATCCTCTAATTGGATTTGACGAGGTTCCATAGAGAGTAATATAGTTTTACCTTGATAGACAGGATTTTATCCTCTCAATGGAATTGATGAGGTTCCATAGAGAGTAAGATAGTTTTACCTTGATAGACAGGATTTTATCCTCTCAATGGATTTGACGAGGTTCCATAGAGAGTAAGATAGTTTTACCTTGATAGACAAGTTGTTATCCTCTCATGGGATTTGATAAGGTTCCATAGAAAGTAAGATAGTTTTACCTTGATAGACAGGATTTTATCCTCTCATAGGAATTGATGAGGTTCCATAGAGAGTAAGATAGTTTTACCTTGATAGACAAGTTGTTATCCTCTCATGGGATTTGATGAGGTTCCATAGAGAGTAAGATAGTTTTACCTTGATAAACAGGATTTTATCCTCTCAATGGAATTGATGAGGTTCCATAGAGAGTAAGATAGTTTTACCTTGATAGACAAGTTGTTATCCTCTCATGGGATTTGATGAGGTTCCATAGAGAGTAAGATAATTTTGCCTTGATAGACAGGTTTTCATCCTCTCATTGGATTTGATGAGTTTCCATAGAGAGTAAGATAGTTTTACCTTGATAGACAAGTTTTCGTCCTCTCATTGGATTTGATGAGGTTCCATAGAGAGTAAGATAGTGTTACCTTGATAGACAAGTTTTTATCCTCTCATTGGATTTGATATGCTTCCATAGAGAGTAAGATAGTTTTACCTTGATAGACAAGTTTTCATCCTCTCATTGGATTTGATGAGTTCCATAGAGAGTAAGATAGTTTTACCTTGATAGACAAGTTTTCATCCTCTCATTGGATTTGACGAGGATCCACAGAGAGTAAGATAGTTTTACTTTGATAGACAAGTTTTCATCCTTTCATTGGATTTGATGATCTCCATAGAGAGTAAGATAGTGTTACTTTGATAGACAAGTGTTCATCCTCTCATTGGATTTGACGAGGATCCACTGAGAGTAAGATAGTTTTACTTTGATAGACAAGTTTTCATCCTTTCATTGGATTTGATGATCTCCATAGAGAGTAAGATAGTTTTACCTTGATAGACAAGTGTTCATCCTCTCATTGGATTTGATGATCTCCATAGAGAGTAAGATAGTTTTACCTTGATAGACAAGTTTTCATCAACTCATTGGATGTGATGAGGTTCCATAAAGAGTAAGATAGTTTTACCTTGATTGACAAATTTTCATCCTCTCAATGGATTTGACGAGGTTCCATAGAGAGTAAGATAGTTTTACTTTGATAGACAAGTTTTCATCCTCTCATTGGATTTGATGAGGTTCCATAAAGAGTAAGATAGTTTTACCTTGATAGACAAGTTTTTTATCCTCTCATTGGATTTGACGAGGTTCCATATAGAGTAAGATAGTTTTACCTTGATAGACAAGTTGTTATCCTCTCATGGGATTTGACGAGGTTCCATAGAGAGTAAGATAGTTTTACATTGATAGACAAGTTTTTATCCTCTCATTGGATTTGATGAGGTTCCATAGAGACAGTTTTACCTTGATAGACAAGTTTTCATCATCTTATTGGATTTGATGACGTTCCATAGAGAGTAAGATAGTTTTACCTTGATAGACAAGTTTTCGTCCTCTCATTGGATTTGATGAGGTTCCATAGAGAGTAAGATAGTGTTACCTTGATAGACAAGTTTTTATCCTCTCATTGGATTTGATATGCTTCCATAGAGAGTAAGATAGTTTTACCTTGATAGACAAGTTTTCATCCTCTCATTGGATTTGATGAGTTCCATAGAGAGTAAGATAGTTTTACCTTGATAGACAAGTTTTCATCCTCTCATTGGATTTGACGAGGATCCACAGAGAGTAAGATAGTTTTACTTTGATAGACAAGTTTTCATCCTTTCATTGGATTTGATGATCTCCATAGAGAGTAAGATAGTGTTACTTTGATAGACAAGTGTTCATCCTCTCATTGGATTTGACGAGGATCCACTGAGAGTAAGATAGTTTTACTTTGATAGACAAGTTTTCTTCCTTTCATTGGATTTGATGATCTCCATAGAGAGTAAGATAGTTTTACCTTGATAGACAAGTGTTCATCCTCTCATTGGATTTGATGATCTCCATAGAGAGTAAGATAGTTTTACCTTGATAGACAAGTTTTCATCCTCTCATTGGATGTGATGAGGTTCCATAAAGAGTAAGATAGTTTTACCTTGATTGACAAATTTTCATCCTCTCAATGGATTTGACGAGGTTCCATAGAGAGTAAGATAGTTTTACCTTGATAGACAAGTTGTTATCCTCTCATGGGATTTGACGAGGTTCCATAGAGAGTAAGATAGTTTTACATTGATAGACAAGTTTTTATCCTCTCATTGGATTTGATGAGGTTCCATAGAGAGTAAGACAGTTTTACCTTGATAGACAAGTTTTCATCATCTTATTGGATTTGATGACGTTCCATAGAGAGTAAGATAGTTTCACCTTGATAGACAAGTGTTCATCCTCTCATTGGATTTGATGAGGTTCCATAGAGAGTAAGATAGTTTTACCTTGATAGACAAGTTTTCATCCTCTCATTGGATTTGATGAGGTTCCATAGAGAGTAAGATATTTTTCCTTGATAGACAAGTGTTCATCCTCTGATTGGATTTGATGAGGTTCCATAAAGAGTAAGATAGTTTTACCTTGATAGGCAAGTTTTTATCCTCTCATTGGATTTGATGAGGTTCCATAGAGAGTAAGATAGTTTTACCTTGATAGACAAGTGTTCATCCTCTCATTGGATTTGATGAGGTTCTATAGAGAGTAAGATAGTTTTACCTTGATAGACAAGTTTTCATCCTCTCATTGGATTTGATGAGTTCCATAGAGAGTAAGATAGTTTAACCTTGATAGACAAGTTTTCATCCTCTCATTGGATTTGATGAGGTTCCATAGAAAGTAAGATAGTTTTACCTTGATAGACAGGTTTTCATCCTCTCATTGGATTTGACGAGGTTCCATAGAGAGTAATATAGTTTTACCTTGATAGACAGGATTTTATCCTCTCAATGGAATTGATGAGGTTCCATAGAGTGTAAGATAGTTTTACCTTGATAGACAGGATTTTATCCTCTCAATGGATTTGACGAGGTTCAATAGAGAGTAAGATAGTTTTACCTTGAGAGACAAGTTGTTATACTCTCATGGGATTTGATGAGGTTCCATAGAGAGTAAGATAGTTTTACCTTGATAGACAGGATTTTATCCTCTCAATGGAATTGATGAGGTTCCATAGAGAGTAAGATAGTTTTACCTTGATAGACAAGTTGTTATCCTCTCATGGGATTTGATGAGGTTCCATAGAGAGTAAGATAGTTTTACCTTGATAGACAGGATTTTATCCTCTCAATGGAATTGATGAGTTTCCATGGAGAGTAAGATAGTTTTACCTTGATAGACAGGATTTTATCCTCTCATGGGATTTGACGAGGTTCCATAGAGAGTAAGATAGTTTTACCTTGATAGACAAGTTGTTATCCTCTCATGGGATTTGATGAGGTTGCATAGAGAGTAAGATAGTTTTACCTTGATAGAAAGGATTTTATCCTCTCAATGGAATTGATGAGTTTCCATAGAGAGTAAGATAGTTTTACCTTGATAGACAAGTTGTTATCCTCTCATGGGATTTGATGAGGTTCCATAGAGAGTAAGATAGTTTTACCTTGATAGACAGGATTTTATCCTCTCAATGGAATTGATGAGGTTCCATAGAGAGTAAGATAGTTTTACCTTGATAGACAGGATTTTATCCTCTCATGGGATTTGATGAGGTTCCATAGAGAGTAAGATAGTTTTACCTTGATAGACAGGATTTTATCCTTTCAATGGACTTGATGAGGTTCCATAGAGAGTAAGATAGTTTTACCTTGATAGACAGGATTTTATCCTCTCATGGGATTTGACGAGGTTCCATAGAAAGTAATATAGTTTTACCTTGATAGACTGGATTTTATCCTCTCATGGGATTTGATGAGGTTCCATAGAAAGTAAGATAGTTTTACCTTGATAGACAAGTTTTCATCCTTTCATTGGATTTGATGAGGTTCCATAGAGAGTAAGATAATTTTGCCTTGATAGACAGGTTTTCATCCTCTCATTGGATATGATGAGTTTCCATAGAGAGTAAGATAGTTTTACCTTGATAGACAAGTTTTCGTCCTCTCATTGGATTTGATGAGGTTCCATAGAGAGTAAGATAGTGTTACCTTGATAGACAAGTTTTTATCCTCTCATTGGATTTGATATGCTTCCATAGAGAGTAAGATAGTTTTACCTTGATAGACAAGTTTTCATCCTCTCATTGGATTTGATGAGTTCCATAGAGAGTAAGATAGTTTTACCTTGATAGACAAGTTTTCATCCTCTCATTGGATTTGACGAGGATCCACAGAGAGTAAGATAGTTTTACTTTGATAGACAAGTTTTCATCCTTTCATTGGATTTGATGATCTCCATAGAGAGTAAGATAGTGTTACTTTGATAGACAAGTGTTCATCCTCTCATTGGATTTGACGAGAATCCACTGAGAGTAAGATAGTTTTACTTTGATAGACAAGTTTTCATCCTTTCATTGGATTTGATGATCTCCATAGAGAGTAAGATAGTTTTACCTTGATAGACAAGTGTTCATCCTCTCATTGGATTTGATGATCTCCATAGAGAGTAAGATAGTTTTACCTTGATAGACAATTTTTCATCCTCTCATTGGATGTGATGAGGTTTCATAAAGAGTAAGATAGTTTTACCTTGATTGACAAATTTTCATCCTCTCATTGGATTTGACGAGGTTCCATAGAGAGTAAGATAGTTTTACTTTGATAGACAAGTTTTCATCCTTTCATTGGATTTGATGAGGTTCCATAAAGAGTAAGATAGTTTTACCTTGATAGACAAGTGTTCATCCTCTCATTGGATTTGATGAGGTTCTATAGAGAGTAAGATAGTTTTACCTTGATAGACAAGTTTTCATCCTCTCATTGGATTTGATGAGGATCCATAGAGAGTAAGATAGTTTAACCTTGATAGACAAGTTTTCATCCTCTCATTGGATTTGACGAGGATCCACAGAGAGTAAGATAGTTTTACTTTAATAGACAAGTTTTCATCCTTTCATTGGATTTGATGATCTCCATAGAGAGTAAGATAGTGTTACTTTGATAGACAAGTGTTCATCCTCTCATTGGATTTGACGAGGATCCACAGAGATTAAGATAGTTTTACATTGATAGACAAGTTTTCATCCTCTCATTAGATTTGATGAGGTTCCATAGAGAGTAAGATAGTTTTACCTTGATAGACAAGTGTTCATCCTCTCATTGGATTTGATGAGGTTCCATAGAGAGTAAGATAGTTTTACCTTGATAGACAAGTTTTCATCCTGTGATTAGATATGATGGGGTTCCATAGAGAGTAAGATAGTTTTACATTGATAGACAAGTGTTCATCCTCTCATTGGATTTGATGATGTTCCATAGAGAGTATGATAGTTTTACCTTGATAGACGAGTTTTTTATCCTCTCATTGGATTTGATGAGTTTCCATAGAGTGTAAGATAGTTTTACCTTGATAGACAAGTTTTCATCCTCTAATTGGATTTGATGATGTTCCATAGAGAGTAAAATAGTTTTACTTTGATAGACAAGTTTTCATCCTTTCATTGGATTTGATGATCTCCATAGAGAGTAAGATAGTTTTACCTTGATAGACAAGTTTTATCCTCTTATTGGATTTGATGAGGTTCCATAGAGAGTAAGATAGTTTTACCTTGATAGACAAGTTTTTAACCTCTTATTGGATTTGATGATCTCCATAAAGAGTAAGATAGTTTCACCTTGATAGACAAGTTCTTATCCTCTCATTGGATTTGATGAGGTTCTATAGAGAGTAAGATAGTTTTACCTTGATAGACAAGTGCTCATCCTCTCATTGGATTTGATAAGGTTCCATAGAGAGTAAGATAGTTTTACCTTGATAGACAAGTGTTCATCCTCTCAATGGAATTGATAAGGTTCCATAGAGAGTCAGATAGTTTTACCGTTTTACCTTGATAGACAAGTTTTTTATCCTCTCATTGGATTTGATGAGTTTCCATAGAGAGTAAGATAGTTTTACCTTGATAGACAAGTGTTCATCCTCTCATTGGATTTGATGAGGTTCCATAGAAAGTAAGATAGTTTTACCTTGATAGACAAGTGTTCATCCTCTGATTGGATTTGATGAGGTTCCATAGAGAGTAAGATAGTTTTACAATGATATACAAGTTTTCATCCTCTCATTGGATTTGATGACGTTCCATAGAGAGTAAGATAGTTTTACTTTGATAGACAAGTTTTCATCCTCTCATTGGATTTGATGAGCTTCCATAAAGAATAAGATAGTTTTACCTTGATAGACAAGTTTTTTATCCTCTCATTGGATTTGACGAGGTTCCATAGAGAGTAAGATAGTTTTACCTTGATAGACAAGTTGTTATCCTCTCATGGGATTTGACGAGGTTCCATAGAGAGTAAGATAGTTTTACATTGATAGACAAGTTTTCATCCTCTCATTGGATTTGATGAGGTTCCATAGAGAGTAAGATAGTTTTACCTTGATAGACAAGTTTTCATCCTCTCATTGGATTTGATGAGGTTCCACAGAGAGTAAAATAGTTTTACTTTGATAGACAAGTGTTCATCCTCTCATTGGATTTGATGAGGTTCCATAGAGAGTAAGATAGTTTTACCTTTTTAGACAAGTTTTCATCCTCTCATTGGATTTGATGAGGTTCCATAGAGAGTAAGATAGTTTTCCTTGATAGACAAGTGTTCATCCTCTGATTGGATTTGATGAGGTTCCATAAAGAGTAAGATAGTTTTACCTTGATAGACAAGTTTTCATCCTCTCATTGGATTTGATGAGGTTCCATAGAGAGTAAGATAGTTTTACCTTGATAGACAAGTGTTCATCCTCTCATTGGATTTGATGAGGTTCTATAGAGAGTAAGATAGTTTTACCTTGATAGACAAGTTTTCATCCTCTCATTGGATTTGATGAGTTCCATAGAGAGTAAGATAGTTTAACCTTGATAGACAAGTTTTCATCCTCTCATTGGATTTGACGAGGATCCACAGAGAGTAAGATAGTTTTACTTTAATAGACAAGTTTTCATCCTTTCATTGGATTTGATGATCTCCATAGAGAGTAAGATAGTGTTACTTTGATAGACAAGTGTTCATCCTCTCATTGGATTTGACGAGGTTCCACAGAGAGTAAGATAGTTTTACTTTGATAGACAAGTTTTCATCTTTTCATTGGATTTGATTATCTCCATAGAGAGTAAGATCGTGTTACTTTGATAGACAAGTGTTCATCCTCTCATTGGATTTGATGAGATTCCATAAAGAGTAAGATAGTTTTACCTTGATAGACAAGTTTTCAACCTCTCATTGGATTTGACGAGGTTCCATAGCGAGTAAGATAGTTTTACTTTGATAGACAAGTGTTCATCCTCTCATTGGATTTGATGAGGTTCCATAGAGAGTAAGATAGGTTTACCTTGATAGACAAGTTTTCATCCTCTCATGGGATTTGATGAGGTTCCATAGAGAGTAAGATAGTTTTACCTTGATAGACAAGTTTTCATCCTCTCATTGGATTTGATGAGCTTCCACAGAGAGTAAAATAGTTTTACTTTGATAGACAAGTTTTCATCCTTTCATTGGATTTGATGATCTCCATAGAGAGTAAGATAGTTTTACCTTGATAGACAATTGTTCATCCTCTCATTGGATTTGATGAGCTTCCACAGAGAGTAAAATAGTTTTACTTTGATAGACAATTTTTCATCCTTTCATTGGATTTGATGATCTCCATAAAGAGTAAGATAGTTTTACCTTGATAGACAAGTTTTTATCCTCTCATTGGATTTGATGAGGTTCTATAGAGAGTAAGATAGTTTTACCTTGATAGACAAGTGTTCATCCTCTCAATGGAATTGATAAGGTTCCATAGAGAGTAAGATAGTTTTACCTTGATAGACAAGTGTTCATCCTCTCAATGGAATTGATAAGGTTCCATAGAGAGTAAGATAGTTTTACCGTTTTACCTTGATAGACAAGTTTTTTATCCTCTCATTGGATTTGATGAGTTTCCATAGAGAGTAAGATAGTTTTACCTTGATAGACAAGTGTTCATCCTCTCATTAGATTTGATGAGGTTCCATAGAGAGTAAGATAGTTTTACCTTGATAGACAAGTGTTCATCCTCTGATTGGATTTGATGAGGTTCCATAGAGAGTAAGATAGTTTTACAATGATATACAAGTTTTCATCCTCTTATTGGATTTGATGACGTTCCATAGAGAGTAAGATAGTTTTACTTTGATAGACAAGTTTTCATCCTCTCATTGGATTTGATGAGGTTCCATAGAGAGTAAGATAGTTTTACATTGATAGACAAGTTTTCATCCTCTCATTGGATTTGATGAGGTTCCATAGAGAGTAAGATAGTTTTACCTTGATAGACAAGTGTTCATCCTCTGATTGGATTTGATGAGGTTCCATAGAAAGTAAGATAGTTTTACATTGATAGACAAGTTTTCATCCTCTTATTGGATTTGATGACGTTCCATAGAGAGTAAGATAGTTTTACCTTGATAGACAAGTTTTCATCCTCTCATTGGATTTGATGAGGTTCCATAAAGAGTAAGATAGTTTTACATTGATAGACAAGTTTTCATCCTCTCATTGGATTTGATGAGGTTCCATAGAGAGTAAGATAGTTTTACCTTGATAGACAAGTGTTCATCCTCTCATTGGATTTGATGAGGTTCCATAGAGAGTAAGATAGTTTTACCTTGATAGACAAGTTTTCATCCTGTGATTAGATATGATGGGGTTCCATAGAGAGTAAGATAGTTTTACATTGATAGACAAGTGTTCATCCTCTCATTGGATTTGATGATGTTCCATAGAGAGTAAGATAGTTTTACCTTGATAGACGAGTTTTTTATCCTCTCATTGGATTTGATGATGTTCCATAGAGAGTAAGATAGTTTTACCTTGATAGACGAGTTTTTTATCCTCTCATTGGATTTGATGAGTTTCCATAGAGAGTAAGATAGTTTTACCTTGATAGACAAGTTTTATCCTCTTATTGGATTTGATGAGGTTCCATAGAGAGTAAGATAGTTTTACCTTTATAGACAAGTTTTTATCCTCTTATTGGATTTAATGAGGTTCCATAGAGAGTAAGATAGTTTTACCTTGATAGACAAGTTTTCATCCTCTCATTGGATTTGATGAGGTTCCATAGAGAGTAAGATAGTTTTACCTTGATAGACAAGTGTTCATCCTCTCATTGGATTTGATGATGTTCCATAAAGAGTAAGATTGTTTTACCTTGATAGACAAGTGTTCATCCTCTGATTGGATTTGATGAGGTTCCATAAAGAGTAAGATAGTTTTACCTTGATAGACAAGTTTTTTATCCTCTCAATGGATTTGATGAGGTTCCATAGAGAGTAAGATAGTTTTACCTTGATAGACAAGTGTTCATCCTCTCATTGGATTTGATGAGTTTCACAGAGAGTAAGATAGTTTTACCTTGATAGAGAAGTTGTCATCCTCTCACTCTATTTTTTGAGGTTCCATAGAGAGTAAGATAGTTTTACCTTGATAGACAAGTGTTCATCCTCTCATTGGATTTGATGATGTTCCATAGAGAGTAAGATAGTTTTACCTTAATAGACAAGTGTTCATCCTCTGATTGGATTTGATGAGGTTCCATAAAGAGTAAGATAGTTTTACCTTGATAGACAAGTTTTCATCCTCTCATTGGATTTGATGAGGTTCCATAGAGAGTAAGATAGTTTAACCTTGATAGGCAAGTTTTTATCCTCTCATTGGATTTGATGATGTACCATAGAGAGTAAGATAGTTTTACCTTGATAGACAAGTGTTCATCCTCTGATTGGATTTGATGAGGTTCCATAGAGAGTAAGATAGTTTTACAATGATATACAAGTTTTCATCCTCTTATTGGATTTGATGACGTTCCATAGAGAGTAAGATAGTTTTACTTTGATAGACAAGTTTTCATCCTCTCATTGGATTTGATGAGGTTCCATAGAGAGTAAGATAGTTTTACATTGATAGACAAGTTTTCATCCTCTCATTGGATTTGATGAGGTTCCATAGAGAGTAAGATAGTTTTACCTTGATAGACAAGTGTTCATCCTCTGATTGGATTTGATGAGGTTCCATAGAAAGTAAGATAGTTTTACATTGATAGACAAGTTTTCATCCTCTTATTGGATTTGATGACGTTCCATAGAGAGTAAGATAGTTTTACCTTGATAGACAAGTTTTCATCCTCTCATTGGATTTGATGAGGTTCCATAAAGAGTAAGATAGTTTTACTTTGATAGACAAGTTTTCATCCTCTCATTGGATTTGATGAGGTTCCATAGAGAGTAAGATAGTTTTACCTTGATAGACAAGTGTTCATCCTCTCATTGGATTTGATGAGGTTCCATAGAGAGTAAGATAGTTTTACCTTGATAGACAAGTTTTCATCCTGTGATTAGATATGATGGGGTTCCATAGAGAGTAATTAGATAGTTTTACATTGATAGACAAGTGTTCATCCTCTCATTGGATTTGATGATGTTCCATAGAGAGTAAGATAGTTTTACCTTGATAGACGAGTTTTTTATCCTCTCATTGGATTTGATGATGTTCCATAGAGAGTAAGATAGTTTTACCTTGATAGACGAGTTTTTTATCCTCTGATTGGATTTGATGAGTTTCCATAGAGAGTAAGATAGTTTTACCTTGATAGACAAGTTTTATCCTCTTATTGGATTTGATGAGGTTCCATAGAGAGTAAGATAGTTTTACCTTGATAGACAAGTTTTTATCCTCTTATTGGATTTGATGAGGTTCCATAGAGAGTAAGATAGTTTTACCTTGATAGACAAGTTTTCATCCTCTCATTGGATTTGATGAGGTTCCATAGAGAGTAAGATAGTTTTACCTTGATAGACAAGTGTTCATCCTCTCATTGGATTTGATGATGTTCCATAAAGAGTAAGATAGTTTTACCTTGATAGACAAGTGTTCATCCTCTGATTGGATTTGATGAGGTTCCATAAAGAGTAAGATAGTTTTACCTTGATAGACAAGTTTTTTATCCTCTCAATAGATTTGATGAGGTTCCATAGAGAGTAAGATAGTTTTACCTTGATAGACAAGTGTTCATCCTCTCATTGGATTTGATGAGTTTCCACAGAGAGTAAGATAGTTTTACCTTGATAGAGAAGTTGTCATCCTCTCACTCTATTTTTTGAGGTTCCATAGAGAGTAAGATAGTTTTACCTTGATAGAAAAGTGTTCATCCTCTCATTGGATTTGATGATGTTCCATAGAGAGTAAGATAGTTTTACCTTAATAGACAAGTGTTCATCCTCTGATTGGATTTGATGAGGTTCCATAAAGAGTAAGATAGTTTTACCTTGATAGACAAGTTTTCATCCTCTCATTGGATTTGATGAGGTTCCATAGAGAGTAAGATAGTTTAACCTTGATAGGCAAGTTTTCATCCTCTCATTGGATTTGTTGATGTTCCATAGAGAGTAAGATAGTTTTACCTTGATAGACAAGTTTTCATCCTCTCATTGGATTTGATGAGGTTCCATAGAGAGTAAGATAGTTTTACCTTGATAGACGAGTTTTCATCCTCTCATTGGATTTGATGATGTTCCATAGAGAGTAAGATAGTTTTACCTTGATAGACAAGTTTTCATCCTGTCATTGGATTTGATGATGTTCAATAGAGAGTAAGATAGTTTTACATTGATAGACAAGTTTTCATCCTCTCATTGGATTTGATGATCTCCATAGAGAGTAAGATAGTTTTACCTTGATAGACAAGTTTTCATCCTCTCATTGGATTTGATGATCTCCATAGAGAGTAAGATAGTTTTACATTGATAGACAAGTTTTCATCCTCTCATTGGATTTGATGAGGTTCCATAGAGAGTAAGATAGTTTTACTTTGATAGACAAGTGTTCATCCTCTCATTGGATTTGATGAGGGTCCATAGAGAGTAAGATAGTTTTACCTTGATAGACAAGTTTTCATCCTCTCATTGGATTTGATGATCTCCATAGAGAGTAAGATAGTTTTACCTTGATAGATAAGTGTTCATCCTCTCATTGGATTTTATGATCTCCATAGAGAGTAAGATAGTTTTATCTTGATAGACAAGTTTTCCTCCTCTCATTAGATTTGATGATCTCCATAGAGAGTAAGATAGTTTTACCTTGATAGACAAGTTTTCATCCTCTCATTGGATTTGATGAGGTTCCATAAAGAGTAAGATAGTTTTACCTTGATAGACAAGTTTTCATCCTCTCATTGGATTTGATGATGTTCCGTAGAGAGTAAGATAGTTTTACCTTGATAGACAAGTAGTGATCCTCTCATTGGATTTGACGAGGTTCCATAGAGAGTAAGATAGTTTTACCTTGATAGACAAGTTTTCATCCTCTCATTGGATTTGATGATGTTCCGTAGAGAGTAAGGTAGTTTTACCTTGATAGACAAGTTGTCATCCTCTCATTGGATTTGACGAGGTTCCATAGAGAGTAAGATAGTTTTACCTTGATAGACAAGTTTTCATCCTCTCATTGGATTTGATGATGTTCCGTAGAGAGTAAGATAGTTTTACCTTGATAGACAAGACTTCATACTCTTATTGGATTTGATCAGGTTCCATAGAGAGTAAGATAGTGTTACCTTGATAGACAAGTTTTCATCCTCTCATTGGATTTGATGAGGTTTCATAGAAAATAAGATAGTTTAGCTTGATAGACAAGTTTTCATCCCCTTATTGGATGTGATGATGTTCCATAGAGAGTAAGATAGTTTTACCTTGATAGACAAGTTTTCATCCTCTCATTGGATTTGACGATGTTCCATAGAGAGTAAGATAGTTTACCTTGGTAGACAAGTGTTCATCCTCTGATTGGATTCGATGAGGTTCCATAGAGAGTAAGATAGTTTATCTTGGTAGACAAGTGTTCATCCTCTCATTGGATTTGATGAGGTTCCATAGAGAGTAAGACAATTTTACCTTGATAGACAAGTGTTCATCCTCTCATCGGATTTATTGATGGTCAGTTTTAATAAAGCGTCGAAATACAGTACATGATATATAAGGCATGAAGATGGAATTGTTACAGATCAGCTGAATTATCTATTGTAAAGGATCCTACAAATTAATCCAAGATAAAGTCACAGAAATATTTATACGTCTGAACTAGTGACAACTAGTGGAAAAAGAATCAGATAACCATGACACTTACAAAGCAATACATAAAGATATCACAGAGAAAAATGAAAATAAAGTACAGAAAATTGTGTAAAATTTATGTAAATGATAAATAATAGACAAAAACATGAAAATGTATACATAACCGAACAGAACATGTCTTGGAAATAAACAAGCTAATAAAAAATTGCACAAAAAACAAGAATGTGTCCTCATTTCACGGATGCTCCACTCGTTCTATCATTTTCTATGTTAAGTGTACCGTGAAATTGTGGTAAAAACTCTAATTTGACATTAAGATTAGATAGTTCATATCATAGGGAACATGTGTACTTATTTTGAAGTCAATTGGACTTCAACTTCATCAAAAATGACCTTGACCAAAAACTTTAACCTGAAGTGGGACAGACAGACGGACGAACGAACGAACGCATAGACAAGAAAACATAATGCCCCTCTACTATCGTAGGTGGGGCATAAAAATCATCCTGTAAGGACAATTATCAATTTATGATGGATGAAACCATCTGACAGAAACGATAGCGGATACAGTGGAAACTGTTCGAATCGCCAGCTATACTAAAGACACAACAGATTCAATTTAAATGCAATTCTACAGCCATTACCAGAAAACGCAATAATATTTTGTTTGGATTTGACTTAATTGTCGTATACAAGTATACCACGAAAAGACGCACAAGAAGTATGTAAAACAACATTAAAATGATGAACCTAGTTATTGAAAATAATAATTTTAACTTTAAAGGAACTCACTTTCTACAAGCCCATGGAACAGCCATTGGTTCCCATCTTTGCATGAATTATGCTTGTACCTACCTCGGAAAATGGGAAGAAAATTTACTTCAAAACAGTAATTTACAGCCGTATTCATATTATATTGGATTAAGGTTTAGATGAATTAAAAAAAAATCACGAACTGTCCAATAGTATACATCCGCGAATTCAAACAGAAATGCGTTACTCAACTGAAACAATCTAATTTCTTGATGTATTTCTAAACATAGAAACGGAGATCTGTATACGAAAATCAACAGATAAACACCATTATTTACATATAAAAAAGAAGATGTGGTATGATTGCCAATGAGACAACTGTCCACAAGAGACCAAAATGACACAGATGTTGCGTCGAGCCATCCAAATTCTGTCAAAAATGCCATACCTTATAGACTCGGTATTCGTGTAAAAAGAATTTGTTCAACAGAAGAAAATTATTAAATAAGAAGAGGAGAAATAAAAACGCACCTGAGAAAACCCGGGAAAATAGCAATATATCAAATGAAGATCAATTAAAAAAGTCGACATTTTAAATCGAGAAGATCTATTACAGTACAAACCAAAGAAAGAAAAACAACATGGTACCTTTGGTAATTACGTATTCCAAAGCGCTTTCAAATATACCTTCAATTTTAAGATAAAATTTTTAAATTTCCATCAAACTAACAGACTAAAGGAAACTTACATAAAAAGACATCTTAGTGGGGCACAAGAAGCACAATTTATTATTTTATAAACCAAGTAATGGCCGTGGAACATGCGGGAAAGAAATTGCATTATGCTCATGGTCGTCAAGTTCAACATAATCATTCGATGAACAACTAAAAGTTGCTGCAATAGAAAGAGCATTTGGAATAGATATTTACAAATAAATTAAAGAAGCCTTTTGGATAAAAAAAAATTAAACACTTTGGAGCCTGATGGACTCAACACAATGTATGAACAATAGTGATAATATTTATAAAAATAGAGAAAAATACCGCGACAAATGAACTACATAGTAGTACTTATAACGTTAGGTATCAAGCAATATAATTGTTATTTAAATGTTGTAAGTTCTGCCAATGTAAAAAGGCCGTAATGGCCGAATCGAATAGAAAATTGTATTATAGTTTATATTATATATATTTATCTTAGACTCACATCGACGTCCGGTCTCTAATTGACGTGCATTCTAAAATTGACGTCCAAATAAGACGTCACATTTTCAAATCGACGTCCAATATTTTGATACTCTAATCGACGTCCAATGTTACGTCATATAGCCAAAACGACATCTGATTGATTACTGGACTTACACTTATACATGTACATGTTTTGTAGGATTAAAGATTATGACTAAATTTTAAAACATTTATGCATACATTCCTTCGAGATTTTTTTCAACCCGAAATAGGTAACATACATATTATAATTTATCTCGAAAAAAATAAGCCCAATCGATTTGCATTGTATTATGTCATTCCTTTTGATATTAAATTTTCATATTCAACTTTGTTGTGCTGATATAAAGAGTAATAACGTCTAAACAAGTGACAATTCTACGACAAATTCGTCCATTGGATCACCAGTGAAGTGGATGATGATGATGATGATGATGATGATGATGATGATGATGATGATGATGATGATGATGATGATGATGATGATGATGATGATGATGATGATGATGATGATCATGATGATGATGATCATGATGATGGTGATGATGATGATGATGATGATGATGATGAGGAGGAGGAGGAGGAGGAGGAGGAGGAGGAGGAGGAGGAGGAGGAGGAGGAGGAGGAGGAGGAGGAGGAGGAGGAGGAAGAAGATGATGAGGAGGAGGATTTATGTTACTTTGGGCAACCATACATATTGGGCAACCATACAGATCCGACACAGACACAGCAGACATATTAAATAATTCGAACTAAACTATTACTTTATCTTATGTAAATTCACCTTGGAGCTGTCATTTAAAAATATCTGCATTAATTTTAAAATGTTTTAGTAATTTGTTGATCTGGCAACTACCCAAGACGATAAAAATATAAAGTAAAGACTTATAGTCGATTAGATTCACGCCGAATAGTCTCAAGTGGACATTTTCTCAAAAGCGATCAAACATCACATAAAGTGTTGTTTTTTGCAAAGTGAATGATATTGGTTCAAGTAGGGTTGATAAAGATAATTTATAACTTGTTCTAATACTAATGAAATACTTTGTTGCTATATTATCCCGTTTCCTTCAAGTGGATTGTTTATTCGCCTTCGTGAATTCTTCAGGGAGGTAGACATTTGTATTAAATATAAAATAGTCTCCGACCAAAAATTCTTTATATTTCGTAATAACACGTCTGTCTAATGAGATATTTGAATATTATATGTAGTATCATTAAACATACTTTGTGTATTTGTTAAGGTTTTTTTGTTGAAATTATATATCACGAATTCTTCGTGGTGGCACTGATGAAATTAATATTATTATTTGTTTTTAGATTTCACATTTCAATAGGTTAAACAGCTCTAGAGATCATTATGAAAATATTCACGTGGCAATACTTTGGCACAAATTCATTATGTAGATAAAACATAGCTAAAGTGTTCCTATAGTATTTTGATCAAAACTCTAAATAACTTATACATCTAGTAAAACTTTTGAGACAAAATTTACAGCACACTAAAATTTGAACCATGCGCTAGAAAAAAGACAAATTATAGACTGGCGTGGTCAAATCATAATCTAATAATAAAATGAAAAAGAAAATATACATTATCTTTTGCAAAATCAAGGCATACAGAAAAAAAAATCGATCATAAACTTATATCTTTATTTATCTCATTTGAGTTTGATTTTGTTATGATATGAACATGGCTGTCATTTTACATTCCGCTTTCTAGACTGAACTCTCTATTGAAAGCGTGTGAAGAATGCCACACTAAAGATAGTAATTTCTACGAAGTATACAATAGTTACCATGGTGATTGATATTGTTAGCCATATATTATTTAGACCCGTTTTTGAACATTCGGAGGAACTGCAAAAACGTTCATTCTTCAATTTGAAGTTCACAAACAAGGGTATTGATGCTATAAATATAAGTAATATTCTTCACCATAAAAGAGTAAAAAGCAACATTCCTTCTTACTTTAAGGATCACTCTTCTCCTATAGTATCGTATTCCTACACCAACCCTGTTGCATCGAAACATTTTAATCACAAAAAGTGTTGCAGAATCTAAATATTGATGACCTCAAAGCTAAACATCCTGATTGTGCCTGTTTACATTCCCATTTCGTGTATAATCCTGCTGGCCATGTAATTTCTGGAGCCCTAAACAAAGTCAATAACTACCAGTTGAGACAAATTTTGTCCAAGGGTCCGAAATACAGAGAGCCACAGCCAATCAATTGGAAACAGAACTTCAAACTACTAATGAATTCTGTTGAGGGTTGTGCAAAAGACTGGGCAAAATGAGAAAAGGTTAAGGTTGACACTCTTTTGGAGCGGGTAAAATTAGTGAGGTCATTGATTCTGATAAGAGTAAGTAAGTTTAAAGGGTCAATGAACACCAAAGCTCCTTCCATCTTTAAAGACCCCCCAAGTCATAGGGGAGTTGTCTTGCCTCCATGCCAAATATGTTGTCGCTCCAGCTGACAAAGCCTCAAACAATATTGTTTTTGTTTGCAAGAAGACAATAACAATCAAAACCAAGGAGTAAACAAAGACTCGCAAAACCAAAGGGCATTTACATCAACAGTTATAAATAATAAATAAGAAACAACACAAACTTAACTAAAAACCAGCAGCTGTGAAATCAGGTGCTCCGGAAGAGTAGGCATTTCCTGCACCTTAAACGACACCTGTTGTGTTATTTTTTTGTTCAGTTCGGTAATGATGGAAGGTTATTATGACTGAGGAAGAATATCAGATATGATTTCTTACACACAAGTAATGACCTTAATTTGATTGATTCATAGCCCTGTCTTAGCAACTTTTGAGAAAGCAGTATTCTTCGTTCCACAAAATCAACGTACTTTTAAGCTGCTCTAGAGTAACGTATCAGTTAAGACACATATACTTTGTATGCGGTGCCGCTTGGATGTTGCTACACAGAATTGGAAAGTTGACTATGCGTTTATTTTTCTACATTGGCTAGAGGTATAGGGGAGGGTTGTAATCTCATAAACATGTTTAACCCCGCCGCAATTTTGCATCTGTCCCAAGTCAGGAGCCTCTGGTCTTTGTTAGTCTTGTATGATTTTTAATTTTATTTTCTCAATTCGGAGTTGAGTATGACGTCCATTATCACTGTACTAGTAACATATTTTTTAAGGGACCAGCTGAAGGACGCCTACGGGTACTTGAGTTTCTAGCTATATTGAAGACCCATTGGTGGCCTTCGGCTATTGTCTGTTTTATGGTCAGGTTGTTGTCGCTTTGACACATGCCCCATTTACTTTCTCAATTGTATAGGAAAATTAAAATCATCGCGTTTGTCATAAATTTTGGTATTCAACCTTCAATCAGCAGTCATTTCGAGAAAAAGGTCTAAATATGAAGCAGATTTATCTGTGTCGGTAGTATCTTTAATTTCAAATTCACTTGGATATATCAAATATAAGTGATCACTGAATCTATTATTATTAAGAGACAGTACATCATCAAAATATCGAAAGGTGAAATTAAAAGACTGGGCTTATTTCTTTTCTCCTTTTTGTACAATAAACTCATCATAGATACCAGGACTAAATTTGGTATATATGACAGACGCGCGTTTTGTCTACAAAAGACTCATCACTGACGCTCGAATCCAAAAAGGTAGAAAGCCAAATAAACGAAGTTGAAGAGCATTGGATAAAGTCTGCTTCACAGGAATACAAAAACAAATCTTTAAGTAGAGGAGCGCAATCGGTACCCATTGAGATTCCAATAGTCTGTTGTGAGACCAAACCTCCAAATTCAATAAATATGTAGTCAATTGAAAAGTCCAACATGGCAGTGATATCCTCTTCAGTTTATAGTTTTACCCTGATAGACAAGTTTTCATCCTCTCATTGGATTTGATGAGGTTCCATACAGAGTAAGATAGTTATACCTTGATAGACAAGTTTTCATCCTTTCATTGGATTGGATGAGATTCTATAGACAGTAAGATAATTTTACCTTGATAGACAAGGTTTCATCCTTTCATTGGATTTGATGAGGTTCCATAGAGAGTAAGATACTTTACCTTGATAGACAAGTGTTTATCCTCTCATTGCATTTAACGAGGTTCCAAAGTGAGTAAGATAGTTTTACCTTGATAGACAAGTTTTCATCCTCTCATTGGATTTGACGAGGTTCCATAGAGAGTAACATAGTTTTACCTTGATAGACAAGATTTCATCCTCTCATTGGATTTGATGAGGTCCCATAGAGAGTAAGATATTTTTACCTTGATAGACAAGTGTGCATCCTCTCATTGGATTTGACGACGTTTAATAGAGAGTAAGATAGTTTTACCTTGACAGACAAGTTTTCATCCTCTCGTTGGATTTGATGAGGTTCCATAGAGAGTAAGATAGTTTTACCTTGATAGACAAGGTTTCATCCTCTCATTGGATTTGATGAGGTTCCATTGAGAGTAATATAGTTTTACCTTGAGAGACAGGTTATCATCCTCTCATTGGATTTGATGAGGTTCCATAGAGAGTAAGATAGTTTTACCTTGATAGACAAGAGGTCATCCTCTCATTAGATTTGACGACGTTCCATTGAGAATAAAATAGTTTTACCTTGATAGACAAGTGTTCATCCTCTCATTGGATTTGACGAGGTTCCATAGAGAGTAAGATAGTTTTACCTTGATAGACAAGTTTTCATCTTTCATTAGATTTGATGATGTTCCATAGACAGTAAGATAGTTTTACCTTGATAGACAAGTGTTCATCCTCTCGTTGGATTTGATGAGGTTCCATAGAGAGTAAGATAGTTTTACCTTGATAGACAAATGTTCATCCTCTCATTGGATTTGATGAGGTTCCATAGAGAGTAAGATAGTTTTACCTTGATAGACAAGTTATCATCCTCTCATTGGGTTTGATGAGGTTCCATAGACAGTAAGATAGTTTTACCTTGATAGACAAGTGTTCATCCTCTCGTTGGATTTGATGAGGTTCCATAGAGAGTAAGATAGTTTTACCTTGATAGACAAATGTTCATCCTCTCATTGGATTTAATGAGGTTCCATAGAGAGTAAGATAGTTTTACCTTGATAGACAAGTTATCATCCTCTCATTGGGTTTGATGAGGTTCCATAGACAGTAAGATAGTTTTACCTTGATAGACAAGTGTTCATCCTCTCATTGGATTTGATGATGTTCCATAGAGAGTAAGATAGTTTTACCTTGATAGACAGGTTATCATCCTCTCATTGGATTTGATGAGGTTCCATAGAGAGTATAAAGATAGTTTTACCTTGATAGACAAGTGTTCATCCTGTCATTGGATTTGATGAGGTTCCATAGAGAGTAAGATAGTTTTACCTTGATAGACAAGTTTTCATCCTCTCATTAGATTTGACGAGTTTCCATAGAGAGTAAGATAGTTTTACATTGATAGACAAGTGTTCATCCTCTCATTGGATTTGACGAGGTTCCTTAGAGAGTATGATAGTTTTACCTTGATAGACAAGTGTTCATCCTCTCATTGGATTTGATGAGGTTCCAAAGAGAGTAAGACAGTTTTACCTTGATAGACAAGTTTTCATCCTCTCCTTAAATTTGATGGGGTTCCTTAGAGAGTAAGAAGTTTTACCTTGATAGACAAGTGTTCATCCTCTCATTGGATTTGATGAGGTTCCATAGATAGTGAGATAGTTTTACCTTGATAGACAAGTTTTCATCCCTTCATTGGATTTGATGAGATTCCATAGAGAGTAAGATAGTTTTACCTTGATAGACAAGTTTCATCCTCTCATTGGATTTGATGAGGTTCCATAGAGAGTAAGATAGTTTTACCTTGATTGACAAGTTTTCATCCCCTCATTGGATTTGATGAGATTCTATTGAGAGTAAGATAGTTTTACCTTCATAGACAAGTGTTCATCCTCTCATTGGATTTGATGATGTTCCATAGAGAGTAAGATAGTTTTACCTTGATTGACAAGTTTTCATCCTCTCATTGGATTTGATGAGGTTCCATAGAGAGTGAGATAGTTTTACCTTGACAGACAAGTTTTCATCCTCTCAATGGATTTTATGAGGTTCCATAGACAGTAAGATAGTTTTACCTTGATAGACAAGTGTTCATCCTCTCATTGGATTTGATGAGGTTCCATAGAGAGTAAGATAGTTTTACCTTGATAGACAAGTGTTCATCCTCTCATTGGATTTGATGATGTTCCATAGAGAGTAAGATAGTTTTACCTTGATAGACAGATGTTCAACCTCTCATTTGATTTGATGAGGTTCCATAGAGAGTAAGATAGTTTTACCTTGATAGACAAGTTTTCATCCTCTCATTGGATTTGATGAGGTTCCATAGAGAGTAAGATAGTTTTACCTTGATAGACAAGTGTTCAACCTCTCATTTGATTTGATGAGGTTCCTTAGAAAGTAAGATAGTTTTACCTTGATAGACAAGTTTTCATCCTTTCATTGGATGTGATGAGGTTCCATAGAGAGTAAGATAGTTTTACCTTGATAGACAAGTTTTCAACCTCTCATTTGATTTGATGAGGTTCCATAGAGAGTAAGATAGTTTTACCTTGATAGATAAGTGTTCAACCTCTCATTTGATATGATGAGGTTCCTTAGAAAGTAAGATAGTTTTACCTTGATAGACAAGTTTTCATCCTCTCATTGGATTTGATGAGGTTCCATAGAGAGTAAGATAGCTTTACCTTGATAGACAAGTGTTCAACCTCTCATTTGATTTGATGAGGTTCCTTAGAAAGTAAGATAGTTTTACCTTGATAGACAAGTTTTCATCCTCTCATTGGATTTGATGAGGTTCCATAGAGAGTAAGATAGTTTTACCTTGATAGACAAATGTTCAACCTCTCATTTGATTTGATGAGGTTCTATCGAGAGTAAGATAGTTTTACCTTGATAGACAAGTTTTCATCCTCTCATTGGATTTAATGAGGGTCCATAGAAAGTAAGATAGTTTTACCTTAATAGACATGTTTTCATTCTTTCATTGGATTTGATAAGGTTCCATAGAGAGTAAGATAGTTTTACCTTGATTGACAAGTTTTCATTCTCTCATTGGATTTGATGAGGTTCCATAGAGAGTAAGATAGTTTTACCTTGATAGACAAGTGTTCATCCTCTCATTGGATTTGATGAGGTTCCATAGAGAGTAAGATAGTTTTACCTTGATAGACAAGTTTTCATCCTTTCATTGGATGTGATGAGGTTCCATAGAGAGTAAGATAGTTTTACCTTGATAGACAAGTTTTCATCCTTTCATTGGATGTGATGGGGTTCCATAGAGAGTAATATAGTTTTACCTTGATAGACAAGTGTTCAACCTCTCATTTGATTTGATGAGGTTCCATAGAGAGTAAGATAGTTTTACCTTGATAGACAAGTGTTCAACCTCTCATTTGATTTGATGAGGTTCCTTAGAAAGTAAGATAGTTTTACCTTGATAGACAAGTTTTTATCCTCTCATTGGATTTGATGAGGTTCCATAGAGAGTAAGATAGGTTTACCTTGATAGACAAGTGTTCAACCTCTCATTTGATTTGATAAGGTTCCATAGAGAGTAAGATAGTTTTACCTTGATTGACAAGTTTTCATTCTCTCATTGGATTTGATGAGGTTCCATAGAGAGTAAGATAGTTTTACCTTGATAGACAAGTGTTCATCCTCTCATTGGATTTGATGAGGTTCCATAGAGAGTAAGATAGTTTTACCTTGATAGACAAGTTTTTATCCTCTCATTGGATTTGATGAGGTTCCATAGAGAGTAAGATAGTTTTACCTTAATAGACATGTTTTCATTCTTTCATTGGATTTGATAAGGTTCCATAGAGAGTAAGATAGTTTTACCTTGATTGACAAGTTTTCATTCTCTCATTGGATTTGATGAGGTTCCATAGAGAGTAAGATAGTTTTACCTTGATAGACAAGTGTTCATCCTCTCATTGGATTTGATGAGGTTCCATAGAGAGTAAGATAGTTTTACCTTGATAGACAAGTTTTCATCCTTTCATTGGATGTGATGAGGTTCCATAGAGAGTAAGATAGTTTTACCTTGATAGACAAGTTTTCATCCTTTCATTGGATGTGATGGGGTTCCATAGAGAGTAATATAGTTTTACCTTGATAGACAAGTGTTCAACCTCTCATTTGATTTGATGAGGTTCCATAGAGAGTAAGATAGTTTTACCTTGATAGACAAGTGTTCAACCTCTCATTGATTTGATGAGGTTCCATAGAGAGTAAGATAGTTTTACCTTGATAGACAAGTGTTCAACCTCTCATTTGATTTGATGAGGTTCCTTAGAAAGTAAGATAGTTTTACCTTGATAGACAAGTTTTTATCCTCTCATTGGATTTGATGAGGTTCCATAGAGAGTAAGATAGGTTTACCTTGATAGACAAGTGTTCAACCTCTCATTTGATTTGATAAGGTTCCATAGAGAGTAAGATAGTGTTACCTTGATAGACAAGTCTTCATCCTCTCATTGGATTTGACGAGGTTCCATAGAGAGTGAGATAGTTTTACCTTGATAGACAAGTGTTCATCCTCTCGTTGGATTTGATGAGGTTCCTTAGAAAGTAAGATAGTTTTACCTTGATAGACAAGTGTTCATCCTCTCATTGGATTTGATGAGGTTACATAGAGAAGAAGATAGTTTTACCTTGATAGACAAGTTTTCATCCTCTCATTGGATTTGATGAGGTTGCATAGAGAGTAAGATAGTTTTACCTTGATAGACAAGTGTTCATCCTCTCATTGGATTTGATGAGGTTCCATAGAGAGTAAGATAGTTTTACCTTGATAGACAAGTTTTAATACTCTCATTGGATTCGATGAGGTTCCATAGAGAGTAAGATAGTTTTACCTTCATAGACAAGTTTCATCCTCTAATTGGATTTGATGATGTTCCATAGAGAGTAAGATAGTTTTACCTTTGATAGACAAGTTTTCATCCTCTCATTGGATTCGATGAGGTTCCGTAGAGAGTAAGATAGTTTTACCTTCATAGACATGATTTTATCCTCTTATTGGATTCGATGATGTTCCATAGAGAGTAAGATAGTTTTACCTTGATAGACAAGATTTTATTCTCTCATTGGATTTGATGAGTTCCATAGAGAGTAAGATAGTTTTACCTTGATAGACAAGTGTTCATCCTCTCATTGTATTTGATGATCTCCATAGAGAGTAAGATAGTTTTACCTTGATAGACAGGATTTTATCCTTTTATTGGATTTGATGAGGTTCCATAGACAGTAGGATAGTTTTACCTTGATAGACAGGATTTTATTCTCTCATTGGATTTGATGATTTTACATAGAGAGTAAGATAGTTTTACCTTGATAGACAAGTTATCATCCTTTCATTGGATTTGATGAGGTTCCATAGAAAATAAGATAGTTTTACCTTGAAAGACAAGTTTTCATCCTCTCATTGGATTTGATGAGGTTCCATAGAGAGTAAGATAGTTTTACCTTGATAAACAGGATTTTATCCTCTTATTGGATCTGATGATTTTACATAGAAAGTAAGATAGTTTTACCTTGATAGACAGGATTTTATCCTCTTATTGGATTTGATGATTTTACATAGAGAGTAAGATAGTTTTACCTTGATAGACAAGTTTTCATCCTCTCATTGGATTTGATGAGGTTCCATAGAGAGTAAGATAGTTTTACCTTGATAGACAAGTTTTCATCCTCTCATTGGATTCGATGGGGCTCCATAGAGAGTAAGATAGTTTTACCTTGATAGACAAGTTTCCATCCTCTTATTGGATTCGATGATGTTCCATAGAGAGTAAGATAGTTTTACCTTGATAAACAGGATTTTGTCCTCTTATTGGATCTGATGATTTTACATAGAGAGTAAGATAGTTTTACCTTGATAGACAAGTTTTCATCCTCTCATTGGATTTGATGAGGTTCCATAGAGAGTAAGATAATTTTACCTTGATATACAAGATTTCATCCTCTCATTGGATTAGATGAGGTTCCATAGAGAGTAAGATAGTTTTACCTTGATAGACAAGTGTTCAACCTCTCATTAGATTTGATGATGTTCCATAGACAGTAAGATAGTTTTACCTTGATAGACAAGTTTTCATCCTCTCATTGGATTTGATGATGTTCCATAGAGAGTAAGATAGTTTTACCTTGATAGACAAGTTTTCATCCTCTAATTGGATTTGATGAGGTTCCATAGAGAGTAAGATAGTGTTACCTTGATAGACAGGATTTTATCCTCTCATTGGATTTGACGAGGTTCCATAGAGAGTAAGATAGTTTTACCTTGATAGACAGGATTTTATCCTCTCATTGGATTTGACGAGGTTCCATAGAAAGTAAGATACCATTCCTTTAGTTCCACTGGAAAAGACAAAGGTTTGTGCTGCTCATTCTTTAGTTTTTTATGTTGTGTCATGTGTACTATTGTTTGTCTGTTTGTCTTTTTATTTTCAGCCATGTCGTTGTTAGTTTATTTTCGATTGATGAGTTTGACTGTTCCTCTGGTATCTTTCGTCCCTCTTTTAATTAAAAACATTGTACTTTTACTTTTTGCTGTATCGTGAGATTGATTGGTGTTTCTTTGTTCAAAGCATCACTGGAATTAAAAGTAATCCTAAACGTATACCACATCATTTCCGTCGAATATCGCGGGGGAAAAAAGGCGGGATTTTACCAGGTATATGACCATTTGGTTTTGTCTGTTTTTGGGAACCTACTTTATTAATTTAACATAAAAAACTAAACCGGTGCTGCGGTTTTCAATGAAACTAACAACGCCGCCATAGGTTAAATAGCGATAAACAGATTATCATTGCTCATCTCAACTCGATTGCTTTTCAAACTTTCGCCGTGCCGTCTCAAGCGAGAAATCAATCTTGTTGAGATGACCAACGATATTAAATCTATAAATATTGATGAATTAATTATACTAAAAACTTAAATTTTGAAAGTCCGTTTTCTTCGGGTTTTGATTAACTCTTTGTTCCTGTAATAATAAAAAATGCTTACCATCGACTTTAATATGAACGACTTTTTAACACATATATAAAAAATAAAAAAAAAAAAAAGAAAAATTAGAAAAAAAAAACAATAAGGTCTTTCCTCTCGTAGAGGAAAGACCTTCATAAACTCACCATAGCAACCAGAATTAAAGTTTAGTAATTGCAGACGCGCGTTTCGTCTACCAAAGACTCACCAGTACGCTTGAATAAGTTTAAAAGGCCAAATAAAGTGCGAAGTTGAAGAGCACTGAGGACCAAAAATTCACTAAGTTTTTGCCAAATACAGCTAAGGTAATCTATTCCCCTCTTAAAAACCTCAACTCATGGCGTACATCGTATTTCTAATTATTATAATCCTGGTACTTTTACAGTGTTTTACAGTGTTTTTGGAACGCAAAAAAAAACAACACGTTACGACGTTGTCATAAACCCAGAAGCCAGCACTTGGTTACTAAAATAAGATAACAGCGCATTTTGCTATATTTCTTCTTTCAATTGTGTTGGAAACCAAATCATTTGTTGATATTGATTGATATAAACATGCACAAAGCTTATTTCTAAAACAAATATTGTTTAAAATCAGGGATCCAGTTTAACTTTTGTTTCATATTGTTTATTGCTCCTTGAGAAAGATTCTCTATGGAAGAGCATCGCATGATTCGCATCACATGCAATTTTTGGTCTGTCTAAGATCAGTTACAAAAAGTAAAATCTCAAAAATACTAACCTCCGATGAAAATTCAAAATGAATTTTGAATTTTCCTAATCAAATGGCAAATTCAAAAGCCCAAACACATAAAACGAAATGAACACAACTGTCATATACCTGAATTGGTACAGGCATTTTCATTTGTAGAAAATAGTGGATTAAACCTAGTTTTAAAGCTAGATAAACCTCTCACTTGTATGACAGTCGCATCGAATTCCGTTAAAATTACGAAAAATTACCACAACCAGTTAAACATCTTAAAATCCTGACTAAACCTTGTTTTATCATTGTTCAACACATGTGTTAGTGATTCGTGGATAACATGATTTGCGAATCAACCGGATGACACAAATAAATTACAGTCCGAGTTAGAGGCGCTCGACAGATGCCTTCTAACAAATTGGATTTCAATATATTAGTAGAATAAATGTGTTCCGTTCAACTGTTCTATCTCTTAAAAAAGAGATTGCGTTTTTTTTTTACAGGTGTTGTACTTTTTTTGTTTTAATTTTAAAAGTGCACACCGATGTGCTCTTCAAGTACATAAAGTGTATTTTAACATAACTTCCTATATTAGAGTAAAAAACTATGTAACTCGTACTACATTTTTATATTCAATTTACCAACAATTAGAAAATGGAAGTGAGAACATTATAATAATTACACGACGCTACGTTTTAACTCCTGAAACTTTTACAATCTTACAAGACGCTAAGTTTTAACTCCTGACACTTTTACTTACATGTTTGGACTGCTGACTTTTGATTGCCAAGCAAGTTGTTCTGGAACAGTTTTCCACTGTATTGCCTTCTTAACCATAGCCTCAGCATTCATCAAACCGAATCCCATTCTGTGATGAACTAATTGAAAAGATTGATTTTAGTAATTACTATATACAATTGATCTCATATTGATGCAACCATTGTAACACAAAAACAGGGGAACTCCAAAAAATCTGGAAGGGACGTAATAAAAACTATTCAAACGAAAAAACTAGCGTGGCCTGATGTATTTTCAACACAAACACGAGGCCTGTCTGAACTAGTATCATGTTCTCCCTCGTCAAACGAATTCACATTGTGACTTGCAGCTGACAAGTGTCAATATACAGGAAACTAGATAATCGGTATTTATTTATCTTCAGAAATACCAAAGCACGATGGAACACTTCAAGTGTTACCATAACTCTCCTTAGTCTCAAAGAAAAACCTAACAGCTCCTCCATTTCGTTCTTGATTCCACCTATTTTGTTTAAAGCATCACCGATGACTCTCGTGTAGACGAAACGCGGGTCTGGCATACAGATTTTACTTCATTAATTGCGAATCTCTCAAATCTTTACTTTGTGTTTTTAGTTTATATACTTGTTTATTGTGCTTTGCGTCGATTTGATGGGTCAATCCTATAATTCACTTAATTTTAACGTTTGTTCTAATATCGCACTGCTACATCAATGTATCAGATTAGGGGAATGATTTCGCACCAGCAAAATCTTATTTATCCTCACCCGCCCCATTATATTAGTGCCAATACCAAGTCAGGCGTCCATAATCTTAAGTCAGTGGTTTTCGTTTATTTCTGAAAATATTCGCTTTTCGGTTATAATTTTGTGCATAAATCTGATCGATAGTTTACTCGTTAGAATTATTTAAAACTACCAAACACTCTTATACTCTCAAACTTAACACTAAGTTCTGAAAACCAAATCCAGTTTGAGAGTTAAAGATCGAATTCTGTCCATCAAAATAACCTTTATTGGTACATAATTTAAAATATACCACTACATATATAATGCACATGTTATGGCATAAAAGTGATAATATTAAGACATTGAGATTAATCTTTGACGAAACAGTGAGCTAACCGTAATGAACAATAAATATTTTACGATAGCAATAGTTATACCCTGATATATCATGTATATTACTGATCACACTTGAATAATTATACCATTACATCTGATTGATAATACCATTACACTTGAATGATTACACCATTACAGTTGACTGATCATATCATTGCATATTATTGATTATACCATTACATTTGAATTATTATTCCATTACACTTGACTAATAACACCATTACCTTTGACTGATTATACCTTAACATATTGTTGATTATAGCATTACATATTACTGACTATACCATTACATGTAATTGATTATACCATTACATTTGACTAACTATACAATTAAATATTACTTATTTTACAATTATATTTGACTGATTATACCATTACACTTGACTTGTAATACCACTACGTTTGACTGGTTATACCGTTACATATTACGGATTATACCATAACCCTTGCCTAGTTATACCATTACATTTGACTAGTTACACCATTACCGTTGACAGATTATACCATTACATATTATTGATTATACAATTACATATCACTGGTTATACCATTACATTTGAATGAGGATACCATTACAATCGAATTTTTATACCATTACTAATCTATAATCGATTGTACCATTACATTTAACGAACTATACAATTACAAATAACTGATTATATAATTAAATTTGACTGATGATACCTTTTTTTATGACTGATTTTACCATTACATTTGGCTTATCATACCATTACATTTGACTAATTATACCACTACATATAACTGAATATACTATTGAATGTGACTGATTATACCATTAGATATGACTTATTATACCATTGCAAATGACTTTTTATACCATTACATATGCCTTATTATACCATTACATGTAATTGATAAGACATTTACGTGTGATTATACCATTATATATGACTGATTATACCTTTACATGTTATGGATTATACCATAACATTTGACTGATTATACTATAACATTTGATTGATTAAACCATAACATATAACTTAATATACCATTACATTTAACAGATTATACCATTACATTTGACTGAATTTAACTGCATGACATGATAATACCATAAATAAAGGCATCAATAGTATACCGCTGTTCAATAGCCACAAAACTATTCAGCGAAAACAAATCCAGGTCACAAACCAAAATCGAGGGAAACACATAAAAAGAAAATAATGATGTTATTAGAACTACAAACCCCTAAAGCCTGCTCCAGTACGTTGCCATTTGTTCTCAATACAAAATCGATCCCTGAATCCGTATGGTTTGGAAGTCCAAACTATTAAATACTGAACATCTCTCCAGGTAAGCTCATTGCTAGAAAGTGGAAGATTTTTAGAAGCAAGTTTACTTGTTATACATTTGTTCCATGTAATATTTCAAGTAATTCTCTTTGTTTTAGCTGAATTAGTTCAGTGGTAGTACAGTAAACATTATCACAACTGGTGTTGATGTATAAAAAGATTTGCAAAATATAGTTAAGGTCTTTCAAGCCGTGTAATTTAGTTCTATCTTGTGTTGCTGTATATCATATTTGATTCTAGTTTGATGTTTTGTACAATACAATACAATATGCTTTATTTAAAAACACTCCGTCAAATTCACATGTGAAACAAGAGGTAAATACATACAAAATACAATCAAATACGATCATGTACCTAAATCAGTCCGTTTGGTTAAATTCGTTGAATCATTTCGGCGGCTATATGATGACTTATGATTGCTTCTATCAATGGGTCTGTAGCGAATAGCTGTCACATTGGCAATCATATCACATCTCCTTCTAATTTATATATAGCAGGAGACGCTAACCCTGTCGTAAAATCCAGTCTAGCTCAAACTGTTAATTTCTTGATGTCAAGATATGAGAACGACTTTACTGAATCTAGTGTATCCTTTATCTCTATTTCGATGGATAGATGCGTTTATCATAGTCACAAAATCTTGAATTATTTGTGAGAGAACATCACCTATAAAGCGGAAAGTAAGGTTAAGGGATATTGCTGACTTATTATCTTTATTCCAAAGAAGTGCCTGTATGAAGTCAGCCTCATAATAATCAAGGAACAAGTAGTCAAAAAGAGAGCACTTGGAAGACCCAGCAATATACCGTTGTTTGTAAGGACAATTATGTAGTTTAGGTATCCAATACAGTGATGGAAGATCCAGTTCTTAATTTTTTGGTTAAAAAATTTAAGAACAGACCTATGATTATCCAGGATTTCCTCTTTTGTAAGGATGGTGATGGTATATGTTGAGTTTTCAAGTGAATTGTCAATACCTAGTTCATTTATCAAGCCGTTATGTAATGAGTTCCCAAAATGGATGTTGTGTGTGTGGCTTAATACAGTAAATTAGTATATTAAATCATTATCTGTATATTTTGTGATTTTACTTTTTAATCTGAGGAGACATCCAATCTCTCACTCCGTGCTTCTTGAAGATAATCAAAGTACTGAAGTGTACTGAACATCGGATGGCTGCAAGTTCTGGTCGATAGTTACAAGCACTTGTCTCAGAAAAAAATCACATTTATTTATCAGATAGTCAGGTTAAGGTACATATATATATTTTCTCTGACAAGTTCGTGTGTGAATGATGAATAAATGACAGTGAAATCTACCTTACTGTAATAACTATTATATTGAAGTGAGTATAATCATTTCTTATCAGTATACTCTGGTTTGCTGTTTTATATCAAATCATTATCTGTATAAAAGTTGTATATAATTTTCATCCATTTGAATATCAACCTTTTCTGCTTATTTAATGCTGGTGCAGTGCAAGTACACTGTGAACTCTCTTCTGTAATAATTCGTTCTCTTACACATTTGATTTGAGTGGACATCATATTTTCCCGCGTTTGTTGCAGAACTTTTTAGAGATATTCTTCCGTATGTGTTAACACAAATTTTCGGTATTCTTGATTTTTTTACGCCCGTAAAAATTTTGACGGGACGTATTATGGTTTACAAATGTCCGTCGTCCGTCCGTCTGTCTGTCTGTCTGTCTGTCCGTCTGTCTTTTCGGTTTCCGCATGTCGCACCGTAACTTGAAAACCACTTATCCAAGTTTCATGAAACTTAACATAGTTATTTCTTATTATGGTCAAACGATCTGTATCCATGTACTTTTTGGTGAAAATAAGATTTTAACTTTTTGAGTTACGGGACTTTATAACTAAAACAGGGGTTAGTATGGCGGCTTCGTGAAAAATTGTGCACATCCTGCTGCAAGCATGAAACTTGGCACTAAGCTACATCTAGTATTACTTTTTAATTTAAGATAGGTAGACAATTCTAAAAAATGCACCATTTCCGGTAAAATTTAATATGGCGGACATTATACCTTTATCATCCCAATATCGAAGCCTGATATGTGAAGAGATGTTATAATCATGATACTATCGTTGGATTCAGCACAATCCTTTGTTATGTGCTACTTTTGTGTATATTTTGTAGACTATTTTTACATTGTACTAAAACAGTCGTACTTATTAGGAAGGGTAATTAAAATATGTTTTAACGTATTGCTACTATCATTATATTGTGCAGGAACTTTTCTTTGGTGCTTCTCATGGATACAATATGTAGGACATATATCTCTAAAATCCCTACTTACGGTAATATCCAGTATGGCGAACATAGACCATATCAACTTTAAATTTTTATATCAAAATTTTTTAAAAATGTAAAAATAGTGCTTTGTTGTACCGCTAACAAAACTATTGGCTTGGAGTTAATTTCAAACTACTAATTTACTATTATTTTTTAAATAATTCAATACAAAGTTAACACCTCCGATAAAAAGACGATATGGCGAAAATTTCAGAGATAAAAATTACTACTATTTGGCCACAAACACATGTTTATTCACAATCACCACCACAAGCAGATAAAACTGTGCACGGGATACATTATTTTCCACATTTACAAAGACCGTGGCATCCTTTCTTATATCCATAATGTATGTACAAGCACCTGACAAGATGAAGAAGTCTCACAAAGAGTTGTCAAAAAGGGTTCCCATGGACCATATTTGTCTCTTTGCCATTCATAAGCTTCTGGACTAGTAGGCATAGGAACCAATTCCAATGTTGTTACTCTTTAACACCTGCCATGGTATATTGTACGTTTCTCATGCTGAAAAAGGCTAGACCGAGTCGTAGGAATAGCCTCAATTAGTTTCCTCTTCCAAAAACAGATGTTTTCTTGCTTTTTTAATCCCATCTGATAAGTTTGTTCGATCTTACAGTAAAACCACGTATCGTTCAATCGATGACATTATTGAATCCATATCTGGTGATGTTGGCTGATTAATCATCATTCTAAATGCTAAAGTCACATCTTCAAATTAAACGCCAGACATGTCTCTTGCGCAGTCTTTTTTCCTTTTTCCAGCAAACGTGTAATCGCTCAATGCCTAGTGCATTGTGAAGATCATGGATATATATATACCTAAAGCTTTTCCCACTCCCAAACGCAAGCCAAAGTTCGTCTGTCCCTTTGTCACGGAATAGCGAAACAGCAATGTCAGCAACATCAGTATCGACTGTTCGAATCATTGAAATCCGTGTTTCACTTCATCAGACACATTCATCATGATTCTAGTGTCAGCCTCTTCATGTCGACATGGTGATTAATTTGAAACATCAGCATGTGGTGGATAACACAGAACATTAAGAGCATTTTCGTCAAAATTTTATTGAGCAAGCTTTCTCATTGTCGTTATCTCTCAGAAAACTTTGCCAATTTTGAGGAATTTGTTTTGACCCTGGACTCGTCTGTATTCCCTTTTTCTTAGCTCTTGCTTCTTATAGCCAGTGGCGGATCCAACATTTTCATAAGTGGGGTTCCACTGACTCGCTCCGGTCATGATTCAGTGGTTCCCTATATAATAAAAAAAAATCCTAGAAAAGAGGAGGGCCAAGGTTCCCTGTCCGCCCTTTATCCGCCTCTGGTAGCATCCTTCAAACTATTTTCTATGTACGCATTTGAGCCTACCCTACATCCACTGTTGTTACAGTTTCAAGGTGTTTCCTTACGAGTATGCTGATTTGGTATTATGTCCTTACCTTAAGGAGTGGATGAATTCTTGGATGCGTATGGTAGTTGTTGCAAAAAAATGCCTAGGATGTTCTATCTTATCCACCACATGATGATGTTTCAAGTTTAGCACCATGTTCACATTAAGAGGCTGACACTAAAATCATGGTACGTGTGTCTGAAGCAGTGAAACACAGACTTTGTCATTTTGTTAAGTTTCTTTTGTTACCTATCCAGACATCGGACTCTGATTTTTTTAACTGAGTTTTACTGTACGTATTGTTGTGCGATTGTTTTTTCCTACATTAGCTACAGGTAAAGGGGAGAGTTGAGATTTCAAAAACATGTTAAACCCCGCCGCATTTTTGCGCCTGTCCCAAGTCAGGAGCCTCTGGCATTTGTTAGTATTGTATGATTTTAAATTTTAGTTGCGTGTGTATATTTCGGGATTTAGTATGACGTCCATTATCACTGAACTGTTTTTTGTTTTTTTAGGGGCTAGCTGAAGTACGTCTTTGGGTGTGGGAGTTTCTCGCTGTATCGAAGACCCATTAGTGGTTTTCGGTTGTTGTTTGCTCTTTGGTCGGGTTGTCTCTTTAACACATTCTCAATTTATTAAGCGAGTCATGATTCGAACAGTCGTTACTGATGATACTGTCATTACTGTTTCACTATTCCGTGACATATGGGTATGCTTATGTTTGGGAGAGGAAAAAGCTTCTTCAACTTCGTACTTTATTTGGCCTTCTTAACCTTTTTGAACTGACGGTCGTCGCTAATGAGTCTTTTGTAGACAAAACGCGCATCTGGCGAAAATACAAAATTTCAATCATGGTATTTATGATGAGTTTATTTATTTTGCACTCGATAATATCATCGAAAATATTCGAAATACGTTCGGTTATCAGTCAAAAACGCATTTCACTTTGGTAGAAAAAACCCGCAAAGTTATTTTACACCGTCGAATTTCCATTCGCTAACAATAGACAACAAAACAAAACAAAACAGTACATAAATAACCATCCATGAAATCATAATTGATAAATTTGCAACATTTCAATATACAATAGCTCTGTTCCAGTTAGATCTCTGTCCTCTGTTCTAATGACCTTTTAAAAAACATGTCTAAAGGAAGCGGGGTTTAATATATAAAATTAGTTAACTAGTGAAATGAATGAAATGTTCATCATCTGATTGTATATCATTATATAGGGTTTTTTTGTGGATATTTTCGTTTACCTTGCAATTGAGACTTAAATGAAATTCATCTTCAGATAAATTGCAAATTTGTTGTTCTTCTGGCACGCAATTTGTCAATTTTCTGGCATGCTACTCAAATGTATCCATCAGTAACATTTGGCTAGAACATACGTTTCTAGTAGGAAATTTGTGTAACAGAATCTATTATATGACTTCTCAAAAAGAACACATTTTAATCTTGCTTAAAATTTAATAAAAAGGTACCTTTTATATGGCTTCAAGACTAAAATCAGTTACCTATCTAACCTATATATTTTTTTTCATTTTACAAGATATTAGTTATAGTGGGGTTAATAGAAGATTATTTATAACTTAACTCTTAAACAAATATTTGCTGGAAAAAATAAGGGAACATTTTGTTAATAAATTACTCTGCTCCACGCACACTCTACGTTTGAAGTTGCTTACTTTAATTCTCAAGGGAGGTAGGTGATAATGATCAAAAGTAGAATAAGGCCTAAATATTTAATCAAATGCTGTTTCTGACACAAAATAGTCGCACACATAGATTTTATCTAGTAATAACATGTCTGCCATGTGCAATATGGTAATATATCATACTTTGTATATTTGTTAAGGAGTTATTGTTGATTACATACATCACGAATTCTTCGTGGTGGTATTGATTAAATGAATATCATTATTTGTTTTTAGATTTTAACACTTGAACAGCTCACATTTTTATGTAGCGACATTTGTGAAAATATATAAAGTTTGCAGTATAAATAAGTTGATAAAACATAGCTTAAGTTTTCCTAATATATTTAAAAAAAACACAACCTTGTTGAGCTCTAAATTAAATTTCTTTAGTTAAAAAACAAACTTGAAGTATTGTGGAAGTTTTACAATTAAATTTACAGCAAGGTATAATTTGTACCAAACTTGTTTCCAAATCACCACCTTACAAGGTAATGCAGAGGTAAAACTATTTAAACCATGGCCCTGACATTAACCATTGTTTCTTTTTCTAGAAACAACACCTGCAAAATCTGTCGTTAAAATAGACTTACCAAATGATTTTCAATTGTGACCTTTGTGTGCTTAATTTCATTGAGTTTAAATCGAGTCTTCTACTGATTTCTGGTCACTAATGGTATTGGTAGAAGAAGTGGTAGTAATTTTAAAAACCCTTTTATTTCTACCCCCTACCTTTGAAATATGTTATGTGTGACTGAAATAAAAACACATTAACAAAACCTTTTGGCTACCAATAGGTTGTAATTTAGATGTCTATTTTATATTCATATGATACGCACGGGTACGCTGGACACACAAGGTTTGCACCCCGAATACCGTTTAAAAACAAAAAGTTGTCAACATAGAAATTTAACTGTTAAATAGTTATCAAAGGTACCAGGATGATAATTTAATACGCCAGACGCGCGTTTCGTCTACATAATACTCATCAGTGACGCTCATAGTAAAACAGTTAAAAAGCCAAACAAGTACAAAGTTGAAGAGCATTGAGGACCCAAAATTCCAAAAAGTTGTGCCAAATACGGCTAAGGTAATCTATTCCTTGGATAAGAAAATCTTTAGTTTTTCGAAAAAAGTTTTGTACCAGGAAATTTATAAAAATGACTATATAATTGATATTCATGTCAACACCGAAGTGCTGACTGCTGGGCTGGTGATACCTTCGGGGCCGTAACGTCCACCATCAGTAGCCTTGACCCAGTGGTGTAAATTGTTATCAAAGGTACCAGGATTACAATTCAATACGCCAGACTCGCGTCTCGTCTACATAAGACTCATCAGTGACGTTCAGATCAAAATAGTTATAAAGCCAAACAAGTACAAAGAGCATTGAGGACCCAAAATTCCAAATTATTTTGACAAATACGGCTAAGGTAATCTATTCCTGGGATAATAAATTCCTTAGTTTTTCGAATAATTCAAAGTTTTGTAACATGAATTATAAAAATGACCATACAATTCATATTCATGTCAAAACCGAAGTGCTGACTACTGGGGTGGTGATACTCTCTGGTACATATAATAGTATTGAGTAATGAAAGATGGAATTGCCGAGGTGTTGCAATTTGGCGATATAAGACCAATAGTTCTACAATATACTTATCATAATTATGTTTCATTAAAAATAGATGTAAATAGAAGTAAAGTATTACAAAGATTTTATGCAGGTCAAAAAATCCGAAATTAGAAGATACACACACTTATTTAAATGACATTAAAAACCATTAAAAACACAGTGAAAGTGAAAGTGATATTTGCGAAGGAGAAATAACTGTAGAAGAATGCACAGAAAAATAAACTAATCATAGATACCAGGATAAAATTTTGTATTTTAAATACTAGTACGCTATCTTTAAAATTAAACTAAACCGTGCCCCAGGATAAGATGGACTTAATGTAGAATTTTACAGAAAGTTTTGGGAGGAATTAAAAACTTTAATAGTATCTACGTCTAATTTTTGCTATACGAGAGGAAAATTGTCCAATACACAAAAAAGGCATTATATCATTAATTAATATAACAAAATGACTCATTATCGTCGAATAACACTTTTTAATAATGTTGTTAACTTCTGGAATATGCTTTGGCGCAAAAACTTAAGACTTAAGACGTGCATAAGACATTACAAACTTGAACACTCAGATTAAAAGAATATATATTTGTGTCAAGTTAGTCCTCGTCAGCGTCACAGGATGGTGCAACAGTGGATTCGGTACATGTTCAATGGAATATGCTAACATGGTGACAGGTTCTTTTTACCAGTGAAACGAAATTCAACTTGCAATGTAGCGACGGGAGAGACAATGCCTACTGGAAAATATTCAGATGCGTGCATATAGGAAACAGATCGGTTTGCTGGTGCCGACATTATGGTAATAACAAATAAAGGAACGCATCAAACTCAAAATCATTGATGGTAACATAAATGCAACAAGGTATAGGCAAAAAATACGGGGTCTGCATTTGTTCTCACGTTTCTCCAAGGTATCGTTTATCCATTTTATAAGAAGGAAAACGCCCGTTGTCACGTGACACAATTCGATGAATGTTAACGAGAAAAATCACATTCGTGTATTGACATGACCAGAAATGTCACAAGATTTATCGCCAATCGAATATCTTTTGGACAGACTTGGACGACGTATCAGAAATAGCAGAAATACCGGAAACGCTCGCCCAGCTCCAAATAACACTTGTAGGGAATGGAACAATATCCCTCAAGACTTTATTCGACGACGTCTAATTAATTCAAATCGACGGAAGTGTCAGGCGGTCATAATTACAAGTAGTGGTCAAACACGGTATTGACATGTTAACTTGAATTTTGTACTCGTCCTGTTAAAATTGTCCAAAAATGAACAGTAGTGTTTCATATAGAGAAAACTTGTTATTAGTTTTTCTCAAAATCACGTTAGCTAACTATTGTATTAACTATTACATTTTGTTATTATAAATATATATCATCATAAAAACATTTAACGTTTCTTTTTTATGCCTATTATATATCTGGAGTTCATAGAGAACCCCAATATTATAGTGTCAAAACAGATGATTGTTTTGTTTACATATAAAAATGTACAAGAGAATTTTTTCAATCGAAATTGGAACAATTCTGCACATATCGTTATGTTCCTTACGGAACAGTTTATTTGAAATCCAATGATTGGTTATGAAATGTGTTAATACGATACATAATTGTATTATAACTGAAGGTTTTTTTATATGATGTATTTTTCCAGTAAAAAATATAATCTTTTCGTTTTTTTCGGTGATTCAACCATGATGGCCACAATATAAACATTAATTTTCCCAAAAAATGATCTATTAGCATTAATATAAGATATTGTCTATTTTTTCAAACAATGAAATGTAAAGATATGTCAAGGACATGAATAATTGTATTATTGTCTCTGGAAATACATAATCGTAAACATCTTCGACAATCGTATTGTTATCTTGTCAATGAATTGCAGCAGAAATAGAGAAGGCTTTGGCATGATTTCTTCTGATTCGAGCGCATTGCTATGACTGTTTTGAATAAATCAACTGGTGCTTGTAAACAGTAGCAGAGTCAATGACAGAAAACATAATTGATACTCCATGCCGATTCCCTTTTAAAGAAAAGGATGAATATTTGACTTGTACTTAATGAGTGTTAATGAATCTAATGAATTAATGCAAAAGTAGACGATATAAAACATCTTCGACACATTTTCAAATATGAAAGGTGTAGGTCGGTCCGGTAAGGTTCGATTTTGTCCTCAAATTTCAGGTTCATCTGACGAAAGATTTTGAACACTTTTAATCACTTAAATGTCTATTTCAGTTGATTCAATTAGTTTAAGGGAAAGATTTTAACTGATTTAGCCATTAAAATGCTCTGATTCAAGCTTAAACATGAAAAATCTATCAAATATGCCAAAAAAATGTCACTCAAATTTAATTAAAATGCTAAAATTGTGAAGATTTCAGTATAAATTTAGCACGACATAATGATGCTAGTACCCGATATATGTGCATTGTATTGTCAAAAACAGCCCATATTTATGTAGCAGAAGCATTCGACTTTCCAATAAATAGACAAAAGATTTCATTTTCACAATTTTGTAAAACCTTCCCTAAATTCTCTTAGAGATACAAATATTTGGATAGGAAGTTTGACGGTATCTGAATAATGAAAAAACATGATATAACATTCTGATTTCACAGTGCTGTTTATCCTAAAGCTTGCTTCTTCTTCTCTCAGTATAAGCTTCCTTTATAAGAAACACCAAGGATTAAATCCAAGCTTGCACACTTATATACGATCCATGTAAAATAACTAATTATTTTAAAATCGTATTCTCAAAGGTTATTAATTTTACACAGCAGCATATTATAAATATCGTATTATTACCCCGCATGCGACAAAAGTCAAGGAAAACGAGACATAGGGCTTGCTTTTACGCTACAGGTTGTGCAAAATTGATAGATTTTGTGTAGATTATGCATGGAAACCCCAATTTTCTGCCATGAAACGAAAACTACACCATAGAATTTTGAGATAAAATATGAGAAGATAGCTCTTATATTATGCTTTCAGATAAGAAAAAGGAAAAAATGGGGTCACGGGACTCGTTTACTTGCTTCATGATAAAATAGGTAAATAACTTACATATTCTATTGTAAAAGTAACTTTATCTGAATTATCTTCCCTTACATTTGAGTAGTCCCCCCCTTGTGTGGCAAAGTTGAAAAAAAATTAATCAAACAAAAGTATTCTGTTTTCTGTAGAATACAACTATAAATATGATAAAGCATGTCATTTTCTATATTTAATTGAAAATTCTTACACATGAATTAACTACTACTGACGAAATTTGCACATTTATTGAAGATCTAGACTGATTGTTTTCTGCTATTTCAAAATCCAAGAGGGAGGAAGACACGCTACTACCGTAAGGATGTTCGCTTGTCATGTTTTTGATTTTTTTGTCAGATTTTTAGAATCCTCTGGTTTTATCCATTTGAATGCCTTAAAAAATTTTGACCATTGACCCTCATTTTTCTTTTTATTAATCTTTTACATGGTTAAATTATAAGCCATCTGTAAAAGTCTTATAAAATCCTTGTTATTTTTTAATAGTTTTTGAGCAATGAAACTTGTCAATGATAAAGTATGAAAAATCAAGAGAGAATATTTTCCCGCCAAAATTTCAATGACTAATATCTCGAAAAAAGCACTTTGACCTACATTTTTTATTGCTCTTTTGGTTTTATTATCCCCTATCAATATATACTATTGTTACGAAAAGCTTGTTATTTTAAAATTGAGTAGCGAACATCCATAAGTACGTTTTATATGAACAGTTGTGATACAATTTAATGTTAAGTTTCCTGATTAAGTAACATCACACTACAGTCTTTAGCTCTGCGTTTGTTTACCATTTGCAGGCCCTGTCCACTAGATTATGGTTCAACAACTTTGAACTAATAAGTTCTGTTTATAAGATCGTCTTTTTTTAGAATTTAAGGAGGCTCGAGGGTATAAAAATTTCAGAAAAAAATTAAACATTTTTTTCATTACAAATTTTATTTATTACTTTATTAGTTGTTACTTTATCATAAAGTACAAAAATCATTCAAATAAATCAATTCGTTTTGGCCCCAGATGACATTGAAAAAGCTCCAAATTATCTGCCTTTGGTGCAAAATTGCAATATTTTTGTATTAAAATTGAAATATTTTTTTTAAATCATCGGTGACCTATATTTTTTATTATTATTTTCAAATAAGCTGTACTTCAACTAAACTATTGTAAAATCTAAGCGATTTCTATTATTTTTTTATTTTTTTATTTCGATATTACCTCTTTTTCTCCTATCAGTTCAACAGAAAATAAGTACTTTTACAAAAATATATGCTTCTTTCGAAAGCAGATTGTGAGCGTAAATGGACGGTGACCCCATTTTTTTATTTTTATTTTTCTATCAAGTATAAGATAAAGTTCATTCATAGAAAAATACAGCGAAATCCTATATTAAGAAAGAAAATTGATTTAGACCCGCGAGCCCCCTTAAGGAGATTATCATGTACCCTCTATTTTTTTGTTAGATGATTATTCAAATCTGCAATTAAACGTCTATCGATCTTGTTAGTTTGAAAATAGAAACGAAGAGGTCATAACACGGCTGCTACAACTACTACTGCCACTCCTATTAATTTGAATATTTCTTTAATTATTGTCAGTACGGTTTTAACTAGCTTCTTGCTACTTGCTGAGGACATTGAATTATATTTGCTTAAATAACTCCTCATGTTAAAGTTAATACTATCCATTGTGATGTTGACGACTAAAACAGATTTTCCTGATCCAATGACATGTTCATGTCGAAGAATGTAGAGATGAATAGACAAATCTGATGTCTCGTCTGGTAACATATCATAGATAGAAGTTTGCAACTCTTGCAATGCATTTCGAACATAGCCTCCTAGTTCTTCCTCTGTATAACTCGTCAATATTTTCTTAATTTCGACATCAGGAGTGATGCTTTTTTGCCAAGTGTTCTGCAAAAGACATGAAAAAAATAAGTTTTAAAATATTGAAAAGGCATTTCAAGCCGAAGCAGTTTAAATTTTTTGTTTAAGAAATAATTGATGCAAGCTATACTTTATTGTAGTTTTAACAGGGTTAGGCATTATATTCGTGATTATTTTTGCCCGAGCGAAAGTGAGGGCTAAAATGACACGAATATAATGCCTATACATAAGTATTTTCATAGGAGTTTTCAAGAAAAGCCCATTTAGTCTTTGCACAACTCCTCATCACATTAGAAAAAGCATTGATCATAAAACCGTTGTCCTCGCATATTTTTTTGAACCGTTTCAATTTTTTTCAACAATAATACATTAACTCATACCATAATGCTGATACTTTTTGGATAACTATCCAATATGGTATATGCAATCTGCATTCACTTGAAGTAGCACTACGGATAATAGAACGAAATATTCGCATAATCTTAAGCTTTCGTATGCTTATAAGATGGATGGAAACTTAGTTAATTACTAAATCCATTTCTGATCAAGACTACATATTTATAAGGTGTATATTTGTGCGATTATGTTGATTCATAACATTTAATCTGAGTGCACATCTTTCCCTTTTTACAAGTGTGTAATTTAACTCATAAATTTGAGAAAGGAAATGGGGAATGTGTCAAAGCGAAATAACATAAGAAATGCGGTGCACACTGTAAAATAACCCGCTACGCGCGTTGTTCAGTGTGCACCAAATTTTTTATGTTATTTCTTTATAGACAGAAAAAATATTACAGTCATTCCTTAAATAAACTTCTCATGGATACCATGATTGAAATTTCACATTTACGCCAGACGCGCGTTTCGTCTACAAAAGACTCATCAGTGACGATCGAATCAAAAAATGTTAAAAAGGCCAAATAAAGTACGTTTTTGAAGAGCATTTAGGACCAAAATTCCCAAACGTTTTGCCAAATACAGCTAAGGTATTCTATTCCTGAGGTAGTAAATTTATAATCAATGATAACTCAAATCAACACAGAAGTGCTGACTTCTGGGCTGGTGATACCCTCGGGGAAATAAATCTCCACTAGCAGTGGCATCGACCCATTGGTTGTAAATAACTCATCAAAGATACAAGGATCGAAATTTCTTATTTACGCTAGACACGCGTTTCGTCTACAAAAGACTCTCGAATTCAAAAAGGACACAGAAAGATTCATGACAAAATTGTGTTTTGGTAATGGTGATGTATTTGTAGATCTTTCGTTACTAAACATTCTTGCTGCTTTCAATTATCTCTATCTATAATGAAGTTTGCCAAGTAGTTACAGTGGACAATATTTTGTAAAACTTAACAAAAATTAACAAAATTTATGAAATTTGTTAAAAATTGACTATAAAGTGCAATAACTACTTAAGGGTTCAATTGACTATTTTGATCATGTTGACTTATTTGTAGGTCTGACTTTGCTGTACATTATTGATGTTTACAGTTTATCTTTATCTATAATAGTATTCAAGATAACAACCAAAAACTGCAAAATTTTATTAAAATTGCCAATTCAGGGGCAGCAACCCAACAACAAGTTGCCTGATTGGTCTGCAAATTTCAGGGCAGATAAATCTTGACCGAATGAACAATATAATTCATTCAGATTTTCTCAAAATGATTTGGTTTTAGAGATATGAGCCAAAAACTGCATTTTACCCTATGTTCTTTTTTTGTTTTGCCATGTCGGCCATCTTGGTTCACGGGCAGGGTCATCGAACACATTTTTAAACTAGATACCGTTATAATGATATATGGACAAATTTGTTAAATTTTTATCAGTAGTTTCAGAGGAGAAGATTTTTGTAAAAGATTAGAAAATTTTAAGAAAATTGTAAAACAAATACTATCAAGTGCTATAACTCCTTTAGGGGTCAATTGACCATTTCGGACATGCTGACTTATTTGTAGATCTTACTTTATTTTGCTAAACATCATTACTGTTTACAGTTTATCTCTTATAGTATTCAAGAAAATAACCAAAAACAGCAAAATTATCTTAAAATTACCAATTCAGGGGCGGCAACACAACAATAGGTTGTCCGATTCATCTGAAATTTTCAGGGCAGATAGATCTTAATCTGAAAAACAATTGCATCTATGTCAGATTTGCTCTAAATGCTTCGGTTTCAGAGATATAAGCCACAATTTACATTTTACCTCTATGTTCTATTTTTAGCCATGGCTGCCATCTTGGTTGGTTGGCCGGGTCATCGAACACATTTTTAAAACTATATACCGGTCATCGAACATATTTTTAAAACTAGATACCGGTCATCGAACACATTTTTTAAACTAGATACCGGTCATCGAACACATTTCTTAAACTAGATACCGGTCATCGAACACATTTTTAAAACTAGATACCCTTATAATGATTGTGGTCAAGTTTGGTTAACTTTGGCCCAGTAGTTTCAGAGGAGAATAAAAGTTAACTACGACGGACGACGGACGTCAAGTGATGAGAAAAGCTCAATTGTGGAGCTAATAAAAAAAAGGGTGAGATTTTAACCAATTTCAGAAAGTAAACCATAACTTTAAACAAAAAGCCCTCAGTAGAAAAATGTGCACAGGTAAATGAAAATAATTTTGTATAATAAAGGTATACAGTAATGGAGAACGGAAATATTTTTTACAAAATAGATGTTTTTGTTGATAGTTCAAAAACAGAAATGAAAATATTTAAATTTATAGTCGTTAGAAAAGCTCATCAAAACTGGTATATGTTTAAAATAGAGATATAACACTTATAAAGTAAATATCGAATAGCAAAAAAAAACATTATCAATCAACTTAACACAAAAGTACGATTTGAGAGTACTAGCAGTTACTGAAAGCTAGTTAAAAACCAAATACAATTTTAAAATAATACAAAATCATGCATTAGAGACTAATGCTTGAACTTCTTTACCATTTTCAAATCACGTTTACAATACTTGAACCGTATTTAGTTACATCGCATAATATGCCACACCGGTAATAGGCTAATGAAGGTGAGAACATGCGAAGAACCACTGAATAATTTGTATATTTACACATACATACACCAGCAGGAAAAGTCTCTTTACCATCTCACATCAAACTGTTTTTGGTGATTTGGTGTCACAATATCTCAGTAGCATGAGTTCAAATCCTGGTCATGGAATATCAAACATTGTTGGGCTATTATTTAGAGGAATTATATATATTTATATTTAAATTGAAAACGGCGTTCCCCCCTATGAATGCATTTGATAAAGATCGCAAGTTTTATACGTGTGCATGCAAAACAAATTGACTGCAATTGGCGATTGTCAAATAAACGGATCACCAGATATAAAATGTATTATCTTCATTATTAATTAATACCCAACAGAAAACAATAGACTAACGGAAAAGATGTATTCGACAAACACAAGGTGCAAAAATCAGTACACCATATCTGGATTTCGACAATTTATGTCTCGTCAGTGATATAAGGAATAGAAACGGTATTTGGAATGCCATATAATTTACCTCAATTTAGAAAAGACTCCTGAATTTTGAAGAGTCGAAATATGATGAACGAATCACATATCAACCCGAATGCAAGAGGGACGAAAGATACCAAAGGGACAGTCAAACTCATCAATCTAAAACAAACTGACAACGCCATGGATAAAAATGAAAAAGACAAACAAACAACAGCACACACGACACAACATAGAAAACTAAAGAATAAACAACACGAACCCCACGAAAAAACTAGGGGTGATCTCAGGTGCTCCGGAAGGGTAAGCAGATCCTGCTCCACAAATAATAAAAGCCCAAACGAAAAAATACAAACACGTCTAAATTGTAAATTAACGTTCAAACCTCTGATTGCGTTGAATAAAAACTGCAATTTTATACGTCTGACTCAACTCATCTATCCATTTATATTTTATCAATGTTGTTATATGATGTATTTATACTTATGATGGACGTTTTTAAGATCATACATGCTTGAAAATATTGGTTACAAAAATATTTCTTTTGAAGATTGTGTATTGGATAATGTTATGTTGAAGCAGTGACTAAGGACGTGCTGACAAACATTGGAGCATTGTAAAAAATAAATAAAATAAAGTTGCTGTACTGCTCAGGCGAACTGATATCCCAAAAAATGTTAGGTTTTGATTTATCAATATTTTATGTTCGATTGAGCAGACGAACAAGAACATGATATTAATGGTTACAATGACTGATATCGGACTATGTTTGAAAGTTATATAATCAGAAGTCTCTTTGAATAAAACTTGTTTTAATACTATTTTCCTGTATTTACCGGTTTTGTTTGCGCAATTGAAATGTTTTAAATTGGCGCAAATGAAATATGGTTTGTAGCGCTAATCGAAGATTATTTTGGCTTTGTAATTCAAATCAAACTACCTTCGATAGGTAACATGTAAGATTTTTTCATATACTTAAGTATGGTTTAAGGCTATACTAAAAAAAAATAAAAAAAAACTTTTAATTTAGAGTTAGAAAACAATCAAGTTTTTTTTATGGCGGAATATTTTACTGAGAATATAAAAAGTGAGAAAATTCTCAGACTGAGTAAAAATATTGGCAAAATAGGATGTGTACGAAAGACATGCACATGTTTATAATATAACGTTCAACTCATGTCAAAATTAGTAATTCATTCATTGTGTAAATAGGCATTCTTTTCTAAAAAAATGTTTTTAAATAAACTGTTCTTAGACTAAACTATTGTAAAATTTACGCGATTTTTGTAATTAAGTTCGATATTACTTTGTTTTCTCCTATTAGTTGACTGTTCAACAGAAAACAAGTACCGTAACAAAAATACATGCTTCTTTCGAAGGCAGAGTTTGAGCTTAAATGTAAGGTGACCCAATATTTTATTTTATTTTTCGATTAAGTATAGGATACATCTCTTTTTACAGAAAAAAATAGCGAAATCCTATATTTAAAAAAAAAGATTTTTACCCAAGAGCACCCTTAAATGCAATAATGTCTATCCGAATGGTATAATTTGTCATTCAAATGCCTTTTTTATGGCCCCGCAACAAAGTTGTCGGAGACATATAGTTTAATCCTAGTCCGAAATTCCGTAATTCCGAAATTCCGAAATTCCTAATTTCCGTAATTCCGTCATTCCGTCATTCCGCAATAAACCATTTTACGGTTTTTTTTCTTTTCTAAACGGCTTTAGATATTGGACTGATTTTTGGTATGTGAGTTAACCATGATGAGTAACGGATCAAGTTTGAGTTTCGTTCCGCTTCACTAATTTTTGTCGAAATATCGTGCTTTGGACTTTAATTGTTGACAATTACAGATATACAGACTTTTTTTCTATAAACGCCTTCAAATATTGGACTGATTTTTGGTATGTGAGTTTACCATGATGAATTACAGATCAAGTTTGAGTTTCGTTCCGCTTCACTAGTTTTTGTCGAAATTACAGACTTTGGACTTTGATAATTGTTGAAAATCACAGTTATACAGACTTTTTTTCTAAAGGCCTTCAGATGTTTGACTGATTTTCGGTATGTGAGTTAACCATGATGAGTTTCAGATCAAGTTTGAGTTTCGTTCCGCTTCACTAATTTTTGTCGAAATATCGTGCTTTGGACTTTAATTGTTGACAATTACAGTTATACAGACTTTTTTTCTATAAACGCCTTCAAATATTGGACTGATTTTTGGTATGTGAGTTTACCATGATGAATTACAGATCAAGTTTGAGTTTCGTTCCGCTTCACTATTTTTGTCGAAATATCGTGCTTTGGACTTTAATAAATTGTTGAAAATCACAGTTATACAGACTTTTTTTCTAAAGGCTTTCATATATTTGACTGATTTTTGGTATGTGAGTTAACCATGACGAGTTACAGATCAAGTTTGAGTTTGTTCCGCTTCACTTGTTTTTGTCGAAATTACAGACTTTGGACTTTGATAAATTGTTGAAAATCACAGTTATACAGACTTTTTTCTAAAGGCTTTCAGATATGTGACTGATTTTTGATATGTGAGTTAACCATGATGAGTTACAGATCAAGTTTGAGTTTGTTCCGCTTCACAAGTTTTTGTCGAAATTACAGACTTTGGACTTTAATAAATTGTTGAAAATCACAGTTATACAGACTTCTTTTCTAAACGCCTTCAGATATTGGACTGATTTTTGGTATGTGAGTTAACCATGATGAATTACAGATCAAGTTTGAGTTTCGGTCCGATTCACTATTTTTGTCGAAATATCGTACTTTGGACTTTAATAAATTGTTAAAAATCACAGTTAAACAGACTTTTTTTCTAAAGGCTTTCAGATATTTAACTGATTTTTGGTATGTGAGTTAACCATGATGAGTTACAGATAAAGTTTGAGTTTGTTCCGCTTCAATAGTTTTTGTCGAAATTACAGACTTTGGAATTTAATAATTGTTGAAAATCACAGTTATCTGGACTTTTTTTTCAAAACGCTTTCAGATATTGGACTGATTTTTGGTATGTGAGTTGACCATGATGAGTTACACATCAAGTTTGAGTTTCGTTCCGCTTTACTATTTTTGTCGAAATATCGTGCTTTGGACTTTAATAAATTGTTGAAAATCACAGTTAAACAGACTTTTTTTCTAAAGGCTTTCAGATATTTGACTGCTTTTTGGTATGTGAGTTAACCATGATGAGTTACAGATCAAGTTTGAGTTTGTTCCGCTTCACTAGTTTTTGTCGAAAATACATACTTTGGACTTTGATAAATTGTTAAAAATCACAGTTATACAGACTTTTTTTCTATAGGCTTTCAGATATTTGACTGATTTTTGGTATGTGAGTTAACCATGATGAGTTACAGATCAAGTTTAAGTTTGTTACGCTTCACTAGTTTTTGTCGAAATTACAGACTTTGGACTTTGATAATTGTTGAAAATCACAGTTATACAGACTTTTTTTCTAAAGGCCTTCAGATGTTTGACTGATTTTCGGTATGTGAGTTAACCATGATGAGTTTCAGATCAAGTTTGAGTTTCGTTCCGCTTCAGTAATTTTTGTCGAAATATCGTGCTTTGGACTTTAATTGTTGACAATTACAGTTATACAGACTTTTTTTTCTATAAACGCCTTCAAATATTGGACTGATTTTTGGTATGTGAGTTTACCATGATGAATTACAGATCAAGTTTGAGTTTCGTTCCGCTTCACTATTTTTGTCGAAATATCGTGCTTTGGACTTTAATAAATTGTTGAAAATCACAGTTATACAGACTTTTTTTCTAAAGGCTTTCATATATTTGACTGATTTTTGGTATGTGAGTTAACCATGACGAGTTACAGATCAAGTTTGAGTTTGTTCCGCTTCACTTGTTTTTGTCGAAATTACAGACTTTGGACTTTGATAAATTGTTGAAAATCACAGTTATACAGACTTTTTTCTAAAGGCTTTCAGATATGTGACTGATTTTTGATATGTGAGTTAACCATGATGAGTTACAGATCAAGTTTGAGTTTGTTCCGCTTCACAAGTTTTTGTCGAAATTACAGACTTTGGACTTTAATAAATTGTTGAAAATCACAGTTATACAGACTTCTTTTCTAAACGCCTTCAGATATTGGACTGATTTTTGGTATGTGAGTTAACCATGATGAATTACAGATCAAGTTTGAGTTTCGGTCCGATTCACTATTTTTGTCGAAATATCGTACTTTGGACTTTAATAAATTGTTAAAAATCACAGTTAAACAGACTTTTTTTCTAAAGGCTTTCAGATATTTAACTGATTTTTGGTATGTGAGTTAACCATGATGAGTTACAGATCAAGTTTGAGTTTGTTCCGCTTCAATAGTTTTTGTCGAAATTACAGACTTTGGAATTTAATAATTGTTGAAAATCACAGTTATCTGGACTTTTTTTTCAAAACGCTTTCAGATATTGGACTGATTTTTGGTATGTGAGTTGACCATGATGAGTTACACATCAAGTTTGAGTTTCGTTCCGCTTTACTATTTTTGTCGAAATATCGTGCTTTGGACTTTAATAAATTGTTGAAAATCACAGTTAAACAGACTTTTTTTCTATTTGACTGCTTTTTGGTATGTGAGTTAACCATGATGAGTTACAGATCAAGTTTGAGTTTGTTCCGCTTCACTAGTTTTTGTCGAAAATACATACTTTGGACTTTGATAAATTGTTAAAAATCACAGTTATACAGACTTTTTTTCTATAGGCTTTCAGATATTTGACTGATTTTTGGTATGTGAGTTAACCATGATGAGTTACAGATCAAGTTTAAGTTTGTTACGCTTCACTAGTTTTTGTCGAAATTACAGACTTTGGACTTTGATAATTGTTGAAAATCACAGTTATACAGACTTTTTTTCTAAAGGCCTTCAGATGTTTGACTGATTTTCGGTATGTGAGTTAACCATGATGAGTTTCAGATCAAGTTTGAGTTTCGTTCCGCTTCACTAATTTTTGTCGAAATATCGTGCTTTGGACTTTAATTGTTGACAATTACAGTTATACAGACTTTTTTTTCTATAAACGCCTTCAAATATTGGACTGATTTTTGGTATGTGAGTTTACCATGATGAATTACAGATCAAGTTTGAGTTTCGTTCCGCTTCACTATTTTTGTCGAAATATCGTGCTTTGGACTTTAATAAATTGTTGAAAATCACAGTTATACAGACTTTTTTTCTAAAGGCTTTCATATATTTGACTGATTTTTGGTATGTGAGTTAACCATGACGAGTTACAGATCAAGTTTGAGTTTGTTCCGCTTCACTTGTTTTTGTCGAAATTACAGACTTTGGACTTTGATAAATTGTTGAAAATCACAGTTATACAGACTTTTTTCTAAAGGCTTTCAGATATGTGACTGATTTTTGATATGTGAGTTAACCATGATGAGTTACAGATCAAGTTTGAGTTTGTTCCGCTTCACAAGTTTTTGTCGAAATTACAGACTTTGGACTTTAATAAATTGTTGAAAATCACAGTTATACAGACTTCTTTTCTAAACGCCTTCAGATATTGGACTGATTTTTGGTATGTGAGTTAACCATGATGAATTACAGATCAAGTTTGAGTTTCGGTCCGATTCACTATTTTTGTCGAAATATCGTACTTTGGACTTTAATAAATTGTTAAAAATCACAGTTAAACAGACTTTTTTTCTAAAGGCTTTCAGATATTTAACTGATTTTTGGTATGTGAGTTAACCATGATGAGTTACAGATCAAGTTTGAGTTTGTTCCGCTTCAATAGTTTTTGTCGAAATTACAGACTTTGGAATTTAATAATTGTTGAAAATCACAGTTATCTGGACTTTTTTTTCAAAACGCTTTCAGATATTGGACTGATTTTTGGTATGTGAGTTGACCATGATGAGTTACACATCAAGTTTGAGTTTCGTTCCGCTTTACTATTTTTGTCGAAATATCGTGCTTTGGACTTTAATAAATTGTTGAAAATCACAGTTAAACAGACTTTTTTTCTATTTGACTGCTTTTTGGTATGTGAGTTAACCATGATGAGTTACAGATCAAGTTTGAGTTTGTTCCGCTTCACTAGTTTTTGTCGAAAATACATACTTTGGACTTTGATAAATTGTTAAAAATCACAGTTATACAGACTTTTTTTCTATAGGCTTTCAGATATTTGACTGATTTTTGGTATGTGAGTTAACCATGATGAGTTACAGATCAAGTTTAAGTTTGTTACGCTTCACTAGTTTTTGTCGAAATTACAGACTTTGGACTTTGATAATTGTTGAAAATCACAGTTATACAGACTTTTTTTCTAAAGGCCTTCAGATGTTTGACTGATTTTCGGTATGTGAGTTAACCATGATGAGTTTCAGATCAAGTTTGAGTTTCGTTCCGCTTCACTAATTTTTGTCGAAATATCGTGCTTTGGACTTTAATTGTTGACAATTACAGTTATACAGACTTTTTTTCTATAAACGCCTTCAAATATTGGACTGATTTTTGGTATGTGAGTTTACCATGATGAATTACAGATCAAGTTTGAGTTTCGTTCCGCTTCACTATTTTTGTCGAAATATCGTGCTTTGGACTTTAATAAATTGTTGAAAATCACAGTTATACAGACTTTTTTTCTAAAGGCTTTCATATATTTGACTGATTTTTGGTATGTGAGTTAACCATGACGAGTTACAGATCAAGTTTGAGTTTGTTCCGCTTCACTTGTTTTTGTCGAAATTACAGACTTTGGACTTTGATAAATTGTTGAAAATCACAGTTATACAGACTTTTTTCTAAAGGCTTTCAGATATGTGACTGATTTTTGATATGTGAGTTAACCATGATGAGTTACAGATCAAGTTTGAGTTTGTTCCGCTTCACAAGTTTTTGTCGAAATTACAGACTTTGGACTTTAATAAATTGTTGAAAATCACAGTTATACAGACTTCTTTTCTAAACGCCTTCAGATATTGGACTGATTTTTGGTATGTGAGTTAACCATGATGAATTACAGATCAAGTTCGAGTTTCGGTCCGATTCACTATTTTTGTCGAAATATCGTACTTTGGACTTTAATAAATTGTTAAAAATCACAGTTAAACAGACTTTTTTTCTAAAGGCTTTCAGATATTTAACTGATTTTTGGTATGTGAGTTAACCATGATGAGTTACAGATCAAGTTTGAGTTTGTTCCGCTTGAATAGTTTTTGTCGAAATTACAGACTTTGGAATTTAATAATTGTTGAAAATCACAGTTATCTGGACTTTTTTTTCAAAACGCTTTCAGATATTGGACTGATTTTTGGTATGTGAGTTGACCATGATGAGTTACACATCAAGTTTGAGTTTCGTTCCGCTTTACTATTTTTGTCGAAATATCGTGCTTTGGACTTTAATAAATTGTTGAAAATCACAGTTAAACAGACTTTTTTTCTAAAGGCTTTCAGATATTTGACTGATTTTTGGTATGTGAGTTAACCATGATGAGTTACAGATCAAGTTTGAGTTTGTTCCGCTTCACTAGTTTTTGTCGAAAATACATACTTTGGACTTTGATAAATTGTTAAAAATCACAGTTATACAGACTTTTTTTCTATAGGCTTTCAGATATTTGACTGATTTTTGGTATGTGAGTTAACCATGATGAGTTACAGATCAAGTTTAAGTTTGTTACGCTTCACTAGTTTTTGTCGAAATTACAGACTTTGGACTTTGATAATTGTTGAAAATCACAGTTATACAGACTTTTTTTCTAAAGGCCTTCAGATGTTTGACTGATTTTCGGTATGTGAGTTAACCATGATGAGTTTCAGATCAAGTTTGAGTTTCGTTCCGCTTCACTAATTTTTGTCGAAATATCGTGCTTTGGACTTTAATTGTTGACAATTACAGTTATACAGACTTTTTTTCTATAAACGCCTTCAAATATTGGACTGATTTTTGGTATGTGAGTTTACCATGATGAATTACAGATCAAGCTTGAGTTTCGTTCCGCTTCACTATTTTTGTCGAAATATCGTGCTTTGGACTTTAATAAATTGTTGAAAATCACAGTTATACAGACTTTTTTTCTAAAGGCTTTCATATATTTGACTGATTTTTGGTATGTGAGTTAACCATGACGAGTTACAGATCAAGTTTGAGTTTGTTCCGCTTCACTTGTTTTTGTCGAAATTACAGACTTTGGACTTTGATAAATTGTTGAAAATCACAGTTATACAGACTTTTTTCTAAAGGCTTTCAGATATGTGACTGATTTTTGATATGTGAGTTAACCATGATGAGTTACAGATCAAGTTTGAGTTTGTTCCGCTTCACAAGTTTTTGTCGAAATTACAGACTTTGGACTTTAATAAATTGTTGAAAATCACAGTTATACAGACTTCTTTTCTAAACGCCTTCAGATATTGGACTGATTTTTGGTATGTGAGTTAACCATGATGAATTACAGATCAAGTTTGAGTTTCGGTCCGATTCACTATTTTTGTCGAAATATCGTACTTTGGACTTTAATAAATTGTTAAAAATCACAGTTAAACAGACTTTTTTTCTAAAGGCTTTCAGATATTTAACTGATTTTTGGTATGTGAGTTAACCATGATGAGTTACAGATCAAGTTTGAGTTTGTTCCGCTTGAATAGTTTTTGTCGAAATTACAGACTTTGGAATTTAATAATTGTTGAAAATCACAGTTATCTGGACTTTTTTTTCAAAACGCTTTCAGATATTGGACTGATTTTTGGTATGTGAGTTGACCATGATGAGTTACACATCAAGTTTGAGTTTCGTTCCGCTTTACTATTTTTGTCGAAATATCGTGCTTTGGACTTTAATAAATTGTTGAAAATCACAGTTAAACAGACTTTTTTTCTAAAGGCTTTCAGATATTTGACTGATTTTTGGTATGTGAGTTAACCATGATGAGTTACAGATCAAGTTTGAGTTTGTTCCGCTTCACTAGTTTTTGTCGAAAATACATACTTTGGACTTTGATAAATTGTTAAAAATCACAGTTATACAGACTTTTTTTCTATAGGCTTTCAGATATTTGACTGATTTTTGGTATGTGAGTTAACCATGATGAGTTACAGATCAAGTTTAAGTTTGTTACGCTTCACTAGTTTTTGTCGAAATTACAGACTTTGGACTTTGATAATTGTTGAAAATCACAGTTATACAGACTTTTTTTCTAAAGGCCTTCAGATGTTTGACTGATTTTCGGTATGTGAGTTAACCATGATGAGTTTCAGATCAAGTTTGAGTTTCGTTCCGCTTCACTAATTTTTGTCGAAATATCGTGCTTTGGACTTTAATTGTTGACAATTACAGTTATACAGACTTTTTTTCTATAAACGCCTTCAAATATTGGACTGATTTTTGGTATGTGAGTTTACCATGATGAATTACAGATCAAGCTTGAGTTTCGTTCCGCTTCACTATTTTTGTCGAAATATCGTGCTTTGGACTTTAATAAATTGTTGAAAATCACAGTTATACAGACTTTTTTTCTAAAGGCTTTCATATATTTGACTGATTTTTGGTATGTGAGTTAACCATGATGAGTTACAGATCAAGTTTGAGTTTGTTCCGCTTCACTTGTTTTTGTCGAAATTACAGACTTTGGACTTTGATAAATTGTTGAAAATCACAGTTATACAGACTTTTTTCTAAAGGCTTTCAGATATGTGACTGATTTTTGATATGTGAGTTAACCATGATGAGTTACAGATCAAGTTTGAGTTTGTTCCGCTTCACAAGTTTTTGTCGAAATTACAGACTTTGGACTTTAATAAATTGTTGAAAATCACAGTTATACAGACTTCTTTTCTAAACGCCTTCAGATATTGGACTGATTTTTGGTATGTGAGTTAACCATGATGAATTACAGATCAAGTTTGAGTTTCGGTCCGATTCACTATTTTTGTCGAAATATCGTACTTTGGACTTTAATAAATTGTTAAAAATCACAGTTAAACAGACTTTTTTTCTAAATGCCATCAGATATTGGACTGATTTTTGGTATGTGAGTTAACCATGATGAGTTACAGATCAAGTTTGACTTTGTTCCGCTTCACTAGTTTTTGTCGAAATTACAGACTTTGGACTTTAATAATTGTTGAAAATCACAGTTATCTGGACTTTTTTTTCAAAACGCTTTCAGATATTGGACTGATTTTTGGTATGTGAGTTGACCATGATGAGTTACACATCAAGTTTGAGTTTCGTTCCGCTTTACTATTTTTGTCGAAATATCGTGCTTTGGACTTTAATAAATTGTTGAAAATCACAGTTAAACAGACTTTTTTTCTAAAGGCTTTCAGATATTTGACTGATTTTTGGTATGTGAGTTAACCATGATGAGTTACAGATCTAGTTTGAGTTTGTTCCGCTTCACTAGTTTTTGTCGAAAATGCATACTTTTGACTTTGATAAATTGTTAAAAATCACAGTTATACAGACTTTTTTTCTATAGGCTTTCAGATATTTGACTGATTTTTGGTATGTGAGTTAACCATGATGAGTTACAGATCAAGTTTAAGTTTGTTACGCTTCACTAGTTTTTGTCGAAATTACAGACTTTGGACTTTGCTAAATTGTTGAAAATCACAGTTATACAGAAATTTTTTTCTAAAGGCTTTCAGATATGTGACTGTTTTTTGGTATGTGAGTTAACCATGATGAGTTACACATCAAGTTTGAGTTTCGTTCCGCTTCACTATTTTTGTCGAAATATCGTGCTTTGGACTTTAATAAATTGTTGAAAATCACAGTTAAACAGACTTTTTTCTAAAGGCTTTCAGATATTTGACTGATTTTTGGTATGTGAGTTAACCATGATGAGTTACAGATCAAGTTTAAGTTTGTTCCGCTTCACTAGTTTTTGTCGAAAATACATACTTTGGACTTTGATAAATTGTTAAAAATCACAGTTATACAGACTTTTTTTCTAAAGGCTTTCAGATATTTGACTGATTTTTGGTATGTGAGTTAACCATGATGAGTAACAGATCAAGTTTAAATTTGTTCCGCTTCACTAGTTTTTGTCGAAATTACAGACTTTGGACTTTGATAAATTGTTGAAAATCACAGTTATACAGACTTTTTTCTAAAGGCTTTCAGATATGTGACCGATTTTTGGTATGTGATTTAACCATGATGAGTTTCAGATCAAGTTTGAGTTTCGTTCCGCTTCACTAATTTTTGTCGAAATTACTGGCTTTGGACTGATAATTGTTGAAAATCACAGTTATCTGGACATTTTTTTCAAAACGCTTTCAGATATTGGACTGATTTTTGGTATGTAAGTTAACCATGATGAGTTACAGATCAAGTTTGAGTTTCGTTCCGATTCACTAATTTTTGTCGAAATATCGTGCTTTGGACTTTAATAAATTGTTGAAAATCACAGTTATACAGACTTTTTTCTAAACGCCTTCAGATATTGTACGGATTTTTGGAATGTGAGTTAACTATGATGAGTTACAGATCAAGTTTGAGTTTCGTTCCGCTTCACTAATTTTTGTCGAAATATCGTGCTTTGGACTTAAATAAATTGTTGAAAATCACAGTTAAACAGACTTTTTTTCTAAAGGCTTTCAGATATTTGACTGATTTTTGGTATGTGAGTTAACCATGATGAGTTACAGATCAAGTTTGAGTTTGTTCCGCTTCACTAGTTTTTATCGAAATTACAGACTTTGGACTTTAATAAATTGTTGAAAATCACAGTTATACAGACTTTTTTCTAAAGGCTTTCAGATATGTGACTGATTTTTGGTATGTGAGTTAACCATGATGAGTTACAGATCAAGTTTGAGTTTCGTTCCGCTTCACTAATTTTTGTCGAAATATCGTGCTTTGGACTTAAATAAATTGTTGAAAATCACAGTTAAACAGACTTTTTTTCTAAAGGCTTTCAGATATTTGACTGATTTTTGGTATGTGAGTTAACCATGATGAGTTACAGATCAAGTTTAATATAAAATTGAGAATGGAAATGGGGAATGTGTCAAAGAGACAACAACCCGACCAAATAAAAAACAACAGCAGAGGGTCACCAACAGGTCTTCAATGTAGCGAGAAATTCCCGCACCCGGAGGCGTCATTCAGCTGGCCCCTAAACAAATATATACTAGTCCAGTGATAATGAACGCCATACTAATTTCCAAATTGTACACAAGAAACTAAAATTAAAATAATACAAGACTAACAAAGGCCAGAGACTCCTGACTTGGGACAGGCGCAAAAATGCGGCGGGGTTAAACATGTTTGTGAGATCTCAACCCTCCCCCTATACCTCTAACCAATGTAGAAAAGTAAACGCATAACAATACGCACATTAAAATTCAGTTCAAGAGAAGTCCAAGTCTGATGTCAGAAGATGTAACCAAAGAAAATAAACAAAATGACAATAATACATAAATAACAGCAGACTACTAGCAGTTAACTGACATGCCAGCTCCAGACTTCAATTAAACTGACTGAAAGATTATGATTTCATCATATGAACATCAGGCACAATCCTTCCCGTAAGGGATTTAGTATCATACCATCATAACATATATGAGAAGAACATAACCCGTGTCATGCCAACAACTGTTTTTAGAATAAATGTGTTTAGTTCCGATGCAAAGACCTTATCAGTGACTCAATATTAACGCCAAAATATGCAATCTTTAATGACTTGACAACAGTATCGTAATAATAAGTTTGTTCCGCTTCACTAGTTTTTGTCGAAAATACATACTTTGGACTTCAATAAATTGTTCAAAATCACAGTTATACAGACTTTTTTTCTAAAGGCTTTCAGATATTTGACTGATTTTTGGTATGTGAGTTAACCATGATGAGTTACAGATCAAGTTTGAGTTTGTTCCGCTTCACTTGTTTTTGTCGAAATTACAGACTTTGGACTTTGATAAATTGTTGAAAATCACAGTTATACAGACTTTTTTTCTAAAGGCTTTCAGATATGTGACTATTTTTGGTATGTGAGTTAACCATAATGAGTTTCAGATCAAGTTTGAGTTTCGTTCCGCTTCACTAATTTTTGTCGAAATTACGGGCTTTGGACTTTAATAAATTGTTAAAAATCACAGTTAAACAGACTTTTTTTCTAAACGCTTTCAGATATTTGACTGATTTTTGGTATGTGAGTTAAAAATTTCAGTTGTATGTTTTTTTTAAAGCCTTAGGATTTTGAGCATATTTAGTATATGTGAGTAATCATGTGCTCTGGAAGAATAAGCAGTTCAAAACAGACGTTGTAAATACGATTTTGGGCTTCATCAATGATTAGAAAAGTGAATACGCTATTAATACTCACTGGTGGTGTGGGGGAAACTATTGAAGTCCCCTTGGCAATATTGATGTAAGTTTCAACAAAGAAGTTTATAGTCGAGTAGAAGCTATTCATATGTGCACCGCATTTACGTGAATTCCATATTTTCCGAAATGGTGGTTGTTGTTTGTTTATGTGTTACATATTTGTTTTTCGTGGTTTTTTTTATATAAATAAGGTCGTTAGTTTTCTAGTTTAAATTGTTTTACATTGTCATTTCGGGGTCTTTTATAGCTGACTATGCGGTATGGCCTTTGCTCATTGTTGAAGGCCGTACGGTGACCTATAGTTGTTAATTTCTGTGTCATCTTTGTCTCTTGTGGAGAGTTGTCTCATTGGCAATCATACCACATCTTCTTTTTTTATGTTTAGCGGGCTGATAATATCAGATTATAACATGGCATTTTTCATACCGCATGTACTATCAGGCCTATGTTCAATATCAGCCCAAGTGCCGCAGGGCTCGAGGGCTGTTAATACATGCGATATGAAAAATGACATGTTATGATCGTTTTATCATATACTTCAACAATGGAGAAAAATAACAGATTAATATATTGATCCTTTTAAGAGGCTCTCAAAAAGAAGTTCAACGCGTGAAAAATTTACGGGAGTCGGACCCCAAATGTAGTATGATATTTTATTAAATGAACGAAGAAAATGCAAATCATTTATTTGTTTGAATTTGTTTGTTGTTTTTAAGGTCTTTCCCCTGCGTGAGGAAAGACCTTATTGTTTTTCTAATGTTTTTAAGGTCTTTCCTCTACGCGAGGAAAGACCTTATTGTTTTTCTAATGTTTTTTTTCTCTTTTTTTGCTTCCAGCATTTGTTTGGCTCGCCCTCCTACCGCTTCTATTGGAGTTATCAATACCAAAATTAAACCATCGATAGACCTCAACATGAACTTTTACCAGATGAACTTATGTAGGATTTCACCTTCCCCTTAAGAAGTTATCTTCCTTTTATTGATTTTTTTCAACATGGTCCCCCCAAAATGTGTTAAAAGATCTCATGACTTTATTTGGACAATAGGTAGATCTAATCATGATGTATTACCATATGAGGCTGCATAGGATTTCATCATCTACTTTGAGAGTTATATCCCCTTGAAGCAATTTCTTTTATTTGCATTTTTTGCAAAAAGTATTAGAGATAGAATTTAATTGAAAATAACAGCATGTATAGAACAAATGGCAATAATTATAAACATAAACAATTAATTTGTTATTAACCCTTATAAGGAGTTATTTCCCTTTAAAAATTAAAAATATTTTTTCAAAAATTTATATTCGAGAACCGGAAGTCATAGAGACTTGTAACCTTCACCAATAATCTTAAATTCATATGACCTTTAATATGCACCCAAGGTCAAAGGTCACCGAGTGCAAAAAAAAAATTACGCTGCAATTTCAAGCTTACATATTAGGAAAACGATAAGACTTTACTGCATACATACAGCGTATAAAATGTTCTTCTCGACGAGTTCTACATTTTATACAATAAACCCAATAATGTCCGACCGTCTGTTCAAAAGTTACAACGGGATGATTGTTAAAAGTATAGTATTGTGTGTATATCTTTTTAAATGTAACAGATATCAACCTACTATAAAGTGCAAAGACGATCAGTAATTCAAGACCTTCAATTTGAGGTCAATGTCAGGTCATGATGAAATTTCACCTTGACCTTCACAGTATACAATGACCTTGACCTTGTGATAGTTGAAAGGTTAAGTGGTCATGAGTTGAATGGTGCTAATCCCATGTCTCTACGACTTCCGGTTCTTAAGTTTAGTATTGCATCATATATTTGATGATTAATTGTGACCTTGGTGAACTTTGAAATTGTCCCAATTCTTTTTCTATAATGTTGTCCTTTAACTGTAGATCATTATCATTTAACAGGTTTGAGATATCTATTGTAGTTTTAGAGATAATGCAGTTTGAAATTTTGCGAGCGGCGGCATGTATTTCTGAATCAACAACAGCTTATCACTTAAAATGTTTAAGAAATTGAAGAGGTTAACATAGTTATATGTTTGACCAAATACCAAAAACATTCCATTAAAAGAAACACCAAAAAATCATTTTGAAATTTTCATGTTTTGCATTGACTTTGTAAGTTTCATAACTTCTATTTATATCGTTGATATTGCATCATTTTTGGCACTTTGTCAAATGGGGTCATCTGATATATCAAATTGAAGGTCTTAATAAACTCTACTTAAAAATGAAAATTTTAAACCCCCTTTTCATCCCAGGGGGACGGGTGGGGTCATTTAGTGCAAACATTCAAATTTCTCAGATGGTAAGATTGTCGCATATCAAATGAAAGAACATAAAGCGTACATTTCAAATTTCAAATTGACGTCTCCCAAAAATGGGTTGGATGGGGCTATTGAGTGCAAAAAATATATTTTCTTTTAAGATAGGGTTGTTGTATATCAAATGAAAGGTCATGATGTGTACATTTGAATTATCAAATTCCCGACCTCCAAAAATTAGTTGGAGAGTGTTATTAAGTGCAAAAATCAAACTTTCTAGAACATGGCGTTGTCGCATATCAAATGAAAGCTCATCTACTCTATGTTACATATATCATACTTCCGATCTCAAAAATGTAGCCGGATGAGGTCATTAAGTGTTATAAGCGAAAAGTTTGAGAAGGTATGCTTGTCGTATATAAAACGAAAGGTCGTACAAAGTACATTACGAAAACATCACTTTTACAGGAAAGACCTTTCAATTGTTTTACAAACAATTGAGATACTAGTTTCTTTTTCTTTTTTTTCTTTTAACATTTTTTTGACCTGCCCGCCTCTTGTTTCTGTTGAAGTTATTAAGACCAAATATGGACCATCGCTAGACCTCACCAAGATGTATTACCAAATGACCCTGTTAAGAATTTCATCATCCCCTTTAGGAGTTATCTCCCTTTTATTGATTTTTTTTCAACATGACACCCACCCTCGTTGGTTTTGAAGATATCATGACCTCAATTGAACAAATTGTAGATCTCATCATGATGTATTACCATGTGAGGCTGAATAGGATTCCATCGTCCCCAATGAGAGTTATATCCCCTTGAAACAATTTCTTTCCTTTGCATTTTTCTCAAAAAGTATAAGAGATAGAATCGATTTGAAAACGGCAACATGTACAGGAACAGATGGCAATGTTAATGAACATGTACAATCATTTGTTATTAACCCTTATAAGGAGTTATTCCCCTTGAAAATTTGAACATAATTTTAGAAAAATTGTATTTCGAGAACCAGAAGTCGTAGACTTGGGACCTTCACCAATAATCTTTAATTCATGTGACCTTTAATATGCAGTCAAGGTCAAAGGTCACTGAGTGCAAATAAAAATTACGCTGCAATTTCAAGCTAACATATTAATATGTTCCTCTCGACGAGCTCTACATTTTCTATGATAAGTCCAAAAATGTCCGACTGTCTGTTCAAAATTTACAACGGGATGATTCTTTAAAGTATAGTATTTTGTGTATATCTTTTTAAAGGTAACAGATATCAACCTACTATAAACTGCAAAGATGATCAGTAATTCAAGACCTTCAATTTGAGGTCAATGTCAGGTCATGATGAAATTTCACCTTGACCTTCACAGTATACTATGACCTTGACCTTGTGATATTTGAAAGGTCAAGTGGTCCTGAGTTGAATGGTGGTAGTCCCATGTTTCCACGACTTCTGGTTCTCAAGTTTGGTATTGCATCATATATTTGATGATTAATTGTGACCTTGGAGAACTTTGAAATTGTCCCAATTCTTTTTCTATAATGTTGTCCTTCAACTATAGATCATTTATCATTTAATACATTTGAAATATCGATTGTCGTTTTAGAGATAATGCAGTTTGAGATTTTGCGAGCGGCGGCATGTATTTCTGAATCAACAACAGCTTATCACTTAAAATGTTTAAGAAATTAAAGAGGTTAACATAGTTAAATGTTTGACCAAATACCAAAAACATTCCATCAAAAGAAACACCAAAAAATCATTTTGAAATTTTCATGTTTTGCATTGACTTTGTAAGTTTCATAACTTCTATTTATATCGTTGATATTGCATCATTTTTGGCACTTTGTCAAATGGGGTCATCTGATATATCAAATTGAAGGTCTCAATAAACTCTACTTAAAAATGAAAATTTTAAACCTCTTTTTCATCCCAGGTGGAAGGGTGGGGTCATTTAGCGCAAAAATTCAAATTTCTCAGATGGTAAGGTTGTCGCATATCAAATGAAAGAACGTAAAGCGTACATTTCAAATTTCAAATTGACGTCCCCCAAAAATTGGTTGGATGGGGTCATTGAGTGCAAAAAAATAATTTTCTTTTACGATAGGGTTGTTGTATATCAAATGAAGGTCATGATGTGTACATTTGAATTTTCAAATTCCCGACCTCCAAAAATTAGTTAGACGGGGTTATTAAGTGCAAAAATCAAACTTTCTAGAACATGGCGTTGTCGCATATCAAATGAAAGCTCATCTACCCTGTGTTTCATATATCATACTTCCAATCTTAAAAATGTAGGCGTATGAGGTTATTAAGTGTAAAAAGCGAAAAGTTTCAGAAGGTACGCTTGTCGTATATCAAACGAAAGGTCGTACAAATAACATTACGAAAACATCACTTTTAATGGAAAGACCTTTCAATTGTTTTACAAACAATTGAGATACTAGTTTTGTCTTCATTTTATACTTTCCTGTATCCAAAAAAATGTTTTGTATTCTACTTGTCGATGCTTTTCACTGAAAACGTATATTTGAGGTGTATTTTCCTGAATTTGCCGAGTATTACAGGAATGCAATGCCATAACCTTACTGAAAGGCATGTGATAAAAGTCTAAGCATGTGGTAAACATTTCATATCATCACCAATTCGAAAAATATGGAATTTACGTAAATTTTATGCTATTATCATACGGTAAAAATCATATGTTATTTCGTCTAAGTATATGATTAAAGAAATTTATCACATGCCACCGATTATTTTTACATGCCTTTTTGTAACCTTATCGGCAAATTCCGGAAAATAATCTCAATGGAACGTTTTGAGTTTGAGTTTTGAGAGGAAACATAACAAAGTAAGATACAAACTAATTATGAGGAAAAAGGAAAACATATTATTTAAAATGCAATAAAAACAAAGGGTACAATAAATGCATTTTCAAAGATTCCAGTATAATCTAGATAGTTCCTTTACAAATGTTGACTTTTCATTACAGAGTGCATTATGTTTTGTTGAATTTTTTTTATCGTCAATATAGAAATATAATCCTCTTGTTTTGCTCCTATGTTGAAGCATTTGCAAAAAAGATTTCATATCGGATGTATAACATTTGGCGTCCGACATGCGTAAATTTCCGTTTTTTTTACTTTACTTGAGGAACACTTAAAATGATTATTGTATTTAACTGTTTTTTCACCATTGTTGAAACAAATTATAAAAAACATAAATATCAGTTTTCATATCAGCCCTCGGCCAATATCAACTGATATTGACCCTTGGCTAATTTCATTTCAACTATGTTGCGTACTAATCTGACATTTGTTGATAAAGTTTATAGGAAACAAGAACTATCTTTAAATTTGAGTATATGCTTAAAACTATCATTTCGATAACATTTAGAAGCACAAAGATACCATTCAAATAACGTTTTCTCTGTTTGTGTTCAGTATTCTCGGTCCTCGTATCTTTCTGTTTACATTCACCAAAACTCCGCGGAAATCTCACATGCGTAGGTGCGTTCTAACAAAGTTTACATTAAAAATTATATAATTGTCCCTAATAAACAGCTGTCACGGATGCAAAGAGCTATTGGAGAAACAATTATTTTAATAAAAATATAAATCTTTGTAAGATCTAGTTCAAATATTTATAGTTTTTCACTTGCTTTCCATCACGATATAATTAACGAGACGTTTTTTTCAAACACAACCAAATCACCCACCATGACAGCATTTTGTCCAATCACAGAAAGGATTTTCGAGCATGCGTATTCTGTTGCCATGGTGAAGCGTCCTTAAGTTCAAAGGGAACAAACCGAAAATAATACCGACTACGTCGGAAAAAGTCAGTCATAGTTATCCCATGAGGACGCGGTGTGTCATTGGACTAATAACATATCTGATATGAAAAAAGCCATGAAATAATCTGATATTTTTACATGTTTATCAATTTTATTATAATGTATAACATACGTATGACTATACCTGCAATACTTTAAAACTAAATGAAAATTTTTATCAAATCAACATGTTCACTGAAATCAATTCAGCTTTCGCACGTGTTTGAAACGGATTTTTTCAGAAAAGAAATATATAACATACTTAGTCGTCCTAAGCAATGAAGACAATCAACCAATAGCAAAAGTATACAAAATAAACTTTGTTGAATTTATGTTAAAACACAACAAAGTTTTGCCCTTTTGATATCAATATGGACCCACAATCTAAATACATACTGAAATTGAGCATATCAAAGAACCCCATACATTCAATATTTTGTTGACATAAAAAAAACCATAAAATCTTGGACCCAGTTTGAACCAACTTTTAAACTGTGCCCAAAATCAAAAATCTAATGATTTCAGAATACCAAAGAATTAAAAATCTCTTTTTTGTTAAAATCAAACTAAGTTTACTTTTGGATGCTTTCGACCTTAATGTGAACAAGTTTGAAAAAACTGACCCATCAAAGAACACCAATAATTAAATTTTTGATGAAATCAAACGAAGTCTAGTTTTGGACCCCAACTTGGACCAACTTTGAAAACTCGACCCAAAATCAAAAATCTAAAACACTGTTTGATTGTGCATATATTGTTTATTTTTAATTATCTTGTTGATACTTTCCTTCACATGGGTTCATGCCAACATATCTTCGCATATTTGTTTTTGGATATTTTGGCAGTGAAAATAACACATATTAAACCTTACATCTAACCCTTTTCCTGGTTAACCTTCGCCATAAACAATAATTTGGAAATAAAAAAAGGATTTCTTTGATCAAACTATACTTTACTTCTTTCAAAGTTAATTCATGATTTTCTTGAACACTCAACATGAGCTATATCAAAATTCAATGTCGGTTTATCATGTACATTATTCAGTTAAACATGCATCTTTAATTTATTCTCTAAAATATGTGTTAAAAAAACAAACAGCAAAACAAGTTCACGTACATCATTTATATTTTGTTATTTATAGAAAGCAATTTGTTCCATCATCATGTTTTGCCACGGTGTTTTTCCATCATGGTCCACTAGTCTGCATGTCTCGCTTCCCCAAACACCTTATGATTTGCCACATTTGAAATCCTAAACTGCTAATCAATATATAGAATTTCATTACATACCAAAATGTATCAGGCGTTGTGGTCATAAACATTTCGAATACGATAATCATAATAGAACTCAGACACCGAATCAACCAATAAAAAAAATGGATTGAGTTTTCCGAGCACACATTTGTGAACTATCTAGTACTGAGTAAACTGTTAAGGCCGAGAGTCCTGATGTCCGGTATCAAAATAAATGATGGTCTGAGTGAATTCAATATGGTATTATACAAAACTTTAATTACATCCCAGCTCCTTTGTTCGAACAGGGGTGATCTGAGCCGGATCACCCCTACCAGATCACCCCAGTTTGAGTTTCTTTGTTATGCATGCTTTCGTTTTTTCTGTAACATTTTGGGGTGAATGTCAAATCCACTTTAAAACTTATAAATTTAATTAATTATACAGAAAAGACTATCTCTCAAAATTCACGTAGAAAAAATCCAGTGTATATGCTGGGATTCGAACTCAAGACCTTTAGCATATCAAGCCACGACACATACCACTACACCAGGACGACTGGATACGAAATAATAGTAATTTGACATACTTAAAGGAAGCAAGATCTTTTTATAAGTGGGGCGTTTTGTCAGACCTTTATTCAGTGGAGTTTTAACCTTTTTCGTTAATAAGTGAGTTTTCAGACTGATTGTTCAATTTGATTTTACTCTTATTCAAAGTGGGGCTAGTCGGTAAACAAGAGTGGGACGATTTTTTTATAAAGTGGCGATGTAGTGTGGGACGATTGGCAAGTGGGGCGAGTTGACATTGTTTGATATCTACTCATCGTGTTTGGGGGTCAAAAAGGGTATACATCATATAGTAATATATAAAGTATATTGTTATGGTTGTGTGGCGTTCTAAACTAGAGTTAATGAATGGTTTTTCGTCTAATCTAAAACAGCTGGGATGTAAAATAGTTATCCCAGTCGGACTTGGTGTGTCAGTGTTAGATCACCCTCTGGCCTCCGGCCATCGGGGTGATCTTACACTGACACACCGCGTCCTTGTGGTATAACTATTAAAGATACTAATGTTGAGAATAGTTCGAAGTTATAACGTTACGTTTCCCGTATTTACGTTCACATTTTTTGTGATGTTTCTTACACCTTGTATGGGCTTCGCCATTGTAAATATTATACGCAAAGTAAACACAACGCAAAGTACATAATACGACTTATTTAGTTTATTCCACACATTCATGGTGCCGTAACCATTGGATAAGATGGACAGCAAGCTAAAAGCAGTCAGAGCTGGTCACAAAAGTGCAGTAAAGAGACTTTTACGGAAAACGGAAGATGATTCAAACTTGGACAATGAAGAAAGTGCTGACCTTTTAGAAACATTAATTCAAAAACAGCAAATTTAGTAGTGCATTAGACGAAGATATTATGAATTCTTTAAAGGAGGAGGACATCGAGGAAGAAATTCTAAATGCAGATGAGTACAAATTCTTTTTGAACACCAAAATACGACATTTACGGAAAACATTCGCAAACAAATTATGTACTGATAATGATATCCCACCGCAGGATCACGCATTACCTTCTCACACTTTTGAAAACATTAATCAACACAGTTCTGTTCCGTACACAACACAAATGTATCCCGTTTAGCAACCTAGCAACCAAAATCACCATTTGCCGAAACTTACACTACCCATGTTTAACGGAGAAATTCTGACTTGGCAAACATTTTGGGACTCTTTTGAATCTTCCGTCCATTACAATGTAACACTCACGGACGTACAGAAATTTTATTAAAAGTTATTTAAAATACCAGCTTGTTTGTGATGCTGCAAGAACTATTGACGGGTTACCGCTCACAAACTCAAATTACATGGAAGCTATTAAACTTTTAAAGTAGCGTTTCGGACAATCGCATAAGATTACAAATGCTTATATGCAAGCTATGCTAGAACTTAGAGCACCACAAAACAACCTACTCAGTCTACGTGTTTATTACGATAAGTTAGAGGCATATATAAGAGGTCTTGAATCGCTAGGCCGCTCCGGAGAATCGTATGGTGCATTACTTATTCCAATAATACTGAACAAGCTTCCATCAAAAATACGACAACACTTAGCTCGTGAAAACGGTTCCGATAATTAGGAATTGATTGATTTGAGACGTGGAATTTTGAAAGAAATCACTATAATTGAAGCTGGACAACGCTCGTCGTCGTTTATGGATTCAATGCAGCTTACTGCAAAGACCACATCGTTTTTGACAAGCGCTAATAGAAAAGGTACACCAAGTAATGTAGTTACATTCAATAACCGTGAGAGACAAACACAAAATATAAATACAAAAACCTTGCATATTCTGCCAGAATTTACATGACCCTGCAAAATGCCCAAATGTTACAGATAACGACACACGCCTATCAATCGTCAAAGAAAAGAAGTTATGTTTTAACTGCTTAGGATCACACCGTTCCGTAGATTGTTAATCGAAATTTCGCTGCCGCCAGTACCATAAAAAGCACCACACAAGTCTCTGCCATGAAAATACCTTTTCTAATGATAAGCAAACGTCAGTAAATGCCGTCGTTGATGACAGCGAAAATACATTGATCGCCGCAAGTTTTCATTCGTCTGAAGAAAAATTCCGTTCGAACGTGCTTTTAAAAACTGCCGTTGCACCAGTTGGGGGAAATCGATATGTTGATACGCACATTTTGTTTGATGAAGGAGCACAGCGCTCTTTTGTAACCGAGGAGTTAGCGTCGAAAATAGATTTAGAAATACTAGGAACAGAAACCATACATTTATCGGCATTTGGAAGTACCGACAGCAAAGTCCGTCATTTGTCAAGAGCACGCGTATACGTAGAGTCGATGAATAGAACGAAAATTCCAGTTGAGGTTCTAGTAGTACCGAACATCGCCAGCCCGTTAACGAACTACATCGGTAATGGTATACGAGATTTCAAGTACCTGAAAGGATTACGTTTAGCTCATTCATTTACAGAAGACAACTCTTCTTTTGAAATTTCCTTGCTCATCGGAGCTGATTTCTATTGTGATTTCGTAGAGGATATTAAGAGGAAATGGTCCAACCGCCGTAAAATCCAAACTTGGTTAGTTGTTGTCTGGTCCAATTCCGACGTCTAATCGTCAACAGAGTAATGTGGGTTTATACAACATATTGACATCGCACAAACCAGAGGAGTTCAATTTAGAAAGATTTTGGGAATTAGAGTCGTTAGGAATAGATAGCAACACGACAGATGTTGAAACGGTAGACTATATGGAAACATATCAAAAGTCAGCAATCGAATTTCGAGAAAACAAGTACATAGCAAAGTTGCCATGGAAACCAGATCATGAACCCTTGCCTACCAACTTCTTAGTTACGAAACGAAGAACTGAAAACATCATTCGAAAATTAAGTCAAGATCCAAAAATGCTTAAGATATATGGACAGATAATCAATGATCAAGAACGCAGAGGATTTATTGAGAAGATTAAGGATCTCGATATTAGTAAAGGTATTGTACATTATATCCCACACTATCCCGTTAAAATAAAGGCAACAGTAGTATACCGCTGTTCAAACTCATAAATCCATGGACAAAAAACAAAATCGGGGTAACAAACTAAAACTGAGGGAAACGCATAAATATAAGAGGAGAACAACGACACAACACTACAATGTAACTAACACACACAGAAACAGACAAAGCATCAGACAAGATCCCACGAGAATAACAAATATAACATCAAAACCAAATACATGAATTTGGGATAGACAAGTACCGTGACACGTCTTATCGCAATGTCAATTTACACTCAAAAATAAGAGAAAACAAACGACGCAACGTTAAATTGTAACACACACAGAAACGAACTATAATATAACAATGGCCATATTCCTGACTTGGTACAGGACATTTTTAAAGGAAAAAATGGTGGGTTGAACCTGGTTTTGTGGCATGCCAAACCTCGCACTTTAATGGCAATGTTAAATATAACATAGAAATGACAACATAATATTACAGGACTACAATACAAATAAATAGGAAAACGTATTAGACAAAGACACCCATGATTAATGAATAGCAAAAAGCATCAGGTTTAAAATTTAATACGCCAAAAACGCGCCTCGTCCACACAAGACTCGCCAGTGACGCCCAGATATAAAAGATCGAAAGCGAAAAAAAGTACAAAGTTGTACAGCACTAAAGATCAAAAGTTGAAAAAGGTTGTATCAAATACGGCTAAGTTTGTATGCTTGGGATAAGAACATCCTTATTATTTAGAACAATTAATGCTATTGCAAACAGTAAATTTTATCAAATGAATATAACAGATATACATAATGAAACTGAAGTATTAACTCATTACATAAAACAAACACGAATACATAATGAAAGACCAACACAGAATAGACACACCGACTCAGTCCAGGCCTCAACGCAGTAAATTATGAAAATGACGTCACATACAATGGTGAAAAGGCATTAAAAATTACGTCACATACGATGGTGAAAAGGCATTAAAAATTACGTCACATTTGAATATATGAAATTTCTGAAACAGCAGAAAAATTACGTCACATATGAAAAACTATATCTCAAAAGTAAGATAGAATTAGGATTGATTAAAGATTAAAATAGAACTAAATACTGATATTGCATTTAAACACAATGCATATTGCCTTTGTTGGAATGTCGAAACGGATGAATTATCTTACGCAAAACGAGTTTTACCGTCTGTATCGTCAAATATTACAAAACGAGAAATTCTGAAACAATCTTCAAAGTTATTTGACCTACTAGGATTTTTAAGCCCAGTTAGTATCCGAGCAAAGATTTTGATGCAAGATTTGTGGAAAGAACGCTATGATTGGGACGAACCCCTACCCGAAAATCTACAGTTACAATGGAAGGATCTGGCAAAAGACATAGGAATCGTTACAAGTATGAAATTGCCTAGACAATACTTTACCGGAAATACAAACTCAAGATCACTACATGTATTTGTCGACGCAAGCATGAAAGCGTATGGAGCGGTAGCATACATGTATTTATCGAAAGGACATGGTGCCGCATTAGTGATGGCAAAAACACGAGTTGCACCCGTTAAAAATCTGACATTGCCACAATTGGAATTAATGGCCGCCGTAATAGGAGCTCGCCTGACACAACATCTTAAATCTACGCTGGAATGTACAGATGTGACACTTTGGTCGGATAGCCAAATTGTACTTCAATGGTTAAATACGTCAAAACCGTTGAAACGCTTCGTATCGAATCGAATTAAAGAGATTAATGAATTAACGGAAGAATGCAAATGGAAATATTTCCCGACAAATTGTAACCCTGCTGATTTGCTCACTCGTGGTATAACCGCAAAACAGTTTATGGAGAGCGTATTATGGAAAACAGGACCGACTTGCCTAATTCAAAATCCAACCAACTTGGAAACACACATACCTATTAACACAGCTTTATCCGTATTAGCAGACGACAATGAGGAGACATTAAATGAAGAAAGCAACACTGACAAAAATGATGATCTTCATTTTCGAATTGACAAAATTATAAATGCTTATAGGTATGGATCTAACGAGAAATTTTTGCGAGTGACAACTTATGTCCAACGTTTTATTTAAAATTGTAAGACAACTAAGTCTATGACAAACACCGGGGAATTACAACCAGATGAATTACAGCAATCAACTATATTATGGATACGATGTTGCCAAGCGACGGCATACCCCGGTGAAGTACGCGCACTCACATTAAAAAATGCGCAAAAAACTAAACTTCCACGACTTCGACAACTTCAACTATATTTAGATGAAAACCATTTAATGAGATGTAAAGGTAGAATTCATAATGCGCCATTATCCGAATCAGTAAAACATCCTTATATTTTACCAGCAAATCACCGATTATCAGAGCTTATAGTGTTGAACTCACACGAACTAGTTATGCATTCTGGAGTTAATGCTACCGTTACACAAATCCGTCAAACATTCTGGATACCGTCTTTGCGCCAATTCACCCGAAAATTACTTCACAGATGTACAACTTGCAAAAAGGTCAACGGAAAACCGTACAGGGCACCAGACCCTCCACCATTACAGAAAATAAGACTTCAAGAAGCACCGCCTTTCACAGTTACAGGTATAGACTTTACAGCAGCGCTTCAAGTCAAGGAAAATGATGGTACATTAATTTTTTTTTACATATGTTTATTTACGTGTGCGTCGACAAGAGCCGTGCATTTGGAGATAATACCAACAATGAACGAAGAATCTTTTTTACTTGGATTTAGACGATTTACAAGTAGAAAATCATTACCGCAGATCGTTATGTCGGATAATGCGCTTTCTTTTATTTCAGCGTCACAGGAGGTAAAACGGCTATGTGAGTCAAAGAAAATTGAAGAAGCTTTATCTTCTTTTGGAGTCGAATGAAGATTCATTCCGAAGCGTGCACCCTGGTTCAAAGGGTGGTGGGAGAGATGAATTGCACTTACAAAAACAAATTTGTAAAAGACACTAGGACGTGCGTTAATCAATTTGGATATGTTACAGACATTTGTCACAGAAATAGAGAAAATTCTTAACGACCGACCACTACTCAGGCAAATTTCATTAACATGAATTTCACGTGAATTTAAATTCATGTGAATCTCACGTGAAATTCACATGAATATCACCTCAAACGAGCTTATACGTGAAACTCACGTGAAATCAGTTTATGTTAGTTTCACATTAATCTCATGTGAATCTCACGTGAATTTCACATGAAAATCACATGAATTTTGTTCACGTGAAATTCACATGAATTTATGAAATAAAGTAATTCAAACAACATCTAAATTTTCATACTAAAGTAAAATCATTAAAAATTCCAATTTTTTTTTTGGAAAGTTCATGTGAAATTCATGTGAAATTTTTCACGTGAGAATCATGTGAATCTCAATTCACGTGAAATTCACATGAAAATTTTCACGTGAGTTTCATGTATAAGCTCGTTTGAGGTGAATCTCACATGAAATTTTTCACGTGAATTTCATGTGAGATTCGTGTGAAATTCACGTGAGCAAATTTTGCCTGTGTAACATATGTTTCTACAGACATTATTGATAGTGAACCGTTAACACCCGCGCACCTGTTGTATGGACGCCGAGTTACAACATTACCGTATCCACGTACCGAAATGGACAACATTAACGAAACATATACGTTGACTGCTTCAGATATTTCAAAACGTGCTCAAAGATTATCTACACTTATCGAACATTTTTGGAAACGTTGGAAATTTGAGTACTTAACCTCACTTCGAGAATTTCATAAAAAGACTGGAGACAATACGATTAACATTAAAGTAGGAGATGTAGTTCAAGTGCATCAATTCGTGCAAAGGAAAGAATAAAATCATGGACTCGTTAAAGTTTAATTCAAATTCCTATTTTTGTGTTTTGAAGAGACAGTAATTCCTGCAAGTGTAAAAATTTCTTTTTTTTCTTTATTGATGACCATTTAAAGTAATACTCTATTGTTTTGTACATAAATACACTTTGCGGGCCCCAATATGTTGAGAATAGTTCGAAGTTATAATGTTACGTTTCCCGTATTTACGTTCACATGTTTGTGTCGTTTCTTACACCTTGTATGGGCTTCGCCATTGTAAATATTATACGCAAAGTAAACACAACACAAAGATTAGCTGTATTCAAGTTATTGTAATCCTATTCAACTTCATTGATATTCTTTGACAATATTTATCCTAAATTACACACACATATAATTGTTAATAAAGTGCAATAATTATAAATGTATTTATCAAAGTTATACAGAGAGTTCGATACATGAAAGTTGTTATCATCAGCTGGTGACATCGTGGTTGTTTATGATAATAAAAGTTGAGGATGTAGTTGTCAACAGTTTGTCAAGTTTTTGGGTTAGGTTTTGTTATTATAAGTGAATTAGAATTAGTTTTTGGCAATCGAAGTCATTGCAGTACAAAGTGTGACAGGCTTTTTTCTGCTCTCTATATTAAACATGGAAACTTCTCCTGATAGAGATGCATCAGATACAGAAGAACAGGAACCTAGGCAAAATTCCGATCAAAGAGAAACGGACAAGTCATTAGCCGACTCGAGTGCGTTTGCGGCCATGGATTTGTTTAAGACTTATTTAGACAATAACGAAACTTCATTCACTGAAAAGGGAATTAAAAGAGGATACAGCCAATACAACCGATGAGGTGGTGAAGAAAATAAAAACAGAACATTCATATGAGTTCAAGTATAATGGAAATAATGCTCAATTCGATTTTAACAGCGAGATAGATTCTGAAATCGATAAGCGTTGCTTCTTGTTTATGACATAAACATAGTTTATGGTCCATGTGAGAGTTCCAGTTATTTATTTGATAAATATTTTATGTTCGTTTAAGTGAAACGAATTAGAACATAATCGATTGTTGAATTTGTTTGTTACTTGTCTATTGTAAATTGTGAATAAACACAGATGATGAGATTAATCTACTGGTGCCATTACACTCCAAGTGCGGTGCCTATTGATTTAAACAATTCTTTAATTATTGTCACGATAATCTGCATTATGTTCTGGCTTTTTTCGGAGTCTTTGGAAGTATAAATATTAAGACGATCTCTCATAGTGAACTCAATGCTATCCTCTGTGATATTAACGACTAGAACAGATTTACCATTTCCGATAGTATGTTCATGTCGAAGCAGGTAGACATGGATAGACAAATCCGATGTATCCTCTGGTAATTGTTTGGCTATAGAAGTACGTAACTTTTGCAATTGTGTTTCAGCATATTTGCCTAGTTCTCCCTCTTTATATGTCACCAATATTTTATGAAAAACTTGATCAAGACCAACCGCTTCTCTTTTTGTCCATTTCTATAAAATAAATAGAACGTTTATTCTAAAATGCGCCTAAAAATATAAAAGATATACACGTTAAAAGTTCACATTTTCATCAGATCCGACTGTTGGAACTTGGCTGTGTGAAACTCGTTTTCTAAAGGTTTGATAATTTTCATTCATTTACTCTACTTTTAAATTTGGCATATTCTTGTCTTCATATGAATGTTTTTCTAACGTAGTCGTAAAATTGCATGGATTAGTTATCATAAACTAGAACAAATGACAATAGTTCTGTTGATTTGTTCTTTATTCCTTCGGGCAGTTTGAACAATCATAGTTCACAAAAGTGTGTCATTACTTGCAGTTAACATGTTCTTTTAATCTTTTATTAGATCTATTAGAAAATTTGTTTATATTCCTATCCTTAAATTTATATTGTAATTGGTAAAATGTTACATTACATTTAGTTTAAAGTGTTTTGTTTAATCTTGCCGGACTGCAAAAACATTGGTTTTTTGGATATTAAAATCTTAGTATCCGATATACCAAGGTGATAGCTATAAGTTTCAAACCAGACGATTTGTCCTTGAGCATTTCCTATATGAGGAACCTGGTCAGTGGTAGATTTATAACAATATGTTCATTAAAATGAAATACAGCTGGCATGTTCTTGAAAAAAATAACTCTTCAATGTAAATTGCTTTTTTAATTTATTTAGATTGCTGCTCAATATTATATCAATACATATGTCATATATGCTTAAAATTAGTACATAACCTGAACAAATCAAATCAAAAGCTTAATTCTTTATTGTTAATATCAGATTTTTTTATATGTATAGGTCGTCTATATATAGACTTGTGTATTAAGAAAAAATAAACATATGTAAGTCTTAAAATTATACCCAACATTATAAGAATTCGACTTTTCTGCTGACAAGTGTTTTGTCCGTCCCTCAGCGGGATTCGAACTCACACCTTTGAAACACTACAGCACCAATCGATTAGCCTCATGTCTAACGCTCTTGACCACTCGGCCACATCCGTATTATATAAATAACACATCGCTTATAGGGTGATAGAGCAGTGTGTTACCCCGAGAAGACATTGTCAACCGCGGCAAAGCCAATGATGGCAATGCTTTTTCTCTGGGTACCAATCTGCTCTATCTTCCTCTCAGCTATGTGTTATAAAATATCAATTTATTATCGTTTTTGATTGGTCTAGACGAGAGAGTAACATTGAAAACAATTGTCACCCGCTCAGCAATGTGATAGAGTAAATTAACACCCTCGTATTAGCCAATGAAAATATGGCATTTTAACGTGAAGTAAAATAAATAAAATATGTATAACTTCAATATTCGTAATGTACCTTTTCACTTCTCACAAGTATAGCCTAGGTGGTGAGTGGTCAAGCGTGTCGGCATAGTGCAGGCGAATTAGTGCCACGATGTCTCAGTAGCATGAGTTCTAATCCCGGCGAATGAAGAACAAACTTGCCAAAGCAAATCTACAGATCTAACATTGATGTGCTGTTGTTTAGACGAATTAATTAAACAGATGTATTATCAGCCTTGTATCACCATCACTGGTGGTGATTCGATGGACACGATCTGTTGTAGAGTTGTCACTGGTTCAGACGAGTTTATAAATATAGTTATTTCTGTGACTGCATCTTGTATCAACTTGTAGGATCATTTGCAATAGATGGTTCAGCTGATCTGTAACTATTCCATCTTCATGCCTTATATAGCATGTACAATGTTACAATGCTAGATTAAAACTGACATGGAAAGGTAACACCCGGCCACCGAAAGCTTTATTATGAAGCCTAGGTGGTCAAGTGGTCAATGGTACAATATATATTTTTATATTTATCTATGAATAACTGCAGTGTGTAAATTTACAATATAAATTTTAAAACCTACTGAAATATTTTCTAGAGAATTATTCGAAAAGGCTTCCAAAATTTCATAAATTTGGTGCAAAATGACGGTGGGCATGGATAACATAAACAAATTGGTCATGATACTATTTGGCTTCAAGTTTTAGAATACAGTAAGAAAGTACTAAAACCACACATAACTGTTTTATCCAGGTTTTTATTATAAAAACTGGTAAATTTAGAAAATGTTAGAATTGTCGCCTATGGCAGAATGAATAGTACCGTTTTCCCTATACTCAAGATAGCAAGGGAAATCAAAATCAATCAGACTTCAGTCATATTATACTATTTTGAAGAACATTTGATTTTTATCACAAAGAATAGAAATTTTTATCTGAGAACAGTACTGTGTTGAGAAAAGTGCTGAGTCATCATAATAAGTCAAATTGATGGGTACTGATATAAAACTTTATTCTAGGGTCTCAATATTAACTAAATTGTATACACTGCACCAAACTATTGTTCTTTTGTATTTGTTTTCACCTTTCGCAATGATTAATTCAATTGGAAAACCTAGAATTCAAGTCACGACCAGACATGGGGTCAATTACATTTGAAAGTAATTAATTACATTCAATTACAATTACAAAATCTTCAATTAAATTACACATTACATTTGACTTTTTTTACCAATGTAATTAATTACATTCCAATTACTTGGCAAATGTAATTAATTACTTCAATTACATTTGAAAGGAAATTTAAGATAAAACATTGAAAACATGCATTTATTCTATGATATGTACATAAGTATTATACATTGCTCTATAGTTATAACAATTAGACAGTGTTCAACTAGTATATACATTTTTGTATTGTGTCATATAACTTATTTAAGCATTTTCCCATTACATTTGACCATCATCAGCTTTTCAAATGTTCCATCAGCCAGTCTGCACCTTTCCGGCCTAAATGTTTTTCCAGCAGTGCTAAATAAGCGTTCAACTGGTGCAGATGTGGCTGGAATAGCTAAATATTGCACTGCTAACTTAGCTAGACGTGGTAAACGTTGACAGTTACTATGCCAATACAAAAGAGGGTCTTTTGACATATCAATACAATTATCTGACAAGTAATCATCCATTTCTGAACTTACAGAAATCCCTGAAGGGTTTCTTTTTCTTTCCACTGATGGGGCTGGCATGAAACTGAAAAGATCATCATTTTTTGCTCGCTTACATGAGGGAGAATTTTGATCACAAGGGGGCTCAGATGATGTAGGGACTTGACTAAGTTTGTCCTTAACAACAGCTAAACACTGATCAATCTGTTCAGTTTCACACCATCTGGTCTTAAATCTTGGGTCTAAAAAGCTAGCAAGAATATATGCTTCATCCTCTACAAACTGAAACAATCTTTCTTCAACAGAAGATTTCAATGATTTTATCATTTTACAATTATAGTCAACTGATATAAGTTTTAACTGGTGTTTTAATCCAAGTGTTACAGGAATTGGCAAGCTAGCAGTTACAGTTTTTTCACCTTGGACAAGGACTGTAGCTTTGTCAAAAGGTTCAAGTATAGTACATAATTCAGAAAGCAGTTTTCTCTCATAGGATGAAAGCTTAGTTTTACAGTCTATTTTGTCCAATTCTAATTCTGGCACATTCAAAACTGAGCAAATCATATGCAGTTGTGAATTCCATCTTGTAGCATTAGCAGCTTGCAATCTTTTATAATCTTCAAGGATTTCTGAAGCAATAATAGATTTCCTAACAAAACTGACAATATTTGATGCCTTTGTAATAACAGTTTTAAGGTGGGGTGAACAATCTTTCAGGCCATCCTTAACAACCAATTGTAAGGTGTGTGCAAAGCATCTTGAATGTTTGGGTAAGCAGTCGGATAAATGTAAATCATCAGACTGGTCATCTTCAATTTCTTTGTCTACATCATCAATTTCCTCATCAGAACTCTCATGATCTACCTTAAAGTCATCAAAGCCAGGAATTGAAAATGCTTTGACCATATTACTAGCATTGTCACTGACTATTGCAGCAATTTTAAAACCTATTTCAAATGAAGTAACAACTTCTTCATATTCACTCCTGATGGATTCTGCTGTGTGTCTACCTTTGAATCGTTTACAGCATATCATGACAGACTTCATAGCCCAGTCCAAAATAAAGTGGCCTGTGATTCCCAAAAATCCTCTCATTTGTCTACTAGACCAGAGATCAATGGTTAAACACACACTTTCAGCTCTTTTAAGAGTATTTACAAGGTTATTTTTTATTTCAACCGATTTTTCATGTAGAAGTTTCGAAGATAAATGCTTTCTGCTAGGCACTTGATACTTAGTGTCAGCTTTTTCCATCAAGTTTTTAAATTCTTCACTTTCGACAATAGAGAGTGGTAAAAGATCCCCAGCTATGAACATTATAAGAGCATTTGTCATTTCTAACTGTTTTGGATCAGACGGTGAATATTTTACACTTTTTTTATGCATTGTGTCAATGTTGGTTGAATTTCTTTATTCTCAGAATGCAGAATGTACAAATCTCTGTGTTTTCTCTGAAAATTACAAAAGGCCTTATTTAATATCTTGAAAATATTAAATTGTTTTAATTTACCTATTGAAATTTTACATTTATTTAAATTTATTTGATTGTAAATGATACAAAAAAAGAGCACTATTTTTTATTTTTTGAAATGATTTTCATTTTTATCCCAGCTTATTCAAATTATTTATCTTAAATAAGTGATTTAGAAATCTGACTTCTTAAAACAAAAATAAACTTTAGTTTTAATCACAACTAATTAATTTAATAAACAAAATATTTTCCAAATTTAAATGTAAGCTATTAGAGGATATAAGATAAATGAAATCTGATTAGAAATGAAAAAGAAGCATTATGAATTTATTAATTTTTTAAATTCTTATATAGTATTACCTTCATATGTGTAACAAAGTTGGATGTAACTTTATAACTTCCACTAATGAGGGTGCCACAATGCATACATTTTCCTTTGAAAGTATTTCCATTTTGGAAGTCATCAGGAACAGTAAAATGTTCCAGTACACTCTTGGAGCTCATTTTTAAATCTGATAAAATGTTTTCTTTCAACATTCATATATATAGTGAACAAATTTTGCAAGTGAGATTTTGTCATATGCATTATCCCTTCAAGAATTTAAACATGTACCTATAGGCCCTAGGGGTATATTTATCTCTCTCTAATTAGCCTTATATCTGTTTAACATAACTGTTATAAAAACAGTCATTATATAGTTTGTAATAAAACAAATAGCCAGAGGTTATATTTATTGGTTATTTAAGTCCTTGAATAAAGTTAATTATGTTAAATCAATGTCTTAAAATATCTATCTAAATCTACTAATTAAGGTCAAGACAGTGACTTCCTAGTGGTTTCTTTTAAAATTATGGCATGTGTCTACATTTTTTTTATCATTCAATACAAAATGAAGAATCTACCATGGTTGTGTTAATACAGAAAGTATACTGTGAAGGCTTTTCTTTGTCAGCTTACAACATTTGTTAAGATTATTGCTTTTAATAATTTTTTGAGAAAACACAAGATTTAATCTTTTGATCCAAAATTTCAAATGTAATTGACTTGTAATTGAAAAGTAATTGTCAATTACAGGCAATTTTGGCTATGTAATTAATTACATTCAATTACATGTAATTGAAAAAATGCTCAATTACACATTACATTCAATTACATGATAAATTGTAATTAATTACAGTCAATTACAATTACATATTTCAATTACCCCATGTCTGGTCACGACAAATATTTTTAACTGAAATTTTTGCTTTTTTTGCTGTGTAATTCCCTAAATGTATCAATTGGGTATTTCCCTTGACAAAATCTATCAAAATTGGATATTGTCTGGTTAAGTTTGTACTGTTTATATAGTAAGGCAGTATTTGAACATACTAGAAGCATTTTCACTGTTAGAATTGTTCATCTAAGAAAAAAAGAGGCCCACTTGAGGCTAAATTTAGATAGAATTTATACTCTCCTGTGTAGAGAATTGCTCACATTGTTGACAATTCATGCAGCAAATATTTCAATAGTGCTTCATTTTGTAGTTTCTATCTTTTATTATATCAGGCATATATAATTTGTCATTTTGTACTGTTTGAAAGGACTTTTGTTGGAATTTAATACTCCCAAGGGACAAAATTCAGCTTTTTCATAGACTAATACAGGCAACAGAGGCAACTTTACAGCTGAGTATTTTGCAGATTTAATGTTTTAAGTGTCTAATATCCTTGTTTTTATCATCTCAAGACAGAATAATGGATTTTATAACCAGCTCTGAAATTTTGAACCACAATATGGCATATACTAAAGCATGGAATGGAGATTAGTATGACAAATTTTGAATTTGTGCTTATGTTGTAAATTTTGGGTAAAAATGAATACAAATTGAATGGAACTGTCATTTTTATCTGTTTAAATGGAAATGTTTATTATTCTTTTTCAATAAGATAAGATATAGTTGGATACAGGTTGTTTGTTAAGCCTTATCTGAAAGAAGTAGAGAAAGAGGTAAATCAGCATGTAGGGGTGGGGACATAAAATCATCCATGTTTTTTAAGTAATGGGGACATACAAGTATTAATTATAGTTAAGGTTTCCACAATAACCCAGTATTGCATTGATGGTGTCATAAGAATTGTTTATAGCTTTGTGTCACAGTATAGGGAAAACGGTAGTATTACATTTCCCAGCATTAGGTTGGTCTTTTGTGTACCCAAGACAGGTGAAGGAAGTCAACTTAGGAGCGCTGTGATTGGATGTAAGGATACAATATATTTTTTTATTTATCTATAAATAACTGCAGTGTGTAAATTTACAATATGAATTTTAAAACCTACTGAAATATTTTCTAGAGAATTATTCGAAAAGGCTTCCAAAATTTCATAAATTTGGTGCAAAATGACGGTGGGCATGGATAACATAAACAAGCTCCGTTGGAAATTGGTCATGATACTATTTGGCTTCAAGTTTTAGAATACAGTAATAAAGTAATTACACCACACATAACTGTTTTATCCAGGTTTTTATTATAAAAACTGGTAAATTTAGAAAATGTTAGAATTGTCGCCTATGGCAGAATAAATAGTACCGTTTTCCCTACAGAATGATACAGCCTTGTATCACCCTCACTGTTGGTGATCCGATGGATAAATCTGTTGTAAAGTTGTTACTGGTTCAGACGTAACTCAGAACGTCTGAACCAATAATATATATGTATACACATAGATCGTCAGTCGGTTGATAGTAAATGTTTACTTTCATAAATACGATGTAATCGCGTTAATTACTTTACTTCATGTTAGAAACACTGGAGGGCTTAACAATAAGCAATAAAGTAATACAACTGATTCAATAATGCTTGTAGCATTTCACAAAAGTACGACAAAAAAAGAAGTTGAATATCATTGGTTTAAAATAAACAACTATAGCATTATTCAACATAAACATGTAATGTGTTTTAATTGCATGTTCACACACAAACAAAAACACAAACATTTGATTTTCTTCTTTAGTTTTTTAGGAACAAAAGATAGCAGATATTAACAATATTCGAAAAGAACAGTTCAAATTATGGCAATTCCCACAAAATATCTCTTTCAAAACTAAAGATGCACTTTCACGACTTTTATATGAAAATAGAAAATGATCGAGATAAAATGTAAGGGTGTTTTATATTTATACAAAATATGGAAAGATATACAGTATTCATTTTCTACAAAAAAATATATTACGTATGTGCGGAAGAGTACATTAGGTCACCTGGAATTTTCCATCTAGTATAAAATATATAACAAAAGCTAAAGATAATGCACGTTGTTCTGTGCGTAATGTATAAAGTTGAACTCTCGTGTAAGAAAAGTGCAAAACTATATATAATAGAATGAAGTGTTGTGCTTGCCAATAAAATAGATATAAAACAGAGTACAAATGACATAGATTTGAGCAATTTCAGGTCACCATATAGTCTTCAACAATGTGAAAAACCCAATCCGCATTTTCAGATAAAAAAGTACTGTACATTGAAAAAATACAAAAAATGACACAATGAACACGAAAAAACCAACGGACGGATATATGACAAAACAAAAATCGAAAAATCAAATATAACTGACAGAGACCAACGACAACCACAGAATTACAGGCTTCGGAAATAAGAATGTGTCTGAGTTAAACATCTTTATTGATACCTAACGCCCCCACCTTACCTGAGACAATTGTGTAACAATACAATATAGACTTATAATACTGATCTGAGAGTACTTGCAGATACTGCAAGCTTATCAAAAGCCAATAACAACTTATGATAAATATAGATTCCTACACTGCAACAAGTATATTACTTAAAGCGACAGGCTTGTCGAGCTTTTTAAATAATTAAAATTTAACTGTCGAGAGTGGAGAAATATCGTAATACACGAGTTATAGTGTCGGAATCTGTTTCTCTGATGGCTTTAATAATTTTTTGTTCAAAGATTTTCACAAACTTGTGTTCTTTTTGTGCCACGTCATCAGGCAAGGTCGCCTTTTTTCATGTCGTCACATTAGAAAAACGCAGAAGAAAACAAAACATGTTGACACCATAATCAAGTTTCGACTAATCATTTGCCGAGAACATATTTTTCACTAGGGAGGAAAATTATAGAATAACTAATCGAAGAATTCAAATAGAGAAAAATATTCAACGAGTGAACGAACAACACATTAATTCACGAATGTGTATAGCGCATGAGTCAATTATCAGTGTTGATCGGTCACGAGTTGAATATTTTTCGATATTTGAATTCTTTGATTAGCTATTCTTTTTATTACATTGGCAAATGACTTTCTTTTATAAAATGTATGTAGAAAATATAACGAACTATATTTTTTCTACGCATTCACAATTTATTTTGATCCGACGTCTTGACAACGTCTATTGTTGTATGACGTCAGAGAGTGAAATTACCACCCTTATTTCACATGTGAAATTATCGATTTTTATCTGAATGGGAAATCAATGTTATTCACTGCAACCAATGTAATAAACATTTTTCTCACACCGGTCAGAAAATGTGAAAATAGCACAAAAATTTGGGAAATTATGTTTCCCATACTCAAATATCAATCAGTACACATCAAACGGATTTATTGTAAAAACGTCATTAACATTTTGAAAAAGACAACATCTTGTGCAATGTTAAGATATGAGTACATAATATCGAACGAATGTAGGATTAATAAAACAATACATACATTTATCTTACCTCCTATACATTTCTAGGAATGTGATTGGTTGAAAGCGTCCGCGTGAAGACCGTGTATATTTGATATTAAGTTAGTAGGGATGCGGGGCTTATTTCATACACGGTTAGTAGTGGAGTTACGTCCCTTTATATTCTATATTAGGTAGCAGGGAGGCGGGGCTTATTTCAAACATGGTTAGTAGTGGTGTTACGTCCCTTTATAAAAACAAAACGGAACTAAGAACAATCTGATTGGTTTCAACAGACGAAAACATTAATGATAAAGACTGAAATAAATTCATTAAACACATTTAAACCTAACAAGTTGTTATCGTTGGCTATTCGTGTAGGATCAATGGAAGTAGTTTCTTAATGCTTGCAGTATTGAAATGAAGCGGAGTTGCTTCCCCTCCTTAGTACAGGTAGAACATATAAAGCCAGTATTAATCAACTGAGCTAGAGAATCGATTCTTTAGCTCAGTGGGTTAACGAACTGTCACGCAGGCGACCGGGGTTCGAATACCGGTGGTGACGATATCAATTTTTAGAGTAGATACATGCTCTCCGGTTACAGAAGACTGGCTTTCTCATTTCGATAGATCACAAGTCTAAATTTTACACGTTAAGATAGTCGGTAAGATAAATTCGCTACATAGTGTGCAATTCTACTAATAATATGCATTATCATCATAGTTATATTTCAATTCATCAAAAACAAATTCAATGTAAGAACCGATTAAAACCATATTTTTATATCCTTCTACGCGTTAAGAGACCATTGAAACAACTTTATGAGGCTTGTTGTTAAGCAAACATTCAAATTGCCTCTCCTTTTCCACCCTTCTTCCGTCTCATCCTACTTTTCGGAGTATTTTTTACTGTACTAACTGTTTAATTATTTCATTTTTCGTAATGCTCATGAAGTATTTCCGTTTTAATCTGAATAAACAGCTATCAGATATCAATTGATCAATCAAGCAATCAATCAATCAATCAATCAATCAATCAATCAATCAATAAATAAATCAGTCAGTCAGTCAGTCAATAAATATAAATATATCTAGTAAGAAACTACCCTTTAAAACGGGGGCATTTGCAGGCAGGGTACCTACAAATGCGTCTAAGAATGAATACAATGAATAATGTACAATCAAATTAAATACACATATGACAATATCTTATTTAGAAATTGATATCCTTTAAAACAAGGCACCTTTCATGAAAAATATAACAGCATTATATATTGAGATAAAATCTCAACATTTTGAGCTCACATCAATAAAATTACGAACGCAAATCACAGTAAACTTAATTTTCTAAAATCGAAGACCTGCAAAAAGTCAAAGGTAACAGTCTTATAATTTAATACGCCTGACGCGCATTTCGTCTTCGCAAGACTCATTAGTGACGCTCAAATCAAATTGGTAGGTGCACATTTAACTCAACATCTTTTTACTAAAAATGTCAACATGTTTACAAACATTTGTATCAACATTATAAAAAAAACTACCTAGCAGTATGCTTATTTTTTTCGTACGGCGGTAACTGTGTGAAGAAAAAGTCGGGGAAGTTTAAAGTGCTAAGCTACGCATTTATATCTGCAAAATACTTGTTTCGTTAAGGGGAATATTCAGAACATTCGATTTATTCTCAGATTTGCATGAACACATTTTACAAATGGGAGTCTCGCTCATATCCATTCTGTATAAAACTTGATTCAGGGGTAAACAATTTGTTTTTAACTTATTTCATTTCTTATAACTTGAAATTCTATTTCACGAACAAACTTTCCAAAAAAAACACTGTCTGAAATATTCAGGTTAGCATTTGAAATGTTAAAATGATCAAGACCAACAGTATTGATTAGATGTGGGAAGATGTGGAATGACTATGAGTGCCAATGAGATAATTCTCCATCCAAATAACAATTTATAAAAGTAAACTATTATAGGTCAATGTACGGTCTTCAACACGGAGCCGTGGGTCACACCTAACAGCAAGCTATAAAGGACCCCAAAATTACTAGTGTAAAACCATTCAAACGGGAAAACCAATGGTCTAATCTATATAAAAAACATTTTTCATATATCCTCCATGTAGCGTTTATCCCTTTAGCTCGTCAAATATGAATCGACATAATCTATTCTTATCTAGGTCATAAATTCTAGCAAATTAAGACAGCTGTGTCTATCTAAAAAATCATTTACTCCCAACCCACATCTACGAAAAGAGCCGATTTAGGGATATTCATTTTAGTACTGAAAATAAATATCAGAAGGTCAGTGCAAATGAACACTCCAATCTTGAATGTCTTTGCCATCATATGTCTGCAATATTTATAGATGGAACTTTAAAATGCTGTTCCTTATACTTTTATCAGTTATATGCTTTACATGGATGTTAAAATGGAAACTACGTACCTCTAATTTACACCCTCTTACCAGCAAAAGATGAACAGTGTTTTTATGAAGTGATGTGGAAAATAATTTACGATCTTGGCCGTCAAAAACAGTTCTCCTTTGTGGACTCGGTTTAGACATATTGAATTTTAACAAGCAATGTATAATGCCATTATGGATGTTTTTCACAATGTAGAATAGATTGTTGTCGTTTTCAACTGGCTCAGAACTGGTAGAGGAAAGTCCAGTCTGTTGGGCTAAGCACAGAGTTTAAAGACAAATTAAGTGACATTGGTAAATGGCTATCCAAATATTACAATGTAATTTGACAATTCAGAACATTTGTACAACTGGATAACAGAAAAGGTATTTGATGATAAATGAAAAATCAAAGAATTGAAGTACTGAACATCGGATAACAACAAGTTCTTGTGGATGTCCACAAGCACTTTTCTTAGAAAAAAAAATCATCTCTGAAAGTGAGGTCGAAGGACAGATATATTATTTTTCTGAGACAAGTTCTGCGTGGATGATAAATTCGACCTCATCGTTATAGTTATAACTATTATATTATAGTGATACAAATCAGTATACTCTAGTTTGTTGCTATATATTATATTATTATTTGTATATTACAGTAACCTGTATATATTATTATCTATTTGTACGTCTGAGTCAGTGACAACTCTACAACAGATTATTCATCGGATCAACAGCAATGATGGTGATACATGGCTGTGTACATTATGTATATACAACTCTTCTAAACATCAACCCAACAATGTTAGATCTGTAAAGCAAATTTACAGATCTAACATTGTTGGGTTGATGTTTAGAAGAGTTGTATATACATAATGTACACAGCCATGTATCACCATCATTGCTGGTGATCCGATGGATAAATCTGTTTTGTTGTCACTGACTCAGACGTACTTATTCATATAATTATTTTCTGTGACTGTATCTTGCATTAATTTGTAGGATCCTTTACTATAGATAATTGAGCTGATCTGTAACAATAACATCTCCATGCCTTATATATCATGTACTGTAGTACGCCGCTAGATTAAAACTGACGAGGAAATGTAACACACGGCCACCGAAAACTTTATTATTGTGAAGCCTAGGTGGTCGTGTGGTATAGCGGGACGGCTGAAGTGCAGGCGATTTGGTGTCACGATATCTCAGTAGCATGGGTTCGAATCCCGGCGAGGGAAAAATTTGCGAAAGCAAATTTACAGATCTAACATTGTTGGGTTGATGTTTAGACGAGTTATTATCTATTTGTATATCATTCTATTTTACTGTATTAATAATAGTGCTGTACAAGTACATTGTGGACACTTTTCTGTAATAATTCGATCTTTCTAATAGATTGGATTTGAGAAGGCATTCATAATTTCACGCAAAACGGTCAATGTCCTATGAGAGAAAACAAAGACCGATAACTCTGCATGGGAGATTGCAAATGTTCTTGAGATATTTTTCCGCCTGCGTTAAAACACTTTTTCCTTACGTGTGCATATATATTAAAGATGTTTTACTTTAATATTTTATATATATTTCTAACGACATTACATTTTCAATATTATAAATTTACGTTCTAGACGAAATATTTTAGGAGTATCTAATTGAAAAAAATAATTCATAACAAGCGATAAGGAATTTTATGTTGCACTCGGATAATGTACCTGTATTTATCATGTTTATAGATCGATTACAATCCCAACACGAAAGTTACGAAATGGAAATCTAGGCGACAGCAGTACACCGGAATGCCCTCACGGTCATCCGATGTAATTTACCTGTAAAAAATCGGCGCAAATGAAATGCAGATCGGCGCAAATGCAAAACGCCGTCCAACGGATATACAATTGAATGTAGGAATAAATTGCATTATAAAATAACTGCATACTTATCCTAAAAAATATCGAGATGGACTATATGTAAATTTGTTAGTTTTGAATATTATCTAAATTCTTTTGATGATATTCTAAAAATATGTTTTCAGTAAAGATTACTGCAGTTTGTGGAAAATGACACTGTTTGTCGATTAATGTTTCCTAATTCTATGTCGGGATAGGAAACTTAAAACGACAAAATAGTGTCATTTTCCAAAACTTGCAGTGATCTTTGCATTAAATGATGCTTTTGATGAATACTGTCAAATCGAATGTCCAATAACTTATACTTTGAATGTATAATAACTTACAGATTCAGCCATCTTCACAGCAATAAATAAATAAATTTATGTTTGATCCAAGACTGCTTTTAAAGCTTACTTGTTTGTATTCTTATATATAAATATATGAAATGAAGAACAAAAAGTATCCAATCACGTTTTTTCTATTTGAATGGGCGTTTCCATAAGTCAGTATTTTAACCGATTTAAATGCTCGTTCAATTTTGTATTGGATTATTGTACCGAAATACAAACATGGTAAGTTAAACTTTATACCAATTTGTTTTAATTAACAAACACAAACAAAAACAACTGTAAAGTGTTCATAAAATTTTCTATAAAATGAACTTCAGTTAATATCTTCTTTAAATGCGACTTTATTTTATTTTCTTTCCTTACTTCTGTTATTTAATTAATAAATATTTTTTAAAGTGAAAATTGTGTCAAATGATATTTAATTACAGGAAGTAATTCAGTGAAAAATTACATTCTTCTTTTGGTTATTTTCAATGCCAACATCATTTTAGATTCAGTCAATATTCAATACGAATCATATCCAAAATTGATTTTAACTTATATAGGAAAAGGAGATGTGATTGGACTGCAATGAGACATTAATCCACCAAAGTACAAAATATGTAGATGAAAGTAAAATTACTAGGTCACCGTATTGCCTTCAACGATGAGTAAAATTCATTCTGTGAAGTCTGACGTCATACCAAAGTGAAACAATTCAAACGATGTTTTATTTCATAACAATTTAATTAACAAACACAATATATTATGTATTAACAAATTCACAATCAAATTTTGCAGACTTTTTGGGGACTCTTATAGACTATGGTCTTATTCAGAGTTCATATTGAAAATTAAGTTGAATACTTTTATCATTATTTGATTTTCGATATTTAATGATTTTTGCATTAATCGTGTATATAGATATAGATATGGATTATATGTTTATATTCTTGAACAGGAACCGCTTGACAAAGAAGCTAGTGGGTATTATTGGAAAATCTTGTCGAATGCAAGTAAATTAGAAAAGTCATATAATATTTTGCAAAACTATAGCTTAGAAAAAACTCAAGGTCATCGTATTTCAAGACGCAATTTAGAAGACAACCATTCGCTGTCTGCTTATATTCAAACAACCGATACCGAAACATATAAAGTTTATTGCATTCATTCTCCGGATAAGGAAAGCAGTATTACATACTTATTGAACAAAAAAGAACCAAGAGAAGAAAAACAATGCATGCTGTTGGTAGATGGTTCAATAGAAACAAACGATTTGGATTTTAATAGTTTGAATGATTTTTTCCAGAGGCAAATTGAAGCTGACAAAAAGGCATTCAAATGTGGTCGCATTCGCTATCCTATTTATGAAATGTTAAGCACTGTATCAAAGTTTATAAAGCTTCGCAAAACAGTTTATTCCGTTAATTTTACGGGTGAAAGAAAGGTATCCTACCAGAATACTTGTGTTGCTGAACATAAAATTGAGGTCAATCCTGAAAAGGGCTTCTTCAAGCTTGATAATTCAGACAAAAAGTATATCGAATATTTACCAGAAGTGAGCGTTGAAAATCTGCTTGATATTCGAGAAAAATGTTACAAGTTTGCGGACAGACCAAACAAGATATTGGCCAGCATTTTCGACAAAATTGAAGAAACATGGAAGAATTGTGAAGTCACCGTATTTATAGATCGACATGAAATAGGTGTCATTTTAATTGGACGAGGGGAGGAAGAAACACATGAGACACGACAGATTATCAATTACGTTGATGGTGTAGTTACTTCTTGCCCTGAGAAAACAATTGATATCATTACAGACTTGTGAAAATTGCTTCTAATTGTTAAAACTATAACCAAAAGAATTGTGTCTAGCTTTTAGTTTATCTTAAATATCAAGTGTGTTCAGTACGAAGTTGCTGGCATGACATAAATATATATTCAGTTCATTGTGTCAAATTTAAGGTGCAACTTCTAAGCCATAGATCATAGACGGTTTTGACTGTTTCGTCACTTTTGGTTTTTAATTAAATGGAATATAGTTCTAGCAATCAAACGGTTCGGTCTGAAATATGCAAGATGAGTGTTATTCGAGAAACACGTGTTTGAGCACTGAAATCAGTATCAACGCGTTTCTACAAGTTTAAAAGTATCAGCTCACGTTGCGTTATGAGTTACCTTGAGTTTTCTTGTCAATTAAAATCCGTTGTAGTATTTTTTTCTTAAAAAACCTGGGCACGTGTCATCGAAGGTTTCTTAGGACTAAGATATGTCTTAAAATCATCTTATGATAATTTTTTGCTCTTAGTCGTGTTATCGAAAAGATTTTATCTTAGGATATGACCTAGTTTTGGTCCTATCTTTAGGACTACTTATAAGCTGCCTTTTAGTATAGTCTTAAGACCATTTGAACGTTTATGATAATCTATGATGTCCTAGCATATAAACAAACATGGCTCCTTCCGTGATCATGCACCAGAAGAGCATTGTTTTCAAGTTAAAAATAAATATTTTTCGACGTGTCATGATAATAGATCAATTGGTTTGTGAAATGAAAATAGATCAATTGGTTTGTGAAATCATACCCCCCCCCACACACACACACACAAACACACGTTATGCATATGGTTTATGATGGTCCACTTTTCAGTTCCACGAAGCTGTTTTATAAAACTGTGTTATATAAATTATGTATGTCCCGAGTTTTTATATCATGGTTACACGAGATTACCCGTTGAACTACAAAAATCTAAACAGTTTGGCACTTTGAGTTCGTCTCATCTAATCAGTTATAACTAAACATATATTTTACCGTAAATGAATGCGTACATAGTTCAACGGTATAAATTATTACATTTATATCATTATATAAGATTTAAGTTTATTATAATAATATGTGTGCAAACTTATGTACCAAACAGAAAGCCTACTATATTTGTTAATATTCTTGATGAAATAATTGCATCATTATACGACAACGAGAAAAATGCACTTAGAACTACAATAGGACATCTTTGTTAAGATTATTCTAGGACACCTTCGTTGTACAGTCTGAGATTAGTCCAAATAATTATGACATCTTGAAAGGCTATTATAATTTTTTTCTTTGACGCCTTACTTCGACGTCATAACGCCAAACTTATATGTTCAGTTGGACTTTGAGAGGGAATTTACTGCTTTTTTAAAACGTTTAGCTGATTTCTCCTTAAGATGCTTCATTTTAGGAGTATAAAATATATTTTTGAACCAAACTCGGTACATTTTGACGGACCTGAATTTCCGGATAATGTAAAACAAAGGTTCCGGAAATTCGGGTCTGTCTAAATTTTACCGAGTTTGGTGTAAAAATTATTTTACAATCTCCTAAAAAGAAATCAGATAAACGTTTTAAAAAATGCAATCGACACGTTCCCGCCTCGGATGGAATTGTTATTTATATTATTATTTCTGTAGGGATTAATTGGAAATATTTTGCACAAACAAACACATAAAAGGTAAGAATTTTTATATATTCAATTTTTTTTAGCCTTCAATGCAAATTTGATGGCTAAATTGGGTCTCAAAGTTGAGAGCAAAATATGCTCTCAAAGTCCAACCGAAAATGGCGGCTTCAGCATTATGACGTCGAAGTAAGGCGTCAAAGAAATAAAATATAATAGCCTTTCAAGACGTCATAATTTTTTGTACTAGTCCGAGATATATCATAAGACCTCATTGGCCTGAGGCGAAGCCCAGCCCAAGGCCAATACAGCTGGCCGATGAGCAATAACAAGGCCAATACAGAAATACACGTAATAGTATCTTTATTAATTAACTACAGTGTTGCAATTTTTTCTTAAATTAATTTCACAAGAGATTAATATGTTTACTTTGAAGTAGAACTATCCAAAATCAGTTTCTTTTTATTACATGTAGATGCAATATATAATGATCTGGTGCTGTTTCCAGGTGTCTTCAGCATTTTCTCATATAATCTGATGATTTTTTCTACACTTTCCAGTAGGTCCTTATGCTATTTTTTTACTATTTGCGGACCATAGAACTACGGATTTTTCCTATTTCAAATCGTTCGGAATACGTAAGATTCAGATTATCGAACGTCAAGAACTCTTTTGTACATGAAGGTACGTAAGTCGTGTGACGTCGGGGCAACTATTTGTTTACATTGACGACAATGGACTCTGATTTTAAGAATAAAAACGTCCCGGAAATCAAACAGTTCTTGAAAAACAGAGGTGTTAAAACAACGGGTTATAAAAAGAGTAAATTAGTTGAACTAGCTGAAGAAGCGGAATTACAAAAGATTCCCGCCTTTGAACCCGATAATTACATATTCGCAAATAAAATACGGCGAACTGTAGATGGTGTTGAGTTACCGCATCCCAAGACTGTTATTGATTGGTCTGATGATTTAAATACAATTCCAATAATTGAAGCGTTTGATGTTAATCATTATTTAAAAAACATTTGTAACTGGACAAATGAACGTTTGAAAGGCTATAAAAATGACAACAGTTACCGTCTTCATTCTAATGGACATATCCGTGATGTTAGGCAGTCATAATTTCACAGCGATATACACTATGTAAAAGCAGCATGTGTACCAGAAGAGAGACAGTCTGCTGACCCGTACGAAGTTTGGATAGTGGTCCTATTTGATGGGTCAATACATTCAGCAGAATGTACATGTGTGGCGTAAGTTCTTACATGAATAATCCGAGTCTGAGGGTGTGGGTGCGGATGGGGTTTACAGAATAGAGAATAATGGGGTGTTAAAATATAAAGAATAACGCAAGAAAATAATGAATAGATTGGTTAAAAAGTATGTTGATAACAGAAAAGAATAATAATATCAAGAATACAGTTATCAAGTACATGTAATTGTAGAATTCTGATTAGCCATATCTGTTTAAGATAAAAATGAAAGTAATGAGCGAGAAAAATAAAATAAAGATTAAAAAAGATGAATAATCCCATCAAGAATTGCCAAAAAAATGTGTATTTTAATTATGTCATCTGTTTTTGATTTTTAACCTACATGGAATACCATATTATCAGTTCACTCCAAATTACTGTAAAGGGCACATAAAATTAATTTCCATTTTTTTTCTCTCAGAATTATATTATCACCTTCAAAAAAGAGATGCAAACAAGCGGGGATAGTCAATGTTGATTTTTCAGAGACAAAAGAATTTTTTTTTCAAGCAACTTTTTGTTTTTATTTTTTAAATATAGGGAAACATTGTTTTTTTGAAAATGTTTAATCCCTTGAGCACTTCTAAAAAATGAATACTTCAGTGTATATAATTATTTTACAGTGGTGATGGAACATGTAAGCACGTGGCAGCACTCCTGTTCGGGATGCAAAGATTTTGTCAGGATTTGTCCGATAGATCGGTTATTTCTGTTACTGACAAGGCTGCTAAATGGGTTAACCCAGTCAGAACATCAGCTCCGGTAAAAATAACCTCTTTAGACCTGAGGAGTGAGCCTACCGGACAACCACCAATCAAACCAACAAGTGACCATTATAGGCCTTCTTGTCATAGCATGACACCACATGCTGTAGAAAAAGAAATGCTTCGGTTAATAAAATCAGAAAACTTACCAGCATGCGCAGCATATTTTCTGTCAGATAGCTCTGGTTCGGAGTATGATTTTGAGTGTCTGCCTGTCAACATACTAGATCTAGCAACACAATTTAATAATGATGATTCGCCAGATGATTCACTTGAATCTTTTATTGAGCACATACATAGAAATATCCCTGATAATTATTTCACTGATATATTCGAAAAGACTGTCAGTCAGAGTGATAGTGATTTGTGGTTTTATCAGAGACATGGCAGAATAACAGCTTCCATTTTATATAGTTGTCTTCATTTTTCAGGAAGAAACCCTGATGGCCATCTAGTCAAACTCATTTTAGGTCTTACAAACAGTGTTAATTCAGACTTGCCTGCTTTAAGACATGGAAAAAAATTTGAACATGTTGCTAGAGAGTCTTATCTTCATGACAAAAAAAACTTGCATGATAATTTAGAATGTAAATTATCTGGGTTTGTAATTGACAACAACAGTCCTTACTTAGGTTGCTCTCCTGATGGTTTACTAGAGTGTAAATGCTGTGGACAAGGTTGTTTGGAAATAAAATGTCCATATAAATTTTCAGAAGAAACACCAATCAATGCTGCTTGTTTAGACAAAACAAACTTTCACATAGAAAATGATACTCCACTTATGAAGAGAAATGACACATCTCCGTATTACTGTCAAATTCAATGTCAGCTTGCAGTTACTAAACGAAAATGGTGTGATTTTGTATTATTTACTTTTAAAGGTGTACATCATGAGAGAATACCATTTGATGAACAATTTTGGTCTAATGTTTTTCCAAAACTTGCATCCTTCTACAGTTCGTATGTTCTACCAAAAATTCTGCTAGTATAGAGTCAGAATTACACATGTACCAGTTGAATACTTTGTTTGAAGTTCATTACAATTCACAATATAAAACAGTGATAAAGTTTGGTTATATAATTTAATTTGATTAAACACAACTAAAATAAACAATATTAAACATAATAAATATCATCTTTTATGTTAAGATAACTTATGATATATGTCGCTTTCATTATTTAAAACATTATCAGCTGATAACGTAAATAGTCTCTATTCTTCTAAATTTAGAAAAGACAACTCTTTCAAATGGGAGATAACCTACTATTGTGCATAGACGTGTACATCTGTTAGTTTTGACAAAATTTTAATTTTGAATACATGATAAAGCCATATTTCCACTACTTATCAGTTTTTGAAAGAAAATTTTAGAACAGAATAATTCTCTTATTAAGCTGTTGATTTTTTTTTATTCAAGGAATATAATTTTTAGTATTAACATGAATCATAAAAGAAAAAAAGAAACACTGGATAAAAAATTGCCAATCATTGCTCCTTTAATTAATATATATGTCAAATAAATTTCAAATGATTTATTAAACAAAACAAGTTTTATAACTTTTGAACTTATGGTTTCATCAGGTTACAAAAAAATCCTGCAACCTTAAGAGCCTGATTAGCAACAGAAAGTGAATTTATTGGCATAACACCACTTAAGAATTTATAAGATTTCAGTCTCTGGATTGATCTTTCTACATGTATTCTCAAAGAGGCTATGGATTTTGATTCCTTAATCTCCTTTGCCGTAAGACATCGTCCTTTTCCATGTTTACATGGTCTGGTAAATGGTGGCATATTTCAGGTGGCACCTTTTGATAATAATAAGTCTTTGATTAAAAAACCTCTGTCAGCCATTACATGATCCCCCTTTTCAATCAGATCAATGAATCCACTTCTTTCAGTAATGCTCCTATCAGAAATGTTACCAGTCCATAAGTCAGATATAAACGAAAAAGCTTCATTTGTTGTTATACCTACAAGCGTTTTAAAAGTGTTCTTTGACTTGTAATTTGACCACGTTTTTGACTGTGCTGTTGGGTTTCTTGGTCTCTGCACATAAAATTCAGTAGCATCGATGATTACACGAGTGTTAGGATATTTTCTACGAAATGATAGAGGCATATGTTTTTTAATCTTTTCCTTAGATGGCCATTTAATAAGTGGTCCTAAACATTGTGCCATTAAAGATATCCAAGTCGTGAAAACCCTGCTAATTGTTGACTGTGAAACACCAAACAAAAGAGACAACACATATGTGTTTAGTCCTAGCCTCAACCTCAAAAGAGTTATAACAAATTCTTCAAAAAAAGTCAACTTCCTTGAAGCACCAGGTTTTTTCTTATTATTTACTTGCCATCTTTTACCGTCACTTGAGTCGGGACCCATCCAGTATTTCATGTTTGAAGCATGTCCTTCTAATAATTTTAAAATTCCAAAAAGCATTGAAATACTTGGCAGTCCAAGAAAACATTTAACATTACTATTTGATTTAGTCAACTTTTCAACGAGTTTATCCTTTAGCAGTTCATCTGTATTATTAAACTTCTCATTTAAAACTTTATTTTCCTCTTTGGTAGCATGTAGTTCAACTTGTAGCAATTTAACTTGCTTCCGTAGCTGGTTATTATCTGTCTCATATCTTTGACATTTTTGCTGTGAAAAAAAGTAATAATTATTAATACATAAATCAATGCAAACAATTTATGAAATTGTTTTTGTATTTTTTGTTTACTTAAGTCAAGTTGGTAACAATAAAACAATACAGTTGTATGATTGATTGATTTTTGGTTGCTTAACATTCAGTGGCAAACATTTCATGCATGTTCAGAATGAAATACAGTTATATGGTAAAATGACTAAAAAAAAACCATTTACATGTAATACTATATTTCAACATGTTCAAGTTGGATTACAAATTTTAAAAGTAAATATATATTTAGTAAAATGTTTGAATAGATCATATTTAATATTGATGTATTAATTTGAATATAAAAGCACCTTGCTTCTTACATTATATATTTTTTGATGTATGAACTGCCATCTAATAAATTAAAACGAATCAATTTTTGATTGAAATACATATTATTTCTATAGTTCATAAGATTAAAAAATATCTTTTACATGGCTTTTGACTCTTATATCCAATGGAGGAATTTTCAATATCAAATAAAATCCCAATTAATTTCGTACCTCTAAGGTGTTGCTATTTTCAATTAATATTACACATTTTTCCTCAATGGAGACATCTTCACTAACTTCAGTGCTCGTGCAATAAGTGTGGTCCAAACTTGGCTTTTCAATGTAGGAAATTACTGAAAGTAAGTAAATATGTACCATTTAAATTAGAATTATTTGACTACAATGTACATCAGTCAGGATCATAGACTGGTTGATTTAAAAGAATTAAACGTACAAAATGTGCATGTAATTTAGAAAGTTGAAGTACAAAAATGTAGGTAATCATTTTATAAATGGGAACTAGAACCATATGTTTAAGAGCCATAACTCTCAGAACACATATCTTTTCTACTGGACCTTTAAGACTGTCCACCAGTATACCAGTTGATGGTGTACATGTAGTGTGCAGACAAAATTAATCTGAGACTCATATCTATCTTTGCAAAATACTTTTTAAATTTTGTTTTTGAAGTTAAGTTTATTTTGTGATAAAATAATATTGGCAATTATTTTATCTTGAAATTGTGAAGATAAATTGTTTAAAATTTGATATATGACTTTTATATTTGTATTTTAATTAGAATTATATTATAATTGTTATTAAGCATTGTTTACTAATTGATTTTATGTGGTCATTGACTGATTAATCACAATTGTTATTGTTAAATTAAATTATGAAAACCGTCCATGCATTTTAACTATATATATTTATATGCCTATCAGAACATGCAGTCATACAATAGACTGACCCCTATGTTCCTTGGTTCAGTTACATGTACATGTAGCTCCCTCTGATTTAACAGTACCATGGTGGCACACTGACTATTCAGTCATGACATCATTTTTCATTAGTTTTACTTAAAATTACCTGGAATATCTGGTATGTATTTCTTTTGTCTTGGTACTTTTGGTAGTTGTGAAACTGTAACAATGTTTGCTGGTCTGTAAAATATATTAAAAAAAATAAATATATATATCTTCATGTGCATACAGTCCAATATTTAAAAAACACTGATCGTGAACATGAAAACTTTTTTTTAAGTTGTCAAAGCTTATTATCTTGGAGCCTCGTGGACATAAAAGGGGTAATTTCCGCCTCTTATAAACAGATTAAAGGGAAAAACATCTGTTTTCTACACCCCCCCCCCCCCCCAACACACACACACAATTTTCTTTTACTGTTTCATCATAATAGGCAAACAAGACAAAAATATATTGAAGAATGAAAAAGGAAGAGGACACTAATTTCAACTATTTGTTACTTACTGTGTTGTCGGTATCAATTGTTCAATGGGACGTAAGGTACTGTTCTTGGTGTCTCTTGGTGTTCCAGTTTTGTAGTTGTTGTAGGCAAATAGGGTTGGGACTGCATTTTCCTTCGTAGGTCTTCCTTCAATAAAATGACGGGAGCAAAGTGCATGCCAGTGACAATTTGGGTCGGGATTAAACCCTTCCCTTCTTATCTGAGACAACCAGAGCTTCCTTAGTTTAGGATTCTTTATGACTGAAGGAAGTACATGAAAGTCGACGATACATCCATTTAAAATCATATCAGGATACTTTACAGCATTATGTTTCTTTCGTGAATCGTTGGAGCAACCCTCCGCTATGCAGTGAAAATTCACCATGCTTCTTTTCGAAGCTTTACCGCTCAAAAACTATCATAATAATTTTACATGACGTACATTTTATACATGTGTTTTGACACAAAACATGCCCATAATAACGCAAAATCTCGCAGTAAACGTTATCACTAGGGCGAGACTAACGGTAACCTCAAATACGGAACGGATAATCTGAATCTTACGTATTGCGACCCAGGTTCAGGTCGCACTTATTTCCCAAAAAATTATTGTTCATAATCAATGCAAAGCTTGTCAATATATATAGTTCGTTTCGTCCGATATTTTTCTAGGATATGACGTACCTATTTATGTTTGAATATTCATTTCCTTAACACTATTATCTAATTATTTCCATTTGTATACATTCTCCGCCTATTTTGATCGGCCATATTGAATCTCGTGGTGACGTCACGAAAACAAGAAAAGATAACTCTTATAGGAAAGCACGTGTTAGTTTGTTTACGTTGTCTTTTATTTTATTTTCATGACTTTTTGAATGAAAGTACGTTTGATTAAAGTTAGATACTAACGGAAATAATAATTCTTTCAAGCAATTTAAATATTTGCTTTTAAGTTCATTGTTTTCGATCGTATAGTTATACTGACTAATTCTATTTACAGTGATGATGAAATGGCGAAATTTAAATGTGGCTACTGTAAATAATCTGTTTGATTCTATTTTAGGTTACGATGTTATAGCCTGTTTTACATGGTTAATATCGAAATGGACCAAAAAAAATATATCTTACTTTAAAAAAGTTCCTACAAACAATCCAATCCAATACGGTTCCCAATTACACCCGAAACAAAGAAAAACGCTCCGCGTCGCCAGGTAAACTAAATTTGCGACAGTAAAACTACCGATGGACGTCCTTAAAGCTTCAAATACAATACAGTTATCTCTTAATTGCATCACTACAATATGAAAGATATTACGGTTATGTTGAATTCCCTGTCATCTATTCATCATTCACGCACGAAGGTGTCTTAGACAAAAAATATAGCTCGGTACATACATCTGACTTTCAGGTATAGAGATCTGTATGATAACGAAATTCAAAAGTACAGGTCAGTGTTGTTGAATAAATCTGAACAAATACAGTATGATACATCTTTGGTACAAGTTAGTTTCATTGTTCCTAATAAAGAAAGTCTTCTATGTGTGTGTAAGAAGAATATCGGATATGTATTGCGATGTTTTCATAAAGAAATTTAATAGATGTTACATATGTGAACAATAATTTTGATACTTGAATATTTCATTACGATGATGTTATAAAACTCTTATATAATTTGGTTTTGTTTTTGCTTTCCAAAACTAATTAAGAAATTGGATTGATTTTGATTCTTGTGTTTTAACGGTCCTTTAAGCATCGCATTTAGGCTATTTCGTGACGGCCTGTTGTTATTGGTGGAGGAAGCTGGGGTGCCCGGAGAAAACAACCAACCTTCGATAGGAAAACTAACAAGTAATAGCTTTTCTAAAAAGCTTGCCGTATTTTAGCTGATTATATTGAGATCAGTGGTTTGTGAGTAGTTTATTTTTATTGGAATATTGCACTTCAAGCAATATGAAAACATAGCGCTTTTTTTCTACTAATTTGTCATTTTTGTTGTATTATTGGTGGACACGTGTTATAATGGAAGGAGACTTTATAAAATTGAGAATGGAAATGGGGAATGATATTATAATAAAATGTATTCTGTGTCTATAATCAACTTGATAAAAATAGCATATAACCTACACATACTTTTGAGGATTACTACTTGACAAAATGGACAACAACAGAAGGCAGTGGCGGATCCAGAGGGGGATGTAAAGTGTGTAACCCCCCCCCCCCCCTTTTTGCTCGTTTTTTTTTTAAATGAATAATCATACACGACTATGTGAACTTTGCCATTTCCTGTGTACTCTATTATTTAATTTTTATCCGACAATTATTTACTTATAGAGATATTTTTCGCTGGAATTTACTGATTGTCAAAGTCATGTGATTCGCTATGGTGGAGTTGACCAGTGCTTCGAAAAACGTCGCTCAGTCATTTTGAAATTCAAATTACAGTAACACATTGCTTAAGCTGAGGATTACAATCATGACACCTTCAAAGCGACATAGGATTGAGCAAGAACGTATTGACTTCTATTTCACTATTCCACCAAACAGGAAGTAAGGGAGCTACCATTTGATTTTTATGGGGGGGGCTAGGATGAAAAATTTTGTCCTGCATTTTTTTTAGCTGTAATCTCTGTCCTGCCTTTTTATTTTTCACAGTAATCGGTCCTGCCTTTTTTTTTTTTAGTTTATCCTGACTTTTTTTTAGCTTAATTGTCGTCCTGACTATTTTTTTTTGCAAGTGTCACATCCTGCCTTTTTTTTTACTCAAAACTCCTGTCCTGCCTATTTTTTTTCAAATTTCATCCTAGCCCCCCCCCCCCCCCCCCCCCTCCCATAAAAATCAAATGGTAGCTCCCTAATACTCTATAGACTATAACACTCTCATGAAAAAAGTTCCATGGCAATATTATTTACCTACGAAAACATGTTTAACCCCAAACGCCATTGTCATGATTGATATGGACTATATAAAATTGCTGTTTGGTGTAAACCAAGCTTTGCGTTGAAGACCAAACTACAACCTTTAATAGTTTACTTTTATAAATTGTGACTTGGATAGACAGTTGTCTTTGGTACTTACATGTATATGAGATCCAGTAATACATGTATCTATCTACAAGATTGAGAACACATTTTTTTGTAATAAATTTAAAACATATTTAATTCTGTAATATCTGATAATATGTATCAGTTATTTGTGATTTTTCATTTGATGTGTACTCTCTGGTAATGTAAGTATCAGCATGATCAGTTGATTGGTTGTGATAAGAAAAATGGGGCAGTTTGCAATTGTCATGTGCAGGTACACCACACGTGGATCTTCTTTCCCCTCTCATTTATAAAATTGTGCATGATATTTATCACAGAAACGCACCAGTATTTTGGTGAATGAAACACTTGTCATATTAAATTAAAGTCAGAGGTGGAGTTAGAGGGTTTTTCGGGGGGCCTGGGCCACCCCTTTTTTAGGAAAAATTTTGTTGTTTTTTGTAGGGAATCACTGAAGCATGACTGGAGTTGGCCCCTTCTTAGGCAGTCAGTGGGCTCCCGCTTATGAAAATTTCTGGATCCACCACTGAAAGTTTGAGTAAAGTTAGATAAGGATTTATGACAAATTATGTTGAAATTTGCACAGATAATGAATGAAAAATCTAGTAAATTAAAAAATAGGCACTATTATCAAAAGCTTTCCTTGCTTATTCACAAGGACATATCATATCCTCCATGCTATTCCGATCTGAGTTTTTATTCATACATGTACATACATGTAGTCTGGTGCTGTTCCAAGTAGTCTTCTTTTTTCTGTTTCTTGAGAAGTATTTGTTTTACCTGTTCAGTCACTGTAAAGTGTTACAATTCATATTTAAACGCAACACATAAATAGTGACCAAAAAGGTATGGCTATCACATGAGAGAAGCTAGAAAAAAGTCAAATGTATACATTTTAAACATTTTTGTGGGACCATGAAAATGTGGTATATAGATAGATATGCATAGATAGACCATAGAACAAATAAGCAAACAAATTCAAAGGAGATGTACATGTAAGATGAATTACATTATTGTATGAAAAAAAAGAGCCATGGCCAGGGGCCCCAAACTTGACAGCATTTGCTGTTGAACAGGTAAAATGTATGCAGTGACAATAAATATAGCCTTTGTTAGAGGTGACCCAGGTCGCCTTTCTCTAAATCAGCTATATTAAACATATTTCTGGGCCGGGTTGAAAAATAAATGAAAATGACTTTAAAAAAAGCTAATAGAAATACACCAAATTTGGGAGACATCTATTTAAATGTTTGAAATAATAAGAAAGTTGACAAGAGCTAAGCTTTTTCAGATACAAATGTAATATACAGACTATTGCAGTCAGCCTATAATAGACTCTTTGCCTCCTGAAATGTTTGCTTATACACTGTGCTTTCCTATAATGATTTAAAATCAGTGTGATAGTTTTCATGAAGAACACTGAGCGTACAGGTATTATGACAAGATAAATGTTGTGTTACATGTACATGTATCTACCCAAATAAGTAAAATATAAAAATTCTTGACTTCTAAAACCAGTGATTGATCTCCTGATTTATATCTTTTCACTCTATGCAGATGCTGTGTGAAAAAAAAGTTGACTTACCAGTATGCTTCTATCCATTGAGTTGATTTATTATTAATTATTTTGCTTTGGATACACCTTATTGCCAGAGGCGGATTTAGGGGGGGGGGGGGCCCAGGCCCCCCCTTTTTGGGAAAAAAATTGGTTGCTTATATAGGGAATCACTGAAGCGTGACTGGAGCGGGCCCCTTCTTAGGTCAGTCAGTGGGCCCCCACTTATGAAAATTTCTGGATCCGCCACTGATTGCTACAATATGTATATGTCTGCCATTACAAACTGTACATGCATGTACATCACATATATTCCATGTAAAATTTTGATGTTTTAATACAAAATATATGATGCCACAATGGGAGAGTAATTGTTGTATGACATTAATGGTTAAAATGGGACAGATTCTCAGGTCAGCTGGGACAATAAGGGGGGCTGGGGGAGGGGGCGACTTCTCCAGTCATGCTTCAGTGATTTCCTCATAATCAACCAAATAGTATTGTTCATCACGAAAAAATATACTAAGTGTAAGACCTGATGATGTGAATAAATTGAAATCAGACATATCAAATGAAGTTTTCAGTGCTTTTAATATATCAATGGGCAATCTGATGAGTAAGCCTTTTTTGACTGATTTTTATAGTTTGTTCTATTGTTGTACTGTTATACATGTACCACTGTCCAAGGTTAGGGGGAGGATCGGAATCCCGCTAACATGTTTTACCCCGCCACATTATTTATGTATGTTTCTGTCCCAAGTCAGGAGCCTGTAATTCAGTGGTTGTCGTTTGTTTATGTGTTACATATTTGTTTTTCCTTCATTTTTGTATATAAATAAGGCCTTGGTTTTCTGGTTTGAATTGTTATACATGTCATATCAGGGCCTTTTATAGCTGACTGTGTTGTATAGGCTTTGATCATTGTTGAAGGCTGTACGGTGACCTATAGTTGTTAATGTCTGAGTCATTTTGGTCTCTTGTAGACAGTTGTCTCATTGAAAATCATACCACATCTTCTTTTTTATAATGACTGCTGATCACCACTGTGTCCATACTGGGACTATTATGGTCCAACAACCAGTGGCGGATCCAGAAATTTTCATAAGTACAGGCCCACAAAATTTCCCAGAAAAGGATGACAAGCACCCTGGCCCCCTTCTAAATCAGCCTCCTGACAACTCCAAAGAATAAATCATCATGTACGAGTACATCAAAGATCATCAAACTGTCTACCCCACATGCAAACATCTTTTTGGGAGTTCACTGTGTTGCCAGTTTTTTGGGTTCGAAGGATCGTATAAAATGATTGCCTTGGGGGTCATTGTCAAATATATAGAGCTGTGCATTGTAAAAAGCAAAATTATATAATTTGCAACAGCTGACACTATAGTACAAGAGAGATTACTCTGTCATCACGACAAAGATTGAAGATTGAAGATAGTATCCTATAGTGCACTGAAACCCTTGCCAATAACAATACCGTGATGCTTGGTGTAGGCTTCAAACCATATTGCTCACCTTGTAATTTTTGTATTCTTCTAATCAGTATCGTCGGGTTTGTTTATTTACACCAGAAATCAATGAAGCGATGAAAGTGCTGGAAACGAAATTACATCTTCGGTAAATTCCGTGATTTTAATATTTTCTAATCAATATGTCCAAGCAATGAAAAATTAATGGTTATTATTTTTATACATAAAGCATACGTTTTGTGTATTAACTATTTAAAATCTAAGCTTTATACGAAGAAATCTAACACAAAAGTATCTCAATCATTTAACCGTTTTAATACGCAGTTTAAAGTGTAAATTATACACATTACTGTTCTATTTTTAGAGACTAGCAATAATACATAAATTTACAGTTTCTTACCAAAATAGCAACATAATTTCAAGATTAAATCATCATATTGTCACATGATTATATAATCTGTACCAAATTGACAGTTTGTGGTGAGTTATCATCATAACTAATCACTATAGCAAATGAACATTTTATCATAATATGTACCTATAACCTAGTATCATGATTTCAATCCGACCCCACTTACGGACGCGTTGAACATATAATGCATGCCACTCATTAATAGCCAATCAGACGTTAAAATGACCTTCATTTCCCCCATAATCATTCCGGAAACAGCCACGAAGCAGCCATTAGATAGTATTTATAACCAATGAAATAACAGAAATACCGTTAACAGATTTACCCGAACCTGACGTTTAGCCTCTGACTAATCAGACCGTATCGGTAACAATACTACTTATATTGACATTACAGAAATACCGCTATCATTTTTAAAAGTATCGCATTCATCTTAGAATTTATAGCATTTGTTTATTTATAAACATAAGAAAAACACAGCACTTCAAATTTTACACATGCATAAACTTTTGTGATTGTTGTTTGTATTTGAACAATTTGTTTTAAAGTTAGAATTTTCTTAAGTTTTCGTTGTTAAAAACAACTTTTTTTCCGCAAGGAAATTCAATGTCTGCGTATCTACATTGAAAAATACAAAATCATGTATACAGAAAGCTCAGTAATCACATGACCAGAGTTATTTAAATGAGGCCGTGTTCACATTGACCTAAATTCGGTGTTGTGTTAGTGTAACTCACACGTAAACTAAACACAATTGCGTTCCCATTGATAAAACTCAATGTTTACATGTAGCTTAAATCATGTTTTATCTACACACAGCCGATAGTCAATTTAGGCCTTGTATAGGTTAAGTGTACACAAAACTAGGCATTTAGGACATTAGTTTTACCGTGTATATATATTTAAGGAGGTAACTATTTTTGAGTAAAATTGATATTTTTGATAATTATTAGTACATAGTTCTTTACAGAAATTATTGTCTAAATTTTACAGATTTTTTTTTTGTTAAAAAAAATTAACGTTCTTTATCAAGACTCAAAGCAGCATCATTGCCGAACCCATAAGGCAGCAACCAATTGATTTTTCGGGGGGGGGGGGGGGGCTATTATAGTTGAGTATAAAACATAAAGGCACTGCCACTATATATAATGCTAAAATTGATTTCGACTTGTCACCAAAATTTGTCCTGAAAAAAATCAATAGCCCACGCCCCCTACCCCCTCCCCCCGCTCCCCTTTCCCCTCCACAAAAAATGAAGTAAATAGTTGCTGCCTAATTCATTTGAAAAGGTCTTCCCGAATCGACTTGGCGTACACAGAAATATTCGCCACTGGTCTTTACTCAAACAACGATTCACGCATAAATGCATGACTAAAAAAAGTGTGAGGTAAATGATACGTTTGTCTAGTATCTCAGATCCGTTAAATAACACTTAAAATAAATTTAAAAAAAAAACGTTACCCTATTCCTTTACCAAGTACTACTTGGAGAAGAAAAACCATTTGAAACAAACAGAAAAGATAAAAATGTAGTGATCCCTAATATCTCAATCCTTTTTTTCGGCTGTAAGCACGCTGCTGCAGCTAACGTTTTCTAATGCGTAATCGAGACATCTCTAGTATATTCAAACTACTACAAATAATAAAAATGGCTTTCATAAAGTAGCAACCACTTAACTTAAAAAAAGGGGGAGGGTTACGTTTTTATTCCTTTTTTTTTTCGATGCTGGTGATCAAATACTTTTTTTTCAATATTTAACACTATAATGTATGGGGAAACTCTTGATTCAGAATAATTTTTTTTTTATCATGTGTATGACCACTTTTTTTTTTTTTTTTATCAAATTGGGGAACGGAATATTTCCATTTCCACCCCACCCCCTTTTGAAGACAAAAGAATGTTCCCTTACCGCTAGAAAAATTGTCCAAAAATTTTGAATTCAGTTCTACGTAATGAACATTTAAACGACATATAGTTTACAAGTGGGAACACATCTTATGTACAGGTAGCTAAACAAGGTGTATAGATGTGAACAAATGTAATGTGAAACCAGTGTACACTACACTAAACTAATTGTAAACATGTTTACTCTACACGGCGTTTGGTGTGAACACGGCCTGAGTAAAGTCACATGGTACAATGAAACAGGTTTAAAGCACACGGGCACCTAATGAGTAGATTTTTTGATTATTGGTTCAAAATTATGATATTCATAGTCAGAGTTCGTATATATCATACATTAATTAAGTTTATCATATAAGGAAAAAATATTTTAATAAAATTTTAACTCCGTTTTCCGGAATCAATCCTAATTGATTCTTAATTTAATTTAATCACATCAATAATACGTCATTTCGTGAGGTCATTCGTGCGTTATAAAACAAGTGCAAAACTGTCAACATAGCTAACGAAAATTAAACAGCAGCAACATGAAGCCACTAAAAATACAAAGAAAACCTAGAGGGATGAAAGGACAATCACCAAATAAAAAGAAGAAAACACAAGGGACTCTACCAGAACAATGTGGAAGCACGGACAATGAGACGGTACCATTTCAGTCCGATCTAGGCAGTATTTCCTTTTGATTATTGGTTCAAAATTATGATATTCATAGTCAGAGTTCGTATATATCATTAATTAAGTTTATCGTATAAGGAAAAAATGTTTTAATAAAAGTTTAACGCCGTTTTCCGGAATCAATCCTAATTGATTCTTAATTTAATCACATCATGGCCAGTATTTCTGCGACCAGTGGCAGTGACCAACCTGAAATTGATCAAACCCTATCACCAAGACAACATATGGCTTCTGTGATGGCCGGAATTGACCAAAACCCAGTACCTAGACAACATATAGCTACTACCGGTATGTTTAACACTACAACAGGTTTAAGTGATTGTAATAGGGGTTATTCACAGGGTCTTAATTTAGAGATCGTACACGAAAGAGTCACATCAGTGTAAACATCAAGTGTGTTTGACTCTGTAGGTTCCCATATACCGGTCAAAATTAAGGAAAAGATTTTGGCCGGAGAATGTATTGATTTAAATACTTTACTTAAATCTGCAAAAGATATAGCCACAGACTCCCAGTTAAATGGCGATCTTTCAGGTAAAGGGGGGGGGGGGTGGTTATTAACTATAACTCCACAAAAACAGAGCACCATTACAAATTTGCACTTATGGACATCTGCATTGATCATCTTTATGGATATAGTGCAAGAAAAATGGCCCAATAAAGGTCAAGAGTTCATGAAATACATGTTTAACGTTCGACTAGCTTTATCTAGAGGATATGGCTCAGGTTGGGCTATTTATGATGAACAATACCGCCTTCGTAAGGCAAGATGTCCACAATCGTCTTGAGCAGAGCTATACATGGAGCCGAAGGTTATGTACGTCTCTACTCCTCCAAAATTTGCTCATTCAGATACTAATTCTTTTGGCGGTCATAAGGGATCACAGTATGTCCAAAATACTAAACCAGAACAAGTACAAAAACCCAATGGCATTATGCAAGGGTTACAACTTCGGTAGATGTACTTAATGTGCAGCATGTAAATTTGAACATAAATGTTTCAGGTACTCTGGAAACCACCATATTGGGGCCTGCAAAAAAAGGGTGGGTTACGAGTTGTACTCTTTGGGATACCTATAATTTATGTGAATGAAGTAGAAGAATCTTTAAAATTTTATCCGTTTAAGGTAATAGCAAACGAACTAATACATGGTCTTCGATTTGGTTTTAAATTTCAATATTCCGGTTCACGTTTACCTGTTAATGCAAAGAATTCAAAACGTGTGACTATTCATGCAGATCTTATTAGAGAAAAAATAAATAAAGAGATTACTCTAGGTAGAATGGCCGGTCCTTTTGACCAACCACCTTTTCAAACTCTACGCATTTCTCCTATATTTTTGGCCGAAATGAAGAACGGGGATTACCGTTTAATTCATAATCTTTCCTATCCCATACATAACTCTCTTTAGATGACTTGAAAGATGAGAAATGAGAAGAGATTTGTATATATTTCCCCTAGGGTCCTTTGTTAAACTAAGTCCCCCGCTGGCGGCCATCTTGGATTATAGATGGGCTACAATGTAACAACACTTGGTCAGCACCTCATAAGGAACATTCATGTCATGTTAGGTTTCATTCCATTCAGTGGTTAACTTTCAAAGTCCGACGTTAAGAGTGCATTTCGGTTATAAAGGCTTTCACGTTCTGATTTTGACCAGTTGGGTTTCATTTGTGATGGTAAATATTATTTTGATCGTTGTTTACCACAGGGAGCCTCAATCAGCTGTTCGCTCTTTGAAAACTTTTCAACAGCGCTTCATTGGGTTACGGAACTTATGAGTGGAAATTCAAATATACTACACTTTCTAGACAATTTCCTTTTTTGAGGTGAGGCACATAGTCCAACTTGTCAGGATACACTTGAAACGTTCAAGAACATTTGTTCAGATTGGGGGGTTCCATTAGCCGAAGGAACCTTTCAACCCACAGAAATTTTGTCCTTTTTAGGTATTTAATTTGATACCTTAAAAATTGAAACGAGGCTCCCTGGGGAAAAACTGACTCATTTAAAACAAACTTTGCAGCTGTTTCTACATTCAAAAAAGGTAAACTTGTGCCAGTTACAGTCCCTGATAGGTTTGTTAAATTTTGCATGCCAAGTTATCGCCCCTGGAAGGGCTTTTTGTCGAAGATTGGTTGATGCTACTTGTAATATAAGAAAAGAACACCACAGGGTACGGGTATCATGTAATATGACTACTAACACAAAGGTTCCTGGTTCGATTCCCGTTTGGGATGAAAATTTCAGGAACTCAATTTTCGGCTCTCCCTTGACACCATCTGCGAGTATGTTCTTAAGGAAACGATGATAGTCCGTCGGAAGGGGACGATAAATGGCTGACCCGTGTTAAGAGAGAGAGACATATCTCTTGCACGTTAAAGACACCCTTGTAGATTTCGAAAAAGTGTAGGCTAATGCCGCTACAAGGCAGTACTCGCACCCGCAAAGTGGAAAGGGACTTACATAATTTGCAAAACTTGTTTCCCAATCCACTATTAAATAAATATGTTTAAACTAAACTAATATGGTCGATAACATTAAAGTTTTGACCTCTTTTTAAGAGCAATAAAATGGGGTCACGGTCATGATTGATAGTTTAAGGACTTCCAACGATATCCTTGACATGTTTACCGACAGTGCCGGGGTAAAAAAAAGGTTTTGGCATTTACTTTTAGGAAAAATGGGCACAAAGTTGTTGGCGAAAAGAATGGGCAGAACATGATTTATTGAAGGACATTACGACATTACTTACTTTGAACTTTTCCCATTTGGTATATCACAATATATATGGGGAGCACTTCTTAAAAACAAACGAATCATTTTTCTATGTGGATAATCAGGCAGTTGTTACTATCATAAACAAGAGAACTTCTAAGTCGAACAAAGTTATGTCCCTTATCAGAAATCTAGTTTTGAATTAAATCATCTTCTTACCAGTTCTATGGCACAAAAAAACATGGAAAACATACAATACGGCAGTCGAATCCTTTAAAAACTTTCTATCAGCATACAACTTACATGATATTTGGCCAGCCCCGCTAAGCGATTTAATATTTTTACATTACCTTCCTTTCATTCAAGGGTCTGTCAGCCTTTACTGTCTTAACATTTAATAAGTTATCAACATAAGATTCAAGATTTAACAGATAGTACAAAATCCTTTTTAGTAAGGAAAACATTAGATGGTTTAAAAAGGTCAAATAAAAAAAAACAATTGGCGGGTACCAATTTCAATTGATTTATTAGGGAAATTAATCAGGTCCCTTCAACATGTCTGTTTTTCGTCGTATGAATCCGCTATTTTTGCCTCAGTTTTTTCGCTATACTTCGCGTGGGTGAGATAGCTGCAGAAAGTAAAACTGATTTAGGGGCACATGTTATACAAATCTGACGTTTCATTTGTCAAATTTGACCACAAAGAAGAGCTTCTTCTGTGTATAGGTAGTTCTAAAACAGATCAACTACACTCTTCTGTAACTTTGATTATAAGTGAGCAAATCTTTGTGTCCCATTCTGTTACGAAAGCATTTTTTACAAATTCGATATTCTTCGTCCGGGAGTAATTTATACATACATTTTGATGGATCAAGTCTCACTCGTTATAAATTTTCGTCTATTTTACAAAAGAGTTTGTCATTCTCCGAAATCAATGGACATTTCAGAGCACATTCTTTCAGAATCAGGGGAGCAACTGAAGCAAAAAGGCTAGGAGTAGATGACAAAACCTTAAAGAAATGGGGTCGTTGGACATCGGATGCCTACACAAAATACATCCGTTTGAACATTTAAACCTATAAGCTATGCTTTTTCAACTGCAATAGCTTATTGAAATAATACATACATCAATCGTAGGTGTCAAAACAATTTGGTTAATAGGATCATTCATAGTATATTGGGTCAATAAAGAAGCTTCGTCCAAACCTGCGGGACTTCACCTTGGCCTACAGAATACAGATGATCATATGGTTTGGATTGGTCAAAGGGGTATGAAGTGGGGTGATTTAAATAGAGTCTTTGAACAAAGGTTGCTTAACCGCCCCCTTCCGAGTTTCCTTGTTATTCAACTTGGGTCTAATGATTTGGGTATATTGACATCAGAGAAATTATTCAGTGATAAAGAATGTGACCTGCTTCGGTTACATGCATTGTATCCAGCTTTAAAAATAAAATGGTCAGACATATTAATGAGACGGTACTGGCACAATGCCAAGCTATTTAAAGGGCTTGTGAACGAGTAAACCTCCGGGTCAAAAGCTTATTTTTGAGCATCGGTGGATGTGCAATCAGGCACATACGTGCTAAAGAAAGTAATTTATTTAGATATGACGGAACACATTTATCAAAGATTGGTAATGATATTTATCTAAATAATTTACAAGGAGCACTTGGAAAGATCATGACATCCGGAAGACCAGCTGTTTTTCCTCAGTGAAATTAATATTATTATGAGAACTGTCATAAATTTAGATTATTTAATAACAAGTGAAACTCGGTCGGGACTTTAAAAGGGCACCAATCAGTTTAATTTGGGGTTATTTCAGGGGTAATTTCTTTGGCAGTGAGTGGGTATGCCCCACTCATTTGGCGTGATATGGCAAAATGAAAATGGAACATGTCCCCACATTGTGCGCTAGCTTATATTTGGGGTTATATTCTTCTGTGTTCCCACAGAGATTAGATTGGATCTTCTTTGAATGTAACAAAGAGACCGGTTCCTGAATTGATCCCAGTTTGGAACTTCAAGTGTTCTCTTTTTTAATTTTATAATTAATAAGCTGCAATGGAAACCAAAGAGGTCGTGGGGGGAATATTTGCTACGTATCGGGGTTCATTTTTCTTACGATCTCTCTATTTAGCATTTAACGTAGAGGATTGTAGCTTTCGTTGCCTACCAGTGAAACAAAAATAATGGTTCGGCGGTTTGTAAGTTCATCTTACCTCATCTTGTCTGAGCAAAAAAATTATAACTGTAGCAATATGATTCCAAATTCTTTGTTGATTATTTATCCTTGAAAACAAAAGGGGCCGGTTTTGCATTTCACACATACTACTATGGTAAAGAAAAGGGTTGATTGCACATGAGACATAAGAAGAAAGCAAAAATTGGTTGATCGCCCATGAGACATGTATATAATATGAAGCAGTTCGGATCTTTGATTAATTGTAAAAATGTTTTTTTTTAAGAATTATTTTCTGAAGATTTATAAAAGTCAAACGGACTTATTTAATATATCGATTCTTTTCTTCCATAGACTTTGAGTGTTTAAGTATTTAAAGATTGGATACATTATTTAACAGTTCATCAATAAACTTTGACGAAGAAACTTATTTAAAGAGAAACCATTAATGTACACCCGTAATATATGTGATTTCTAAGAAAGTCTGAGCCAATTTTCCTGTTATGTGGAAGTTCAAATATTTGGATCTTTTGTAGCGCCCTCAAACTCAACTGCTTACGAAGTTAATTATTTAGGGGACAATTCGATCCACATACAGCTGGGACAGGACATTATTTAATTTATTTCATGATATATTTATTTTCATTTAATAAACTCAGTGAACATGATGAGAATTTAAATAATACATTGAAAATTTTAATTTTGGACGGTACACGTCCTCTGATTGGCGGAAAATGTATTTGTCTATCAGCTTATAGACATAATTTTGTCATGTGACCGTGATGTCAACAACGGGATATTTGTTATTTTTTTCAAAGACATAAATTGTTATAATTAGTTCTTAAATGAACCTTAATTAGGCCGTTAATTTTCTCGTTCGAATTGTTTTTCATATGGGATTTCGGGGTCTTTTATGGCCGACTATGCGGTATGGGCTTTGCTCGTTGTTGAAGGCCTTTCGGTGACCTATTGTTGTTAATTTATGTGTTATTTTGGTCTATTATGGAGAGTTGTCTCATTGACAATCATACCTCGTCTTCTTTTTATATTGAGAAACGATAACGAAAAAATTGTACTGAAATTTATAAAAACAATACCAGCCAATTAAATTGCGAGAAATTACTCTAATGACAATTACAATTACAATTTATCATTACGTCAATTGGAATTATCTCCCTTATACCATTTACCTAATAAAATAATTGAGTTGCTTAATATTCTTGATATTTTTAATTTTTCAGTTTTAGATTAAATGTCAACAATGATTTGGTTGATATTGTCCAAATTTTTGAATATAATAATATGTAATCAGGGTCTTTATATACTAGTATATAGGAAGTCCCTGGCGTAATATAAAAAATCAGGCTAAATTCGTTACACAGTGATCAATTGTCCTAATACGTAATTTATCGGGACAATAAAAGTCATATCAGTTTTGGCTTCGCCTCACCCGATATGAATTGCATTGACCCGATTATTTCTCGTATTAAGACAATTGAACACTGTGCAACTAATAATATGGCCCTTCGTTTATCGCACATAAAAAAAAAGAATTAAAATAGAACATTTTGGATTATATACGGATAATATCATGTCATAGAATAACCTGCACCACGAACAAAATGATTTCATTCAAATCAAGCGATTTATAAACGGAAAAGAGGCACAAAGAATGTCTATTTAAAACCTTAAGCATAAATATAATTTAACGTGAATTTCAAGCCAAGCAACGTAGAAAATAAAGAAATGTTTGGTTTATACAAATTTGCAAAAAATCCTGCTTCAACCAAACCAACATATTTCTTGAAAATTTTTTATTAGTTTTAAAATAACACGTTAAAAGTAGTCTTACGCATTAGTAATTTTAAATCTTATGTGACAAGAGGAGTAACCGAATATACTTTTAGGAAATTATAGAACAAGAGTTTAATGAATGTTTTCTAAAAACAAGAGTACCAAGCGCAGCAGATTCTTATTCATATTTCGCCTTTCGGTGTCAAGTAATGAAATAGCTTAACTTGTCAATGAGGAACGAAGCTTATGGACTCTGTTAAAAGAAACAAACTATAACCACCATAGATGGCCAGTGACTTTAACCATAGAATATAAGCACCTGTTCCATAATAATTTGTCATTATTTTTCTAGAGGGTGTGGTGTGAACACAACACTTCACTTGAATTCACTTGAATTATTTTTTAGTTATTTTATTGTTTATCTGATATAAATATTTAGGAAGTTACTTAAATTACATTTATCTTGTCTTTAATACAAGACAAGTGCTAATATTAATCAGAAATAAAAAAAAATCTTGTCTACGGTGTATGACAAATGTTGGTGGAAATGAATTAAAATTTTCTTGTCTACGATATATACTGCCATTGCAAGCACTAAAACCTGTCAAAAAGTCTTTAAGTCCAGTGCTACTGGTATAGCTTAACATCTCCTAGATTTGTGAATTTTTCCCTAGAAGAAAAAGATTAGATTTAAAATGGGCATGTATATTTATACATTGACTCATCTTTTTAGAAGGTTTAATTAATAAATGTAGTATTAAAATACAAGCCTGTAAGAACCACGAGGTGCGAGACAGTTTCTCTGCCCTCCACTCGAGTAGAGGTTGTAGAGAACCTTGCTGCTCTCTCCTCTAACAGTTCATTTATGCTATTAGAGGCTATCTTAAAAGAATATTAAGTTCTAGATTTTGACCTGGACTACTTTGATGATATAGTGAATGCACCTCCATCTGGAGTTTGTGCGAAGGCTGATGATAGTCCACCCCAGATGAATTTGATGCTTCTTTTGATCCTGCATCAAGATGTTCAGATGCCTTTAGGGCTCCTCTTAGTGGAATTTATGGTCCAGTATCGCAGCCTGCTGTTGAACAGTTTAATCATGCTTATTGCTTTGGAAATCCCAAAAATTAAATAAAAAGGAAAAAACTGGTTCTACATTTTCTTTTGGACTTTCTAAGGCTGATAATTCTGCTGTGACAGTCAAAAAGCAAATCAGGATAGTATCAAGTTGATAGAGGAGAAATACAATCGTCATGAGAAATGTGAGAATCTTAGAGTGCCTTAGGGAACCAAATATATCTGAACAGCACTGCCTAGACAGGCTCACACTGAGGTTTCATAGATTCAGGAAACCCAAGATAATTTGTTAAGGGATTGACCATCACCCCTATTGTTGAGTTGGCATATCTATCTTTGATGCAAGAATGAGCCGTTAGATATTGATAGTACAAGGAAATCAGTTTCTATTTGTTAGGCCATGGGTTTCTGGTGAAACACAATTGAGATGCTCTGCTCTTATCTAATTGATAAGTTCAAACCAATTTGTAAATCTGATGTTCGGTGGATTCATCACTTGTTTGGTTCTGATTGTTTGAAGCAAATGAAGGAACTTGGTGATCATACCAAGATTCCGATAGCAAATCCTAGATTCCTTGAAAGAGGTTCCAGGTCTAACAATTATATTTACTCTCAGCATTTATGGGAGAGATCGATATCAGTCTTTGAACTCAAGGACTCATGATAATTCCCTTCATTGAAAGGGAGAGGTTTCCCAAAAGGAAACAGAGGATCTCATAGAGGTCACAACTATCAGAGAGGGTTCTACAAAAATAACCAGTTCCTATATTAGTTAAGGGGAGAGAATTGAATTATTATGAATGGGAAAACATAACATATATAGGAACTGATTTTTAGGTTCTTTGTTTTGGATTGGCTTCTGCACCAAAGAGTTTTTACTAAGGTTTTAAAACCTGTCTACAGATTTTTTGGCACTTGATATATAAACATGAGATAGTTACTTTGATTTTTTACTTATTATGGATCACAATCTTGATAGTTGTACTTTGAATACAGAAAAAAATTATGCGGAAGCTTGATGAGGTGGGTTTCAAAATAAATTTTATGAAGTCTGTCCTCATTCCTTGAAAACAAATTTTTTTCTTTGGTCTCATTATTGATACTGATTTATTTAAGTTTTTCTGCCAGATAAAAAAAGTAGTCAAAAATATCGCTCTCGGGATGTTCTGGCTAAACAGAATTATGTAACTGTATTAAAGATACTTTGCATCATTTATTGGTCTCGTTGTGCGTGCTTTTCATGCAGTATCTGTGGGACCGAAGCACTTAATAGTTGTTACAGTGATAATAACCACAAAGAGTCAATGACTGGAATTTTAGCAATTGAAAATCAGAAAATTGAAAATTGATAAGACCCATCAAAAAGAGTTTTTGGATTGTACCAGATGTCATATTAGAATGTTGGGGATCTAAATTTCAAGGACAATTTGCTTTTGATAGATTAAGCCTGTCAGAACACTCGTTTCATATAGATTACTTACAATTGTTGGCTATATTTTTTTATCGAGCCTTCGACTTTTGTCGACAAAGCGAAACATAGCGATCCTACATTCCGTCGGGTCGTCGTCGTCGTCGTCGTCGTCGTCATCGTCGGCGGCGGGGTCCACAAATATTCACTCTGTGGTTTAACTTTCTGAAACTATCCTGGATTTGTGGCAAACTAGGACAGAAGCTTGTTTATGATTATAAGATAGTATTGCGAAGTAAATTTTGTAAAAATAAAATTCCATTTTTTCCGTATTTTACTTATAAACGGACTTAGTTTTGCTGCCGGGAAACATTACATTCACTATGTGGTTCAAGTTTTTAAAATTTTGTTAACTTTCTTAAACTATCCTGGATTTCTACTAAACTTGGACAGAAGCTTGCTTATGATCATAAGATAGTATACAGAAATGAATTTTGTAAAACTAAATTCCTTTTTTTTCCGTATTTTACTTATAAATATACTTATTTTTACTTCTAGGAAACATGACATTCACTCAGTAGTTAAAGTTTTTTTTAAATTTTCCTAAACTATCCAGGATTTGTACCAAGTTTGGACAGAAGTTTGTTTATGATCAAAAGCTAGCATATAGAAGGACATTTTGTAAATATTTTGTTCATGTTTTCCGTATTTTACTAATAAATAGACTTAGTTTTTATTACAATTAACAAACAATCCTGGATTTTTAATAAACTTGGACAGAAGCTTCTTACCATCAAAAGATAGCATTGAGAGTAATTTTTTATTATTTGTTTCCCTCGTTTTTGTTAAGCCTGCGATTAACAGCAGAAGGCGAGACACTGGGTTCCGCAGAACCCTTACACATTTTTCTTTACAGAGCATTTTTAGTCACAAAGAATCTTTTCATATTGGTATACAATCAGTCAATACAACTGCAGTAGCTTTTATTGTGAAATAGGAGGTATGACCTCATTGTCACTTGACAGGCTTGCTACAAATATTTTGTCTTGGTGTTAAAAAAAGGATAATTTTATCACGGCTCAGCATATTCCTGGAACAGGAATTTAATGCTTATCATATGTCTAGAAATTTTACAGATTCAACAGAATGGCAATTTAAAAGTATAAATCTTTGAAAGAATTTATGATAATTTCTTTGTTTCAAAAATAGATTTTTTTAATTATCACGTTTGAATTTTCAAATCTCTAGATTTGTTTCTTGGTCTTTTAAATAACACGCTCCTTTCTTCATGTGTGTTTTTTCTTTTAAATGGTCGGAATAACGACCATATATTCTCTTCCTTTTTGTCGAGATTTTTGTCGAAAAAGCGAGACATAGCAATCCTACATTCCGTCGGCGTCGGCGTCGTCGACAGCGGCGGCGTCCACAAATATTCACCCTGTGGTTAAAGTTTTTGAAATTTTAATAACTTTCTTAAAAGAGAAGAAGAAAAGGAAGAAACTATCCTGGATTTGTACCAAACTTGGACAGAAGCTTGTTTATAATCATAAAAGAGGGACGAAAGATACCAAAGGGACAGTCAAACTCATAAATCTAAAACAAACTGACAACGCCATGGCTAAAAATGAAAAAGACAAACAGAAAAACAATAGTACACATGACACAACATAGAAAACTAAAGAATAAACAACACAGAGGTAAATTTGGTAAAAATAAAATTCCGTTTTTTCTGTATTTTACTTATAAGTGGACTTAGTTTTTCTGCTGGGAAACAATACAATCACTCTGTTGTCAAAGTTTTTAAAATTTTAATTACTTTCTAAAACTATCCTGGATTTGTACCAAACTTGGACAGAAGCTTGTTTATGATCATGAGATAGTCCCCAGAATTAAATTTTGTAAAAATAAAATCCATATTTTCCATATTTAACTTACGAAGATTAAACAGGAAACTGGCTCGGACGTCGCCCAGTATGTCAGTTTGTTTTAGATTTATGAGTTTGTCTGTCCCTTTGGTATCTTTCGTCCCTCTTTTATTACCACTGGGTCGATGTCTCTGCTGGTGGACATTTTGTCCCCGAGGACATCATCCGCCCAGTAGCAAAACTACAATTGCATGAACTTACGAAGATTAAACAGGAAACTGGCTCGGACGTCGCCCAGTATGTCAGTTTGTTTTAGATTTATGAGTTTGACTGTCCCTTTGGTATCTTTCGTCCCTCTTTTATTACCACTGGGTCGATGTCTCTGCTGGTGGACATTTTGTCCCCGAGGACATCATCCGCCCAGTAGCAAAACTACAATTGCATGAACTTACGAAGATTAAACAGGAAACTGGCTCGGACGTCGCCCAGTATGTCAGTTTGTTTTAGATTTATGAGTTTGACTGTCCCTTTGGTATCTTTCGTCCCTCTTTTATTACCACTGGGTCAATGTCTCTGCTGGTGGACATTTTGTCCCCGAGGACATCATCCGCCCAGTAGCAAAACTACAATTGCATGAACTTACGAAGATTAAACAGGAAACTGGCTCGGACGTCGCCCAGTATGTCAGTTTGTTTTAGATTTATGAGTTTGACTGTCCCTTTGGTATCTTTCGTCCCTCTTTTCTTTACTTATAAATGGACTTAGTTTTTCTGCTAGGAAACAATACATTCACTCTGTGGTTAAAGTTTTTAAAATTTTAATAACTTTCTTAAATTATCCAGGATTTGTACCAAACTTGGACAGAAGCTAGTCTTACAAAAGTATCCAGAAGTAAATTTGGAAAAAATAAAATTCTATTTTTTTTTGTATTTTTCTTATTAATGGACTTATTTTTTTTGCTGGGAAACAATACATTCACTCTGAGGCAAAAAAAAAAAAGTTAATAACTTTCTTATACTATCCTGGATTTGTACTAAACTTGGACAGAAGCTTGTTTATGATTTAAAGGTATTATCTAAATATATTTTTACCTGTTTGTCTGTATTTAACTTATCAATGGACTTAGTTTTTCTTCCAGTTAAAATTACATACAGTCTGAAGTTAAAGTTTTAAAACATTTATTAGATTCATAAACTATCCTGGATGTTTACCAAATTTTGACAGAAGCTTCTTAAAATCAAAAGATAGGAACATTTATAATGATTTTTTCCTCATTTTTGTTGAGCCTGCAATTAACAGCAGAAGTAGGCGATACACTGGGTTCCGCGGCCCCCTTACGATTTTTTTTCTTTTGGGGGAGAATTATAATAAAATCGATTTAGTTACAAAATTGAGAAAGCTAATTTGCTTAAATTCTTTTTGGCCTGCTCAGTGTTGGTTTTTATTTGCTAAGACTAATTTTGATTTCTTTGCCAGTCTTATCACATAGTTCCCTAACGATGCTGCATATCCATGCGGGATTTAATTAAACTGTGTGTATTGTATTTCAGAAATCGCTTAGAAATAGAAGATTTTCAGAATAATTTGCAGATGTTATCGCTTGATCTTAGAGACCATGCATCTACAATCAAGCAACATCAATATTCTTGGAGAAAAATCTGTAATTGGTGTGTTCAAAGGAGAACCAATTCCTTATCACCATCTGAAACTTTTCATATTCAGTATGTTCATTGTTAAATCTTACTCAGTCCATATTTAAACAGACTTAATTCTTTTTGAAGTAGATATAATTAAACTTGTTGTGTTTTACCACAAATTGAAAGGTTACTTAAACCTGGATCCGTAATTGAAGAGTTAAGTACTCTTTCACTTAGGAGATGAATTTAGTGCTAACTTTTTAGGTTCTTTATATCCATTGGATATCCAACCTGTGTCTTCAGTTGCCTAGCCTACAACTGCAACAGCACAATCTTTATCAGCTCTATATTTGCATTATATGTTTTTTAGTCAAAGACAAGGCACTATAGTTTTTCATATACAAGAGCTTTTGAAAACTACTAGATCTGGTGTGAGTTTAATTAATGTGGTGTTCAAGTGTTTTTAATAAACCAGGTCTTTGTGTTGTAAGATGATGATTTATTATGTTTTGCGTACAATAGATGTGAGGAAGACATCTAAGTCTGTTTATTTTTTTATGCAACTTTTCGCAAAGGTTCAGATTCTACCTTATCTAGATGGTTAAAGATAATTCCAATTTTAGCAGACACTGAGGCTCACTCATAAGCCGCTTTAACCCCAGGATGTTTTGACGCCAAACACGCGACTCTTAGCAATGAATGTGGTTGTTAAATTTGATAAATGATTTTTGTGCTTCTTTGTTAGATATTTGTTTGTTTTGTTCTATTTGCGATTGTGACAACGATTTCTGATGTACCTCTATTTTGACAATTTTACCTATTGTGAATGTTTTGTTAACGCATCGTAGGAAATATAATGGAAAGTGATGTGACTGTCATACAATTGAGAGGTTAAGCGCTATAAAGTCAGGTTCAGTTCACCATTTTCTACATTTGAAAATGTCCGTACTAAGTCAGGAATATGACAGTTGTTATCCTTACGTTTGTTTTGTTTTATAATTTAATTTTGCAATTTGAATAGAGACTTTCCGTTTTGAACTTTCCTCGGAGTTCAGTATTTTTGTGATTTTACTTTCTATTAAAAAAATTATTGCAACAGCTAAATGCACAGGTGTTAACACTCTTATAAGTTCTATAACAGGAAAGTGAATAATATCGGTAAGAAAACGTTTTCGTCATTTGTATTAATCACTGGATGATCTTGTGATTTTTTACATCGCGATGACCTTGAGGTCATTCCGATGTATTGCAATCGCCTAGATTTCCATTATTTAAATAAGTTTTGGGTTTTTTAATGAATCGATAAACATGATAAATACGCGCACGTAAACGAGTGCGAGATAACATTCCTTGTCGTTTACAGCAGATTTCAGTCAGTATGTAGCTAATGGTAATATCTTTGGTTAGCTTGCTTGTTAGCTGAACCGTGAAGTCATTGTTAGGTAAGGTATACTTCCCTCATTTAATAGTAGACTAGCCCAACAGATAAAAATCTATCTCTCTGTAGGACTAAGCTACTTTAAAAGGAGGGTAGTATACCTTACCTAACAATGACTTCACGGTTCAGCTAACAAGCAAGCTAACCAAAGATATTACCATTAGCTACATACTGACTGAAATCTGCTGTAATATAAATACATTTCTTCAATGACTACTGATTAAATTATTTTTGTTCACAACATAAATTAATAATATGAAAATGTTTTGTATATATATAAGTAAAAAATCATTGACAACATCAATGCACACGTACCGAAAAATTGTGTTAAAAGCATGCAGAAAATTTCTCAAAGACCCTTTTTGCGACAATAACGGCAAGGACAGGTAACTCTGTACTTGTTTTTGCGGGAAAATATGAATGCCTACTCGTATCCCATTTTAAAGAAAAATCGATTTTTTACAGAAAAGTGTCCATCATGCACTTGCATTGCACTATTATTAAAATAGTAAAATAAAATGACATACAAATGGATGGAAATCATATGTACACGTAACTGTTATTCAAATACAATATGTAACAACAATCAGTGTACACTGATGTGTATCACTTCAATATAATAGTTATTACGGTGAAGTTGAATTTCCTGTCATTTATTCATCATCCAGACCACGCACGAACTTGTCTCAGAAAAAAATAAATTTCTGTACATTAACCTCAGTTTCAGGTTAAGAGATATGTGAGTTTTTTCTGAGACAAGTGCTTTTGAACATCCACAAGAACTTGTGGTTATCCGATGTCTAGTATTTCAGTACTTTGATTTTACTTACTAAATGTGGCAGTTGTGTAAAAATTGTTTTTATTTTGTGTCTACACTTTAAACAAACTAGTTCATTACTTGAGACCTAAAGGCGAAATATGAATAAGAATGTTCCTTCATACAGGCATTTCTTGGATGAGCAGGATGAAGGTCATTCTTAGAATATGTGCCTGCGGCTCGAAAGTAGCTTAGGGATTATCAGTCAGACTCACCCTCTTCCTTTGGGTGTTATGGCTGACAACAAACTTACTTTAAATTATGGTTATTTTGGAAAAGGTGCTTGTAAAATAGGGTCAAGGTAATAGACATTCTTTGGTCTGGTGGATATAGTTTTTGTCTTTAAACAGAAATATTACATGTAAGCGTCACCCATCATTGAGAAGTTAAACTAATTCATTACTTTCGAGCCTCAGGCTCGTTTTCTAAGAATGACCTTCATCCTGCACATCCAAGATATGCTTGGATGATGGAACATTACACATGACTAATAAAACTGCTAAAAGTTATAAATTCCATTAATGTCATTCGACATTCATACTTTGCAACTTTTAGAAATTTAAAAACTCTGACAAGTGCAATGTTTATATAAATAGTAATCTTCATTCAATTGACAACTGTCCACTGTAAAAGAGTTGATCAATATACCTGAAATGAAATAAAAGAGAACATTAAGCATACATAATCCAAATTTATTTCAATATCATGTGGTGGATTTAATGACATGAAATTATGAAGAGTCGAATGAGAATATAGTTCTTCTTTATGCTAGTTTTACCTAGAAATTAAATATTTATTTTTTGTCTATATACAAAATACTTTGTACATGTAAAAATATTGTCTTTTCATGTCTAAATATCAGGCCCTGGCGTCATGAAACGTTTATTTTCGGACAAAAAAAAAACCATGGATTATATTACTCAGCTAAGTATAAGAACTACTTTTTTTTTCCATAAAAAAATATTCTCAACTATATATGAGAACATTCTCAGCTTAGGTTGTTTTTATCAGCGATGTACGCGATAAAATGGATGTTTGAAAACTAAAATAATGTACTAAACTGCGCTAAAACTCAGGTTTTATCTCTCTTGCAGTGATTTATAACATATAATGAACATATGACATATTAAATCACAGGTAGAAGTTAGTAAACACCAACCATCTATTTTTAAAAAAAATTATCATAGTACACAGGATATGAACAGATCTAACAGTTTGGGACTGGCACATAGAAATATATCCCACATATACTTTTATTAACATAAACATTTGTATCCAAAAGGACAAACAAACCGACAACAGTACACAAAATAAAACATAGAACCCCACCAAACCTGAGTGTAATCTCATGTGCTCCGGAAGGGTCAGCAGGTCTTACTCCACATTGGGCACCTGTTGTGCTGATCATGTTAGTACTACCCCGATGATAAATCTTATTCGGTAGGTCACATTAATGTTGAGAAAACGGGAATTAATTTTAGTAATAACAGTTGAAATATATCCATTATTATCTGTGAAACGGATATTCCACCACGGTTAACCAACTCGTGATGGTGTCAGTAAAATTTACGAATTCGAAGGGACACAAAGTCAACGAGTAGATCTCCAAATTTGTTGATATTTATCCATCTAACCTCCGCATATAAAGTTACATGACATGAGAAACCCTCACCGCAAGTGGATAATATTAATAGTGTAAAATAGTGTTCGGTAAACAAGATGTTCTTGAGTAATGAATATGAAAACGCATCACACGGTACAGCTGTCTTATATAAGCCCTGATACCAAATTCCAGAAATCCTTGTAATGAAGATCGAATGCGACGAAAATTTATAACTTGGATTTTATGTGTAAAATGATGTAAGTGTTCGATAAACAGGATGGTTTACCTTCATAAACAAGTTGTTTTCCGTTCATTGGATGTGGCGATGTTTAATAGAGAGTAAGATAGTTTAACCTTGCTATACAAGTTTTTATCCTTTCATTCGATTTAATGATTTTCCACACAGAGTAAGATAGTTACCTTGATAGACAAGTTTTATTCTCTAGTTGTATTTGAAGATGGTTCAAAAAGAGTAAGATGGTTTTTCCTAGATAGACAGGGTTTTATCATTCATTGGATTTGATGATGTTCCATAGAGATTATGATCGTTTACCGTCCGAGCACATGAGATCACCCCAGTTTTTGGTGGGGTTCGTGTTGCTTAGTCTGTAAAATTCTATGTTGTGTATGTGCACTATCGTTTGCCTATTTGTCTTTTTCTTTTTTTAGGCATGGCGTTGTTGATATAAAAAAAAGAAGGTTTGGCATGATTGTCAATGAAACAACTCTCCACAAGAGACCAAAATGTCACAGAAATTAACAAATATAAGTCACCGTTCGGCCTTCAACAATGAGCAAAGCTCATACCGCATAATCAGCTATAAAATGCCCCATAAAATGACAATGTAAAACAATTCAAACGAGAAAACGAACGACCACTTTTAAGTTTATTTTCGATCTATGAATTTTAATCTGCCTCTATTATCATTGCCGAATTTTATACCTTAAGATACAGGTTTCCATCCTCTCATTGGATTTGATGATGTTCCATAGAGAGTAAGATAGTTTTACCTTGATAGACAAGTGTTCAACCTCTCATTGGATTTGATGATGTTCCATAGAGAGTAAGATAGTTTTACCTTGATAGACAGGTGTTCAACCTCTCATTGGATTTGATGATGTTCCATAGAGAGTAAGATAGTTTTACCTTGATAGACAGGTTTTCATCCTCTCATTGGATTTGATGAGGTTCCATAGAGAGTAAGATAGTTTTACCGTGATAGACAAGTTTTCATCCTCTCATTGGATTTGATGAGGTTCCATAGAGAGTAAGATAGTTTTACCTTGATAGACAAGTGTTCATCCTCTCATTGGATTTGATGAGGTTCCATAGAGAGTAAGATAGTTTTACCTTGATAGACAAGTTTTCATCCTCTCATTGGATTTGATGATGTTCCATAGAGAGTAAGATAGTTTTACCTTGATAGACAAGTTTTCATCCTCTCATTGGATTTAATGATGTTCCATAGACAGTAAGACAGTTTTACCTTGATAGACAAGTTTTCATCCTCTCATTGGATTTGATGAGCTTCCATAGAAAGTAAGATAGTTTTACCTTGATAGACAAGTGTTCATCCTCTCATTGGATTTGATGAGGTTCCATAGAGAGTAAGATAGTTTAACTTTGATACACAAGTTTTCATCCTTTCATCGGATTTGATGAGGTTCAATAGAGAGTAAGATAGTTTTACCTTGATAGACAAGTGTTCATCCTCTCATTGGATTTGATGAGCTTCCATAGAGAGTAAGATAGTTTTACCTTGATGGACAAGTTTTTATCCTTTCGTTGTATTTGATGAGGTTCCATAGGGAGTAAGATATTTTTACCTTGATAGACAAGTGTTCATCCTCTCATTGGATTTGATGAGGTTCCATAGGGAGTAAGATAGTTTTACCTTGATAAACAAGTTGTCATCCTCTCATTGGATTTGATGAGCTTCCATAGAGAGTAAGATAGTTTTACCTTGACAGACAAGTTTTTATCCTTTCGTTGTATTTGATGAGGTTCCATAGGGAGTAAGATATTTTTACCTTGATAGACAAGTGTTCATCCTCTCATTGGATTTGATGAGGTTCCATAGGGAGTAAGATAGTTTTACCTTGATAAACAAGTTGTCATCCTCTCATTGGATTTGATGAGCTTCCATAGAGAGTAAGATAGTTTTACCTTGATAGACAAGTGTTCATCCTCTCATTGGATTTGATGAGGTTCCATAGAGAGTAAGATAGTTTTACCTTGATAGACAAGTGTTCATCCTCTCATTGGATTTGATGAGCTTCCATAGAGAGTAATATAGTTTTACCTTGATAGACAAGTTTTCATCCTCTCATTGGATTTGATGAGGTTCCATAGAGAGTAATATAGTTTTACCTTGATAGACAAGTGTTCATCCTCTCATTGGATTTGATGGGGTTCCATAGACAGTAATATAGTTTTACCTTGATAGACAAGTTTTCATCCTCTCATTGGATTTGATGATGTTCCATAGAGAGTAAAATAGTTTTACTTTGATAGACAAGTTTTCATCCTCTTATTGGATTTGATAATGTTCCATAGAGAGTAATATAGTTTTACCTCGATAGACAAGTTTTCATCCTCTCATTGGATTTGAAGAGGTTCCATATAGAGAAAGACAGTTTTACCTTGATAGACAAGTTTTCATCCTCTCATTGGATTTGATGAGGTTCCATAGAGAGTAAGATAGTTTTACCTTGATAGACAAGTGTTCATCCTCTCATTGAATTTGATGAGGTTGCATAGACAGTGAGACAGTTTTACCTTGATAGACAAGTTTTATTCTTCTCATTGAATTTGATGAGGTTGCATAGACAGTGAGATAGTTTTACCTTGATAGACAAGTTTTCATCCTCTCATTGGATTTGATGAGGTTCCATAGACAGTGAGATAGTTTGACCTTGATAGACAAGTTTTCATCCTCTCATTGGATTTGATGAGGTTCCATATAGAGTAAGATAGTTTTACCTTGATAGACAAATTGTCAACCCCTAATTGGATTTGATGAGGTTCCATAGAGAGTAAGATAGTTTTACCTTGATAGACAAGTGTTCATTCTCTCATTGGATTTGATAAGGTTCCATAGACAGTGAGATAGTTTTACCTTGATAGACAAGTTTTCATCCACTCATTGAATTTGATGAGGTTCCATAGACAGTGAGATAGTTTTACCTTGATAGACAAGTTTTCATCCTCTCATTGGATTTGATGAGGTTCCATATAGAGTAAGATAGTTTTACCTTGATAGACAAGTGTTCATCCTCTCGTTGGATTTGATAAGGTTCCATAGACAGTGAGATAGTTTTACCTTGATAGACAAGTTTTCATCCACTCATTGAATTTGATGAGGTTCCATAGACAGTGAGATAGTTTTACCTTGATAGACAAGTTTTCATCCTCTCATTGGATTTGATGAGGTTCCATATAGAGTAAGATAGTTTTACCTTGATAGACAAATTTTCAACCCCTAATTGGATTTGATGAGGTTCTATAGAGAGTAAGATAGTTTTACATTGATAGACAAGTGTTCATCCTCTCATTGGATTTGACGAGGTTCCATTGAGAGTAAGACAGTTTTACCTTGATAGACAAGTTTTCATCCTCTCATTGGATTTGATGAGGTTCCATATAGAGTAAGATAGTTTTACCTTGATAGACAAATTTTCAACCCCTAATTGGATTTGATGAGGTTCCATAGAGAGCAATATAGTTTTACCTTGATAGACAAGTGTTCATCCTCTCGTTGGATTTGATGAGGTTCCATAGAGAGTAAGATAGTTTTACCTTGATATACAAGTTTTCATCCTCTCATTGGATTTAATGATGTTACATAGACAGTAAGATAGTTTTACCTTGATAGACAAGTTTTCATCCTCTCATTTGATTTGATGAGGTTCCATAGAGAGTAAGATAGTTTTACCTTGATAGACAAGTGTTCATCCTCTCATTGGATTTGATGAGGTTCCATAGACAGTAAGATAGTTTTACCTTGATAGACACGTTTTCATCCTCTCATTGGATTTGATGAGCTTCCATAGAGAGTAAGATAGTTTTACCATGATAGACAAGTTTTCATCCTCTCATTGGATTTGATGAGCTTCCATAAAGAGTAAGATAGTTTTACCTTGATAGACAAGTGTTCATCCTCTCATTAGATTTGATGAGGTTCCATAGAGAGTAAGATAGTTTTACCTTGATAGACAAGTTTTCATCCTCTCATTGGATATGATGAGGTTCCTTAGAGAGTAAGATAGTTTTACCTTGATAGACAAGTGCTCATCCTCTCATTGGATTTGATGAGATTCCATAAAGAGTAAGATAGTTTTACCTTGATAGATAAGTTTTCATCCTCTCATTGGATTTGATGAGGTTCCATAGAGAGTAAGATAGTTTTACCTTGATAGACAAGTGCTCATCCTCTCATTAGATTTGATGAGGTTTCATAGAGAGTAAGATAGTTTTAACTTGATAGACAAGTGCTCATTCTCTCATTGGATTTGATGAGGTTCCATAGAGAGTAAGATAGTTTTACCTTCATAGATAAGTTTTCATCCTCTCATTGGATTTGATGAGGTTCCATAGAGAGTAAGATAGTTTTACCTTGATAGACAAGTATTCATCCTCTCATTGGATTTGATGAGGTTCCATTGAGAGTAAGATATTTTTACCTAGATAGACAAGTTTTCATCCTCTCATTGGATTTGTTGAGGTTCCATAGGGAGTAAGATAGTTTTACCTTGATAGACAAGTGTTCAACCTCTCATTAAATTTGATGAGGTTCCATGAAGAGTAAGATAGTTTGACCTTGATAGACAAGTGTTCATCCTTTCATTGGATTTGATGAGGTTCCATAGACGGTAAGAAAGTTTTACCTTGATAGACAAGTTTTCATCCTCTCATTGGATTTGATGAGGTTCCATAGAGAGTAAGATAGTTTTACCTTGATAGACAAGTGTGCATCCTCTCATTGGATTTGATGAGGTTCCATAGACAGTAATATAGTTTTACCTTGCTAGACAAGTTTTCATTCTCTCATTGGATTTGATGAGGGTCCATAGAGAGTAAGATAGTTTTACCTTGATAGACAAGTTTTTATTCTCTCATTGGATTTGATGAGGGTCCATAGAGAGTAAGATAGTTTTACCTTGATAGACAAGTTTTCATCCTCTCATTGGATTTGATGAGGTTCCATAGACAGTGAGATAGTTTGACCTTGATAGACAAGTTTTCATCCACTCATTGGATTTGATGAGGTTCCATATAGAGTAAGATAGTTTTACCTTGATAGACAAATTTTCAACCCCTAATTGGATTTGATGAGGTTCCATAGAGAGTAAGATAGTTTTACCTTGATAGACAAGTGTTCATTCTCTCATTGGATTTGACGAGGTTCCATTGAGAGTAAGACAGTTTTACCTTGATAGACAAGTGTTCATCCTCTCGTTGGATTTGATGAGGTTCTATAGACAGTGAGATAGTTTTACCTTGATAGACAAGTTTTCATCCTTTCATTGAATTTGAAGAGGTTCCATAGACAGTGAGATAGTTTTACCTTGATAGACAAGTTTTCATCCTCTCATTGGATTTGATGAGGTTCCATATAGAGTAAGATAGTTTTACCTTGATAGACAAATTTTCAACCCCTAATTGGATTTGATGAGGTTCCATAGAGAGTAAGATAGTTTTACATTGATAGACAAGTGTTCATCCTCTCATTGGATTTGACGAGGTTCCATTGAGAGTAAGACAGTTTTACCTTGATAGACAAGTTTTCATCCTCTCATTGGATTTGATGAGGTTCCATATAGAGTAAGATAGTTTTACCTTGATAGACAAATTTTCAACCCCTAATTGGATTTGATGAGGTTCCATAGAGAGCAATATAGTTTTACCTTGATAGACAAGTGTTCATCCTCTCGTTGGATTTGATGAGGTTCCATAGAGAGTAAGATAGTTTTACCTTGATATACAAGTTTTCATCCTTTCATTGGATTTAATGATGTTACATAGACAGTAAGATAGTTTTACCTTGATAGACAAGTGTTCATCCTCTCATTTGATTTGATGAGGTTCCATAGAGAGTAAGATAGTTTTACCTTGATAGACAAGTGTTCATCCTCTCATTGGATTTGATGAGGTTCCATAGACAGTAAGATAGTTTTACCTTGATAGACAAGTTTTCATCCTCTCATTGGATTTGATGAGCTTCCATAGAGAGTAAGATAGTTTTACCATGATAGACAAGTTTTCATCCTCTCATTGGATTTGATGAGCTTCCATAAAGAGTAAGATAGTTTTACCTTGATAGACAAGTGTTCATCCTCTCATTAGATTTGATGAGGTTCCATAGAGAGTAAGATAGTTTTACCTTGATAGACAAGTTTTCATCCTCTCATTGGATATGATGAGGTTCCTTAGAGAGTAAGATAGTTTTACCTTGATAGACAAGTGCTCATCCTCTCATTGGATTTGATGAGATTCCATAAAGAGTAAGATAGTTTTACCTTGATAGATAAATTTTCATCCTCTCATTGGATTTGATGAGGTTTCATAGAGAGTAAGATAGATTTACCTTGATAGACAAGTGCTCATCCTCTCATTAGATTTGATGAGGTTTCATAGAGAGTAAGATAGTTTTAACTTGATAGACAAGTGCTCATCCTCTCATTGGATTTGATGAGGTTCCATAGAGAGTAAGATAGTTTTACCTTCATTGATAAGTTTTCATCCTCTCATTGGATTTGATGAGGTTCCATAGAGAGTAAGATAGTTTTACCTTGATAGACAAGTTTTCATCCTCTCATTGGATTTGTTGAGGTTCCATAGGGAGTAAGATAGTTTTACCTTGATAGACAAGTGTTCAACCTCTCATTAAATTTGATGAGGTTCCATGAAGAGTAAGATAGTTTGACCTTGATAGACAAGTGTTCATCCTTTCATTGGATTTGATGAGGTTCCATAGACAGTAAGGAAGTTTTACCTTGATAGACAAGTTTTCATCCTCTCATTGGATTTGATGAGGTTCCATAGAGAGTAAGATAGTTTTACCTTGATAGACAAGTGTTCATCCTCTCATTGGATTTGATGAGGTTCCATAGACAATAATATAGTTTTACCTTGATAGACAAGTTTTCATTCTCTCATTTGATTTGATGAGGGTCCATAGAGAGTAAGATAGTTTTACCTTGATAGACAAGTTTTCATTCTCTCATTGGATTTGATGAGGTTCCATAGAGAGTGAGATAGTTTTACCTTGATAGACAAGTGTTCATCCTCTCATTGTATTTGATGAGGTTCCATAGAGAGTAAGATAGTTTTACCTTGATAGACAAGTTTTCATCCTCTCATTGGATTTGATGAGGGTCCATAGAGAGTAATATAGTTTTACCTTGATAGACAAGTGTTCATCCTCTCATTGTATTTGATGAGGGTCCATAGAGAGTAAGATAGTTTTACCTTGATGGACAAGTTTTCATCCTCTCATTGGATTTGATGAGGGTCCATAGAGAGTAAGATAGTTTTACCTTGATAGACAAGTTTTTATTCTCTCATTGGATTTGATGAGGTTCCATAGAGAGTAAGATAGTTTTACCTTGATAGATAAGTTTTCATCCTCTCATTGGATTTGATGAGCTTCCATAGAGAGTAATATAGTTTTACCTTGATAGACAAGTTTTCGTCCTTTCATTGGATTTGATGAGGTTCCATAGAGAGTAAGATAGTTTTACCTTGATAGACAAGTTTTCATTCTATCATTGGATTTGATGAGGTTCCATAGAGAGTAAGATAGTTTTACCTTGATAGACAAGTGTTCATCCTCTCATTGGATTTGATGAGATTCCATAGAGAGTAAGATAGTTTTACCTTGATAGACAAGTTTTCATCCTCTCATTGGATTTGATGAGGTTCCATAGAGAGTAATATAGTTTTACCTTGATAGACAAGTGTTCAACCTCTCATTGGATTTGATGAGGTTCCATAGAGAGTAATATAGTTTTACCTTGATAGACAAGTTTTCATCCTTTCATTGGATTTGATGAGGTTCCATAGAGAGTAAGATAGTTTTACCTTGATAGACAAGTTTTAATCCTCTTATTGGATTTGATGAGGTTCCATAGAGAGTAGTATAGTTTTACTTTGATAGACAAGTTTTCATCCTCTCATTGGATTTGATGAGGTTCCATAGAGAGTAAAATAGTTTTACCTTGATAGACAAGTTTTATCCTTTCATTGGATTTGACGAGGTTCCATAGAAAGTAAGATACCATTCCTTTAGTTCAACTGGAAAAGACAAAGATTTCAATTCTCGTAAGCTGATAATTTAATGGTTCTACATGTGAAGCAGGATCTGCTTACCCTTCCGCCCTTCTGGAGCACCTGAGATCACTCCTAGTTTTTGGTGGGGTTTGTGTTGCTCATTCTTTAGTTTTTTATGTTGTGTCATGTGTACTATTGTTTGTCTGTTTGTCTTTTTATTTTCAGCCATGTCGTTGTTAGTTTATTTTCGATTGATGAGTTTCACTGTTCCTCTGGTATCTTTCGTCCCTCTTTTAATTAAAAACATTGTACTTTTTTCTTTTTGCTGTATCGTGAGATTGATTGGTGTTTCTTTGTTCAAAGCATCACTGGAATTAAAAGTAATCCTAAACGTTTAACACATCATTTCCGTCGAATATGGCGGGGGAAAAAAGGCGGGATTTTACCAGGTATATGACCATTTGGTTTTGTCTGTTTTTGGGAACCTACTTTATTAATTTAACATAAAAAAAACTATACCGGTGCTGCGGTTGTCAATGAAACTAACAACGCCGCCATAGGTTAAATAGCGATAACAGATTATCATTGGTCATCTCAACTCGATTGCTTTTCAAACTTTCGCCGTGCCGCCTCAAGCGAGAAATCAATCTTGTTGAGATGACCAACGATGTTAAATCTATAAATATTGATGAATAAATTATACTAACTAGAGGCTCTAAAGAGCCTGTGTCGCTCACCTTGGTCTATGTGAATATTAAACAAAGGAGGAAGATGGATTCATGACAAAATTGTGTTTTGGTGATGGTGATGTGTTTGTACATCTTACTTTACTGAAGATTTTTGTAAAAGATTACTAAGATTTACGAAAAATGGTTAAAAATTGACTATAAAGGGCAATAACTCCTAAAGGGGTCAACTGACTATTTCAGTCATGTTGACTTATTTGTAAATCTTACTTTGCTGAACATTATTGCTGTTTACAGTTTATCTCTATCTATAATTATATTCAAGATAATAACCAAAAACAGCAAAATTTCCTGAAAATTACCAGTTCAGGGGCAGCAACCCAACAACAGGTTGTCCGATTCATCTGAAAATTTCAGGGCAGATAGATCTTGACCTGATAAACAATTTTACTTCATGTCAGATTTACTTTAAATGCTTTGGTTTTTGAGTTGTATGCCAAAAACTGAATTTTACCCCATATGTTCAATTTAAGCCGTGGCGGCCATCTTGGTTGGTTGGCCGGGTCACGCCACACATTTTTAAACTAATTATCCCAATGATGATTGTGGCCAAGTTTGGTTTAATTTGGCCCAGTAGTGCTGTTTACAGTTTATCTCTATCTATAATAATATTCAAGATAATAACCAAAAACAGCAAAAATTCCTGAAAATTACCAATTCAGGGGCAGCAACCCAACAACGGGTTGTCGGATTAATCTGAAAATTATAGGGCAGATAGATCTTGACCTGATAAACAATTTTATCCCCATGTCAGATTTGCTCTGAATGCTTTGGTTTTTGAGTTATAAGCCAAAAACTGCATTTTACCCCTATGTTCTATTTTTAGCCATGGCGGCCATCTTGGTTGGTTGGCCGGGTCGCACCACACATTTTTTAAACTAGATACCCCAATGATGATTGTGATCAAGTTTGGTTTAATTTGGCCCAGCAGTTTCAGAGGAGAAGATTTTTGTAAAAGTTAACAATGACGACGGACGCCGGACGACGGACGACGGACGACGGACGCCGGTCGCCGGACGCTGGACGACGGACGCCGGACGCAAAGTGATGGGAAAAGCTCACGTGGCCCTTCGGGCCACGTGAGCTAAAAACTTAAATTTTGAAAGTCCGTTTTCTTCGGGTTTTGATTAACTCTTTGTTCCTGTAATAATAAAAAAATGCTTACCATCGACTTTAATATCATGAACGAATTTTTAACACATATATAAAAAAAAAAAGAAAAATTAGAAAAAAAACAATAAGGTCTTTCCTCTCGTAGAGGAAAGACCTTCATAAACTCACCATTGCAACCATAATTAAAGTTTAGTAATTGCGCCAGACGCGCGTTTCGTCTACCAAAGACTCATCAGTACGCTTGAATAAAAAAAGTTTAAAAGGCCAAATAAAGTGCGAAGTTGAAGAGCACTGAGGAGTGCGAAGTTGAAGAGCACTGAGGACCAAAAATTCCCTAAGTTTTTGCCAAATACAGCTAAGGTAATCTATTCCCCTCTTAAAAACCTCAACTCATGGCGTACATCGTATTTCTCTTCAACCAAGAGTTTCAAAGGTTTACGAATCCGGGTGTAAACATTGATAACTGTGTTATCTTTTAAACTCCATGATTTTTAAAAATACAAAAAGCTGAAATGATCATCCGAGTTTGAGAATCAGTGTCATCTGTCAAAAGCAGTGTCTCATAAACCAAATGACTTATAAATTGGAAAGACAATACGCATTGCCTGTGTTTCGATTCAGTGATGATACGACTTCGCGGGCTTATATCATAATCAGCATAATCATATGCGGATTGTTAATTGTGATTAAGCATGGTAGGTGATAAATGCATATAATAAGACGCTAACCCTGTCTGCGTTACTCAATGTCGGTCAGTTTGAAGGTCATGCAATTTCCTAGTTTTGTTTCCAAATACAATGATGTAGCAAGTGAGGTAATAGGACAACTATCATCAAGGGACCTTCATTTGAGGGTCATGTGTGGTATTAGGACAAGTATCACCAAGTGACCTTCATTTGAAGGTCATGTGTGGTAATAGGACAACTATCGTTAAGAGACTTCCATTTGAGGGTCAAGAATGCTCTAAACTTCGTACTGTATTTTGGCCTTTTAAACGTCTTTGGTTAAAGCGTGATGATTTTCTTATGACGAAACATGAGCCAAGCATACACAGTTTAAACACTGATAGACTAGCTATGATGAGTTTATTCGCCTCTTCTTAACATTATTATTATATTTGAAATTCAAAATGCTGATATCGCCTCAAGTATTTGTTTCAATAATTGAATGATACATACCCCTAGCTATCATGCTGTTTAGTTTTAATAAAACTTTCCACTTTCCTATAGGATTTTCTCCCCATAAATGAACAACTTTATAAGTCCAAGTAAAGGTGTCTGAGATAGTGGCAGTGACTAATGCATCGGCGATCCGTTGAGGAAGTAGAACTACTTTTGTCCCACTGGGAGAAATCAGGTACACTTCAACTGCTCCCCTACAGCATGAGAAATCAAAACTCACTGTAGCCATTACATGTTCTAAATAACGGATTGGACAATCGTAACGGGAGACATAAATTCTACTTCTGGCTTTTGATCTTTCCTGTAAAATCCTACAAGAAGAGGAACAATTTATAACTTAAAATTTAGTAATTTTCAAATCAATTAAAAAAATTCATTACAAGTATTTTTTCGCCGTAACAATTTCATTAATCCACAATTACGCAAAACAATGTATTTGGAACGCAAAAAAAAACAACACGTAACGACGTTGTCATAAGCCCAGAAGCCAGCACTTGGTAACTGACATCATTGTGTTGGAAACCAAATCATTTGTTGATACTGATTGATACACATATGCACAAAGCTTAAAACAAATATGGTTAAAAATCAGAGATCCAGTTTAACTTTTGTTTTATATTGTTTACTGCTCCGTGAGAAAGATTCAGTATGATTTGCATCACATGCAATTTTTGGTCTGTCTAAGATCAGTTACAAATAGTAAAATTACAAAAATACTAACCTCCGAGGAAAATTCATTTTTCCTAATCAAATGGCAAAATCAAAAGCCCAAACACATAAAACGAAATGAAAACAACTGTCATATTCCTGACTTGGTACGGGCATTTTCATTTGTAAAAAATAGTGAATTAAACCTAGTTTTAAAGCTAGCTAGACCTCTCACTTGTATGACAGGCGCATCAAATTCCGTTAAAATTACGAAAAATTACCACAAACATTTTAATCATGACTAAACCTTGTTTTATCATTGTTGGACTTTAAATAAACAAATGTGTAAGAGAATAACATCATTCGTGAATCACCAGAATGGCTGACCGAGTTAGAAGCGGCCGACAGATTCTCTCTGACAAATTATACCTCACTTTATCAGTAGTAGGAATGTGTTCCGTTGCTCTGTTCTATCTCTTAAAAGGTTATCTTTTCTTTTTTCACGTGTCGTTTTTTTTCAATTTAATTTAACAAAAGAGCACACCGAGTTGCTCTTCAAGTCCACAAAGTGTAATCTAACATACGTTCCAACATTAGAGTAAAAAAACTATGGAACTGGTACACACCTTTTATATTCAATTGATCAACAATTAGTGGGTTAAAAAAGATATTTCAATTTTATTGCCAAAAAATGAAATGTTTGCACCAAAGGGAGATAATTTGGAGCTTTTTCGATGATATCTAAGTCACCTGGGGCCTACACGAAATGATTTTTTGGAATGATTTTTGTACCATGTGATAAAGTAACAACTACTTTAAGTAATGAATAAAATTTGTAATAAAAAATTAATGTTTAATTTTTTTTTGAAAATCTTATACCCGCGAGCCTCCTTAAACTAAATTTTACTCTTTATGAACATTAGTGCATTAAAGTTATCACCTTAATGCCTTATATAATTGAAACTCGTGTTTACTTAATTTAGGAAGTCTGTTATAATGAATATACATGTATAGATATTTTTGGCAATACTGCTTATATATGAACAAATGCACCAGCAGTACCAATTTCGTAAAGCTATACATTTTTTGTACATTAAAAAAAACCAACATAATATTGATCATTATTAAAAAAAGGACATAACATAACTTTTCCTTCCTTAGCCAAAGGCAACATGTTTAGCAACTATAATTGCACTTTGATATTTTATTTTATTCCAATACATGAAGCATACCCTGCTGAGTTCACACGTATTTCAAATTGATTTAATTGGCACTCCAAACATTTTACGTTCTAACCTCATTTCTCATTCAAATTGCAATGCACGTCAAATTTGCCTTACTGTCTTAATGATGTTATCTTTTAATTCCTATTAACAAAAAGGTATTTCTAATGCGAATTGGATAAAATGAATTAAAAAAGAAGAGTGGGTGAATGTGATTAGCGAATTAGATTCGAATTGAACGTACATGTGAACAAGGCATCAGTATTCTAGATACATGTATAGGTATATCTATAAGTATGTCTTAACAAGTGACAACTCTTTGGCAGAAAACACATATTATATTCATGATATATTTAAAGTTACTAATCAAATTAGCTCTCATTATGCAATTGTTCATCTAGCCTTTCTTTTATTGCATTAAGCACTTGTAACATTTTGTCCTCATTATTGTTCATTATTTGCATATATGTATTTATAGATTTTTAAAGATGACAAGAAGAAAAAATTGGAGGGCAGCAGAGGCTAAACGTGGTGTGAAAAACCCACAGAAAAAGACACTGACGGACTTGACTGGGGATACTGGCCCCATAAACAGTACTAAAATTGACCTTGACCTGGGTGATACTGACACCCTTAACAACAGTTACTCAAAAAATATGGGGGATGCTGACCTCCACGCAAATATAAACAACAGTAACTCAAATAACATGGGGGATACTGACCTCCACTCAAATATAAACAACAGTAACTCAAATAATATGGGGGATACTGACCTCCACATAAATATAAACAACAGTAACTTGAAACTACTTAAAAATATCTGAATTGAATAAACTTGAAATATCTGAACTAAATATACTTGAAATATCAGAATTGAATGAACTTGAAATATCTGAATTAGATAAACTTGAACTATCTGAGTTGAAACAAAACAGTAACAATAACTGTGCAAAAGAATTGAATCAAAACAGTAACAACAACTGTGCAAAAAAAAACTTGTCATATACAAACAGGTTTTCTGTTAAATGAATCAAACAATAGTTATGCCAAAACAGATTCTCATAGTAATATCCTAACTGATCTGTTGCAAGACCAATATGAACAACCTAGAAATAATTCAGAAGAAGTGCTATCAAAATATTTCAATTCTTTTAATGCAAACTTGATTAAATTTGGAACTTTTGACCAGTATGCCACACAATTTGCTGCTCAAAGCAGGGGAAACCAATGTACTTGTAGTTGTTTAGTTTTCTTATCTCTTTCTTCTTTAAATTTTGATTCAAAGACACTGAACCTGGATTATATTTTAAATAAAGGAGATGAAATTTACAGGAAGCATGTTCAAGAACTAATAACACAGGGATTATTTAAAAATATGCTTTTGAATTTTGATGAAATTCCTGTCAAAATTGAAATTCCTGAAGGGATTTTTATAATTAACAAACAAAATATTCTGTTTGGTATAGCTTTACAGTATCAAGAGTTGACTGGATTTCTCTCATAACAAGAAGCAATTCAAAAATTGTATTAAGCAGTCAAACAAATTTCTTATAATGATTGGAGCCATATGTTCGGCAGTTTATTATTGTAATCATATATACTATTTTTTTGACACTCATTCTCATTCAGAATGTACACTGAATAATCCATTAGATTCCTCTGGCAAAAGTATTTGATTGGATTTGCTGACTTACATGACCTCCTCAGTTACTTGTATGCTTTTTACACAAGTTTACAAATTGATTTACACTCTCAATATGAAATTTTACCTGTATGTATCAGTAGTAAAGATGCTGAGAAAGATGTGACCAAACAGATTAAGAATTATTTCGATGATCAGAAACTAAGGAACACAAAACAAAAAAATAATTCTTACCAGTATATAAAGGTACCCAAATTTGTATATATGAAAAAGTACATGCAAAATAGAAGAAAAGATAAAAATTATAGAAAGACTGAAGCAGATAGAAAGAAGTCTAAGAGAGATGCTTCTGATATAAGACAGATAGAGAGACAAAGAGAACTTGCTGCTAAAAGAGAAGTAAGAAAGGATAAAAATTATAGAAAGACTGAAGCAGATAGAAAGAAGTCTCAGAGAGAAAATTCTGATTTAAGACAGATAGAAAGACAAAGAGAACTTCTTGCTAAAAGAGATGCTAGAAAGAATGAAGATTTCAATAAAAGAGAACTTGCTGCTAAAAGAGAGGCTAGAAAGAATGATGTTTTCAAAAGAAATGAAACAGAAAAGAAAAAAATGCCAGACAAGATGAAGACTACAGAAAACATGAGTCCGAACGGGACTTCCACAGAAAACAAGAATATAGGTCACATCCAGAAAATTTAGAACATGAGCGTTTGAAGAAACAGAGTTCTAGACAGAACAAACTAGATATAGACAGATGTTATAATAAGACAATTAAAAGTAATAAAAGAAAAAACATTGATTTCACAGATCATGAAAAAAAACTAAAAAAGAAAAGAGTTCAAGGTATAACTCTTGATGCTTGCATAAGAAATTTTAAAACAAAAATTAATGATGGTCCTACATGTATATGTACTTCATGTGAACAAACTTGGTTTTGTGATTCTGTAGTTAATTCTAAAACTGTCAAAATGACCACTCCTGCTAACATGTCACATTGCTTTACTAATTTTAAGTCTGTACAAGACATAGAATGGATATGTCATACTTGTCTCAATGCAATAAAAAAACAAAGAATTCTAATATAATTTTTGGCATGTTACACTACAATAAATTCACTTCCACATACATTAGAGAAATCAGGTACAATATCAGTTAAACTGAAGAAGAAGCTGGAATTCAAAAAGTGTGATTTTAGTGAAAATGTGAGACCATTTGCTGTCATTTGTGCATTACATTATTTGATGAGAACAAGCGACTTGTACAAGTTTTCTGGAATAGAAATAAATGAGGATTGGATTACCGAAATCGCCAAAATAAATGAAGAAACACATGAAAATGAAAACAAAAGTACAGAAAAAGAGGATAACCAAGATCAGAATGATTCAGATAATGACTCCGATCATTTCAGTGAAGAAGATGAAAGTGAAACGCATGTTTGAAACATAGATACACTGTTAGATCACATTTCAGACGACAAGCCACTATGTGATACAGGTTTCACTTTTGCTCCTGGTGAAGGTTAACGACCAATTAGTCTCTACAGTGATCCTGATGCAGAGTACTTATCTTTTCCAACTATATTCTGTGGTCAAAGAAGGCCAGATAACAAAGACAGGTCTGTCTCTGTTCACTATACTGATATTGTCAAATGGGAACTAAGGTCCATGGATAGGAGAGTAGCACAGTCTGTACCAAATATATTTTATAAGTTAATAAAAAAATCAGTTAAAAAACATTAGTGATAAGGTCAATCTTGCTCTAAGAAGGTGTCAATCAGAAGGAAAAAAATGGACAGCAAAAGATGTACTCAATCCTAACACTGTAAACGATCTCGTAAGATTAGATGAAGGTTATTATATCTTTAGAAGTTAAAGAAATTCTCCAGTATACCTTGAAAAGAGGAAGAAAGATTTGTTTGCGATGATCAGACAGTTGGGTCTTCCAACATGGTTTGGCTCTCTTTCATCTGCAGACACTAATTGGAAAGATTTGTTACGAATTCTTGGCAAATTAAATGATGGCAAAGAATATACTGACAATGAATTGGAAGAAATGGATTGGCATCAGAAATCTAAACTTGTTCAGAAAGACCCTGTGACATGCTCTAGGTATTTTGATTATCGTGTCCAACAGTTTATTAGCTTGGTGTTGAAAAGTGATCATGATCCTATTGGAAAATTGACAGATTTTTTTTATAAAGTTGAATTTCAACAGAGAGGTTCACCACATATTCATATCTTGATTTGGATTGAAAATGCACCAGTTTATGAAAGCGATTCAAATGAAGATGTTGTAGCATTTATTGATAAATATGTCTCCTGTTCACTTTTAGAAAATAATACTAGTTTAGTCAATTTGCAGGTTCATAAACATTCAAAAACATGCAGAAAAAAAGGTCACCAAATTTGTCGTTTTGGTTTCCCCCTTCCACCTATGAAACCAACAGTAACAGCCTTTGAAAGAAAATGATGACATTGAAAAGTACCAAGCTATATATAAAGAAATACAACACGAAATTAATACACTTCACAATTCTGAAGATATAGACCAGATGACATATGACATGTTTTTAGATGATGTGTTACAAATGGATGATGAAAATTACATTAAGGCCATAAGAAGCAACTTGAGTGGTCCAAAAGTTTTTTCTCAAACGAAAACCATCTAAAGTCCGTGTTAATGGTTACATGAAAACTGTTTTGATAGCCTAGCAAGCAAATCATGATTTACAGTTTGTTTTAGATGCATTTGCATGTGCAGTATATATTGTTTCATATATAAGCAAGTCACAAAAAGGTATGAGTGCATTACTAGACCAAGCAGCAAAAGAAGCACGACAGGGAAATTTAGACTTGAAGCATCAAGTAAGGCACATTGGGAATTACTTTTCAAATTCTGTTGAAACAAGCGCACAAGAAGCAACATACTTAACACTACAGATGCCTTTAACAAAAGCTACAAGACAAGTTGTATTCATTAACACGTCTCCAAAACACAAAAGAACTTTTCTCCTCAAGCAATCATCGGCCCTAGAAAAACTAGGCTCTACTGAAATAGAATCAGACAATGATATTAAAAGATACTCGCGTAGACCAAAACAACTGGAGAACTGGTGTCTAGCAGACTATGTATCTCAGCTTGAATTGCAGTATCCTAAAACTTCAGAGTCCTCAAATGATCACGAAACAGAAGAGCAAGATCATGAATCTGAAAGTGAAAATGAAGAGGCAAATGCAGATATTATAGAAGAAATTAATAACAAAATCGACATAACCCTGAATAATGGTATTCGAATATATCAAAGAAAAACACCTAAGGTTATAAGATATGTTAAATACAATTACAAGACTGACTCTGAAAACTTCTACAGAGAACGCTTAATGTTATTTTATCCATGGAGAAATGAACTTTCAGATTTGCAATGCGGACATGAAACATTCGAAAACATGTACTTGACTGTTGCAAGACTATTAGAAAAAAAAGCTAAGCAATATGAAGGAAAAGTGGTAGATCTAGAGAAAGCTATAGAAGAGGCAGAAAACGATTGTAATGAGAATGATCAAATAGCACCTGCCACACTGCAAGTAGAAATGGAAGATGCTGAAATAGGCCCAACAGAATCTGAACAGTATGTACATTTCAATCCAGATAGACCAACAGAACATAGACTGTATGATATGTCCCGTGAAGTTGGAATAGAAGCAAGAACAGTAGAATTGACAAATCATGCAAACAGAATAAGTGAGAGGGATTATTTTGATTTGATAAGATCCTTGAATAAGAAAGAGTGGGAATTTTTCCAACATATTGTCACATGGGTTAAAACAAAACATGAACCATTTTATACATTTTTGACAGGTGGAGCAGGATGTGGAAAATCTGTAGTTGTCAGAACAATATTTCAAGCTTTACACAGACACTTATGTTCTATTGAAGGTGAGGACCCTGACGATATTAGAATTCTTCTTTGTGCTCCTACTGGAAAGGCAGCTTACAATATAAACGGTCTGACCATTCACAATGCTTTCCAGATACAACCAAATAAAGGACTTGACCAGTCATTGTCATGCGATGTTCTCAATACACTCAGAATGAAATACAGAAATTTGTCTATGATTTTGATTGATGAAATTTCTATGGTTGGAAACAAAATGTTCTCTTTACTGGAGAGAAGGCTGAAAAAAATCAAGGGAAGCAACTGTTCATTTGGTGGTGTGAGTATCATAGCTATTGGTGACTTTTTCCAACTCCAACCTGTATTTGACAGCTGGATTTTCAATGATCTTAGCAAAGGATTAACAGCATTAGCTCCTAATTACTGGAAATTATTATTTTCTTTTCATGAACTTACCGAAATAATGAGATAAAAGGATGATTTAGAATTTGCTATATTACTAAATAGGTTGAGACAAAATCAGCTGACTGAAAATGATTTTGCAGTTTTAAGTACCAGAACTGTTTCAATTAGTGATCCAACATACAGATCCAATGCAACTTATTTGTTTGTTGAAAATGCTTTAGTGGATAATTTCAATTTGTAATACATATCTAAATTATGCTCACAAAAGGTTAAAGTTAAAGCAGTTGACACAGTTTGTGGGGATTTACCAGCATCTGTAAAAACAAAATTACTTAGTTCTTTACCTGAAAAACAGTCTGATACAGCCAATCTTGCAAAAGAAGTAGTATCAGCAATCGGGATGAAATATGATCTTACAGCTAATATTGAAGTCACTGATGGTCTTACAAATGGTTCAACTTGTGAACTTAAATTGATTGAGTGCAAAACTACATCTTTAAGACCAAGTATCATATGGGTTAAGTTTGAAGATGCCAGAATTGGTGCTAACAATAGAAGAAAATATTCACACTTGTACGGAAAAGATGTTGAAAAAATATGGACTCCAATGTTTGACATTAAAAGGTCATTTACTTATAAATATAAGACCTTTGAAAGAATTCAGTTTCCTCTTCGCCCAGCAGCCGGAAAAACGATTCATAAATCGCAAGGAGATACATTACATGAGGTTGTTGTTAGTCTGAAATCAAAACGTAAAGGGAAAATACCACATATTCACTATGTTGCGCTAAGCAGAGTAACATCTTTAACTAGATTACAGATATTAGATCTCAATCAAGAAGCAATAGCTGTAACAGATTGTGTTCGACAAGAATTACACAGACTAAGGACAGATGCAACTCTACAGTTGTGCTTTAAGCCATTGTACAACTTATCAAGTAACTATTTTAAAGTAGTTTTTAACAACTCAAGGTCATTGCATGCTCATTTTAATGATCTTATATCAGACCCTAACATCTTGGATGCTGATGTAATTGGTATTGCTGAATCAAGACTTATTTCAACAGATGAAAATGACCATTTTCATGTACCTGGGTTTGAAACACCAGTTCGATTAGACCAAAAGCAAACAAACTTTAATACAAGACCACCTCATGGATTGGTATTATATTATCGAAATGATTGTATACTTCACAATACAGTCACTTTCTCAACTCCATCTTTAGAGTTTGTTATAGCAGACATAATACCACCCACCAAAGGTGTTTTTCAGGTTGTCTTTGTTTACAAAGCACCAAACAGCAAATTGCAACAACTAAAAGATACTTTCCTTGCAAACCTTCTTCCTGATGTGTATTTAAGACATCCAAAAATTATCATAATTGGAGACTTTAATATTGATTTAAACACTGGAAACACGTCTTTTTTAAAGTTCATGAGAGATTCATTTTGCTGTTCACAAATTGTGTCTAAACCTACTACATCTTATGGTACATTCTTGGACTTAATTTTCCTAAATTTTGATAGTAAGGTAAATTTTGAAACAGATGTTCTTGATTTCTATTGGTCAGATCATAAAGTTATATATGTAGCCATTGAAACACAATGATTCATCGTAATGATTATTTTATATGCCGAAACCAGCTTTGTTTAAAACAATGAAAATTAAACCCGCTGAAAAACATGACACATTTGCGGTTGCTGAAAATGCAACCTCAAATGTGCAGGAGTGGTTTTAAAGGAAAATGTGTTTCCACTCCAACAGATTTGCCTTTTCATAAGTAGTAATAGAAATGAGTTGGCTTCAAGACTCCTGATATCCAGTTTAACCTGTATAGAAGAAAGCTTCTTTACAGCTTTCTTCTTTATAGGTACATTGGATTAACAGTAGCAGAGGTAAAGAAATTTGAATAGACTTCCATAAAGCAAAAAGGTCCTTGATGATTGGTCAACCATTTTGCTATAGAAGAAAAGTAGAATTCCATTTATTTCAAGTCAGTAATGATTGGAGACATCAAATTTTAGAACCTCTACTACCTGAATGCTCATTTGTATCAGTGGATAGTTGTGTGCACTTTGCAAAGGGAGTTTTGAAGACCACAAGTTCCATGCCTCATTTCTCTTCCTATAAAATGATTAAATTTAACTGGCTGTTTGATGAACTGTGATTAAATAATCAAAATGTTTATGAATGTTGAAATCCTTGCTGTTATGTACATAATATTCATTGTAATTTACATATAGATAACTTGATACAATTTACAATACTTTTGTTCCCTGTATATATGATATACTAAACATTTATGTTGATTAAGTATGTACAGTTTACTTTTTGTAATGCCAAATTAATCTGTACTAGAACACACCCGCGAAATCGCGGGCATTAGAGCTTGTGAGATTTTGTGTCTCGAAAATTTCAGTAAAAGATTTCATATCTGGAGAATTTCAAAAAAAGTATCAAAATTCATAGTTCCATTATTTTCGCGTTTCTGTATACTATGAACATACGTATACCATAGATAAAGTGTATTTGCTATTAACTATGATTTTTTTTCTCTTAGACGATCACTGCTATATTTTTTGGAGAGTCTCTATCAATGCAATAATTATTGTCCTGTCCCCGAGTACTCTTATGAAATTTATGTGAAAGTTTAAAACCGAAAGTCCTGTTTGACTTGCATTAAAAAGCGAAATTGCGGACATTTTAAGCTTGGTTGAAAGTATATTTTAGACTGAATTTTTGTTAAAAAAAAATATGTCTGGAGAATTTAAGAAATGATATCAAAAGTCATATAGGTACATCGAGACAGGACAATATTTCTAAGTCCTCTCTTTTTTTCAAAGCCCGTTATTATTTTGTTTTCTGTTATATTCCATTATTTCAGTTCGCGTTTCTGTATACTTTGAACGTACGTATCTATGTTATAAATATTAAAGTCTATTAACTATTAATTCTATAAAGTTTCTTCTCCATGGCGATCACTGCTATATTATATAGAAAGTCTCTATATTTTATAGTAGTATATTAATCATAGTATACATGGGGATGATGCAGATAAACGTGAAAATAATTGTCTCGTCCCCGTCCGAGTACTTATGAAAATTGTGTGCAAGTTAAAACCGAGGTACAATAGTAGTGGTTCTAACGATCTAAAAACCACGATATGGACAACGCTCTGGTTGGCTTATTTATTAATCTTTATTATTATATATCATACGATTGGTTATCAATGTTAAAACCGGTAGTCATGTCCGACTTAAAAGTCGGTTTGATGACAGAAACTCACTGCTATATTGTATAGAGTCTCTATATATCATAATAGTATATTAATACTATTATACATGCAGATAAACGCAAAAATAATTGTCCTTTCCCCGTCTGAGAACTTGTGAAAATTATGTGCAAGTTAAAACCTAAGTATAATAGTAGTGGTTCTTACGATATAAAAACCACGATATGGACAACGCTCTGATTGGTTTGTTTATTTTTCATTTTTGTTATCTATCATACGATTGGTTCTCAATGTTAAAACCGGAAGTCATGTGTGACATGACAGTCGGTTTGATGACGGAAGCAATATTCGGACGCCTTAATTTTCGTTTTTCTCCCAAAATAACCCAAACTGAATAGTCATAAGAATGGATGACAAATGCGACTATGCATGGTACCTATAGGACACAGAGGCATGATGATTAATTTATTGTGGGAGGAAGAGAAGCGACACCCAAAATGAGGTCTTCTCGTTTAATAGTATAGATATTTATCTCATCCAATATTCATTGACTTTTCTGTTTCAGAAATGCTCTCATGTTCATATCAGACAATAAATCATTTTTGTACAAATACCACATATTTTATTATAATATAATTACTTGGAGTTCTCCAAATTGAAAAACAATCTATAAATCCAACATTTTTGATTTCTTATGATTTCAATTATGTCTTATTCTAAGTACAGGTTTGTCAAAATGTGTAAATCATTAATTCATGCAAAGGGTTAAATGTTGAGAAAAAAAGTCAAATATTGCATTAATTTGTCATTCTACTCAACTATGTGATTGCATTTTTGCTTATACATTTGATAAATATGTAGAAGTCATTTATAAAACAGAAACTAATGAACAATTCATGTAAACATTTGCTTCATAGAGAAGAAATTTTTGAACATTTGCTTAATAGAGAACAAATTTGTGACATTTGCCTATTAGAGAAGAATTTGTGAACATTTGCCTAATAGAGCAGAAATTTGTGACATTTGCCTATTAGAGAAGAATTTGTGAGCATTTGCTTAATAGAGCACAAATTTGTGAACATTTGCTTAATAGAGCAGAAATTTGTGAACATTTGCTTAATAGAGCGCACATTTGTGAACATTTGCTCAATAGAGCAGAAATTTGTGAACATTTGCTTAATAGAGAAGAAATTTGAGAACATTTATAGTAATGACTGTTAATAATAAGCCAATATAAGTAAATTCAGTAAACTAACTACTGAAGAAAATAAGAATTATATAGATTGTTTCAGTTGTTGTTATATTAACATCATACAACAATTAATAACGTATGGAGTAAACTCTTAAATCTGGCATTAAAGCAAATCAACCAGAACTGATATGAATAAACTTAAAAACAGAGATACTATGGACTATAACTCAGTATACTATGAATAGAAAGGAAACAAAAATGACAATTACTTTGACAGAAAGTTGTTAAATGGTCAAGACGAAATAAATTATATATAGAATCTAGACTCTTAAGTTGGAAAAAACTGTTGAATATTCTTCTCGACAAGTCTTTACAAATTAACTTCAAGTCATTTTGAAGGTCAAGTTATGGAAACAATAATCATATCATAATATAATCGCTGTGTTGCTTTTTATATGTACTGTTTTTACTGTCATACTTTGACTTTGAAAATGTGTTGTTATAGAATGTAAATATTGTTCTAAAGGTGAACTATTTAAATGCACATATATATATAAAAAAAAAAAAAATGAAAAAAAACAATGAATATGATAAAGCAATATTTGAAGTATTTGATGTGTTCAAATTTATCATAATAAACAATTAAATTTTATGTCTTTTATTATTTTTCACACCCCATTCATTTTTGAAATTGATAAAAACAAAACCTCCAGTCAAGAGAAAAAATAATGAGTTGAATACAAACACGGTCACAACCCAAAAATGACAAACAAATAGCAGCTTCCCCACATGTAAGAACTACTATAAAGGTCGTCTCTATTTAACACAAACTTAGTTCTCTGTGTCTACCTTCTTGTTCAATTCAAGTAATACCTTTTCATTTTGAATGTTAATCTAAAGGTCAGATCACCACTCATAAAAGATGATAATCTTGGGTCCAGTAAAAAGTTTGATACAGTTGATCTGTTGTCATTCTCCATAATGATCAGTAACTTTGCTGTCATAACTAATTGAACAACTTGTATATGATGAACATGTCAAAATCAATTAAAGTTTCCTTAATGATCCTTGACCAGTAATGATAGTGTCTGGCGTATATACAAAAAGTAGGCCTGGTATCGATGATGAGTTTATATAGAACAAATATATAGACATGTATGTCCATGAGAGAACAACACAATACTTGAAAAGTGTGTTTAGATCTCAAAACTGAAAATAATAAACTATTTCCATTCTCAATTTTAGTTGAAAGTAGATCAATCACAAAAAAGATTAGATTTTGGTTCACAATGTTTCCTTTAACAAAAAGTATTATTGTTATTTCATGCATTAATTGTCAACAAAAATCTAAGGTGAGCGACACAGGGTCCTTGGACCCTCTAGTTCTTGTTATCTTTATTTCTCTGAAACCGTAAAAGATTTTAACAAACTGTTTTCACCAAATTGTTCGTCTGCTCTGAAGAATGTTTTGTTAAGTTAAACTGATGATATTGGATGACATCTTAAGAGGGTTATTTCCCTTTGAAAATTTAACAAAGGTGAAATGTTGAACAAAATCATACATTATAAGTCATAGAGGCCTAAAGCTTTTTGATATGAAGTCCTTGGTTCATTTGGAGGAAATTGAGGTCAAGTTCAAAGTTCAAGGTCATGTTCCAAATTTTTTAATTTTGCTTGTTATCTTTATTCAAAAGATACCATACCTGTAACAGTTGTTTACCAAATAACTGTTTACAATAGGGCGCAACTTCAACCCATTTGAGGGGGGCATGAATATCAATGATGGTGTCATTTTTACAAATTCACAGTTTACAAAATTTTGAATTTTTCGAAAAACTAAGGATTTTCTTATCCCAGGCATAGATTACCTTTAGTTAGCCGTATTTGGCACAACTTTTTGGAAATTTGGAACCCCAATACTTTTCAAATTTATACTTATTTGGCTGAATAAATATTTTGATAAGAGCGTCACTGATGAGTCTTATGTAGACGAAATGCGAGTCTGGCATACTAAATTATAATCCTGGTACATTTGATAACAATTATAGAATTTTTGTACCCTTATGTATTTGAAATCAGTATTACTCCATAACCATACAAGTTATTGACCTGGGTTCTTTCGATTTCAGATCACCTTGAAATTAAGGTCAAGATTAAAGGCCAATTTGACGTTATAAATTTTGACCTTTGCTAAAAATTAATACTGGTTCAAATTCAAATTCAAATATATTTTTTTACTAATTAAAGCGCCCAAAAGCAGCAGAACAATCAACATTAATTACATACAAACGATTACAAGTGATTCAATATGATTAAGACACAATGTTATAACTTTTGTATCTGAGCGTCACTAGTAGGTCTTGTGTGGACAAAATGCACTTCTGGCGTATTAAAATTTTGAACTTGTTGCCTTTTGTTGGCTGTTGTTTGTGTGATTCTTTGTCAATTGTGATCTCCAATTTATTTATATTGTAGTCCTGTGGTGTTGTGTTGTCATTTTGATGTTATATTTTACATGGCCATAAAAGTGCGAGGTTTGGCATGCCACAAAACCAGGTTCTACCCACCATTTTTTCCTTTAAAAATGTCCTGCACCAAGTCAGGAATATGGCCATTGTTATATTATAGTTCGTTTCTGTGGATGTAACATTTTAACGTTGCGTCGTTTGTTTTCTCTTATTTTTGAGTGTAAATTCACATTGTGATAAGACGTGTCACGGTACTTGTCTATCCCAAATTCATGTATTTGGTATTGATGTTATATTTGTTATTCTCGTGGGATTTTGTCTGATACTCGGTCCGTTTCTGTGTGTGTTACATTTTAGTGTTATGTCGTTGTTCTCCTCTCATATTTAATGCGCTTCCCTCGGTTTTAGTTTGTTACCCCGATTTTGTTTTTGTCCATGGATTTATGAGTTTTGAACAGCGGTATACTACTGTTGCCTTTATTTATATAAAAAAATATTATTAAGACAAGTAAAAGAATACAACAAGCACAGTGTTCAGTAATATAACTAGGTTAAGAAAAGGAGGGTCACTGGGCATTACTATATCTATATATCATTTAAGGAAACTTTCCTATATGAGGATAAATTTTCCAATAATTCTCCGAGCTTCTGGAGTATGAAAATATCTTCAGAAGACATTAGCCAAATAAATTGTGATTTAATATCTAAACCACTAATATTTTTAAACCGTTGTTTTATTTCTTTTAAAAAGTTAAAAAGAATATTTGAAAGTTTGTGGCACTGAAGAAGAAAATGAATTCCATCCTCAACCTCAGTACCACACAATTTATAGATACGTTCTGACACTGTCAGTTTTTTGTACCTTCCCCTCTCAATCTCTAAATCGTGAGCACTAATACGGAATTTCGTTAAGTAATTTTTATATCTAAATAAAGGCAACAGTAGTATACCGCTGTTCAAAACTCATAAATCCATGGACAAAAAACAAAATCGGGATAACAAACTAAAACCGAGGGAAACGCATTAAATATAAGAGGAGAACAACGACATAACACTAAAATGTAACACACATAGACAAAATCCCACGAGAATAACAAATATAACATATATATATAACATCAAAACCAAATACATGAATTTGGGATAGACAAGTACTAAAATTTTCCTGCAAAAGGTAATTTTCTAAACAAAATCTGCTTTTAAAAAGTCTAAGTTCCAAGCTTGTTCCCATATAGTTTATTGCCTCTGAAATCATTATTAAGCTCAGTTTGCCATATTAAATCATATTTTGATTGCATCTTTTTGTTGCATAAATAGTTTTTTAACTTTGTCTTTAAATTAAGTGCATAATTTTCATTGATGCTAAAGTATTTAAATAAAGTTTGAATACTGGTATACCAGCTCTTTTTCTGCTCAGCATGCAGGGACTTTGAGAGGTTTAAAGCCTCTTTTAATAATAAATCATCAGATTTTTTTAAACGTATATAGTATTTAAACATATTTAATAAAACCTCCAAAAATAGAGGATATCTGCCCAGTTCACCCATAACTGCAATATTTGTTGCTTTTTTACTTACACCAAGTATAAATTTACAAAAGCTTAAATGAGCCTTCTCTACTGCCAGGTCTCCACATAGTTTTTTGAAATAGTAATCCCCTTGAGTGTTTAGTTTGTGAAAGTTAATGTTATCCATTATTTCACTGCCATACATTAAGACTGATTTAACTGTATGGTCAAAAACATGAAGTAGAGTTTTTATTTTTTGGCCCCCCAAATTATCAAATGGTCATCTAAGCCAAATAATTATGACGTCTTAACCATGTTGAAAGGCTATTTTATTTTTTTCCTGTGATACGTTCCTTTGGACTAACGGTTATCTTATTATTTGTCAATTTGTTAGCTATTTTTTTTTCTCTCTGTAACACCTTGCTTTGGACTAATGGTCATCTATTATTTGTCAATTTGTTATACCTTACATAAATGGGGAGATCTGCAATTACTTCACAATTAATAGGCTGTTTTGAAACATTTCACAGTCCTTGCATTTGTTGAATCAGATTAATTACTAGGCATAGTTTTAGTTGTACATGAGTACTGTCACCAGACTTTGACTCCATAATGGATGACTGGGAGAGTTAAATAGATTAGCTTCTGCATCTGACATGTCTGGTACATCCATTTCATTGGAATGTCTTTTTTTCGAAAGTAAAAATACTGTATAAAATCATCAATACCTCTCTCTCTCTATCTTCATGTATCTAGATTTTTTTGTGCATCCATGCAAGTGTGTCCACACCAGCCTCGTGTAAATACATGTATATATTTATCAAAATTGCATAGACCTTATGTCTAGATGTAGTCCATTCGTCCACACCAGCCTTGTGTATATCATGTATATCTATATTTATCCACAGAAAAACGTTTTCACTGCTATGAATATTGATGTAGGCGCGAAACAATTACATACAGCCATACACATGATACACAAGCGTAAATTATACATTTATTTTAGTAAAAAATTTACTACTTTTTAGCACATTTTTACACTGATGCAAATACATGTACATGTACAAATACAAGTGTATTGATTCAGTGGTGATGGTAATAGACACTGAAAACTTTTTAGTTTTGAATGTTTTTTTCTTCACCTGTTTACCGAGATAAGGTGGAAGTTTGTTCTTATTTCAAGAGAAAGGCACTCTGACAGGATGTATTTATTTGTGCATGTAGTGACATCTACTTGCTTTTTACTAACTATTTTTATCAGAAATTTGTATTTTTATATATTTGTATTTGAGTTTTATATACATGTACATAGACATTTTATTTACATATTATATGATTAGTTTACATGGACCTCCGATCCGTGCAGTTAGGCATGTTTGATTTTGGTGTTCAAGAAGTATATCATTGGATTGAGCTCTCTGTCTAAGTGTATTATTAAAGTGCTTTGCATTAAGCTCAGTTCATTGTTATGCCAATGCATTCTTTCTGATATAAACAACTAAGGTAAGATCGTCGAAATTGTCATCACCAGGAATTATTGAAGCAGCATCCACTGAGCATGAATAGTTTAAGGTAGATTAAATTATTTTAGATGCATTTGAAACAAATACTTTGCATCCAGATAGCCAAATAAAAAAAAGTACATTGAAATATACCAAACATTGCTACCTGGAATATGATGCTAGGTGGTTTTGTCACCTTTTTAACCATTTGCACTATCTACTGAAGAGTCCTGAGTGCAACTGGTTATTCATTCATACATACGGACGAAACGCATAAGGCTAACTAGACCATACCCGCGACATCGCAGGTCCTTGACTGAATTAAAGAACCTACCCCTTAGTTTTAGCCTGGATTTTTAGAATTCGTATTGTCATTTGGTAAAGTCACGCTGATTATAAGGTGCACAGTTATTCCCTGTATAATGACGAAGTTCAGGTGTGATTATTACCCGTGTTTATAGCTAATCCTCAATACACCGTTTGGTTGTGCACCTGACACAGGCTGAATGTACAGATTATTTAACAGGGATCAGGTAATTTTGTGAACTATACATGTACTATTGGAATCGGTATCGGATTCGACCCGCAACTTTTTAATTATTGGTAAAATTAATTATGTGGAAAACAAAAGGGCCTGAAATGGTGTAATTTTTAATCTACCCCATTGTCCCATATTATTTATATAAAGTTAAATTCTGCGGGCAGTATGTCGACTAAACATGCGAAAGCGTACAATAACGGTCTCCGAATTTGGATATTTTCTCAAAAATTGGCATTTTCTGTGGAAAAAAGATTGTTTCAAAAACAAATTTAGGAAGTATAAAACATTACATTTATACGTCATATCACAAATATTTCTGACTTTGTATGGTTTCAGAGGAGTTTTTAGATAATAAGGACATACTATGTAGATGTGCATATCGACAGGAAATTATGATTCATTTTTTTGTCGAGGAGTAACGACCCTTTGAACTTATTTGCACCAGTATACTACTGCAACAGTTTGTCATCTCAACTCATCTGAAATCACACAACAGAATTTCATAAAACTTTGTCGATAATAAGGACATACTATGTAGATGTACATATCGACAGGGAATTATGATTCGAATTTTTTTCTAGGAGTTATTCCCCTTTGAACTTATTTGCCTCAATATACTAATGCAACAGTTTGTCATCAAAACTCCTCTGAAACATCACAACAGAATTTCATGAAACTTTTTATATAATAAGGACATACTATGTTGATGTGCTTATCGACAGGAAATTATAATTCAATTTTTTTTTAGAGTTATTTTATTTGTCCAGTGACAATGTGGGGGCGTGGGGGTATGTGAGCGCGCTCACTAAGGTTCTTTAATTTGTGTTGATGTTAATTGACGGATTACAGCACCATTTATTTTTATACCATGGCCAATCCAAAACTGCATCCTACAAGTTTCATTTATATTTCTATCTACATAACAAAAACTTTGAAACAAGAATAATTCTGCAAAACCTTATTCATATTTTTTATAGTCTACACTATTTGTAATAATCTATTTAGAGAAATTAAAAATCATAAACAAATAAATTGGATATACCATGTTATTAAAATTATTTCATTCTGGTAAACTTGTCTTTTATCATGTTTATATAACTTCAATCAGGCCATGGAGAATCTAAGATAAAGACAATTTCAAAGAAAGAATTAAAATATATGTGTGATACAACAGAAGTGTACTTTCTTGCTCATCTAGCCCCATGTGCATGTCAGGTATTATGATATCATCACTTTGAACTATTAGACATCTAAGAAACAATGTCGAACATGTAAAGGGAATCTTTCACTAATGATACTGGGATGATCCTTGACTACAGTGTTCCAAGTAAGAAATGCCCACCACAATGGACATAATGAGAACCATACGAGAAGAACATACATACAGGTTCTTATAAACCATCTTGCATATTAAAATTACATATAATGTAGAAATGCAGCTTATGTGTTCCTCTACTAATTTTTAGTATTTTTTTTTTATCCAAAAGTAAAGTAGTGGATCTCATTTTAACAGAATCATTTGGTAATCCATATATTGTGTACAAAAAGTGTCTCCACCAAGATAATCTTGAACATAAAACCCAAATATTGAAAAAACCAACACTACACATTTTTAGTGTTTGGTACTGGTCTGATATTGAAGATGGCTGTCACTGTGGAACACTATTGGGGGGGGAGGGGGGGTACAGATTTTTTTTTATCAGAAAACACCCTCAAACATTCAAACATATTATCCACATTGATCTGTGTCCACACTTGTTCTGATATAGAAAAAAATATTAAGAACTTTACCTGATAATTCAACAACTCATTAAGAAAGCAACCCGTATCTAAATTGTTTAAGTAAAAAACACTTTCAACGACCTGGTCATCTGGTACAACCGTGAAGCATCTGGTGTATAATTACAACTGTCATTAATTTATGTACATATTGTTTAGAACATATGGTTAAAATACAAGTATTTGTTTGCACAAAATGACTTACGTTTTTATCAGTTATGTCAAACTGAAATCTTTATTTTATAAATCTGTAATGTTAAATAGAAAAAAAAGTAAATTAACAAAAATATCGAACTCCGAGAAAAATTCAAACGGAAAGCAAAATTTAAAGCTCAAACACAATAAACGAATGGATACTATCTGTCATATTGCTGACTTGTTACAGACGTTGCATTTTCTGTGTTAACAATATAATTTGTTTAGAAATTCTTGATTTCACTGTGCATATAAAAAAATAAAACATGACATATATTTATACCAGTTAATTTCCATTAATTATATTAGCTTATTCATAAACAATATACTTACTTTAAGGGAAGGTTTACATTGTTTCGAGAAATAGTCGAAGAAACTTGAAAAAAAACGTGGCTTGTGGGTGGGGCTTTTCTACTGTTTTTATCGAGTATGAATGTTTTTTTTTTTTATCTTTCTATAATATAAAACATATTGCACTAATTTGAAAGATTGGTATTTTATAACGTGGTTGGTAAATAGGTTCGTATTATGTTAATTATCGAATAGGGAAGTTATATAAAAATAGCAGTAGGTTATCGATGTTCAAACCTAATAAATCGAGTTAGATAACAAACACAAATTGAATGAGGAGTCTTCACAATAGAATGTGACTTCTCTTTTAATATAGTCCAGACTTAACTAATCGATCAGATCGGTAATCAAACACTAATCGATCATATTTGATAAGTACTCATTTGATGACTTGAAGTCATCGATCAGTAATCGATCAAACTCTTTCAGGAGTTTGATCGATTAGTGATCGATTAGATTAGTGATCGATTTAAGACCGATTACTGATGGATTAGTGATTGATTAATGACAGATTAGTGATTGTATTGTTATTGAGAAAACAATGCTATTCCAGAAATAAGCCACCCACTTATAGAAGACATCAGTTGTGAAATAAAAATTCCATGGAAATATTTTCACCATTTCCAAAATTTTCTGGAATTCCAGGATTTACTCAGCAATACATGTTTATACAATATGCAGTCGTAACCAAGAGAAGCGTATCTAAAAGCTTAGTCCTTACATATTACTGATTAAAAACTACATTTTTGTAGGTTTACCTGTGTATATTAGTCCTAATAGCTATGACGTCTTGAAAGGCTATTGTACTTTTTTCTTTTACGCCTTTCATTGATGGAAGGCGTCAAAGCAAAATTTAAAATAGCCTTCCAATTATTACAATTATTTGGACTACTGTTTCTATAATTATATGTGACGTACAACATTATTTCCATGAGATTTTGGATCCAGCACGTACCCAACCCTTCCCATATCATATTTTTACTTATCAAAAATGTATATCTGTCATAAAAGCATATAAATGTTTTTGTATGAAAAAAGATAAACCTAAAGTACACATGTATTTAACAGATGAAAGATACATTGCCATTTCTTCTATGCACATCAGAATTTCTTTTCAGGATACATTTGTAGTAATGTAATGTTTCATTATTATATATTGTTAATGTTAATAAGTTGAAAATTTCAAAATAATAGGATCAAAAGCACTAACAGCAAATAAATAGCTGGTAAGATTGCATGGGAAATTGATTTAGAGATAATTGATTTGACCACACTATTTGAAACATTAACAAACATCAAAATATTCTGACATCTAATTAGTTTCAGACACTTGTGATATAAACAGGCAAGATGAAAACTTCACCTCCATCTAAATTTCAAGATTTTATCATGAAATATGTAATTATTATAGAGCTTGAAATAGTGACCATGGTGACCAGCTCACCCCTACCACTCAATTTATTCAACAACACTACCTGCTTAAGTTTACGCAGGAATGCAATAATCATTCCACAAAATTTCTAGATCTTGAAATCCTCAAAGACGAACACATGAAAATACTGGTGTTTAAGATATGAAATGCTATCAAAAAAATACAGAAAAATTTCAACATCTTCATAAAAACCCAAACCAACCCATTTGGAACTTTAAATCCTATATTAAAGGCAAAGGTATTCATTTACATAGAAACACAAACCAGAAAGAAAACTCTTTATTGAAAGACGATTTTATTAACTGAAATTGGTAAAACAAATTTTATCAAATTCCATGACAGAAAAGATAAACATGATTAAGAAAAGGAAAAAGTTTAAAATAGATGTTATGTATCATTCATTACATATTATCACTTCACTTCTCTGTACATCTATCTACACTCTGTATATCTATCACAACTCTTTAAGGACCAATACCCCGTGTAACAAACTAATAAACAATATAATAGAGTTATAAGGTAATAAATATTTCAGGTATTGGGCATTTATCATCATCATGATTAGATTATCTAATTGACAAAAAAAACTTGACTTTATATTTCAACTAACTAAATACAATATGTAAGTACTAAAATGTAACATTAAGCAATAAAATGGATGATAAATTCCTGCACCATATTTCACTGTTTTAATAGAGAAAATTACGGAAAGAAAAACGGCGCGTGATATCTTTTTTATATAAGATTATAACTTTCTAAAAGGAAACTCTTTAGAACTTCTAAATGGTGTATTTGATTTTCCACTGTGCTAAACTTATTTCAACATTTAAGTAATTTGTCCTAGTTAATTGTGCGAATGCCAGATTTATATAACATATTTCACTATCTTTAACCCTTTAACCCCCAATCCCGCCTGTAGGCGTGATGGCGACAACCATTATTTGATGGCCCGTATGACCCTCCATACTTTTTTTGAACTGCCCCAACTGAACTGTCATGATAGCAGGGACTTCAACCAAGCAGTTCATGGTCCATCAACTCTTCTCAGATGTCTGTTCATGAAAATTTGGCACTTTGAAAGCCGTTTAAGAGTTCAAAATCGGAAAAACATGAAAAGTAGCCAAAATCAGGTGGGGGTGGGCATCTTTTGATGGCCACTACGTAACTGGAAGTGACTGTTGGTAAAAACTATTATCATATATGCATGCATAGGTGGTATAGGAACACAACGAGGTATGATATGGCCAATAGGAATCGAGTCTGTAAAATCTAGGTCACCGTTTTGTCAAAAATCCATAAAAACGGACATTTAGGCAGACCTGACTTGACAATAATAATTCCCAAGCAAGACACTGAAGTCCAATATACTCCCAGCTAGCATGAATGGACTACTGTAACTATAGGGTAATACTTGAATGACAAAAAAAACACAGTCTTGTCAGTGTTCACCTCTCAAGGTCGTTTTAAAATCGGAAAATAGACGGAAAATTAACATTTTTCACTGGGGGTGGGTTCAAACCCACGAGAAAATATCGTAGATTGATTCTCAATTTTGATTTTTTTTATAAACACCCATTTTGAATTTGCCTTGGATTTCTTTTATTTTGTTATATTGATTATATGTGATAAATATGATCTAGATTACAGTATAGACCGACCCAATATTTTGTTTAAATTATCGGTATCGACATGAATCTATTAAATCTCTATATTAACACGCCAAAAATGCATTTTCGATAAACTTACTATATGCCATCTTGGGGAGGGTCGTAACCCTAGCTAATTAAGATGATATAAATTATGTTTAAATCATAAAAACAATTGTTAATACATTGCATATTGTTTATGCACTTTTTTCAAATGTTTATTTTCGTAACATGTTTAGATTGACGAAAGAATATAGTATTGTGTTTAGGATCATGTTTTGCTTTAAAATTAGTGTTTCAGTCCAATTTTTATTTTAATTCTCAAACGTGTTTAAAGCGTTTATGTTCATGAGATGTGTACATTTTTATACGTTGATTAGAAATGTTTCAGACATGTGACACATATCATCGCTGGAAAATAAACCTTTTTTTCAAGTAATTGAAAAGGAAAACGATTCATAGTTAACAATTTCGAAATTATGATTTTACTTTATACATTTTAACCTATCGTTCTAGTTCTAGCCTATTTTAACCGAAATTCATAATTCGATTAAGTTTCAATAACGTTACATGAATTATAGAGTTTCAGTAAAAAAAATTAGTTTAGATATTTATTGTCTCGCCTCTATGAAATAACGGCAATGGAGACGTACTGTTTCCGGTGGTGTCTGCACCGTTAACATTTTTTTTAAATTTATGATTAGATAAGTTTTTTAAAAGGGGGACTACCAGCGATGAGTTATTTGATATGTGGAAAGTAAAATCACAAAAATACTGAACTTAGAGGAAGATCAATTGGGAAAGTCCATAATCACATGGCAAAATCAAATAACAAAACGCATCAAAAACGAATGGACAAAAACTGTCATATTCCTGACTTGGTGCTGTAGTGTATCAAAGGTGTGAGTTCGAATTCTGCTGAGGGACGGACAAAAATTTGTCAGCAGAAAAATCGTAACTTTCAAACTTATTTAAGAATTGAATGCTTCTTTTTGTAACTTCATTGGCTCAGGGTGTAAAAGCGTTGACCGAAGTACATTTCTAAAAATGTGCGCACGGTTAACGCTTTTACAACCCTTTGAAGTTACATAAAGTAACATTCATTACTTATAATTACATTTTTTTTAGCTAGGATCACGAAAACACGAATGTTATCATATTTTTATTCAATTCACCTGTGCACTTTATTGTGGGACCTCGTGTTATCATGAATAATAAGTTGTATTGTGTAATGCAATTGCTTAAGGAATAACACGTGATGTGCAGTTAGCCAATCAGAATAACGTATTATAATGAAACATACATCTAATGTAATTATATAAATATATATATATATATATATATATATATATATATATATATATATATATATATATATATATATATATATAAATGTCTAAGAATATAACTTAAACACGCTAATTAATACATTAAAAAGTTCAATTAGATGTTAAATAGAAATACGCAATATTTCGCTAAACAAATTAGCTTCATCGGGCGTGTGCATCTCTCAAGGTGAAATCGGATGCATGACAAAAAAATATTTTTGTAGCTTAATCTATACAAGAGTTGAGAAAAAGTGTAACATATTGATTGATGTTGCATAAAATATGTGTGTAGCTACAACTACATGAAGTTAACATTCAATCTATCTAGGTGTGGATCAGTTTGTAAATAAACTGATGCAGTTACTAAATTAAATTATATAAGTGTCTAAGAATGTAACTTTAACACACTAATGAGTGTGTTATATTAGAAACTAAATTCAACATCAGACTTAACAATCACCGGTCGTTCTATACAAAAGGAAGAAACTGTCCAATTACGAGACACCTCTTAAGAACAGGACATACTTTTGATAATATCACCTTTCAAATAATTGAGGTAAACCAAAATTGGGACTCCGAAAGGAGAAAACAGAGAGAAAGGTTCTGGATGCATCAGCTACGTACTCTTGAACCTGATGGACTTAATGAGAGGGATGAAAAACAGTTCTACCCAAAACCAAAGGAATAAATCATGAATTTCATTCTATTTAACTAAAACAACTATTTGTTTTGATCTAAAAATTGTAATGTACAATAAACGGCAAAAATATGTTTTATATACCCCATCAATCAATATGTTAAACTTTTACACAAATTTTGTGTAGCCGTCAAGCTACAAAGATATTTTTTGTCATGCATCCGATTTCACCTAGATAGATGCACACCCCCGATGAAGCTAATTTGTTTAGCGAAATATTGCTTGAATAATATATAAAATATAACAACTAATTTTATAACACTCATTAGTGTGTTAAAGTTACATTCATAGACACTTATATATGTATATATATATCAAAATTATGTATATATATATATATATATATATACATAATTTTGATACGAAATATAATTAATTCGACTTTTGTTTATAATTATTTACATTGTACAAAACTACATATGAGTGTCTGGGTTGTGTTTACTGAATATTGAATCGTTTAAAAAAATAGAAAAAATAACAAAATAAACAATGCACAATAATTGAGTGCTTATACAAAAATATACGATAAAGAAAAGAGAATAATGGCATAAAGAGAAGAGAACAATGGCACCATTGTATATTTGAGAACAAACCATAATCTCTTATATTAGAAAATGAAGAAACAAAATAATACAGTTTATATAAAAAAAAAATTCTAGCAAGAAAAAAATTATTCTTCTGCTCCTCTATTCGGTCCCCGTTCACATGGCGAAAACTTACATAAATTTTATCTTCCATATGTATAGTAAAGCCCAAAGGTCCAATGATGAAAAAAATGAAAACGTCTTTATGCTTAAAGTTTATACTGAAAAATTAACAGACAAAACCAACTTTAAGACTATATCGTCAAGGATTTGGACATCTCATAAAGTCAGTGGCGCATAAGTAGTAGCTAGGGCGAATTGGGCGTACTTTTCCCTATGATTGGAGAAAATAAATGTGTTTAGCACACCTGATCCAAGGGTTCAAGTGAACTATTCTCATCTATTCTCTTTGCGTTGTCGTCCGTCTTCGTCCTCGGTTAAATTAAAAAGAAAGAAAAAGAGTCTAAAAATCTCCTCTGAAACTACTGGGCCAATTGAGACCAAAAAATAGGCCAAATATATCGCTTGAGTGTCTATTTAAACTTTGTCCAATGATCCCAACTTCCAAGTAGCATGGAAGACTTAAGATCAGTGGCGGATCCAGAACTTCCTGTAAAAGGGGGAGGGGGTGCGCTGACTGTCCTAAGGGGGGCCCCGCTCCAGTCACGCTTCAGTGATTCCCTATATAAGCAACCAAATTTTTCCCACGAAAGGGGGGGCCGGGCATCCCAGCCCCCCCCCCCCCCCTGGATCCGCCTATGAAGATAGTTTCCCTTCAGGAGTATAACGTTGTCATTAGTGGAGCAGCAACTTAATGGTCTTGAGGAACACCTTAATTCGCCTCAGAGTTATGACTAGATACGATTTGTTTAAGTTTAACTTGTCGGTGTAGCATGGAGATGACCATTGTCTGTATGTTCTTTCCTGTTCATCCCAAGAGTTGCTTGTTATAGAAAATGGTCATCCTGCAGTAAAATACTTGCTAAAGTGGGCGATCGACTTACCCCACGGAATATGTATACAGCCACTTCCGTCCAGTGAGAATGGAGACGTTAAATCTGATGAATCGTGTAGAATGTCTATCCCGCTCGCTGCGGATTCAAGAAGTCCAGGCACCTTGCATCAAATTTCGGAGGGTGAGTAGGGGAGTCTGTTCCCACAAATTATTTCTGTTCATTTCTGATGAGACTGTCATCAAAGTGAGAGGGTGAGCGCTATAAAACCAGGTTTAATCCACCATTTTCTACATTTGAAAATGCCTGTACCAAGTCAGGAATATGACAGTTCTTGTCCATTCGTTTTTGATGCGTTTTGTTATTTGATTTTGCCATGTGATTATGGACTTTCCGAATTGATTTTCCTCTAAGTTCAGTATTTTTGTGATTTTACTTTTTTCCCATATTCCCTCATTTTCCAGTCACAGTAATATGATATTGTCCTCAATACGGTCGACATGCTTTGCAGAGCTGACCTAGATTTTTTTTGGTCCTGAATATGCTAGAAATTTGAGGCCCCTCATGGGAGTATCCAGGTTATCACAAAATCACAAATTTAATCACACAATCATTAATTGTATTTTTAAAACAATAGTAGTAATCAAATAATCAAAAACACAGTCCCAGATTAACAAATAATTATTAATAAGTAATCATGAAATAAGATGTTCAAATATTTGTCACCGGACATTTAACAATCGACAATTAATCAATCATCTATTCGTTTTTTGTGTCTATATTTCATCAGCCTGTGAGTTTTGGTTGCCCACATTGTCTTTTTTTGAGCGAAAAAGTTAAATCAAGGTCATATCATGGCATACTTATATCAACCAAGGTCATATGGCATACTTATATCAACCGAACAAGTATATAACGGTATTGTGTTGAAATGTGGGCATATCGAATGGAAACATCTTTTGGTATTTTAAAATACTTTTGTTAATCTAAACAATTAAATGTATCGCCAACTATGATCAGCCAAAGCCCAAGTGAACATTAAAGCAGATTACTTCCGATTTAAGAAATTTACTTAACATTAGTACCATTATATATCATAATTTTCATAAGTATGTTTAAAAGATGAGCTTGTTGGTTAAATAGTTTGGAAGATCAATATCAAGATAGCTACTAACTAGTATCAAAAGCATTTCTCAAAAAGAAAATGCGATACCCATAATTACCCGCCAAAACCATATAGGTGTCTTTTACTGGTTTTATCCGGCATCACGTGACGGTATATAAATTGTGTTGCATCAAATGCGCTTGTCTTTTATTGTCACCTTCTCTGGTTTTTAATGCTGAAATAATTATTAAAACCCAAAACCAATGACTGAAGAGCAGATCGAAAGTGGATATTAAAAGAAATTATGGAAAATCTCACCTAAACTATCTAAAAAGTCCATGCCTCAAACACCATGATACATGCATGGGGTGTCGTGTATGGACAAAACTGTCCACAGTACAAATCTGCTTTAAATTGACTCTAGATAGCAAAGACAAGACATAATCTAGTCTATAACCAGATTTAATAAGAGAATATGTAAGTTAACAAAGATAAAGGATTTCAGCCAAGTTAATAACTTGCTGATTTTGGTTTGATACAACTAGAGTACGAGCTGTTAATTTATTCGAAAAATACCTGTATGGTCAAAATACTCATATGATCCGGTCCGTTAATAACCAAACGATCAGCATATATACCATATGGTCATGACCATACGTGTACCGGTTCCAAATACCCATATGGTCCGGAACAGATATACAATTCATTGGTTTAGGTAGTTAAACACCTCCATAACTCAGTCCTTAGAATAGGAACTTAGATGTCACCAGTGTTTAATTGTCAATGAATCGTCAATGAGAAAACTGTCCCGGCACCACATACCAAAGTAGGATGGTATAAACAACTAAAGGGCACTCAATGAAAAGCATCCAACAATGAGCAAAGTCAATCCTGTATACTTACCTTTACTAACCCTTTAAAATACTGAGAATTGCAACAGCCTTATTCATTTATTATAAACGTCAAAAAAATGGACAGACATCACCCAACGAAGTTTATAGCAAGGATTTGTATAGTAATTAAGACTATACAAATCTTTGTTTATAGCAAATAAATATAATTTATATATACAACATGTACAAAGGCCTTTGTCAAATCCTACAAAAAAAATCATTTCAAGTCAGGTCCAAATGACCTGATAAAGGGTCTCAAGAAATAACTCACATCAATTTAAAAATAGACCAACGACAAATTTTAATGTGCAGTGAATACACTGATCATGGGCGGATCCAGTCATTTAAAAAAGGGGGTTCCCAACCCAGAACTGTATGTCCCCTTCTCAGTCCCCTTTGAAATGCACTGATCGTTCAAAAAAGGGGGTCCAACCCCAGAACACCCCCTCTAGATCCGCCACTGACTGATACACAGACACAGTCCACATCATATATACATATATACAACATGTACAAAGGTCCCATCGAATACTTTCAAAAACGTATTCAATAGCTCTGTCCGCACGTGACTTAAATGAATATTAATTATGGGACGTTGTATATATTTTTGTTGGTTTTTGGTGATAATTTCAGATCTTGCTTCCAGATGGCGCTGTTAATAAACTTCCTGTTTAAAAAGCAACCTCTTTCTTTTTCTAACTCGCCAATAATTCGTCTTTTCGCTGCAGTAGCACAAAATAAATTAAGCAATCTTGATGTTGCGATGATTTCCTATGATAATTGTGTTTAATAGGTAAGATTTAACATATGCAGATACAAAAATACAGTCTCAAATGACAAATGATGGGACTGGCCTAGTCATTTCGAACATACTCTCCTTTAGAATTATTAAATATAATGCATTTCGACTTAATACGCGTTATCATACAGCATTCGTTGTAGAAAATATAGGGTGAACAACATTCAAATGAAACAACAGTATAGTAATGAGTAAGTTAATTAGAAACAGAAGAAAATAATTTAGTACAGTACATGATGACTACATATAATGTCAGCTATATATATATATCACTTATCCGCTTCCTGTGGATGGTACTAGGTCTATTCGCCCTGAGAACCGTCCTGCAAATAGTCTGTTAGCCATGGGTTCAATTTCCCTACCTTTAATATGAGGCAGGCATTTCCTGTAAATGGGGACGAAGTCTGTATGAATTATTTTTTTGTAACTTAAATATTTGTTAAGAAAAGAAACGGAAATACCGTAATGTTTCCGATTTTGGTTCTGTTGTTAGGGATTTTAGTTGTGACGTTATTTAAGTTATGACGTCATATGCAATGTAAACAAAGACACGCTATCATCAGGTAACGTTTTTTCATAACAAGGAATTATTAAAAATGAAATTGGTATTACGTCTCTTCCTATTTTATACTAGACTGATAAATATATATTTTACTCAAAGTTTCATACAAACGAGACCGGAAAAAGGAAGTACATTGTAGATTTCTGCGCAGATCCGGCTATTCAAAAACACGAGAAAAAAAAATTGAACGATTTTGAGTTCATTAGTATAAAAAAAATATTTTTTTTTTTATTGAATTTTCTACTGTTATTGGGGACTTTGTCAAACAATGATTAACAGGCAACACACTTCACCCTAACCCATGTAACCTGAAATAAAATGTTACTTTTTATTTAAGTACGACAAAGAAGGTGTACATACTGATATAAATGTTTTATCACTTTTCAGGAAGTTGTAACATATTATGGCATTTAGAAATAACAATATGGACAACAGTTTAGGAATGGGACAGTAAGTTATTTTTAGAAACATAAAATTTGTCTTTCTATTTTTAAACATTGTGTAATCACCATCATCATGGAGGGTTTGTATTTTATGACACCAACTTCTAGGTAATTGAATTTTTGATAAATTTCTATTGATTTCTGGGTGTAGAACATAAAGTTATTAAATTGTACAAATGTAGTATCAGATGCTAATTGTTTAAACATTCCTATGGGCATGATGGGTTTCCAAAAAAATATCCTTTATATGTACTGCAATTTACATGTTACATATATTATGTAATACATATTTATGTAGATGTATGTCTGTCTGATGCTAGGTTTAATGTTATATTAGAAAAAAGAAAAAAATAGTCTTTAATATTTTCTTGAGCATTTTAATTTGGTAATGCATTTTTTTGAAAAAATAGTGCTATTTTGAAGTTGGTGATATCTAGATCAATATGTATGAAAAATAATCCTTTGTTAATTCAGAAAATTCTTAGTGGAAACCTGGAATACACAGTAAGTATTACACTTAGTTAATAAATACTGTGTAAATCAAATATTAAAAGAAAGACACATTTGTTTTAATACACACATTGATTGTTGATGTTTATATTTACAATTTATTTATGAATGCTTGTAAATTCACAGTATTTTTAACTAAGTTTTCTGATGTTGATTTGTTGTTTTGTTTATGCCTTCCCTATGCTTATTTCCAGAACATTTGCAGCTTTGGTAAATCATTATCAACATTTCTGTGAATAGTCCAGCCTCCCATACCATAAAATCAACCATTAAAGCAAACCCTTTTATTTTATCGTAAAATATTATTGGTTGGTTGGTTGCTGAAATATTTCATGTTTTTTTTTTTAATTTTCCCTTGATGATTGACAGCTTTTCATATGAGTGCTCATATCCTTTTTTGAAAACAATACAGTGATCTTGACTAAGGAATCTATTTCTAATTCACATTATTCCTTTTGCTGTCTGCATGTGACAACAGCTTCAAAAACTGTGTCAAATATTCACAGTACATTTATTTCAGGAGACCTGGACTGATGATTTGTACAGATCCAGTCATTCCACATGTTCCAATGTTGTAGTACCATGATTTTTAAAATCTGTTTCATTTTTATGTATTTGACTTATGAATGGACACTCAACACTACACTTTATCACTGACAACAGACAATAAACAGGGTTCCATGGTTTATGTTTAAGGATTTTGACTTACAGGATCTGTTAGGGATTGTTGCTGTTGTCATGATTGCACATGGATCTTTGGCAATATGATCCTTCCATTTCAGTATACAAACATTAATGTTATTTGTATTTGCAAAATCATGTTGGAAATGATCAAGTTTGTTAATGTTTTGGCCTTATATTACATAATAACTTTATTTGTGCTACAGTATGCTTGAGGAGATTACACAAAAATGACCACTGTGACATAAGTGTATGCTATTGATTTATCCCTGGATGCTGATGATTGGGAGTGATTCACAGTGAAATATTCCAATGTACTACACTTTTTGTACCCTGCACAAATTTATAATAGAGTAGTAAATCTGAGTTATTTCCTCAAGAGCAACACCTGCAAGAATACATGGAATATAATTCTAAATGAATTATCCTGACAACTTTAGGTGTGATCCTTGAACACAATTGTTATGCTGTTGTCTTTTACCATGTTTACTGTATAAGTTATAGGTTTTTGCTCATTTTTGAAGTCAAGCGACCCACTGTATGTAAATATTTGTCCTTTGCATAGATACTTTATATTGTTTTTTTAATGTTCTTGCATGATTTTAATGGCAATGAAACCCAAGCAATGTTGTTCAACAGTTGGTGATTTTGGAAAATTTGATGTCTGTTTACCTTTTCCATGTTTTCAGGAAAACATTTTAACGCTATAAAAATATATATACATATACATGATATAATTACATGTACTGCATTTAAGATATTAATGATTTTTTTATGCCCCACCTACGATAGTAGAGGGGCATTATGTCTTCTGGTCTGTGCGTCTGTCTCTCCCTCCGTCCATTCCTCTGTCCTGCTTCAGGTTAATGTTTTTGGTCAAGGTAGTTTTTGATGAAGTTGAAGTCCAATCAACTTGAAACTTAGTATACATGTTCCCTATGATATGATCTTTCTAATTTTAATGCCAAATTAGAGTTTTTACTATAATTTCACGGTCTACTAAACACAGAAAAATGATAGTGTGAGTGGGGCATCTGTGTACTATGGACACATTCTTGTTTTAATCCAAAACAGATCAGCTGTTCAATTGTGGTTTTCACCATTATTTCTTGAAATAAAATCTATTAAGTTTCGTTACTTTATCATATTTATATACTTATGCATAACAAACCCGAATAATCCAGTCCCTCCTGTAATCATTTTCTCCTACTTGTGAGGGGCTGAAGTCCTATATATAGCTAACACATTCAAACTTTTCAAAAAACCTGAATTTTGATTGGTGCCCTGTGGCAAAGGTGACCAATCAACAGTCCGTTCTAATTTATCAAGATAGGTTAATCCTTAGCTTATTTTGAATGGTCATGATGGTCGATGTAAATTTTTCATTGTAAATGCATTTCGGCATTAATGTACATGTAGAGTTGCAAAATATAACCACTGAATTATTTTAGTCAAAAGCATAACAAATGATTTTTTTTTAAATTTAAAAGGTCGTTTGGTCGTGTAGTCAGCACATTCCCAAGATTTCCAAGCCTGGTTGCTTTGATAAGTTACAGTAACATTGTAGATTAATCCCAATTGTAATAAGTCCCTTAGTTATGGTAGTAGTTTGATGTAAAATTAAACATTTTTCTTTTCAGATATGGCGGGCAAAACAGGAAAACCCCAGGAGAACTGTCACCAGGATCAAAGAGACATGAGAGAAACATGGGACTAGGAATTGTGGGTCTACAACCCCCACAACCTCCCCCACCTAACCAACCACCTCCCTCAATGCAGCCTCCATCACAAGCTGTTCAGCCTCCAAAACCACGCAAAACTGTATGTAACACAAGTAGAGCTAGCTTTTCTACCAAAACAACGTAACATTAGTAGAGCTAGCATTGGTACCAAACCGTAATCATTTACTACATTTTATTTCAGGAGTATTTTTATTTGTCTTGTACATTTGTGTTCAAAAGTCTGTGGATGCTTGACATGTGTATTTTTGTCTAAATCTGTCCCTCAATATTACTAATGTAATCCAAAATATATATGGTGACTTTGTCAACATTCTATTTGCACTTTAAATGACAGTTCAAATGTAGATTTATTTGTATGGGTAAAAATCCATCTGCTCGACATATATATTAATATAATGTGATGGTAATATGACAATGAGACAGCATCAAAACAACAATTAACCAAGATACATCTCAAGGTCAATAATTGATAAGGATCTCTTGAATAGTCCAGCTCTGAAATCAAGCAGAAATTTGTGAATAAATTAACCAGAATTTTTTTTATAAATATAGGTTCCATCACTGAAACAGATATTTTTCCAATGGACAGTTAAATTTTTTAAAAATATTTGAAGGGTGAGGCTATATTTGGAGTGAAAGAGTAAAACCTGTTATTTTATTTTTATATTTAGGGTTTATTTGGGGAGGACGAGGACAATGAAACCAGTATGTATTTCCCACAGTCATCATTCAGAACCGATAGAGATGTAAGTTTACAGTCAAACCTTTCTGTCTGAACTTTTACAAGTTTACATTCAAACCTTTCTGTCTGAACTTTTACAAGTTTACATTCAAACCTGTTAGTCTTTCAGACTCGGTGTTTATAGCCAAACATGTTGAAATACCTCTTCAAATTTAAATTTATATCTCTTAGATTTAAAACATGGTTCCTGTCAAACAATCTAACAAACATCCAAAGAAAATCCTGACAGATACTTTGTAGGCATTCGTTAAAATCCTATACTGACAGATACTTTGTAGGTATTCGTTAAAATCCTATACTGACAGATACTTTGTAGGCATTCGTTAAAATCCTATACTGACAGATACTTTGTAGGCATTCGTTAAAATCCTATACTGACAGATACTTTGTAGGCATTCGTTAAAATCCTATACTGACAGAAACTTTGTAGATATTCGTTGAAATCCTATACTGACAAATACTTTGTAGATATTCGTTAATCCTATACTGACAGATACTTTGTAGATATTCGTTAAAATCATATTTTGTCTCACAGAAATCAGGTTTATAATATATATGAAGGAATGTCACCAGGGCAACCTTTGGGGAAAAAAATGTTAATTTCTTTCATCATAAAAATTTAATTAACAATATATAATAATAAGTTTTGAATTTTTTTTCAAAATCTTGAGATTAGATTTTAAGTTCCATGTATAGTGGGTAGTTTGAGAGTGTAACAAATGAAATCAACCATTTACTATAACGTTTGATAGCTGAGTCACCACTTCTATATATAACCAGAACCTATTTGACTTTACAGATGATGTCATCAGGTTCCCCGTCTCAATTATCAAGTGGATTTGGAAATAGTAACTTTTATTCTCAAGGTAAGAAATTGTTCTCAAAGATAATTGGTTAATTTTATGGCACTGTAAATTCTAATTTTATTTTTAATTGCTACATGTTATGTTTGTTAAAATAAAAAATAAAAAACACTTAATTTTGAATAACTTATTTGTATAAAATATTTGATGAAATTGTAATAATTAATCTCACTTTTATATCTGACTGTCTTTGAAATTCAGACGTTAATATAGAGGTGCATGTCACTTTTAATATTTATAAGTAGTGTAATCTTTAAATTGAATAACTTTATACATCTTGTTATAGGTCTCAGCAATTTCACAATGCCACAACAGAGAGGTATGACAGGGCCCCAGTTCAGAGGTACAAGTCAGGGTCATGTGACACCTACCAGCATGCATCTACCTTTAAATTTACAGCAAGCTCCTCAACAGCCATCACCAAACAGGTAAGATAAAGTATATTACTTTATTGTTACAGAGCACAATAGAATAACAAATAAAGGTGCCAATAATCATTACTAAACATACTTTTTGACAGACAAAGAAATTAACAATTAAAGAAACAAGATTTGATTAATTAGATGACTTGATAATAATATCACTTTTATATAATTTACATTTATAAATATCACTTTCATGTACTACTTTTCTTTCTTGTGTATGAGCTTCCTATATTAGGAACACCCCATTACTGGGTACTACATGGTTTCGTTATTTTTGAGGATTGAGGAATTCTTGCATTTTCATAGATATTTGATTTTGATGTTTTTCCAAACATTTTTTTGCATTTTTTGCATACATTCCTATTGTAAATTATAATGTATAACCTAGTAATCCTTGATATCCAACGAATTACAATGAATCAACAGTATTTCTGTAAAAGCTGTAATGATGTTTAGCAAGTTGTCTGTCTTCAACAAAAAAGTAAAAGAAATTGCAAACAATTTTACAAATTATCTACAGTATGTATTTTATTTCATCTTTTTCTTTAGGAACATAATATCAGCCATCGGAGGACAAAGGAGTGTGATGAACCAAAACAATATGTCTAAAATACAGAACCGACCAATAGGCTCTGGTATGCCCAGGTTAGTCAATTTGTTAGTTTTAAAAGCTCAGAGAGCTTATGTTTAAAATTGAAAAAGGAAATGGGGAATGTGTCAAAGCGACAACAAACCGACCATATAGGAAACAACAGCCAAAGGCCACCAGTGGGTCTTCAATGTAGCAAGAAACTACTGCACCCGTAAGCATCCTTCAGCTGGCCCCTTAAAAAATATATGTACTAGTACAGTGATAATTGATGTCATACTAAACTCCAAATTATACACAAGAAACTAAAATTAAAAATCATACAAGACTAACAAAGGCCAGAGGCTCCTGACTTGGGACAGGCGAAAAATTGCGGCGGGGTTAAACATGTTTATGAGATTTCAACCCTCCTCCTACACCTCTAGACAATGTAGAAAAGTAAACGCTTATGTCATTCAGTTAATTTACTACTCACTTCAATGCATTTGAATGAAGACATATAGTTGGAAACCCACCCCCTTTATCCTTATTGAGACCCCATTGATTAAAGGTGTATTTTTTTTTCTTTAATATGAAAAAAATCTATAAAGAGATTTAACAACTTTAAAGTTGGGGCTTATAATTTTAGGTAATTATCAGTCCTAGTTTAAGTTCAAATTTATTGTCTTTTGTATATTTGTTTTGTCAAGAGTCAGATGTAATGTAATTACTTTTAAGCATTACTTTGAAATAAGATTAAAAATAGATGTTGAAATATTAATTATGTATTGCATTATTTTCAGTTCAAGTACACCAATATCAAATATGAACAATATGAACAACAGTTTTATATTTGGACAGAGTAGTCGACAAAGTAAGTGCTTAGATTGGTAGCAATCTATTATTTTATGAAATCCAGTTTTGAATAGTCAACTTATGGTGGGTTTTTTTTCGCACTCTTAAAAGACTGAAGCTACAATAACAAATAACAATCCACCATTTAATAAAGGTGAAAATTAAAGGTCACTGATGATCTAGGAGGTAATTTAGTATAAAAATTGAAATATTTGTTGAGATATGAGCTACAGATTAAAATTGGAGCAGTCATCAATGCATATTTTTAGATTATCATGTTTTCTACACATTGATATCGTAAAATATCAGCTCCGAGCTACAATGTGAACCTTTTTAGTGAGCTAAATAATGAAGACACTATAACACTATTTACACAACAACAATTAGAGAATCATAGAGAATAATGCTTAGAATTGAAAAGAAGGTGTACTTTTTATTTCTCTTCACAAAGTACCTAATGCAAACAACAAAATCAAATGCAAAGAAATTTCATCTCAAAATCATAATGAGCCATTATTGAAAATAACACTTTTACTATAAAGATTTGTAAAAATCATATCCAAATCATATGCACTTCTATATTTTGCAAAGGTCAAAACAAAGGGGTTCTGCAGTATATTTTCAACACTTATATGCCTCAGACTTCTAAGAGTTTAAACTTATATTTATAAAAGTCTGTATTCCCCTCCCTTTACTTTTAGTCTTTCTTAGACTCCATACCAGTAAAATTCCAAAGTTTTGTCTCTATGAGATGAAACGTGGAGATTATATCTTGGAACCAAATAAAACAAAATATCTCCTGAAAAGAGGTGTGGTTTGTGTATCAGCTGTTTTTACAAAGTCCAACCTAGATGCATGAATGATGATAGAAGCTTTTGTAGTCTGCATAACGCTAAGTATATTTTTTATTTGTAGTATTTGGAAATGATGAGAATCAGCCGGGGTTGGATTTATCTGAGTTCCCAAGTCTGAGTAATCGTGGTTCCCTACCAAATAGCAGTGGTGTGTCATCCATTCGTAATTACGGTAAGTAAAGATGATGATTTGGTAGGATTCAGTTATTTCAGAAGCAAGATAACAGATGATTTTGTATTTGAAATTTACTTGTATGCAAATCAAGGGCAATCAACTAGTTAATTACAGCTCGAATAAAATTAGGAACATAATACTGAAACAAAAATCAATTAACCATAAATTCTGTATACCACCATTTTTCTCAGTGTCTGGTTCTCAGTACTGTAAAGACATAAATCATTAAAAAATAGTATCTTATGTGAACTTCATCATTATGGAAAATGAGATTTAAGTGCATAAAAAACATGAAAATAAAATCTTAAGTGAACTTTGCCTATGAAAATCTAGAAATTTAAATCGAAGGAAAAAATAATTCTTAACAGTATTTTTTATGTTTGTTTAAGATGGTACCCAACACTTTCACTAAAATTAATTTGGCTTGTTTAATTTTTATAAACTTTTGACAAACTACTTACTTCGACCCTTTGACAAAAATATAAAAATTTCAAAAAATTTGAATCAACCATTTTATCAGAAAAATTACACTGGTTATATAGCAGTTTGACAAACACAAATTTTGATCATTGAGAAGCTTAATATTCCCTTTACAACACAACGTAATTAAAACGTTTAGTTTATTTTACAGAGTTATCTCCCTGAAGTGTTAGGTACCACCTTAAGCATAGTTTTTGGACAGAAATATATAAATTTTGTAAAAATCTTCCAATTTAAATCCCTCCTAATTCCTTGTGTTACAGATTACTGTATGCTCTACTTATAGGTATGGTGAGTAAACCTGTGTCGGATCAAACACCAGAATCCTCTCCCTCTTAAATACTAAGGCTATAGATTACTGTATGTTATATTTATAGGTATGGTGAGTAAACCTGTGTCTGATCAAACACCAGAATTCCAGATACAACAAGAAGACTTCCCAGCTCTACCAGGTGCTACAAGTAAGTTACAGTAAATGCACAAACTTTGGCCATGTTGACTTGACAAAATAAAAATGGGGACAGATATAATCACTTTCAAAAATCTAATACTTTGGTACAAAATATATGATAAAAACTACTATGACATCAATCTGTTTCTGACTGTATTAATTTTCTCTATTTATAAATCAACATATGCATCAGAGTATAAACAAAAAAATGTTGATGTCTACAGAATTTTTAAGTTAGAATTTCAACAATACTTTGTTAGTATGAAAGTTCTTGATAAAAAATCAAGTAGGTTTTTGAGTGATGTTTATAAAGAGAATAATACATGGCAAAATCTGTATCATCCGGAGACACCAATATCAGCCCAAGGGCCTTTAGGCCAGAGGGATGATATTGGTCGAGGGTGATACGGCGTGTGATATGGATTTTCCCATGTTTTATACGCTTTATCATATATTTCAACAGAAGAGTATTTATATATTATATGAACTGTTTTCTGATCCATAGCACTGGGTTACATTGAGTTCTACTTTTGTCTTGTTTCAAAGGCCTTAAAAGAACTGCTCAATTACTTATCCGAAGCACCTAGGTTACCTTACAATTTGCGTACTGTTTTAAAAATATTTTGTTTATTATTGTATTTGATTGTGTGTTTTGTATTGTTTATAGTTCCATTTAGTGTGCCAAAAATATGAAAACTTGACGTTCGTGACATCACATACCAAACAATGACGTTATTCAATAAATTGCGTCACGCCGAAATTACCGTTCTATTGGAACTATTGTGAGGAAATTTTTTCTTAAGCAAAAAAAAAAAAAAAATGACTTTATGTAAAAAAAAAAAGGAGGGGTGTGATAAAGGGTAGGGGTGCGATAAAGGGTGCACATCAAAGTTGCGCGATATGGATTAAACAGCAGGCTATTTATCAAATATGCAAAAATACTGTATTTACTACTAAACATATGATAAAAAAGTATATAATAACCATGTTTATATTACAAATAGAGAATATCATATGGCTTTTTCAATATCACATCTGTATCAACCCGAGACACCAATATAATCCCAAGAGCTCTGCTCAAGGGATTATATTGGTTGAGGGTTGATATGGTGTGTGATATTGAAAAAGCCATATCATATACACTTTATTATATACTAAAATTGAGAATTGAAATTGATACCTCAAGTAGATGTTTTTTATATAACATGAGGTCATACAGATAAGGAGGTTTGAAATGACGTCATACAGATTATAGATTTGACATGACGTCATACAGATTATAGATTTGACATGACGTCATACAGATTATAGATTTGACATGACGTCATACAGATTATAGATTTGACATGACGTCATACAGATTATAGATTTGACATGACGTCATACAGATTATAGATTTGACATGACGTCATACAGATTATAGATTTGACATGACTTCATACAGAATAGGGATTTGATAAAGCCTTTGCAACAGTGACTGCAATCGATGACGTGACCTCATACAGATTAAAGGTGTGATAAAGCTTTTGCAACCGTGCTGATATCGATATCATCATCATCACGGGTGGATGATACAGCACGCTTGCCATTGATTGTATTACACATACAATTTATCTGTATTTACTACTAAGTATATAATAAATGTATTTTATTCAATATCATTACACATATCATGTAGGATGACTCATAGGAAATGTAAACAAGTTTCATGTGTGGGTTTAACTGTGACAAATGATCAATGTTTACCTGTACAAAAGTCAGCATGCTAACTGAACATTGACCCTGTACTATCTAATGACTAGAAATTCTTTGATATTTTAGAATAAATCATGATGCTTTCTATAAAATTATCATAAAACAATTAGAATATATTTCCAAAACTCACCATATGAGACACTTAAATTAGATAAGAACCTTCTGCTCATCATCAATACACGTGGAATTCTTTAATCATCCGATCATCTCAACTTATTTCGATCAAGGTTAAAGTCAACGATTAACTTATAAACAATATCGGACAATAGAAAGTCAATAATAACTGAACAAAACCCATACTGCCTAAACAGCTATCAAAGGCTCTGAAATGACAAATGTAAAACAATTCAAATGAGAAAACTTACAACCCAATTTATGTACAAAACAGCGAACAAAAACCAATATGATATACAGCAAAAACAACAACCACTGACTTATAGATTCCTGACTCAAGTCTGTTTTCATTGCAAAAAATACAAATTGTAGTTAGTTATTTAAAAAAGCCCTGCAAACCATTTAATCAGTTATTTTCTTTTTGTAGATCCACCATCAAGTTCATCAGGTGACGCTACTTGCAAAACGGTAAAGTCTAAAAATATAAATAATGATAGAAATATAATAAAACTTTTATATTTTATAATTTCCCAAATGATATGGGATGATAACTGTCAGTTTTAGCCCAGTTTCCTTATGTCACAATTCTTGTTACTCCACACAATACTTTACAGTTTTAAAAATTATCTTGCACAGAAAATAACTTTTTTTTAGGTGTAAGTGATTGAAAAAAAACACTAAAGCAGGTTCTGATTTCAGATGCTCTTAAAAGGTAAACATTTTTCTCCACATGTGGCACCCTTAATGTCACCACAGTGCTGAAGTGATTGCAGATATTGCAAATAATTGGTACAGATAAGACAGAATCTCAAATATCAACTAGATCTATTTTTATCAAATGTTTAGAGTGAAATAAATACATACTGTAAAAATTAGGTGGATCTGAAGAGTTTTTCTGTCCTAAACTTCACTCTATAGAAGGTCCCAAGGATGCTTTAGAATGTCTAACCCCAAATCTCCAGATATAACTGGGAACATCACTGAAAAATTATAGATCATGTTTGATTTACCTATGGAACCACTAAACTAAATGCCTAATCCAGATCAAAGACGACCTTTGATCTCCATATGTTTCAGATAACTGAGATTTCACTGTAGATGATCTTATTTTCTTAATATTGCAGCCTACAAGTTTATCATCAGGGATTGGTGATACAAGTTTACTGAAGGATGGTAAATATCCTGGTGATAAGGCTCCAAAGAGGGGAATTCAGACACATCAAGATGGTAGGTCATAGGTCTACAGGCTTTACTACTATGTAAATGTCATAATTACAGCAAAATGCCTCTTTGTTTTAGAGGGAAAACGTCAAAGTGTATAATAGTTCATTAAGCATGTTTAGTAAAGAGAATTTTTTAGATTTCAAATAGGGAGGTAATTTTCAAATGTCAATCTGTTTTTCACAAGTTCATGTACAAACAAAAAAGACTGGAGTAAAAATAATATAAATACAATGAACTCATAGAGTGAATTATTTTGTTACCATCTCTTGCTATGTTTATTTATTATACCCCATGCAACGAAGTTGCGGAGGGTATAATGTTTTTGACCCGTCCGTCCGTCCGTCAGTCCGTCCGTCAGTCCTGTTTCTTGTCATCGCAACTCCTCTCAAACCACACAACAGAATTTCACGAAACCTTTTCAGATAATAAGGACATACTATGTAGTTGTGCATATCGACGGGAAATTGTGATTCAATCTTTTTTCTAGGAGTTACGCCCCTTTGAACTTATTTACTTTAATGTACTACTGCAACAGTTTGTCATCACAACTCCTCTCAAACCACACAACAGAATTGCATGAAACTTTGTAGATAATAAGGACATACTATGTAGATGTGCATATCGACAGGAAATTACGGTTCAATTTTTTTTCTAGGAGTTATGCCCCTTTGAACTTATTTGCTTCAATGTACTTCTGCAACAGTTTGTCATCTCAACTCCTCTGAAAACACACAACAGAATTTCATGAAATTTTGTAGATAATAAGGACATACTATGTATATTGACAGGAAATTATTATTCAATATTTTTTCTTATACAATTTTTTTTCCTTATACTTATTTAATTTCTCCAATGACAATGTGGGGACATGGGGTATGTGAGCGTGCTCACTAAGGTTCTTTATTATTCTTGTTTGGTTACTAGTTTCAAGGATTTTGCAGGTTAATAGATAAATCTCAGATACTTTTAACATATATACAGATTTATATATTTGGCATAAATTCCCATCTATCATCGGAAGACTTACACATCAGTCCATGGTGAAAGCTAATAATCTTATTATTGTTATACACCTGCTATAAAAAAAAAAGTTGGTGTATACTGTTAACCTCTGTCTGTCCTGTCTGTCTGTTCATCCATTCCATGAATATTTTTTATTGCATCTTTCTCAGGAAATACATAACAAGAATTTCTGAAATTTGGTTTTTGGGTTTATTTGAGTCAGCTATACTGTGTGATGTGTTTTCAGATTCAACACCCAGCAACTTCCAGTTAACCGAACACTTACATCTTTTTACATATGACACCCAATTTGAAAATTTCTGTCACATTTTTCTCAGGAGCTACATTACAAGGACTTCTGAAATTTGGTTTCAGGGTTTATATAAGTGGGCCATATCGTGTGGTGTATCTTCAGATTCATCACTCAACAACTTCCTGTTAACCGAACACTGACATATTTTTACATTAGGCCAAAAAAAAAAATAGGTGTGTTTCCTGTTGCATGCCCCAAAAAATCAGGGTCGGTAGGTAGGTATTTTTTTTTTTTTTTTTTTTTTTTTTTTTTTTTACTGGCCTGCTTCGGTTTTTTTTGTGTATTTTTATAATCAGTTTGTTATTCTTTCAGGTTATTTTCATCAGTTCATTGTATAAAGTATAAAAGATATGAATAGTCCATGTTCAAAAGTTGCAGAAGACTTGGCCAGGACTTCCAGCTTATAAAATTTTCAATTTTCAGTTTCTTTCAGACAATTTAGTTCACAGAACTGATGCCAGCTTTTCTACAAATACCAAATATTAATAACATGATAGAGGGATGGGTGAAAATCTTTGAAATTTTGATTATATACTAGCTGTTTAAAAGAAAATCAATTACAAATTGAGTTTTGGGCTATGGTTGAGCAAATATCAGATATTAAAATTAAATTTAATCCTAAATTGAACGTTTGGCTTCCCTCTTGTATTAGAAAAGACTGTCAGAAGTAAATGCCAAAACATTGTAAACTTGTTATACTGTCAATTTTATTCCTATAAAATTCTGAACAAATTATAAACATCGAAACAACCGAAACATTCAAATAATGTGAGGCAAATATTCTCGTTCCTGTGTGGACACTCATCGATTGTTATTGATAACACACTTTGACTGATGGCCATAGCAGAAGCCATGCCGTTGTTTGACTTCAATCTGTATCACACAAATGCTTACTGTATTAAAATTTTATTTGAAATCAAACGTTTAAAAGATGCCATTCAAAGGCTATACTAAACAAAAACCGTTTCCGGAAAAAAACGAAAAAAATCCGAATTTTTTTTTTTTTTTTTTTTCCGGGAAAAAAAAGTTAGGGTTGGCGCCAAAAAATTAGGGTCGGTCGGGCGACCGGAAACACACCTATTTTTTTTTTTTGGCCTTATTGAAATTATCAACTTGTGTCCCGAATACATCAGTGAGCAGTAGCTCACAGTTTCACTCGTTTTGGCTGAGAGATTTTAGCTGGCCTGATATGAGATAGACCATGTATTAGGCAGTTTATCTTGTGACCTTTATCAGCTGGAGCACCTGATTTCAGTTAGGTCAAACCGCTGTTGTTTTGACAAATGCCATTTATCTTTAGTTTAACTACATATGCAGTACTAAATATTGCTGTGCTTTGTACATGATAAATCCTAATACAAGGCAAATCATATCTTTTATATGGAATGTATAGAATGCTTTCTTAAAGGTGACCAAAAATAGTTTTAGGGTTGGGAACCACACATACTATTGTACTTTGCCTAATGATCTTTACATTTTACTAACCGTTAATTTCAGGTACTGTGTCCAATATTCCCAATGGTATGGTAAATGACCAGTTTGGTATTGTCGGGTTGCTGACATTCATCAGAGCTGCTGAGAACGACCCAAACCTGGTGGCCTTAGCTCCTGGAATAGATCTGACAACTTTAGGCCTAAATCTGAACTCACCTGAGTAAGTGTTTGATAATGTCATACGAGTAAGTAATAAAAAAAAAGTGAGTTTGAACCCCGCTCGTGCAGGTGCACTCAACTACAATCTTAATTGACTAGGATTGTCAGTTTTCCTATTGAAGGGCAATGTTTTTTTCTAGGGACTCCGGCTTCCTCCACCAATAAAAACTGGCCGCCAAGAAATAGCCCAAATGCGGTGCTTAAAAGTGGCGTAAAAACACCAAAAATCAATAAAAAAATAAATCAAAAGAGTAATTAAAGTAAGTGGTTTGTAATGAAGTGAGAATATTTGGCACCAGAGGTATTTAGTATCATAAAGAATTTACATAGGTGCTGTTTTTATGTTTCTTTCGATTTTCCTTAATGATTTAGTTATTTGGAATTAAAGAAGAATCTTGGTATATGTCAATTAGCATCTAAATGGCAGAATTTAAATCTTTTTTATTTGTTTTCAGAGATATGAAATCTAAACTTTTAACTAACTTATGTTCTACAGTTTATCACAGATAAAAAGCGTTTTGTGAAAGTTACAAAAACATTCAAACAGACTATGAAAAGAAGTATTGGAACAAGAGACCTGAAACACAGGTAGAAACGCTGCCGAAGCATAAGTCACTATTTTTTGTCATATTTTTTCTTATACACCACCTTTGAAATGAAAGTGAAAGTAGAAACATTTAAGTTATCTCCCTTTGTCAGAAAAAATCTACAACAGGGATCAAATACAGGTATAAATAAATATCTTACTTACTAATTGCTGTTGGTGTTTACAGAAATTTATACAGTACTTTCCAGTCGCCATGGAAAGATTTGCCGTGTCGCCCACAGGATATAGGTTAGCATAATGTACAACATAAAAATAACTCGTCTTTATTTGTATGGTGTTCATCTGTTTATATATTTGAATTCTTTTGTATAGGGTACACAAGTAAGAAGAAAAATGACCTATGAATAATATATATTTTGGTTGGAAAATGGGGAATTTGATTTGAAAATGGACCAAAAAAATTTAGATTATATAAACAGATGTTTTACATTAAGAATGAAATGTGAATCATTCGACACAATGATTCACATTTCTACTAATATATAGTAAGATTGTCACTGTTGCTGTTCTATCTCATGTTTCACAATACAGAACAATTGAAATAAAAAAAATGAAATGAAAAAGAAACATTTGAAATGAACAGTATACATGACAAATATATTTAACAAAGGTTCTCCAATAAATGTATCATCTTCAATTGAATACAGTGCAAATTGTGAAATCTAAAAATTAAGGTGTCATAAAAAGGAAAAAAGACATTACCAAAAATTGTAAGAAGATATCAGTTGGAAAATAGTACTATCAAACAAAGAAGAAACTAAATGATGTACGAGGGGCTGGTTAAATAGGAATTTACATTTTCATTAGATAATTTTAAAGCTTAGGCAGATATTGGACACTGTGCATTGATTGAATCAATAAATATGTTTTGGAGAATCTTTACCAAAATGTGAAATTGTATATAAAGGAATAGTTTGTAAAATGCTGATTGGTTTTCTTCAGAAACCTGTACAGTACTTTTCAGTCACCTTGGGCCGATTCACCATGCAGACCTCAAGATATAGGTCAGCTTTTATCAAGTGTTTGCTGTGCTTACTGGCTTATATATCACCATAAGTGTGATCATTGCATGGTTATATAATCGCATTGTTTCATCAACTTTGAACCAAAAATGAATGTCGTTCTCAGGGGAGGTAATTTTGTGTCCTAGAATAACTGTTCACAACTGTAAGTGTAGTTGACATTATATTTATACCTGGATTTTAGTGACCGAGTTGCACAATGTGAACCAACTCTTCTTATTTTACAAACAGTCCAGTACTGTGGATTTATTCTTATTTGGTGGATATCAATTTTTATACGACCGCAAATTTTGAAAAAATTTTCGTCGTATATTGCTATCACGTTGGCGTCGGCGTCGTCGTCGTCGTCGTCGTCGTCGTCGTCCGGCGTCCGAATACTTTTAGTTTTCGCACTCTAACTTTAGTAAAAGTGAATGGAAATCTATGAAATTTTAACACAAGGTTTATGACCACAAAAGGAAGCTTGGTATTGATTTTGGGAGTTTTGGTCCCAACATTTTAGGAATTAGGGGCCAAAAAGGGCCCAAATAAGCATTTTCTTGGTTTTCGCACTATAACTTTAGTTTAAGTTAATAGAAATCTATGAAATTTTGACACAAGGTTTATGACCACAAAAGAACGGTTGGGATTGATTTTGGGAGTTTTGGTCTCAACAGTTTAGGAATTAGGGGCCAAAAAAGGGCCCAAATAAGCATTATTCTTGGTTTTCGCACAATAACATTAGTTTAAGTAAATAGAAATCAATGAAATTTAAACACAATGTTAATGACTACAAAAGGAAGGTTGGTATTGATTTTGGGAGTTTAGGTCCCAACAGTTTAGGAATTAGGGGCCAAAAAGGGACCCAAATAAGCATTTTTCTTGGTTTTCGCACCATAACGTTAGTATAAGTAAATAGAAATCTATGAAATTTAAACACAAGGTTTATGACCATAAAAGAAAGGTTGGGTTTGATTTTGGGAGTTTTGGTCCCAACATAATAAGGGGCCCAAAGGGTCCAAAATTAAACTTTTGTTTGATTTCATCAAAATTGAATAATTGGGGTTCTTTGATATGCTGAATCTAACTGTCATGACTGTGTATGTAGATTCTTAACTTTTGGTCCTGTTTTCAAATTGGTCTACATTAAGGTCCAAAGGGTCCAAAATTAAACTTAGTTTGATTTTGACAAAAAATGAATCAGTTAGGTTCTTTGATATGCTGAATCTAAAAATGTACTTAGATTCTTGATTATTGGCCCAGTTTTCAAGTTGGTCCAAATCGGGGTCCAAAATTAAACTTTGTTTGATTTCATCAAAAATTGAATAAATGGGGTTCTTTGATATACCAAATCTAACTGTGTATGTAGATTCTTCATTTTTGGTCCTGTTTTCAAATTGGTCTACACTAAAGTCCAAAGGGTCCAAAATTAAATTTAGTCTGATTTTAACAAAAATTGAAATCTTGAAGTTCTTTGATATGCTGAATCCAAAAATGTACTTAGATTTTTTATTATGGGCCCAGTTTTCAAGTTGGTCCAAATCAGGATCTAAAATTATTATATTAAGTATTGTGCAATAGCAAGTCTTTTCAATTGCACAGTATTGCGCAATGGCAAGAAATATCTAATTGCACAATATTGTGAAATATCAAATTTTTTTTTAATTAGAGTTATCTTTCTTTGTCCAGAATAGTAAGCAAGAAATATCTAATTGCAAAATATTGTGCAATAGCAAGATTTTTTTTTAATTGGAGTTATCTTTCTTTGTCCAGAATCAACTTAAATCTTTGTTATATACAATATACAATGTATATTCACTTTTTACTACCAACTGATAAATTAAAATAATCTTAATTACCATTCAGTGATAACAAGCAGTTTTTTTACATCTTAATATTTTATGATGTATTTAAATGAGTAGTTATTGTTGCAAACTCCATTAGAAATTTTAATTGAGATTAGTTTTGGAATAAGGGAAAGGGGGATGTGATTAAAAAAATTGGGTTCAATTTTTCTCATTTGAAATTTCATAAATAAAAAAGAAAATTTCTTCAAACATTTTTTTGAGAGGATTAATATTCAACAGCATAGTGAATTGCTCTAAGAGAAACAAAAATTTTAAGTTCATTAGAACACATTCATTCTGTGTCAGAAACCTATGCTGTGTCAACTATTTAATCACAATCCAAATTTAGAGCTGAATCCAGCTTGAATGTTGTGTCCATACTTGCCCTAACCGTTCAGGGTTCAACCTCTGCGGTCGTATAAAGCTACGCCCTGCGGAGCATCTGGTTGTGGATTATGTGGATAAGAATGACAATATTTTATAGGGATAATTGCAGACTTTTGCAAAACTACAACTTTGAATATCAACAAAAATGACAGTTTTCCTCAATCCATAAAAAACTGGTACCCACAAAAATGATTGAATCCACAGTACCAGGACTTCATAATGTGAATCAATCCACAAAGTATTATCTTTGATAGTCCCAGTGAAAAATTGTTCCATTGAACTATGCTTTATGATACTGTGGATTCATTATTATTCGTTGGATACCAATTTTCGTGGATTTCATGGGAACAGTCAAACCACGAAATTAAATATTCAACGAATGATAATTTTTCTGTAGGTTTGTATGCAGACTTCAGCAAAACCATGAAATTTAATATCCACGAATATGCAAGTTTTTCTTAATCCACGAAAATTGGTACCCACGAAAATAAATGAATCCACAGTAGTCCATCTTAATTATTTGTCATAAACTTGATCATAGCTTCAGTTGTGAACAGTTATTCAGGAAAAGATAATGACCATAACTGGGAGAGACATTCAAATTTTTGGTTCATTGTGGTATGTTTGTTAAGGCCATACTAGAAACAATTTTTGTTTGCCATGGTTTAAATGATAATAATTTTGAGCTTCTAAAATGTGGAATAAAAAAGAATAATGTGAAATGTTCTTTTTGTTAGCTCTAGCTTGATTTTGGACTATCTAAGAAAAAAAGTCAAGATTAAATATTTATTTAAATTTGCCAAAAAATTGTGGCGAGACAGGTTTTAAAATCATCAATTTGTTTGTTGGATTTGTTTGTGGCAGAAAATGGCAAACAAAAAATATTTATTGTTGGCCTCACAGCTTTTATTTTGTTGCAGTTAAAAGTTGTGTTCACATTTTTTTTCTCACAAAAAATACATTAGAATTGAAAAAAAGGGGAAAAAAAGAAAAAGAAAGAGCAGATAATTCGTTTTAAGGTAGATCATAAGTAAATGTTTTTTGAGACAGAATTTTCTTATAATTTGCCAAAATGAAGATTTTACTATGCTTTTTTCAAAAATATAATAAAAAGTATGGGTCACCGTGCTATTTTTCAAGCTATGAGTCGTTGAAAAGTGCCTAAATTTGGTTAGTTTGTTCATGTAAAAACACATAAGAGTGCATAAAAAAAGTTCTATGAGATAGAATTTTGAAATAAATTGTGAGAAGATAGGTTTCATAATATGTTATAAGAAAATAAAAAGAAAACATGGTGTCACCGAACTTGTTTTCTTGCCACATGTAAAAATAAAAAATTTCCCTATTAGCCCAGTATAAATTTTGTACTAAAAGAGTTATCTCCCCTTAAATGGCTCCTTTGAAAAAAATCATTTTAAAAACCAAAAAGGTTGATATTTGTTAAATATTTTGAATAATACAATAAATTAACAAGTTTCCTTTATATAAATAAACAGTCTAACCATTAAATTGCAAATCTTTATCCAAATTTGCTGATTTGGGCAAATAACTAGACCAATTTTGTACTGTGATTGTACAATCCAAGATGGCGGTATACCATGAATCTACCTTAAAAAAGAAACTTTTATTACTTAGATGCCTTTGTCCCTGAAAAAGATAAAGGATAGGGTTTTTATGTGTAGATTTTTTGAATTTTAATGATTGGTCTTTTAAACCTCCAATTAATATAGTCATAAATTCATAATTCATAACATCTGTCTAACATGTCATATATAAAATATAATATGTATAAAGTAGTAGTTATCTCCCTTTGCTTACAAATAGTTAATAGTTATTTCCCCTGCCTTTTCTTTGTACCATCAAAGCTATCATTTCGCTGGCCAATACATAGGCATTTTTTCATAAATAGAAATAATATGAATTTCACATTAACTTTTTCATTATAGCTAATATTTTAATCTGTTAAAAGTCATCAATAATAACATAAATTCAAACTACACTACACCTCAGGTGAATTTTGTCATCTCTACCAGTCCACTGTGATAGTGAACACAAATTGGATAAAATTCCTTCATCAAATTAAAAATTTAATTCGAACTTCACTACACCTCAGGTGAAATTTGTCATCTCTACCTGTCCGCAGTGGTAGTAAGCTCTCAAGATGGTCTACTCTGCGTCCAACCTATGGACTGGAAATGCCATTACCCCGTATTTTATTTTCATTATAAAATGGAGGATATAATACTTTGAAAAATTAGTTAAATATTTTTACAATATCTAAAGTAAAAGTATCTGACAAAATCCACATGAGGTGCGATAAATGACATAGATTTAACAGTTAACTCTAGTAAATGTGAACTTCAGGAGAAGTTTAATTAATATGAATATAGTCATAGTTTTTAAACATTATGATTTGAAGGAGAAAATTTACACTTTGATTGGGATAGGATTCAATTGAAATTTATTAGAGCAAAATTTGCCTATGTTTTCCTACAATACTCTGTTAGGCCATATTGATATCAGTTTGAAATGAATTAACCTCCCAACCTTATCTCTTACAACAGTAAATTGGGGGATCAATTTATTTTTGCTTTGAATTGAAGTCAAACATTTTTTCGGTTTCAATCTTAATTGGTACTCTGTGGGCAAAAAATTGTATGAAATGTTTTTTCATTATTCTGACATGTAAAATCTTTAATCATTTTTGTCGAGCCTTCGACTTTAGTCGAAAAAGCGAGACTAAGCGATCCTACATTACATCGTCGGCGGCGGGGTCCACAAATATTCACTCTGTGGTTAAAGTTTTTGAAATTTTAATAACTTTCTTAAACTATACTGGATTTCTACCAAACTTGGACAGAAGCTTGTTTATGATCATAAGATAGTATCCAGATGTAAATTTTGTAAAAATAAAATTCCATTTTTTCCGTATTTTACTTATAAATGGACTTAAGTTTTTTCTGCGGGGAAACATAACATTCACTCTGTGGTTAAAGTTTTTAAAGTTTTAATAACTTTCTTAAACTATCCTTGGTTTTTACCAAACTTGGACAGAAGCTTGTTTATGATCATAAGATAGTATCCAGAAGTAAATTTTGTAAAAAAATAAATCCATTTTTTCCGTATTTTACTTTTAAATGGACTTAGTTTTTCTGCGGGGAAACATTACATTCGCTCTGGTTAAAGTTTTTAAAATTTTAATAACTTTCTTAAACTATCCTGGGTTTGTACCAAACTTGGACAGAAGCTTATTTATGATCATAAGATAGTATCAAGAAGTAAATTTTGTAAAAAGATAACTCCATTTTTTTTCTGTATTTTTCTTTTAAATGGACTTAGATTTTCTTCCAGTTAACATTACATACAGTCTGCAGTTAAAGTTTTCAAAACATTTATTTGATTCATTAACTATCCTAAATTTTTACCAAACTTGGACAGAAGCTTCTTACAATCATAAGATAGTATCAAGAGGAATATTTTTATTGATAGTTTTCCTCATTTTTGTTGAGCCTGCGATTTACAGCAAAAGTAGGCGAGACACTGGGTTCCGTGGAACCCTTACAAATTTTTTGATAACCTGAATATATTTCTGAAAGTTTCAAGAATCTTTCAATTATTGCCCCTATATGTTATATATTTTTACCATTGTAGCACAAAGACGCAATGTGACACCTAATTCAATTTCTCATTTATAAATTGTGGGGGACATTTGGCTACTGGGCAGCAATTTTGTTTAACTTTTAGAGTCTGGAATCTTAAACCAAACATATATTTTTTTTAACCCCTTATTAGTAGAAAGCATGCGATAAGAAGCCATTAAGCATCTCAAACTTCTGATTTCCTCTTAATAAACTGCCTTCAAATATTACTTAAACAATGTTTTCTCATTTTGAATCTGCAAATATGACTATACTTTTCACAGTTTGGTCTAACCTATCAAAACCAGTCAAGGGACTGAATACTGTATATTGATTGGTTTACTTGATTAAGTGGACAATTATTAGTTATTGGTCCAAAGAAAAACAAACTTTATTATTTGTAGTTTATGAGAAATAAAATTCATTTATTCATTCTGCCTAAAAGTTCTCCCTAAAAAATAATTAGAACATTATATTCAGCAAAATTCTATACCTTCAAACCAGTCAATTTTGGACTAAGGTAATAAGTTCAAGGACCTGTATTTGGCCTTGGATGATTTAATATAACTTTAGATTTATGAATATTTTCTTTTGTCACCATTAGAACAGCATTTTGGAGGGAAATGTAGCAATCACTTTTCCTAAATGTGAATTACTTTGTTTTTTTTATGAACACCTGTTTTTTACTGTATCTGCTTTGATTTTTTATTTAACACACTAAATATTTTTAACAACCTCTTAATTCACATAAACTGTCTACCTTGAGTTGTCTACCTTTGCTAGTTATCAATTAGTAACAGTATAATTTGACTGAATATGGTTGTGTAAATTCTCAAACAATGATGTGTTTTTTTTTTATAAATGTTAGAAATAAGTGTAAAAATATTGTTATAAGGGAACTACCATTTGATTTTTATGGGGGGGCTAGGATGGAAAATTTAGTCCTGCATTTTTTTTAGCTGTAATCTCTGTCCTGCCTTTTTATTTTTCACTCTAATCGGTCCTGCCTTTTTTTTTTTAGTTTATCCTGACTTTTTTTTACCTAAATTGTCGTCCTGACTTTTTTTTTTTTGCAAGTGTCACATCCTGCCTTTTTTTTTTACTCAAAACTCCTGTTATGCCTATTTTTTTCAAATTTCATCCTAGCCCCCCATAAAAATCAAATGGTAGCTCCCTAACATATTACTTTTCATGGCATCAAATATTTTAGATGTATTAGCTATAGTACATAAGCATGTTCATGGGGTATTTATTTTCATTACAAGGTTGATAACTTCAGACTTTGAGGGACTATTTTTGATGTCATTGATGACAAATAAATTGTTGCTGTTCAAATTACAGTTAAAATATTTTGCAAAAATGAGTAACAATGGCAATAATTGCATGTTACAAATTAAGTTGGTTTGTCTCTTAAATTGATTTATTTGTTAATTAATGGTGTCTCAGGCGTTGCTGTTTCAATCAATGGCAGCTATGCTGTCAACAATGTATTAGTTTGAGATTAGGTCAGATCAAGAAGAACCCCTTGTTGCATGACAATCATATTTGGTTTGCAGTTGTATAAGAACTCACACATCTCGTACAACAGAAATATTTTGACCTCACCCCTTCAGTAATGGTCTATGGACATTAAACATTTTTTAAGTTCACATTTTCAAATTTGTTATAGAGTCAGTTTAGGTCAATCATATTTGGTAGGCAGTTGAATAAAAACAGGCCTATTGACTTGGAAATGTTTGCATAGTTTATTCTTTGACTTTGTAACTTTTGTTGTTTACATGTTAAAGTTTGTGTGAAGACAGAAGGCAAGGTCAAAGGGAATTTCTAATGATCATGATCAGTCAAGGATATTTGATATGCAGTTTTATCATTTCAAAGGGAACTTCTAATGATCAGTCAAGGATATTTGATATGCAGTTTTATCATTTCAAAGGGAACTTCTAATGATCAGTCATTGATATTTGATATGCAGTTTTATCATTTCAAAGGGAACTTCTAATGATCAGTCAAGGATATTTGATATGCAGTTTTATCATTTCAAAGGGAACTTCTAATGATCAGTCATTGATATTTGATATGCAGTTTTATCATTTCAAAGGGAACTTCTAATGATCAGTCATTGATATTTGATATGCAGTTTTATCATTTCAAAGGGAACTTCTAATGATCAGTCATTGATATTTGATATGCAGTTTTATCATTTCAAAGGGAACTTCTAATGATCAGTCATTGATATTTGATATGCAGTTTTATCATTTCAAAGGGAACTTCTAATGATCAGTCAATGATATTTGATATGCAGTTTTATCATTTCAAAGGGAACTTCTAATGATCAGTCATTGATATTTGATATGCAGTTTTATCATTTCAAAGGGAACTTCTAATGATCAGTCATTGATATTTGATATGCAGTTTTATCATTTCAAAGGGAACTTCTAATGATCAGTCAATGATATTTGATATGCAGTTTTATCATTTCAAAGGGAACTTCTAATGATCAGTCATTGATATTTGATATGCAGTTTTATCATTTCAAAGGGAACTTCTAATGATCAGTCATTGATATTTGATATGCAGTTTTATCATTTCAAAGGGAACTTCTAATGATCAGTCAAGGATATTTGATATGCAGTTTTATCATTTCAAAGGGAACTTCTAATGATCAGTCATTGATATTTGATATGCAGTTTTATCATTTCAAAGGGAACTTCTAATGATCAGTCATTGATATTTGATATGCAGTTTTATCATTTCAAAGGGAACTTCTAATGATCAGTCATTGATATTTGATATGCAGTTTTATCATTTCAAAGGGAACTTCTAATGATCAGTCATTGATATTTGATATGCAGTTTTATCATTTCAAAGGGAACTTCTAATGATCAGTCATTGATATTTGATATGCAGTTTTATCATTTCAAAGGGAACTTCTAATGATCAGTCATTGATATTTGATATGCAGTTTTATCATTTCAAAGGGAACTTCTAATGATCAGTCATTGATATTTGATATGCAGTTTTATCATTTCAAAGGGAACTTCTAATGATCAGTCATTGATATTTGATATGCAGTTTTATCATTTCAAAGGGAACTTCTAATGATCAGTCATTGATATTTGATATGCAGTTTTATCATTTCAAAGGGAACTTCTAATGATCAGTCAATGATATTTGATATGCAGTTTTATCATTTCAAAGGGAACTTCTAATGATCAGTCATTGATATTTGATATGCAGTTTTATCATTTCAAAGGGAACTTCTAATGATCAGTCATTGATATTTGATATGCAGTTTTATCATTTCAAAGGGAACTTCTAATGATCAGTCATTGATATTTGATATGCAGTTTTATCATTTCAAAGGGAACTTCTAATGATCAGTCATTGATATTTGATATGCAGTTTTATCATTTCAAAGGGAACTTCTAATGATCAGTCATTGATATTTGATATGCAGTTTTATCATTTCAAAGGGAACTTCTAATGATCAGTCATTGATATTTGATATGCAGTTTTATCATTTCAAAGGGAACTTCTAATGATCAGTCAATGATATTTGATATGCAGTTTTATCAGTATTGCCAATGTTTAGTTTCTATAGAAGTTCATTGTTTTTTATTGTTTTGTATAGTATTGCTGTTTTATTTCAATATTTGCCTTATACTCTTTAAAAACATAAAGGGGAGACATATATCTGTATCAACAGTTTAAATTTGAGAAAGTTATGTAAATTTTTTGTAAATTTTTCGTGCAAGTTTTTATTGCTTTGGTTATATCCATGTATGAAAATAAAAGCCAAAATGAAAATTATCTGCTTTTACAGTAGACTCATGAATTTTACATACATAATCATCATGATATTGATTCATGCATAAGTTTCTCATTTAACACATGAACATGCATGATATATATGAAATGTTGCAGATACATTTGTATTTGTAATTTTTGAACTATAAGATATTTTTATATTAAGAATAAAAATACTGCATGTACACATTTGAATCATTATTAGAAAAAATGAATATCTAGAAAATTTGTACTAAAATTTATGAAAAAAAAAGATTTTGAACACTGTTTTAATGCATGTGAGATATAAAAAATTGCTATTATGCAAAACAGGGAAGTAATCTGTAGATTTACTATGATTCTCTTGTATTTCAGATTTCCATGTTCCAGCTGAATATTTAACCAATATATACATCAGAGACAAGGTAGGACTTCATATATCACAGATAAGGTACAAAATTGTATCTGAAATATGTGGTTTAAATTTAAAAGTTAATTGCTCATACAAATAGACATAAGAAGATGTGGTATGCATGCCAATGAGACAAATCTCCATCAAAGTCACAATTTATAAAAGTAAACCATTATAGGCCAAAGTACAGTCTTCAACACAGAGTCTTGGCTCACAATTTATATACATTTAAGGAGGTTTTGAATATGACCCAAAAACTGAATTTTGAAGAAACTTTGTACATTTAAAAGTTGTATAAACTTCTGTGCATGTTTCCTAGCTGAATCTCTTGATCTATATTTTCAAAAGTGTTTCTATTATATCTGTGTTGTTCATAACATGTTGCTTCTGTATACTATTGTAATGACAGAGGTTTATCAGAATGAAGTTTATATGTCAACAAATATTCATTATTTGTTTTCTTAAAAAAAAAAACAAAAAAAAAACTAACAGTTTATTTAGACGTAATTAAGTTTAATAATCTTTATCAAAATCATTGTGCGTATTCTGAACCAAGTCTTTTGATTTCAGCTAGCACCAATCAAGTTAAACAGATATGGTGAAGATTTATTGTTTTACCTGTTTTATATGAATGGTGGAGATGTTTTACAGTTAGCATCAGCTGCTGAATTGTAAGTACTTTTTATGCTTCCGCTGCAGCAGAGGGGGCATTAAGTTTTACCCTTGTCCATCCTTCCGTACATCCCAAAGTTGGTTTCCCTTCTCTAACTTTAGTTTGCATCAACCAAATGTTATGAAACTTATACTTATTACCACAAAACACAGATCAAGTGTAATTTTGGTGGTGTCACTGTAACCCTTTTAGAGTTGTGCTCCTTTACAAATGGAAAAATTGCTGAGTTTTTTGTTTCAGTTCTCTAACTTAGTTTGCCTCAATCAAATGCTATAAAACTTATACACAATGCTTATTACCACAAAATACAGATCAAGTTTGAATTTTGGTGGTGTCAATTTAACTGTTCTAGAGTTATGCCCCTTTACAAAAGGAAAAATTGCTGAATTTTTTGTTTCTGTTCTCTAACTAAAGTTAGCTTCAACCAAATTGTATGAAACTTTTAGACAATATGTATTACCACAAAACTCAGATCAAGTACAAATTTAGGAAGCATCACTTTTACCATTCAGTTATGTCTCTTTTTAACTTTATCTGATATGCAAAAGGGGGGGTGTCATCTGTGTCCCTTTGCACATTCTCCATTTATTGATTAAGTTTTAAAATTAAGAGTAATTTCAAAAGTTTTTTATTAAGATATTCAGTTTACAGTAACAGTTAAATTGCCAACTTAAATGAAATTAAACAGAAATTAGAAACATTCTAGAGTATGGCTAAAAGCTCAATATTTATGGCTAAACAGCAAATTATTGTCATAAATAAACTTTACTTTATTATTTTCTCCAACTTGACTATTTTATTTATAAAAAGTCTATTTTCCTTTGTTTTCCTATTAAAGAATTTCTTATCAAAATTGTAAGATTTTTTTAAGGATAAATTTTATCCTGCTATTATTTGAACATACTAGTAATCAGAATTGTTGTCAAGTATACTTTGAATTTATTATAATTGATGGATACCAATTTTCGTTGATTTTGAGGTTAGAGGGAAACTATGAATTTAAAAATTCCACAAAACACAAGTCTTCCATAAGAACATACCGTATACATGTATATGCAGGCTTTGGCAAACCCCAAAATTAAATCTCCACAAAATTGCAAGTTTACATATAACCAGGAAAATTTGTATCCACGAAAAAATACATTAATTCATAGTACATTGTTAGATTATCTAATGAATCTGGGTTTTCAGGTACAGTCGAGACTGGCGGTACCACAAAGAAGAGCGTGTTTGGATCACAAGAGCCCCTGGTGTAGATCCCATTCTTAAAACAAGTACATATGAACAGGGAACATATTATGTGTTTGATACAAAATACTGGAGGAAAGTTCATAAGGAGATTTACTTAGAATATGAAAAGTTAGAAGATCGGCCAAACCTGCCACCAACAATGGTTCATTGACAGCTGCCACCAATTGTAATGCATAACTGTTTTAGTATAAATGTGTGTAAAGGTGTAAAGAATGAGAGATTAGTTGTGTGAATGAAAGCAGTTCACAGGAGTTGAATTTTGTTAGATTGGCATGAATGATTGATTTTTCTTCAGTTCATCAAACATCAATTCATTTTAATTTATAACTTTCATTTTAAAACAATTTTCATTAATTAAAGTGCTGTTTTAAAGTTTTTAAGTACTAGTTTAATCATTTATGTTATATTTAAAAAAAAAAATCTGTTTTGTTATAAAGTATATTTTTAAAAACTCTGTTTTGTTATTAGGTATATTTAAAAAAAAAAAAGCATTATATTTTTTGTTGGCATTTTATTTTGGAATCTTAGGATTATCTCCCTTGCACCAATTGAATACCATTTCTCTTGTGTATGAATGTATGTGTGTTTTATGTACAGTGCAATGTAGTCAATAAATTCTAATGAAACAAATCTTTGCTATAGTGTTTACTTTTACCTGCCATGTATTACACTAAACACTAAAAAAAGAATGGGTCATGAAGTTTTGGAGTAAGTATTGATTTGGTGCAGCTAAGAAAGGGTTAAAAATTAGTATTTCAGATCGAAACGGAGAAAAGAATACAAGACCCATTTACATAAATTATATTTTGACTTGGAGCTGATGAAGTTTTTATAAATTATTTACATAAATTATATTTAGACTTGGAGCTGATGAAGATTTTGTAATTTTGATATAATTTATTCCAAAAGTAGTATCACACTGGGAAAATATTATTGAGACAGTGCAGGTAGGATTTTTTTGATTTTGTTTATTGTCTTAAAGAAATGTGCCACCTAATAACTGTTCTCAGTCGTACTTATTATTTACATAGGCGACAAAAGCATTTTAACTATAAAAAATCAGTTTAAAAAGCTGTCATATTCTGAATTTTTAACACCTTTGGGTGAGGATAAACCTTCCAAACACATATGGTGCTGCAACTTATTTTGCAAGAACAAAGTACTGTACTCGGGAATTTTTTGAAATAGCACGAATGAAGATTGATTGATAGTTGATTGTCAGTTGCTTGATGTCCAGTGGAAAATGGTTCATGCATGTACAGGATGAGAATAATTGAACAAAAATACGATAGAGGTCATGCAGGTTGAAGGTAGGAGAAATTTGGACTGCCACAGGTATAATGAGGGTATACTGGATAGCGACAGGAGTTATGCCTTGAAACAGGTTACCTATCAAGCCCTCGAAGAGTTGTTGCAAGGGCTCTTATTGTGGTGCAAAGTGTGGCACTCACTTTACATGAGGCATCTGATTAAGTGTCCCCATTCTGACTGGACGCAGCTGTAAACTTGTACTTTCCTCACACCTAACATACAAGGTTTTATTGCTGGTCAGAGGAAGACCAATGGTGATTATATTTATATTCCCTAGTCCCCTTTGTGGTGTATAAATGAAAAAAACATTTTTTCACTGATTTTTTTCTCAATGCAAAGAGGTTCTTCGTTTTGTAAAGTATGAAATTGATCCATCCTTGCGAAGGTTGTTTAATTTACATATTTTCGCAAGCATGTTACGCAATATTCAAACACCCATTTTGAGGTCATGAGAAGGAAATTTGACAAAATTCGAATTTTTATAGGAAGAGGCAATGTGACGGGCCAATGTCACATCGTATTTTGTTGACATTTGGCACCTGTAAACATGTGTCTAAAAAATCATCATTTATAGGGCTGAAAATGTTCCTTATCATCCCATGTACTTTCTTACTATTTTTTCACCAAAAGCCAACATTCATGCCCCGCCATAGCTGAGGTGACGGTAAGTTTTTACCTTGTTTGTCTGTATGTAGGTACTTCTATATGTCCCAAAGTTTGTTTCCGTTCTCTTTCTTTAGTTTGCCTCAACCAAATCTTATGAAACTTGTTGCAATACTTATTACCACAAAATAAAGATCAAGTTTGAATTTTGGTGGTGTCACTTAAACTGTTCAAGAGTTATGCCTCTTTAAAAATGGAAAAATTGGGTAATATTTTTGCGTGTCCTTTCTCTAACTAGAGTAACCCTAACCAAATGTTATGAAACTTATACACTGCTTATTATTACAAATATAGATTTAGTTTGAATTTAGGTGGTGTCACTCTTATTGTTCTAGAGTTATGTCCCTTTACAAGCGGAAAAGGTGCTGAATTGTTCGTTTCCGTTATCTGAGCTAAGTTTTCTTTAACTTAATTTTATGAAACTTATTCACAATATTTTTTACCACAAAACTCAGATCAAGTACAAATGTGGATAGCATCACTTTACTGTTCTTCAGTTATGTCCCTGTTAACTTTATATGATATGCAAGAGGCGCATCATTTGTGTCCCATGGACACATTCCCCATTTATTTTTATTTTATATAGATTAGACTGTTGGTTTTCCTTACATTCAGGTTTCTTTTTTTTTGGAAGCAGGTAGCATTTTTTTTTCTCCGTTGAACAGAGTAATCAATTGTACTTAAAGTCTTATTGTGACTGACTCTAAAGCTCTTAATTGTATACCTCATCTCAATTATATTTCAGGCCTCACAATTAAATTGTATACATGGTCCAAACTTTACCAACATAGTGCAACAAGATGATTTTTTTTTTTTACATCATATCTACATTATACCTCTTTATAACTTCAATATGATCAAGATTACAAGAAGGCATTTCCCTTTTCATGTCAAGCAATGTATTATAACATCTACTTGGATATTCAAGTTGTACATAAAGTTGTCTAGGTGTATAACCATACTTGACCCAGTTAACAAATTTACTAAAATATAAATAAACGTAATTAAAGACAACAACACCCATCAATTACCGCATGGTGATTAATTTATTGTGGTCGACATGTTTCGCCAACAAGCGTGGCGTCTTCAGGACAATATTATACATGAAATCAAACAGTGAAGTACAAATTTTGCGGTTGTGCAAATACCGGACCATTTAAAGAGTTCTCGATCCGTTGCCGAAAATTACCAGATACGGAGAAAAAATAAGGAGAGATTTGGAAACAGAAGCAACCACAGAAACATACAAAGAAGAAGAAGTCCATCACTGAAGATTTACATACCATACATAAGTACACAAAGTCAAAGAAATTCGGAATACCAGGCATTTTACTTAGGAAAAAAGGAAGGAACCAGAACCAAGATGAACCACATAAACCATAAACCATATTTATAAAGAAAAGCTTCATCCACGGACATTTTATTAGCAAAGATAATTTTTATGAACACATCTACCAAGATTTACAATTCCCAAAATTGCGGCGATCACACACTTCACCTTTTACCTACTCAATGGAAGCAGTACCTCCCTCGGAGCGAAGCCAGTTGAATTGGTACGGGATGGCCAATGGGGTGTAGTCCAATTTGGAAATGAACTGACATTTTATGAGCTACTTCCATCATTTCTACATTATTACCACTAGAAACTTCTACGAGGACCACTACACAGACGTGCAAGAATAGGAGATAACCACATCGTTAATAACTTTATTGACTAACTTTCTCTTTGAACTATACTAGATTCTTATTTTACTTTCACTTTCTATTTATATCTATAACGTCGTCATAACAACCTCTATTGTTAAGGCAAACCGCACAACCGCAAAATTTGTACTTCACTGTTTGATTTCATGTATAATATTGTCCTGAAGACGCCACGCTTGTTGGCGAAACATGTCGACCACAATAAATTAATCACCATGCGGTAATTGATGGGTGTTGTTGTCTTTAATTACGTTTATTTGCTTTTATAGTGAAAGACAACTGTGAATACCGCGTGGTATCCACCCGCTATTACCCAACCGCACGATAACCACTTCAGGTGTTGGTTCACCATTATTAAGTTAAAATATAAATAATAAGTTTGAGGAAGTTGATAAAAAAACTCCATGGCATGTGAAATCATTTGAACTTTTTCTTCACTTGGAGTCTGTCATCGTTGTAAACTTTTCGAACAAACTTATCTGAAATACACGTTACTGGGCTTAAAGTAACAACTTATACCAGATTGTACCCGAAAGAATCTAGATCTAAAAATATCCTTTGGTTTGATTAATCAGCAAACATGGCCACTGTTGCTAAACATAGAATGTAGGGGTAAACTTAAGGTATTGACTTTTCTCTAAAGAAGATATAAAAATAGGTAAACATCACTGAAATCTGTAATAAATCCTATAGGAGGTATTACCCATGACGGATGATTTTTACCAATATTTACAGAAACTACATCGAATAGACTGAGAGAATCTTCAAATTGTTAATATGATCAGCAAAACCTTTAAGATATCTACAATTCAGAATCATGGTAAAATTTGTTAACTGTCATAAAACAATTATATTTGTTATAACAATTTTCGTAGTTTTTTTGGCAAATACTTTATTAAAAAAACACAGAAAAAAAAGTTCAGTACAATAAGATCTACAAATACATCAACATGTCTGTAGTTTTAAATTGATGCCTTATAGGTGTTATTGCCCTCTTAGCATATAATTTCTAATTTTCAATTTACTAACGAAATACCAATTTCCCTAGCGCCTGTGTCATAGACACCAAACAGGTGGATCCTGTTTCCCTGTATTGTTTCATTCACAGTCAACGCCAATTTATAGAAGTTGTTAAATCCTACTTGAAATTGAAATTTCAACAATTTTACCTTTTTTTCATGAAATAAAAACGTTATTCAGTCTTTAATGTTGCTGTTGCTTTGATTTTGATAGATAAAAAATTACAACTTTTTGTCTTTTTTTTGGTTAGATTTGGCATCGAAGAAATTTGCTTATAAAATTGAATTATAGCTTCTTCCTATGCTTTGTCCGATATTATTTGGCTTCTTGACAAATTACGTGGTATGGTACCTTATACACATGGGTGTTAACAAAAAAAAGTCAATAGTCTTGGAATACCAGGGTTGAGTTCAATATCGTAGCGGCTACGTAGCTGCTATCAATATTTATGTAACAACTAGTATATAGCTACACGCTCAATAGTGAAAATCTACGTAGCACTACGTAGCTGCTACGATATTGAACGCAGCCCTGTTCAAGGTATGAACATAGATGATGTGACGTATTTTCATGTCCTATAAGTAGCATCTATCGGGCTATTCAAAATATGATTTGCCTATCTAATCGAATGAAAAGAACTCCGGGGAGAAAAGCCCTAGCTCTTCAGGTTTAGTTATGGATGTCCTTCAATATTAAAAACAATTAGTGGGACAAATCCTCATAGTTTGACAGAATCTGTTCAAACTGCTGTTTTGACCATTTTCAAGCATGTATATACACAATATTGTAAGAATCTTTCAAAGACCTACCGCGATACGAAAAGCTGTGATACGATGAAGTAAAGTGAAGAGGGAAATACTTTTTGAAGATGACCCTGGTGGAAAATACTGGTCATACCACTTTCTGAAAGGTAAACAAACCATAGGTTTAGTAAGGTAATAACCTAAGGTCGTTAGTCTACTCGATAGCATTGGTTTACATTTGACATGTTAAGTCTTTTTACAGCTTGCTATATTGCTAACTGTTGCAGGCTGTACATTGACCCTTGGTCTACAGTCTCAATGGCAAACATACCACGTGACATATTTTTATAATTGTTCAGACTATGTTCCTTAGTTTGTTACGGCACATGGACATGACTTATGATGTGGCTTGTTTTCACTGTTTTTGTGTCTTTAGAAAACCATGAGAACATTACGAAACATTTGACGTTCATATGTCGTGTAGTGAGTCTTTCTGCTTGGCGTTTCTGTACACAAAATGTATGCCACTAACTATCCAAGAGCAGAAGGTGCAAACCAGGTATACCCTTTTCGGCGAAACATTTTTGAGGTTTAATACATGCTCCAAATTCTAGTAGCCTATCTTTTTTGGTGGATCCTTTTTCGAAAACCACCGCTGAACAGAAAGTCAATGCCTGTGAGTTTCGTTAGAAACCTTCAATTAAGTTGAGTGCGTCACTTCAGAACTATATAAACACATAAAGTTGACGTTTCCTTAAATGATTATTTGTACAATTTTAGTCACTAAATACTTCAATTTAGATGATTTAAGATAAAAAATAAGTTCCTCGTGTGCAGTTTTGATTTTATCAAGTTTAAAAGTAACAAAATTACCTCAATATATGTGAGAAAATGTGTATCAACGATACTTAAAACACAATACTTCATTGTTAGGTGTAATTATTGTATTGTACGTTGACTACTTTGATCTACTTTATACCAGCCAAATTGCATGTGTTGTGTGACCAATTGTATGATGGATACTTTATAGGCACTGGCTACGGTTACATTGCAATGTAACAATAATAAAAATGTTAATGTTACATCGGAGACTAATCGCTGGATGCAAGGTTTACGGTTATACATTGTGTATTGTTACGTTAGATTGAAAGATATTGTAAATAAACTCATTGCAGATACCAGGATTGAAATTTGTTATCAGGGGCGTAGCTACCCGGAGGCACGACAGCACGTGCATCCACGTCGTTTTCACAAAAAGAAAAAAAAAAAAGCAGAAGAGAGAGATGAGTTGGTCAATCGGAATCGGAGACTGTTGACGGTGTCTTTTCCGTCTATCCCGGATATTAGTTTGACAACCTAGTTACAAGTGTTGATGAAGCTGTTCATTCAGAAAAAGATCGTAGCTCCGAAATTGCGTGCAAATTGATTCGGCATTCAAAAAAAGAAATGGCAAAATAAAATTTATAAATTGAATGTTAAAGGAAACACCTATGTTGTCACATTTTTAATTGATGAAATATCATTAGATAACGACATTTGGTTTCAAAATAATATTTTTTTTGGAGAATGTGACAAAATCGGAAGGTTACTTGTATCTTTTACAAAATTTTTACTTTTGAATTTGTAATACTCAGTCTATTCTAAGATATGTAGTTTTGGAGCACATTTTACAGTGTACAGTTCATCAGTTTGGAATGAGATGTACCAATCGGCATTAGAATTGTCAGATCCCTTCGATATCGTTAAAAATATGACGAGGCGATGTGGTTGACAGACTACCGGAGCCAATCACCCTGCAACCACGCCAAAACAGTATTGGAAAGCCTCATTATTTTTTGTGTTCATAGACCATATGATAAGGCAACTGGAGAGTGGAGTCGCGTCAAGTTATCAGAAAATCGCTTCTTTGTGCTGTATCTCACGGCTTCATCGTGTTGTAGGAAATATCACAAACGAACAAATCTCAATATTGTCTGAAACATACGAAACTGACCTAGCATGTAATTTTGACGATTCAATTGGGAGGTCGCTCGATGCCGAACACGTACGCTGGTTTATAACATCTCGCGAGTGCTACCATGCCATGATGGCCCCGAGATCTATCAGTCACGGTACTACGTATGTAATTGAAAACAAATGTACGATCAACAATGAACAACGAAAGTTACATAGCATTACCATGATTACTGCATGTTCATCGGGATTTCAGTGTGAATGTTGACAAAGTAATAGAAAAGTTTGTTTCTGCCCAGACCCGAAGAGCAGATTTTGGACAATTTTGAGTAAATTCTGTATCACAAATATTTGTTGTTTATGTATTACTATATTCAGAAGATTTATTAATAGTTTTGCATTCATAAATTTTTATCTACACATAGCTCCTCTTTTAACCGTCCTATGACCGAAAACCGAAAAAAAAAATATTCTGCATAATAGGGTCCCAAAATTTTTTCGACTCGCTCCGCTCGGCGGTAGTTGCTTCCACATCGTTTCTTTCTAGCTACGCCCCTGGTTATTTGCGTCAGACGCGCGTTTCGTCTTCATAAAACTCATCAGTGACATTTACTGTGGAAACTGCCTTTGTAAATAAATATTTAAAACATATATATTTGCAATATTGAAAAATTTCAAAAAAACGTGTTCAAGTTTTATTTTATTACATAGTACTATACCCAGTATAATCGAAGTGCATTAACATAACAAAACCACAATGTAACCGTAGACACTTATATTATTGTTACATTTGCAATTAATCAGTTCCTTGCCCAGGCCTACATTCCGGCAATTAGTCTCCAATGTAACAATAACTTTTTAATTATGGTTACTTCCAATGTAATCGTAGCTGGTTCATTCAACCTATGCCAACATTTTGAAATTTAGGTATAAAATTGTGTGAAAAAATGTTGGCATAGGTTGAATAATTTGTTACAGATTAAGTGTTATAAAAACATAAATTAATTAGGGGCTAATCAATCTACAACCAGTTTAAACCTAGCGTTGATGTTTACTCAATATGCAATTTCTTTTACAACTACTAGTGAAAATGTAGGTAATTGTGTGTGTTGAGGATCTCTATTTCATAAAGGAATAAGTTTAAATTTTGTATAATGAAATAATGGGGGGAAAAGGGATTTTCAAATTTTTATTTAAGGAACAATCGTCTAGTCATATTGAATATCTATGAGTGTCATTTTCATGAATAATATAGAAATATATGATAAAAATATTCAATTTTATGTAAAATAGATTCCTTCAAATACAATGGAATACACCACTATTGAAACTCATGAATTTCATAAGACCTGACATGTTTTAAATGTTCACTATTAATTCCAACACATTCAGAGAAGACAAATTTCACTAATATGATTGACTCAAAAGTCATAATTTAAGATATATACTGGTGTCATGTTTTTATCCTTTAGTAAAAAAACAAGACATAGTGATCCTATATTCTGTCGGCGTCGGTGGTGGCGGCGTCCACAAATATTCACTCTGTGTTAAAGTTTTTGAAATTTTAATAATAACTTAGTTTCTTAAACTATCCTTGGTTTGTATACCAAACTTAGATAGAAGCTTGTTTATGATCATAAGATAGTATCCAGAAGTAAATTTTGTAATCCATTTTTTCCGTATTTTGCTTATAAAAGGACTAAGTTTTTCTGCCAGGAAACATTACATTCGCCCTGTGGTTAAAGTTTTAAAAATTTGAATAACTTTCTTCAACTATCCTGGATTTGTACCAAACTTGGACAGAAGCTTGTTCATGATCATTAGATAGTATCCAGAAGTAAATTTTGTAAAAGAAAAGATCATTTTTTTTTTTCAGTATTTTACTTATAAAAGGACTTAGTTTTTTCTGCCAGGATACAATACATTCACTCTATTGTCAAAGTTTTTAAATTTTAATAACTTTCTTACACTATCCTGGATTTGTACCAAACATGGACAGAAGCGCACAACTCAATATATAATGAATAAAAACAAACACAGAGTACTTGAATTTTCTAAACCCGTATCCGTAAAACAAAAGTGCAATGTCCAACTGGAAAGTTGCTGCCTATAAATGAACCAAAAAATCATTTTTTTTTTTAAAAGTTTCTGTTGAAGTATCTTATGTATATTCTGTTGCTTGTTAAAGTATGTTTCGTATTTAATACAACAAAATAATGAAAAAAAATATAAAAAACAAATTGTACAATTGAAACATTTTTTGTCACTTTTTTCTTAAGTATTGTTGTGTGATTAATTTTAGAAAATTAGTCTTATTTCATTTTTATAATAATTTAATATTTATTTCAACTCAATTTTGCTAGTATCAAGGGTTCTATTTTACAATTTTTATCTATTTAGAATTTGTTTATAATTCCATTTTTTACCACAACACAATTTTGCAAATACATATGTACTTCATTTTTGTTTGTGAATTGTTAAAGAGTAATATTTAATGCTTAAATATACTGACTGTATTTTACCTTTTATTAATTAATAATTGTTATAACAACACCTATTGTATTTTGTTTGTTGGCATAGGTTGAATATATTTTTATCAAATGTTGGCATAGGTTGAAGACACCTCGTAGCTAGTGCCTACTTTATGAACTAAGAGACAAATGGAAAGAGTTGGTATTGCTTTGCTTTATAAATTAGAATGGCCAACGTAGATACAAGTATCTTGTCTTAGGGAGGGATAAATCCTACTTTGTAAAGGACCACTCTGATTCAAACAAAAAATTCTCTGAAACTGATATTATCAAGATGCTTGATTTCTTGATTGACAACATATATTTGTTACGTTCGGCGGACGTGTTTTTCAACAGACTGTCGGCATTCCAATGGGAACAAACTGTGCCCCTCTACTTGCCGACTTGTTTCTTTATTATTATGAGGCTGACTTTACGCAGGAACTTCTTAGGAAGAAAGATAAGAAGTTAGCAATATCCTTTGACTCTACTTTCCGCTATATAGATGATGTTCTTTCACTAAATAATTCAAAATTTGGTGACTATGTGGAACGCATCTATCCCATCGAGCTAGAGATAAAGGATACCACAGATACAGTTAAGTCGGCCTCATATCTTGACTTACATCTAGAAATTGACAATGAGGGTCGGTTGAAAACAAAACTTTACGACAAAAGAGATGATTTCAGCTTTCCAATTGTGAACTTTCCATTTCTAAGTAGCAACATTCTAGCAGCACCTGCATACGGGGTATATATCTCCCAATTTATACGATATTCCCGTGCTTGCATTTCCTATCATGATTTTCTTGATAGAGGGTTGTTGCTCACAAGGAAGCTATTAAATTAAAATCATCCCTTCGTAAATTTTACGGACGCCATCACGAGTTGGTTGACCGTTATGGAATAACCGTTTCACAAATTATATCGGATATGTTCCTTACGTCGTAACTACAATCCCCTTCCCTTTCATGAATGTGACCTACCGAATTAGACTATTTACCGGATTTTTAATCACATAAGGTAGCACTCCACAGTTAGGTGTGTAGTTTCGCATTTTGGCCCCTGTGGATTTTTCAAATATGAGAGCTAGTGTGCAATAAAATTCATTTTTGGATAGCTGAGTATTAAAATAGCCATTGTATTGGGTTTATATGAACATCAAGATTATGTAATGTATGTAATATAGGCTGTTTTCTGTATGACAGTCCGTATTTGCATGTCCCTACCATACATTGGTCCGGCAATTATTGTAATGTTTTTTTCCAACTTTTTATCGCACGAACTTTGTGATTGGATTTTACGAAAAAATGAGGCGAAAGACACCCATTTTTTATTTGATCATTAGAAAGATTTATGAAAACAGTTTCTAAAAAGGTATCACTCAAAGGCATTGAAATTCTAGTTTGATCCAAATTTTGAGGGCATATGTGACATGTCCACCCCCCTTTTTGCAATATTTTATGGTAAATAAATGCAGAATGTTGCCATGGATACACATAAAAGGAATTAATTTTCACTCTTTTAACTTTTGAAAATCAAATCTATGGAATATACTGATTACATACATATGCACATGTACAACACAAACAGTTAGGTTAATGTATTAGAAATCCAGGAATAGGAGATGATAAAACATTTTGTGGCTCATTTTTAATTTTATTTTCTAACTGTGGAGTGCTACCTTATGGCACACCAGAAAGCACAGAAATGCACTTTTTAAGATAAAATTGACCACAAATCTTTAGTCTTTTATGTTCTTGTTTTAGTTCTGAAGTTAAAAAATCTGCTAGGAATGCAATTTATGTTTATTTTATTGTTTACTGTCCTTAGCAACCAAATATACACATTTTGACACTTAGACATGTTGCGGTCTTAAATTTGTACTCCATTAGCTTCGCCATTGTAACCAAAGATTGCGCTTTATATGATATCCTCAGAATGTATCGCTTTATATTTTTGAATGCGAATAAGTCAAATAAACATTTTTAGCAGGATTTTATATTATAATTTGGCATTAATTAAATTTAATGATGCCAGTACTGCTAGAAATTTATACCCTGCTTGAGAGCTTCTAAACCAAGGTTAGGTATGCTATTTACAGCAAAATTGACCTATAAGTGCTTTCAAATACCTAAAAATTGTACAATTTGTCCTCTTTTAAGGTAATTTTATGATTTTAAATTAAGATAATGGGAAAAGTTTTAGAAATTTACCCAAAAATGAGACAGACTTGAAGTTTTTCACTATGATCCAGCATTTATTTTTAAATCACTTTTTGTCGCGTTTCAACATCAACTGCTAACCTTCATAAAATCTTTATTACTGAACCAATTTTAAAAACTAAGGTACCATTTTCATCGTAACAGCTAGTAGAACACAGAAAATATAATAAAAATTGAGGCAGGAGGGGAAAAATTTCACCTTAAGGTAGCACTCCACAGTTAGGTGTGTAGTTTCGCATTTTGGCCCCTGTGGATTTTTCAAATATGAGAGCTAGTGTGCAATAAAATTCATTTTTGGATAGCTGAGTATTAAAATAGCCATTGTATTGGGTTTATATGAACATCAAGATTATGTAATGTATGTAATATAGGCTGTTTTCTGTATGACAGTCCGTATTTGCATGTCCCTACCATACATTGGTCCGGCAATTATTGTAATGTTTTTTTCCAACTTTTTATCGCACGAACTTTGTGATTGGATTTTACGAAAAAATGAGGCGAAAGACACCCATTTTTTATTTGATCATTAGAAAGATTTATGAAAACAGTTTCTAAAAAGGTATCACTCAAAGGCATTGAAATTCTAGTTTGATCCAAATTTTGAGGGCATATGTGACATGTCCACCCCCCTTTTTGCAATATTTTATGGTAAATAAATGCAGAATGTTGCCATGGATACACATAAAAGGAATTAATTTTCACTCTTTTAACTTTTGAAAATCAAATCTATGGAATATACTGATTACATACATATGCACATGTACAACACAAACAGTTAGGTTAATGTATTAGAAATCCAGGAATAGGAGATGATAAAACATTTTGTGGCTCATTTTTAATTTTATTTTCTAACTGTGGAGTGCTACCTTATGGCACACCAGAAAGCACAGAAATGCACTTTTTAAGATAAAATTGACCACAAATCTTTAGTCTTTTATGTTCTTGTTTTAGTTCTGAAGTTAAAAAATCTGCTAGGAATGCAATTTATGTTTATTTTATTGTTTACTGTCCTTAGCAACCAAATATACACATTTTGACACTTAGACATGTTGCGGTCTTAAATTTGTACTCCATTAGCTTCGCCATTGTAACCAAAGATTGCGCTTTATATGATATCCTCAGAATGTATCGCTTTATATTTTTGAATGCGAATAAGTCAAATAAACATTTTTAGCAGGATTTTATATTATAATTTGGCATTAATTAAATTTAATGATGCCAGTACTGCTAGAAATTTATACCCTGCTTGAGAGCTTCTAAACCAAGGTTAGGTATGCTATTTACAGCAAAATTGACCTATAAGTGCTTTCAAATACCTAAAAATTGTACAATTTGTCCTCTTTTAAGGTAATTTTATGATTTTAAATTAAGATAATGGGAAAAGTTTTAGAAATTTACCCAAAAATGAGACAGACTTGAAGTTTTTCACTATGATCCAGCATTTATTTTTAAATCACTTTTTGTCGCGTTTCAACATCAACTGCTAACCTTCATAAAATCTTTATTACTGAACCAATTTTAAAAACTAAGGTACCATTTTCATCGTAACAGCTAGTAGAACACAGAAAATATAATAAAAATTGAGGCAGGAGGGGAAAAATTTCACCTTAAGGTAGCACTCCACAGTTAGGTGTGTAGTTTCGCATTTTGGCCCCTGTGGATTTTTCAAATATGAGAGCTAGTGTGCAATAAAATTCATTTTTGGATAGCTGAGTATTAAAATAGCCATTGTATTGGGTTTATATGAACATCAAGATTATGTAATGTATGTAATATAGGCTGTTTTCTGTATGACAGTCCGTATTTGCATGTCCCTACCATACATTGGTCCGGCAATTATTGTAATGTTTTTTTCCAACTTTTTATCGCACGAACTTTGTGATTGGATTTTACGAAAAAATGAGGCGAAAGACACCCATTTTTTATTTGATCATTAGAAAGATTTATGAAAACAGTTTCTAAAAAGGTATCACTCAAAGGCATTGAAATTCTAGTTTGATCCAAATTTTGAGGGCATATGTGACATGTCCACCCCCCTTTTTGCAATATTTTATGGTAAATAAATGCAGAATGTTGCCATGGATACACATAAAAGGAATTAATTTTCACTCTTTTAACTTTTGAAAATCAAATCTATGGAATATACTGATTACATACATATGCACATGTACAACACAAACAGTTAGGTTAATGTATTAGAAATCCAGGAATAGGAGATGATAAAACATTTTGTGGCTCATTTTTAATTTTATTTTCTAACTGTGGAGTGCTACCTTATGGCACACCAGAAAGCACAGAAATGCACTTTTTAAGATAAAATTGACCACAAATCTTTAGTCTTTTATGTTCTTGTTTTAGTTCTGAAGTTAAAAAATCTGCTAGGAATGCAATTTATGTTTATTTTATTGTTTACTGTCCTTAGCAACCAAATATACACATTTTGACACTTAGACATGTTGCGGTCTTAAATTTGTACTCCATTAGCTTCGCCATTGTAACCAAAGATTGCGCTTTATATGATATCCTCAGAATGTATCGCTTTATATTTTTGAATGCGAATAAGTCAAATAAACATTTTTAGCAGGATTTTATATTATAATTTGGCATTAATTAAATTTAATGATGCCAGTACTGCTAGAAATTTATACCCTGCTTGAGAGCTTCTAAACCAAGGTTAGGTATGCTATTTACAGCAAAATTGACCTATAAGTGCTTTCAAATACCTAAAAATTGTACAATTTGTCCTCTTTTAAGGTAATTTTATGATTTTAAATTAAGATAATGGGAAAAGTTTTAGAAATTTACCCAAAAATGAGACAGACTTGAAGTTTTTCACTATGATCCAGCATTTATTTTTAAATCACTTTTTGTCGCGTTTCAACATCAACTGCTAACCTTCATAAAATCTTTATTACTGAACCAATTTTAAAAACTAAGGTACCATTTTCATCGTAACAGCTAGTAGAACACAGAAAATATAATAAAAATTGAGGCAGGAGGGGAAAAATTTCACCTTAAGGTAGCACTCCACAGTTAGGTGTGTAGTTTCGCATTTTGGCCCCTGTGGATTTTTCAAATATGAGAGCTAGTGTGCAATAAAATTCATTTTTGGATAGCTGAGTATTAAAATAGCCATTGTATTGGGTTTATATGAACATCAAGATTATGTAATGTATGTAATATAGGCTGTTTTCTGTATGACAGTCCGTATTTGCATGTCCCTACCATACATTGGTCCGGCAATTATTGTAATGTTTTTTTCCAACTTTTTATCGCACGAACTTTGTGATTGGATTTTACGAAAAAATGAGGCGAAAGACACCCATTTTTTATTTGATCATTAGAAAGATTTATGAAAACAGTTTCTAAAAAGGTATCACTCAAAGGCATTGAAATTCTAGTTTGATCCAAATTTTGAGGGCATATGTGACATGTCCACCCCCCTTTTTGCAATATTTTATGGTAAATAAATGCAGAATGTTGCCATGGATACACATAAAAGGAATTAATTTTCACTCTTTTAACTTTTGAAAATCAAATCTATGGAATATACTGATTACATACATATGCACATGTACAACACAAACAGTTAGGTTAATGTATTAGAAATCCAGGAATAGGAGATGATAAAACATTTTGTGGCTCATTTTTAATTTTATTTTCTAACTGTGGAGTGCTACCTTATGGCACACCAGAAAGCACAGAAATGCACTTTTTAAGATAAAATTGACCACAAATCTTTAGTCTTTTATGTTCTTGTTTTAGTTCTGAAGTTAAAAAATCTGCTAGGAATGCAATTTATGTTTATTTTATTGTTTACTGTCCTTAGCAACCAAATATACACATTTTGACACTTAGACATGTTGCGGTCTTAAATTTGTACTCCATTAGCTTCGCCATTGTAACCAAAGATTGCGCTTTATATGATATCCTCAGAATGTATCGCTTTATATTTTTGAATGCGAATAAGTCAAATAAACATTTTTAGCAGGATTTTATATTATAATTTGGCATTAATTAAATTTAATGATGCCAGTACTGCTAGAAATTTATACCCTGCTTGAGAGCTTCTAAACCAAGGTTAGGTATGCTATTTACAGCAAAATTGACCTATAAGTGCTTTCAAATACCTAAAAATTGTACAATTTGTCCTCTTTTAAGGTAATTTTATGATTTTAAATTAAGATAATGGGAAAAGTTTTAGAAATTTACCCAAAAATGAGACAGACTTGAAGTTTTTCACTATGATCCAGCATTTATTTTTAAATCACTTTTTGTCGCGTTTCAACATCAACTGCTAACCTTCATAAAATCTTTATTACTGAACCAATTTTAAAAACTAAGGTACCATTTTCATCGTAACAGCTAGTAGAACACAGAAAATATAATAAAAATTGAGGCAGGAGGGGAAAAATTTCACCTTAAGGTAGCACTCCACAGTTAGGTGTGTAGTTTCGCATTTTGGCCCCTGTGGATTTTTCAAATATGAGAGCTAGTGTGCAATAAAATTCATTTTTGGATAGCTGAGTATTAAAATAGCCATTGTATTGGGTTTATATGAACATCAAGATTATGTAATGTATGTAATATAGGCTGTTTTCTGTATGACAGTCCGTATTTGCATGTCCCTACCATACATTGGTCCGGCAATTATTGTAATGTTTTTTTCCAACTTTTTATCGCACGAACTTTGTGATTGGATTTTACGAAAAAATGAGGCGAAAGACACCCATTTTTTATTTGATCATTAGAAAGATTTATGAAAACAGTTTCTAAAAAGGTATCACTCAAAGGCATTGAAATTCTAGTTTGATCCAAATTTTGAGGGCATATGTGACATGTCCACCCCCCTTTTTGCAATATTTTATGGTAAATAAATGCAGAATGTTGCCATGGATACACATAAAAGGAATTAATTTTCACTCTTTTAACTTTTGAAAATCAAATCTATGGAATATACTGATTACATACATATGCACATGTACAACACAAACAGTTAGGTTAATGTATTAGAAATCCAGGAATAGGAGATGATAAAACATTTTGTGGCTCATTTTTAATTTTATTTTCTAACTGTGGAGTGCTACCTTATGGCACACCAGAAAGCACAGAAATGCACTTTTTAAGATAAAATTGACCACAAATCTTTAGTCTTTTATGTTCTTGTTTTAGTTCTGAAGTTAAAAAATCTGCTAGGAATGCAATTTATGTTTATTTTATTGTTTACTGTCCTTAGCAACCAAATATACACATTTTGACACTTAGACATGTTGCGGTCTTAAATTTGTACTCCATTAGCTTCGCCATTGTAACCAAAGATTGCGCTTTATATGATATCCTCAGAATGTATCGCTTTATATTTTTGAATGCGAATAAGTCAAATAAACATTTTTAGCAGGATTTTATATTATAATTTGGCATTAATTAAATTTAATGATGCCAGTACTGCTAGAAATTTATACCCTGCTTGAGAGCTTCTAAACCAAGGTTAGGTATGCTATTTACAGCAAAATTGACCTATAAGTGCTTTCAAATACCTAAAAATTGTACAATTTGTCCTCTTTTAAGGTAATTTTATGATTTTAAATTAAGATAATGGGAAAAGTTTTAGAAATTTACCCAAAAATGAGACAGACTTGAAGTTTTTCACTATGATCCAGCATTTATTTTTAAATCACTTTTTGTCGCGTTTCAACATCAACTGCTAACCTTCATAAAATCTTTATTACTGAACCAATTTTAAAAACTAAGGTACCATTTTCATCGTAACAGCTAGTAGAACACAGAAAATATAATAAAAATTGAGGCAGGAGGGGAAAAATTTCACCTTAAGGTAGCACTCCACAGTTAGGTGTGTAGTTTCGCATTTTGGCCCCTGTGGATTTTTCAAATATGAGAGCTAGTGTGCAATAAAATTCATTTTTGGATAGCTGAGTATTAAAATAGCCATTGTATTGGGTTTATATGAACATCAAGATTATGTAATGTATGTAATATAGGCTGTTTTCTGTATGACAGTCCGTATTTGCATGTCCCTACCATACATTGGTCCGGCAATTATTGTAATGTTTTTTTCCAACTTTTTATCGCACGAACTTTGTGATTGGATTTTACGAAAAAATGAGGCGAAAGACACCCATTTTTTATTTGATCATTAGAAAGATTTATGAAAACAGTTTCTAAAAAGGTATCACTCAAAGGCATTGAAATTCTAGTTTGATCCAAATTTTGAGGGCATATGTGACATGTCCACCCCCCTTTTTGCAATATTTTATGGTAAATAAATGCAGAATGTTGCCATGGATACACATAAAAGGAATTAATTTTCACTCTTTTAACTTTTGAAAATCAAATCTATGGAATATACTGATTACATACATATGCACATGTACAACACAAACAGTTAGGTTAATGTATTAGAAATCCAGGAATAGGAGATGATAAAACATTTTGTGGCTCATTTTTAATTTTATTTTCTAACTGTGGAGTGCTACCTTATGGCACACCAGAAAGCACAGAAATGCACTTTTTAAGATAAAATTGACCACAAATCTTTAGTCTTTTATGTTCTTGTTTTAGTTCTGAAGTTAAAAAATCTGCTAGGAATGCAATTTATGTTTATTTTATTGTTTACTGTCCTTAGCAACCAAATATACACATTTTGACACTTAGACATGTTGCGGTCTTAAATTTGTACTCCATTAGCTTCGCCATTGTAACCAAAGATTGCGCTTTATATGATATCCTCAGAATGTATCGCTTTATATTTTTGAATGCGAATAAGTCAAATAAACATTTTTAGCAGGATTTTATATTATAATTTGGCATTAATTAAATTTAATGATGCCAGTACTGCTAGAAATTTATACCCTGCTTGAGAGCTTCTAAACCAAGGTTAGGTATGCTATTTACAGCAAAATTGACCTATAAGTGCTTTCAAATACCTAAAAATTGTACAATTTGTCCTCTTTTAAGGTAATTTTATGATTTTAAATTAAGATAATGGGAAAAGTTTTAGAAATTTACCCAAAAATGAGACAGACTTGAAGTTTTTCACTATGATCCAGCATTTATTTTTAAATCACTTTTTGTCGCGTTTCAACATCAACTGCTAACCTTCATAAAATCTTTATTACTGAACCAATTTTAAAAACTAAGGTACCATTTTCATCGTAACAGCTAGTAGAACACAGAAAATATAATAAAAATTGAGGCAGGAGGGGAAAAATTTCACCTTAAGGTAGCACTCCACAGTTAGGTGTGTAGTTTCGCATTTTGGCCCCTGTGGATTTTTCAAATATGAGAGCTAGTGTGCAATAAAATTCATTTTTGGATAGCTGAGTATTAAAATAGCCATTGTATTGGGTTTATATGAACATCAAGATTATGTAATGTATGTAATATAGGCTGTTTTCTGTATGACAGTCCGTATTTGCATGTCCCTACCATACATTGGTCCGGCAATTATTGTAATGTTTTTTTCCAACTTTTTATCGCACGAACTTTGTGATTGGATTTTACGAAAAAATGAGGCGAAAGACACCCATTTTTTATTTGATCATTAGAAAGATTTATGAAAACAGTTTCTAAAAAGGTATCACTCAAAGGCATTGAAATTCTAGTTTGATCCAAATTTTGAGGGCATATGTGACATGTCCACCCCCCTTTTTGCAATATTTTATGGTAAATAAATGCAGAATGTTGCCATGGATACACATAAAAGGAATTAATTTTCACTCTTTTAACTTTTGAAAATCAAATCTATGGAATATACTGATTACATACATATGCACATGTACAACACAAACAGTTAGGTTAATGTATTAGAAATCCAGGAATAGGAGATGATAAAACATTTTGTGGCTCATTTTTAATTTTATTTTCTAACTGTGGAGTGCTACCTTATGGCACACCAGAAAGCACAGAAATGCACTTTTTAAGATAAAATTGACCACAAATCTTTAGTCTTTTATGTTCTTGTTTTAGTTCTGAAGTTAAAAAATCTGCTAGGAATGCAATTTATGTTTATTTTATTGTTTACTGTCCTTAGCAACCAAATATACACATTTTGACACTTAGACATGTTGCGGTCTTAAATTTGTACTCCATTAGCTTCGCCATTGTAACCAAAGATTGCGCTTTATATGATATCCTCAGAATGTATCGCTTTATATTTTTGAATGCGAATAAGTCAAATAAACATTTTTAGCAGGATTTTATATTATAATTTGGCATTAATTAAATTTAATGATGCCAGTACTGCTAGAAATTTATACCCTGCTTGAGAGCTTCTAAACCAAGGTTAGGTATGCTATTTACAGCAAAATTGACCTATAAGTGCTTTCAAATACCTAAAAATTGTACAATTTGTCCTCTTTTAAGGTAATTTTATGATTTTAAATTAAGATAATGGGAAAAGTTTTAGAAATTTACCCAAAAATGAGACAGACTTGAAGTTTTTCACTATGATCCAGCATTTATTTTTAAATCACTTTTTGTCGCGTTTCAACATCAACTGCTAACCTTCATAAAATCTTTATTACTGAACCAATTTTAAAAACTAAGGTACCATTTTCATCGTAACAGCTAGTAGAACACAGAAAATATAATAAAAATTGAGGCAGGAGGGGAAAAATTTCACCTTAAGGTAGCACTCCACAGTTAGGTGTGTAGTTTCGCATTTTGGCCCCTGTGGATTTTTCAAATATGAGAGCTAGTGTGCAATAAAATTCATTTTTGGATAGCTGAGTATTAAAATAGCCATTGTATTGGGTTTATATGAACATCAAGATTATGTAATGTATGTAATATAGGCTGTTTTCTGTATGACAGTCCGTATTTGCATGTCCCTACCATACATTGGTCCGGCAATTATTGTAATGTTTTTTTCCAACTTTTTATCGCACGAACTTTGTGATTGGATTTTACGAAAAAATGAGGCGAAAGACACCCATTTTTTATTTGATCATTAGAAAGATTTATGAAAACAGTTTCTAAAAAGGTATCACTCAAAGGCATTGAAATTCTAGTTTGATCCAAATTTTGAGGGCATATGTGACATGTCCACCCCCCTTTTTGCAATATTTTATGGTAAATAAATGCAGAATGTTGCCATGGATACACATAAAAGGAATTAATTTTCACTCTTTTAACTTTTGAAAATCAAATCTATGGAATATACTGATTACATACATATGCACATGTACAACACAAACAGTTAGGTTAATGTATTAGAAATCCAGGAATAGGAGATGATAAAACATTTTGTGGCTCATTTTTAATTTTATTTTCTAACTGTGGAGTGCTACCTTATGGCACACCAGAAAGCACAGAAATGCACTTTTTAAGATAAAATTGACCACAAATCTTTAGTCTTTTATGTTCTTGTTTTAGTTCTGAAGTTAAAAAATCTGCTAGGAATGCAATTTATGTTTATTTTATTGTTTACTGTCCTTAGCAACCAAATATACACATTTTGACACTTAGACATGTTGCGGTCTTAAATTTGTACTCCATTAGCTTCGCCATTGTAACCAAAGATTGCGCTTTATATGATATCCTCAGAATGTATCGCTTTATATTTTTGAATGCGAATAAGTCAAATAAACATTTTTAGCAGGATTTTATATTATAATTTGGCATTAATTAAATTTAATGATGCCAGTACTGCTAGAAATTTATACCCTGCTTGAGAGCTTCTAAACCAAGGTTAGGTATGCTATTTACAGCAAAATTGACCTATAAGTGCTTTCAAATACCTAAAAATTGTACAATTTGTCCTCTTTTAAGGTAATTTTATGATTTTAAATTAAGATAATGGGAAAAGTTTTAGAAATTTACCCAAAAATGAGACAGACTTGAAGTTTTTCACTATGATCCAGCATTTATTTTTAAATCACTTTTTGTCGCGTTTCAACATCAACTGCTAACCTTCATAAAATCTTTATTACTGAACCAATTTTAAAAACTAAGGTACCATTTTCATCGTAACAGCTAGTAGAACACAGAAAATATAATAAAAATTGAGGCAGGAGGGGAAAAATTTCACCTTAAGGTAGCACTCCACAGTTAGGTGTGTAGTTTCGCATTTTGGCCCCTGTGGATTTTTCAAATATGAGAGCTAGTGTGCAATAAAATTCATTTTTGGATAGCTGAGTATTAAAATAGCCATTGTATTGGGTTTATATGAACATCAAGATTATGTAATGTATGTAATATAGGCTGTTTTCTGTATGACAGTCCGTATTTGCATGTCCCTACCATACATTGGTCCGGCAATTATTGTAATGTTTTTTTCCAACTTTTTATCGCACGAACTTTGTGATTGGATTTTACGAAAAAATGAGGCGAAAGACACCCATTTTTTATTTGATCATTAGAAAGATTTATGAAAACAGTTTCTAAAAAGGTATCACTCAAAGGCATTGAAATTCTAGTTTGATCCAAATTTTGAGGGCATATGTGACATGTCCACCCCCCTTTTTGCAATATTTTATGGTAAATAAATGCAGAATGTTGCCATGGATACACATAAAAGGAATTAATTTTCACTCTTTTAACTTTTGAAAATCAAATCTATGGAATATACTGATTACATACATATGCACATGTACAACACAAACAGTTAGGTTAATGTATTAGAAATCCAGGAATAGGAGATGATAAAACATTTTGTGGCTCATTTTTAATTTTATTTTCTAACTGTGGAGTGCTACCATAAGGCACACCAGAAAGCACAGAAATGCACTTTTTAAGATAAAATTGACCACAAATCTTTAGTCTTTTATGTTCTTGTTTTAGTTCTGAAGTTAAAAAATCTGCTAGGAATGCAATTTATGTTTATTTTATTGTTTACTGTCCTTAGCAACCAAATATACACATTTTGACACTTAGACATGTTGCGGTCTTAAATTTGTACTCCATTAGCTTCGCCATTGTAACCAAAGATTGCGCTTTATATGATATCCTCAGAATGTATCGCTTTATATTTTTGAATGCGAATAAGTCAAATAAACATTTTTAGCAGGATTTTATATTATAATTTGGCATTAATTAAATTTAATGATGCCAGTACTGCTAGAAATTTATACCCTGCTTGAGAGCTTCTAAACCAAGGTTAGGTATGCTATTTACAGCAAAATTGACCTATAAGTGCTTTCAAATACCTAAAAATTGTACAATTTGTCCTCTTTTAAGGTAATTTTATGATTTTAAATTAAGATAATGGGAAAAGTTTTAGAAATTTACCCAAAAATGAGACAGACTTGAAGTTTTTCACTATGATCCAGCATTTATTTTTAAATCACTTTTTGTCGCGTTTCAACATCAACTGCTAACCTTCATAAAATCTTTATTACTGAACCAATTTTAAAAACTAAGGTACCATTTTCATCGTAACAGCTAGTAGAACACAGAAAATATAATAAAAATTGAGGCAGGAGGGGAAAAATTTCACCTTAAGGTAGCACTCCACAGTTAGGTGTGTAGTTTCGCATTTTGGCCCCTGTGGATTTTTCAAATATGAGAGCTAGTGTGCAATAAAATTCATTTTTGGATAGCTGAGTATTAAAATAGCCATTGTATTGGGTTTATATGAACATCAAGATTATGTAATGTATGTAATATAGGCTGTTTTCTGTATGACAGTCCGTATTTGCATGTCCCTACCATACATTGGTCCGGCAATTATTGTAATGTTTTTTTCCAACTTTTTATCGCACGAACTTTGTGATTGGATTTTACGAAAAAATGAGGCGAAAGACACCCATTTTTTATTTGATCATTAGAAAGATTTATGAAAACAGTTTCTAAAAAGGTATCACTCAAAGGCATTGAAATTCTAGTTTGATCCAAATTTTGAGGGCATATGTGACATGTCCACCCCCCTTTTTGCAATATTTTATGGTAAATAAATGCAGAATGTTGCCATGGATACACATAAAAGGAATTAATTTTCACTCTTTTAACTTTTGAAAATCAAATCTATGGAATATACTGATTACATACATATGCACATGTACAACACAAACAGTTAGGTTAATGTATTAGAAATCCAGGAATAGGAGATGATAAAACATTTTGTGGCTCATTTTTAATTTTATTTTCTAACTGTGGAGTGCTACCTTATGGCACACCAGAAAGCACAGAAATGCACTTTTTAAGATAAAATTGACCACAAATCTTTAGTCTTTTATGTTCTTGTTTTAGTTCTGAAGTTAAAAAATCTGCTAGGAATGCAATTTATGTTTATTTTATTGTTTACTGTCCTTAGCAACCAAATATACACATTTTGACACTTAGACATGTTGCGGTCTTAAATTTGTACTCCATTAGCTTCGCCATTGTAACCAAAGATTGCGCTTTATATGATATCCTCAGAATGTATCGCTTTATATTTTTGAATGCGAATAAGTCAAATAAACATTTTTAGCAGGATTTTATATTATAATTTGGCATTAATTAAATTTAATGATGCCAGTACTGCTAGAAATTTATACCCTGCTTGAGAGCTTCTAAACCAAGGTTAGGTATGCTATTTACAGCAAAATTGACCTATAAGTGCTTTCAAATACCTAAAAATTGTACAATTTGTCCTCTTTTAAGGTAATTTTATGATTTTAAATTAAGATAATGGGAAAAGTTTTAGAAATTTACCCAAAAATGAGACAGACTTGAAGTTTTTCACTATGATCCAGCATTTATTTTTAAATCACTTTTTGTCGCGTTTCAACATCAACTGCTAACCTTCATAAAATCTTTATTACTGAACCAATTTTAAAAACTAAGGTACCATTTTCATCGTAACAGCTAGTAGAACACAGAAAATATAATAAAAATTGAGGCAGGAGGGGAAAAATTTCACCTTAAGGTAGCACTCCACAGTTAGGTGTGTAGTTTCGCATTTTGGCCCCTGTGGATTTTTCAAATATGAGAGCTAGTGTGCAATAAAATTCATTTTTGGATAGCTGAGTATTAAAATAGCCATTGTATTGGGTTTATATGAACATCAAGATTATGTAATGTATGTAATATAGGCTGTTTTCTGTATGACAGTCCGTATTTGCATGTCCCTACCATACATTGGTCCGGCAATTATTGTAATGTTTTTTTCCAACTTTTTATCGCACGAACTTTGTGATTGGATTTTACGAAAAAATGAGGCGAAAGACACCCATTTTTTATTTGATCATTAGAAAGATTTATGAAAACAGTTTCTAAAAAGGTATCACTCAAAGGCATTGAAATTCTAGTTTGATCCAAATTTTGAGGGCATATGTGACATGTCCACCCCCCTTTTTGCAATATTTTATGGTAAATAAATGCAGAATGTTGCCATGGATACACATAAAAGGAATTAATTTTCACTCTTTTAACTTTTGAAAATCAAATCTATGGAATATACTGATTACATACATATGCACATGTACAACACAAACAGTTAGGTTAATGTATTAGAAATCCAGGAATAGGAGATGATAAAACATTTTGTGGCTCATTTTTAATTTTATTTTCTAACTGTGGAGTGCTACCTTATGGCACACCAGAAAGCACAGAAATGCACTTTTTAAGATAAAATTGACCACAAATCTTTAGTCTTTTATGTTCTTGTTTTAGTTCTGAAGTTAAAAAATCTGCTAGGAATGCAATTTATGTTTATTTTATTGTTTACTGTCCTTAGCAACCAAATATACACATTTTGACACTTAGACATGTTGCGGTCTTAAATTTGTACTCCATTAGCTTCGCCATTGTAACCAAAGATTGCGCTTTATATGATATCCTCAGAATGTATCGCTTTATATTTTTGAATGCGAATAAGTCAAATAAACATTTTTAGCAGGATTTTATATTATAATTTGGCATTAATTAAATTTAATGATGCCAGTACTGCTAGAAATTTATACCCTGCTTGAGAGCTTCTAAACCAAGGTTAGGTATGCTATTTACAGCAAAATTGACCTATAAGTGCTTTCAAATACCTAAAAATTGTACAATTTGTCCTCTTTTAAGGTAATTTTATGATTTTAAATTAAGATAATGGGAAAAGTTTTAGAAATTTACCCAAAAATGAGACAGACTTGAAGTTTTTCACTATGATCCAGCATTTATTTTTAAATCACTTTTTGTCGCGTTTCAACATCAACTGCTAACCTTCATAAAATCTTTATTACTGAACCAATTTTAAAAACTAAGGTACCATTTTCATCGTAACAGCTAGTAGAACACAGAAAATATAATAAAAATTGAGGCAGGAGGGGAAAAATTTCACCTTAAGGTAGCACTCCACAGTTAGGTGTGTAGTTTCGCATTTTGGCCCCTGTGGATTTTTCAAATATGAGAGCTAGTGTGCAATAAAATTCATTTTTGGATAGCTGAGTATTAAAATAGCCATTGTATTGGGTTTATATGAACATCAAGATTATGTAATGTATGTAATATAGGCTGTTTTCTGTATGACAGTCCGTATTTGCATGTCCCTACCATACATTGGTCCGGCAATTATTGTAATGTTTTTTTCCAACTTTTTATCGCACGAACTTTGTGATTGGATTTTACGAAAAAATGAGGCGAAAGACACCCATTTTTTATTTGATCATTAGAAAGATTTATGAAAACAGTTTCTAAAAAGGTATCACTCAAAGGCATTGAAATTCTAGTTTGATCCAAATTTTGAGGGCATATGTGACATGTCCACCCCCCTTTTTGCAATATTTTATGGTAAATAAATGCAGAATGTTGCCATGGATACACATAAAAGGAATTAATTTTCACTCTTTTAACTTTTGAAAATCAAATCTATGGAATATACTGATTACATACATATGCACATGTACAACACAAACAGTTAGGTTAATGTATTAGAAATCCAGGAATAGGAGATGATAAAACATTTTGTGGCTCATTTTTAATTTTATTTTCTAACTGTGGAGTGCTACCTTATGGCACACCAGAAAGCACAGAAATGCACTTTTTAAGATAAAATTGACCACAAATCTTTAGTCTTTTATGTTCTTGTTTTAGTTCTGAAGTTAAAAAATCTGCTAGGAATGCAATTTATGTTTATTTTATTGTTTACTGTCCTTAGCAACCAAATATACACATTTTGACACTTAGACATGTTGCGGTCTTAAATTTGTACTCCATTAGCTTCGCCATTGTAACCAAAGATTGCGCTTTATATGATATCCTCAGAATGTATCGCTTTATATTTTTGAATGCGAATAAGTCAAATAAACATTTTTAGCAGGATTTTATATTATAATTTGGCATTAATTAAATTTAATGATGCCAGTACTGCTAGAAATTTATACCCTGCTTGAGAGCTTCTAAACCAAGGTTAGGTATGCTATTTACAGCAAAATTGACCTATAAGTGCTTTCAAATACCTAAAAATTGTACAATTTGTCCTCTTTTAAGGTAATTTTATGATTTTAAATTAAGATAATGGGAAAAGTTTTAGAAATTTACCCAAAAATGAGACAGACTTGAAGTTTTTCACTATGATCCAGCATTTATTTTTAAATCACTTTTTGTCGCGTTTCAACATCAACTGCTAACCTTCATAAAATCTTTATTACTGAACCAATTTTAAAAACTAAGGTACCATTTTCATCGTAACAGCTAGTAGAACACAGAAAATATAATAAAAATTGAGGCAGGAGGGGAAAAATTTCACCTTAAGGTAGCACTCCACAGTTAGGTGTGTAGTTTCGCATTTTGGCCCCTGTGGATTTTTCAAATATGAGAGCTAGTGTGCAATAAAATTCATTTTTGGATAGCTGAGTATTAAAATAGCCATTGTATTGGGTTTATATGAACATCAAGATTATGTAATGTATGTAATATAGGCTGTTTTCTGTATGACAGTCCGTATTTGCATGTCCCTACCATACATTGGTCCGGCAATTATTGTAATGTTTTTTTCCAACTTTTTATCGCACGAACTTTGTGATTGGATTTTACGAAAAAATGAGGCGAAAGACACCCATTTTTTATTTGATCATTAGAAAGATTTATGAAAACAGTTTCTAAAAAGGTATCACTCAAAGGCATTGAAATTCTAGTTTGATCCAAATTTTGAGGGCATATGTGACATGTCCACCCCCCTTTTTGCAATATTTTATGGTAAATAAATGCAGAATGTTGCCATGGATACACATAAAAGGAATTAATTTTCACTCTTTTAACTTTTGAAAATCAAATCTATGGAATATACTGATTACATACATATGCACATGTACAACACAAACAGTTAGGTTAATGTATTAGAAATCCAGGAATAGGAGATGATAAAACATTTTGTGGCTCATTTTTAATTTTATTTTCTAACTGTGGAGTGCTACCTTATGGCACACCAGAAAGCACAGAAATGCACTTTTTAAGATAAAATTGACCACAAATCTTTAGTCTTTTATGTTCTTGTTTTAGTTCTGAAGTTAAAAAATCTGCTAGGAATGCAATTTATGTTTATTTTATTGTTTACTGTCCTTAGCAACCAAATATACACATTTTGACACTTAGACATGTTGCGGTCTTAAATTTGTACTCCATTAGCTTCGCCATTGTAACCAAAGATTGCGCTTTATATGATATCCTCAGAATGTATCGCTTTATATTTTTGAATGCGAATAAGTCAAATAAACATTTTTAGCAGGATTTTATATTATAATTTGGCATTAATTAAATTTAATGATGCCAGTACTGCTAGAAATTTATACCCTGCTTGAGAGCTTCTAAACCAAGGTTAGGTATGCTATTTACAGCAAAATTGACCTATAAGTGCTTTCAAATACCTAAAAATTGTACAATTTGTCCTCTTTTAAGGTAATTTTATGATTTTAAATTAAGATAATGGGAAAAGTTTTAGAAATTTACCCAAAAATGAGACAGACTTGAAGTTTTTCACTATGATCCAGCATTTATTTTTAAATCACTTTTTGTCGCGTTTCAACATCAACTGCTAACCTTCATAAAATCTTTATTACTGAACCAATTTTAAAAACTAAGGTACCATTTTCATCGTAACAGCTAGTAGAACACAGAAAATATAATAAAAATTGAGGCAGGAGGGGAAAAATTTCACCTTAAGGTAGCACTCCACAGTTAGGTGTGTAGTTTCGCATTTTGGCCCCTGTGGATTTTTCAAATATGAGAGCTAGTGTGCAATAAAATTCATTTTTGGATAGCTGAGTATTAAAATAGCCATTGTATTGGGTTTATATGAACATCAAGATTATGTAATGTATGTAATATAGGCTGTTTTCTGTATGACAGTCCGTATTTGCATGTCCCTACCATACATTGGTCCGGCAATTATTGTAATGTTTTTTTCCAACTTTTTATCGCACGAACTTTGTGATTGGATTTTACGAAAAAATGAGGCGAAAGACACCCATTTTTTATTTGATCATTAGAAAGATTTATGAAAACAGTTTCTAAAAAGGTATCACTCAAAGGCATTGAAATTCTAGTTTGATCCAAATTTTGAGGGCATATGTGACATGTCCACCCCCCTTTTTGCAATATTTTATGGTAAATAAATGCAGAATGTTGCCATGGATACACATAAAAGGAATTAATTTTCACTCTTTTAACTTTTGAAAATCAAATCTATGGAATATACTGATTACATACATATGCACATGTACAACACAAACAGTTAGGTTAATGTATTAGAAATCCAGGAATAGGAGATGATAAAACATTTTGTGGCTCATTTTTAATTTTATTTTCTAACTGTGGAGTGCTACCTTATGGCACACCAGAAAGCACAGAAATGCACTTTTTAAGATAAAATTGACCACAAATCTTTAGTCTTTTATGTTCTTGTTTTAGTTCTGAAGTTAAAAAATCTGCTAGGAATGCAATTTATGTTTATTTTATTGTTTACTGTCCTTAGCAACCAAATATACACATTTTGACACTTAGACATGTTGCGGTCTTAAATTTGTACTCCATTAGCTTCGCCATTGTAACCAAAGATTGCGCTTTATATGATATCCTCAGAATGTATCGCTTTATATTTTTGAATGCGAATAAGTCAAATAAACATTTTTAGCAGGATTTTATATTATAATTTGGCATTAATTAAATTTAATGATGCCAGTACTGCTAGAAATTTATACCCTGCTTGAGAGCTTCTAAACCAAGGTTAGGTATGCTATTTACAGCAAAATTGACCTATAAGTGCTTTCAAATACCTAAAAATTGTACAATTTGTCCTCTTTTAAGGTAATTTTATGATTTTAAATTAAGATAATGGGAAAAGTTTTAGAAATTTACCCAAAAATGAGACAGACTTGAAGTTTTTCACTATGATCCAGCATTTATTTTTAAATCACTTTTTGTCGCGTTTCAACATCAACTGCTAACCTTCATAAAATCTTTATTACTGAACCAATTTTAAAAACTAAGGTACCATTTTCATCGTAACAGCTAGTAGAACACAGAAAATATAATAAAAATTGAGGCAGGAGGGGAAAAATTTCACCTTAAGGTAGCACTCCACAGTTAGGTGTGTAGTTTCGCATTTTGGCCCCTGTGGATTTTTCAAATATGAGAGCTAGTGTGCAATAAAATTCATTTTTGGATAGCTGAGTATTAAAATAGCCATTGTATTGGGTTTATATGAACATCAAGATTATGTAATGTATGTAATATAGGCTGTTTTCTGTATGACAGTCCGTATTTGCATGTCCCTACCATACATTGGTCCGGCAATTATTGTAATGTTTTTTTCCAACTTTTTATCGCACGAACTTTGTGATTGGATTTTACGAAAAAATGAGGCGAAAGACACCCATTTTTTATTTGATCATTAGAAAGATTTATGAAAACAGTTTCTAAAAAGGTATCACTCAAAGGCATTGAAATTCTAGTTTGATCCAAATTTTGAGGGCATATGTGACATGTCCACCCCCCTTTTTGCAATATTTTATGGTAAATAAATGCAGAATGTTGCCATGGATACACATAAAAGGAATTAATTTTCACTCTTTTAACTTTTGAAAATCAAATCTATGGAATATACTGATTACATACATATGCACATGTACAACACAAACAGTTAGGTTAATGTATTAGAAATCCAGGAATAGGAGATGATAAAACATTTTGTGGCTCATTTTTAATTTTATTTTCTAACTGTGGAGTGCTACCTTATGGCACACCAGAAAGCACAGAAATGCACTTTTTAAGATAAAATTGACCACAAATCTTTAGTCTTTTATGTTCTTGTTTTAGTTCTGAAGTTAAAAAATCTGCTAGGAATGCAATTTATGTTTATTTTATTGTTTACTGTCCTTAGCAACCAAATATACACATTTTGACACTTAGACATGTTGCGGTCTTAAATTTGTACTCCATTAGCTTCGCCATTGTAACCAAAGATTGCGCTTTATATGATATCCTCAGAATGTATCGCTTTATATTTTTGAATGCGAATAAGTCAAATAAACATTTTTAGCAGGATTTTATATTATAATTTGGCATTAATTAAATTTAATGATGCCAGTACTGCTAGAAATTTATACCCTGCTTGAGAGCTTCTAAACCAAGGTTAGGTATGCTATTTACAGCAAAATTGACCTATAAGTGCTTTCAAATACCTAAAAATTGTACAATTTGTCCTCTTTTAAGGTAATTTTATGATTTTAAATTAAGATAATGGGAAAAGTTTTAGAAATTTACCCAAAAATGAGACAGACTTGAAGTTTTTCACTATGATCCAGCATTTATTTTTAAATCACTTTTTGTCGCGTTTCAACATCAACTGCTAACCTTCATAAAATCTTTATTACTGAACCAATTTTAAAAACTAAGGTACCATTTTCATCGTAACAGTTAGTAGAACACAGAAAATATAATAAAAATTGAGGCAGGAGGGGAAAAATTTCACCTTATGGCACACCAGAAAGCACAGAAATGCACTTTTTAAGATAAAATTGACCACAAATCTTTAGTCTTTTATGTTCTTGTTTTAGTTCTGAAGTTAAAAAATCTGCTAGGAATGCAATTTATGTTTATTTTATTGTTTACTGTCCTTAGCAACCAAATATACACATTTTGACACTTAGACATGTTGCGGTCTTAAATTTGTACTCCATTAGCTTCGCCATTGTAACCAAAGATTGCGCTTTATATGATATCCTCAGAATGTATCGCTTTATATTTTTGAATGCGAATAAGTCAAATAAACATTTTTAGCAGGATTTTATATTATAATTTGGCATTAATTAAATTTAATGATGCCAGTACTGCTAGAAATTTATACCCTGCTTGAGAGCTTCTAAACCAAGGTTAGGTATGCTATTTACAGCAAAATTGACCTATAAGTGCTTTCAAATACCTAAAAATTGTACAATTTGTCCTCTTTTAAGGTAATTTTATGATTTTAAATTAAGATAATGGGAAAAGTTTTAGAAATTTACCCAAAAATGAGACAGACTTGAAGTTTTTCACTATGATCCAGCATTTATTTTTAAATCACTTTTTGTCGCGTTTCAACATCAACTGCTAACCTTCATAAAATCTTTATTACTGAACCAATTTTAAAAACTAAGGTACCATTTTCATCGTAACAGCTAGTAGAACACAGAAAATATAATAAAAATTGAGGCAGGAGGGGAAAAATTTCACCTTAAGGTAGCACTCCACAGTTAGGTGTGTAGTTTCGCATTTTGGCCCCTGTGGATTTTTCAAATATGAGAGCTAGTGTGCAATAAAATTCATTTTTGGATAGCTGAGTATTAAAATAGCCATTGTATTGGGTTTATATGAACATCAAGATTATGTAATGTATGTAATATAGGCTGTTTTCTGTATGACAGTCCGTATTTGCATGTCCCTACCATACATTGGTCCGGCAATTATTGTAATGTTTTTTTCCAACTTTTTATCGCACGAACTTTGTGATTGGATTTTACGAAAAAATGAGGCGAAAGACACCCATTTTTTATTTGATCATTAGAAAGATTTATGAAAACAGTTTCTAAAAAGGTATCACTCAAAGGCATTGAAATTCTAGTTTGATCCAAATTTTGAGGGCATATGTGACATGTCCACCCCCCTTTTTGCAATATTTTATGGTAAATAAATGCAGAATGTTGCCATGGATACACATAAAAGGAATTAATTTTCACTCTTTTAACTTTTGAAAATCAAATCTATGGAATATACTGATTACATACATATGCACATGTACAACACAAACAGTTAGGTTAATGTATTAGAAATCCAGGAATAGGAGATGATAAAACATTTTGTGGCTCATTTTTAATTTTATTTTCTAACTGTGGAGTGCTACCTTATGGCACACCAGAAAGCACAGAAATGCACTTTTTAAGATAAAATTGACCACAAATCTTTAGTCTTTTATGTTCTTGTTTTAGTTCTGAAGTTAAAAAATCTGCTAGGAATGCAATTTATGTTTATTTTATTGTTTACTGTCCTTAGCAACCAAATATACACATTTTGACACTTAGACATGTTGCGGTCTTAAATTTGTACTCCATTAGCTTCGCCATTGTAACCAAAGATTGCGCTTTATATGATATCCTCAGAATGTATCGCTTTATATTTTTGAATGCGAATAAGTCAAATAAACATTTTTAGCAGGATTTTATATTATAATTTGGCATTAATTAAATTTAATGATGCCAGTACTGCTAGAAATTTATACCCTGCTTGAGAGCTTCTAAACCAAGGTTAGGTATGCTATTTACAGCAAAATTGACCTATAAGTGCTTTCAAATACCTAAAAATTGTACAATTTGTCCTCTTTTAAGGTAATTTTATGATTTTAAATTAAGATAATGGGAAAAGTTTTAGAAATTTACCCAAAAATGAGACAGACTTGAAGTTTTTCACTATGATCCAGCATTTATTTTTAAATCACTTTTTGTCGCGTTTCAACATCAACTGCTAACCTTCATAAAATCTTTATTACTGAACCAATTTTAAAAACTAAGGTACCATTTTCATCGTAACAGCTAGTAGAACACAGAAAATATAATAAAAATTGAGGCAGGAGGGGAAAAATTTCACCTTAAGGTAGCACTCCACAGTTAGGTGTGTAGTTTCGCATTTTGGCCCCTGTGGATTTTTCAAATATGAGAGCTAGTGTGCAATAAAATTCATTTTTGGATAGCTGAGTATTAAAATAGCCATTGTATTGGGTTTATATGAACATCAAGATTATGTAATGTATGTAATATAGGCTGTTTTCTGTATGACAGTCCGTATTTGCATGTCCCTACCATACATTGGTCCGGCAATTATTGTAATGTTTTTTTCCAACTTTTTATCGCACGAACTTTGTGATTGGATTTTACGAAAAAATGAGGCGAAAGACACCCATTTTTTATTTGATCATTAGAAAGATTTATGAAAACAGTTTCTAAAAAGGTATCACTCAAAGGCATTGAAATTCTAGTTTGATCCAAATTTTGAGGGCATATGTGACATGTCCACCCCCCTTTTTGCAATATTTTATGGTAAATAAATGCAGAATGTTGCCATGGATACACATAAAAGGAATTAATTTTCACTCTTTTAACTTTTGAAAATCAAATCTATGGAATATACTGATTACATACATATGCACATGTACAACACAAACAGTTAGGTTAATGTATTAGAAATCCAGGAATAGGAGATGATAAAACATTTTGTGGCTCATTTTTAATTTTATTTTCTAACTGTGGAGTGCTACCTTATGGCACACCAGAAAGCACAGAAATGCACTTTTTAAGATAAAATTGACCACAAATCTTTAGTCTTTTATGTTCTTGTTTTAGTTCTGAAGTTAAAAAATCTGCTAGGAATGCAATTTATGTTTATTTTATTGTTTACTGTCCTTAGCAACCAAATATACACATTTTGACACTTCGCCATTGTAACCAAAGATTGCGCTTTATATGATATCCTCAGAATGTATCGCTTTATATTTTTGAATGCGAATAAGTCAAATAAACATTTTTAGCAGGATTTTATATTATAATTTGGCATTAATTAAATTTAATGATGCCAGTACTGCTAGAAATTTATACCCTGCTTGAGAGCTTCTAAACCAAGGTTAGGTATGCTATTTACAGCAAAATTGACCTATAAGTGCTTTCAAATACCTAAAAATTGTACAATTTGTCCTCTTTTAAGGTAATTTTATGATTTTAAATTAAGATAATGGGAAAAGTTTTAGAAATTTACCCAAAAATGAGACAGACTTGAAGTTTTTCACTATGATCCAGCATTTATTTTTAAATCACTTTTTGTCGCGTTTCAACATCAACTGCTAACCTTCATAAAATCTTTATTACTGAACCAATTTTAAAAACTAAGGTACCATTTTCATCGTAACAGCTAGTAGAACACAGAAAATATAATAAAAATTGAGGCAGGAGGGGAAAAATTTCACCTTAAGGTAGCACTCCACAGTTAGGTGTGTAGTTTCGCATTTTGGCCCCTGTGGATTTTTCAAATATGAGAGCTAGTGTGCAATAAAATTCATTTTTGGATAGCTGAGTATTAAAATAGCCATTGTATTGGGTTTATATGAACATCAAGATTATGTAATGTATGTAATATAGGCTGTTTTCTGTATGACAGTCCGTATTTGCATGTCCCTACCATACATTGGTCCGGCAATTATTGTAATGTTTTTTTCCAACTTTTTATCGCACGAACTTTGTGATTGGATTTTACGAAAAAATGAGGCGAAAGACACCCATTTTTTATTTGATCATTAGAAAGATTTATGAAAACAGTTTCTAAAAAGGTATCACTCAAAGGCATTGAAATTCTAGTTTGATCCAAATTTTGAGGGCATATGTGACATGTCCACCCCCCTTTTTGCAATATTTTATGGTAAATAAATGCAGAATGTTGCCATGGATACACATAAAAGGAATTAATTTTCACTCTTTTAACTTTTGAAAATCAAATCTATGGAATATACTGATTACATACATATGCACATGTACAACACAAACAGTTAGGTTAATGTATTAGAAATCCAGGAATAGGAGATGATAAAACATTTTGTGGCTCATTTTTAATTTTATTTTCTAACTGTGGAGTGCTACCTTATGGCACACCAGAAAGCACAGAAATGCACTTTTTAAGATAAAATTGACCACAAATCTTTAGTCTTTTATGTTCTTGTTTTAGTTCTGAAGTTAAAAAATCTGCTAGGAATGCAATTTATGTTTATTTTATTGTTTACTGTCCTTAGCAACCAAATATACACATTTTGACACTTAGACATGTTGCGGTCTTAAATTTGTACTCCATTAGCTTCGCCATTGTAACCAAAGATTGCGCTTTATATGATATCCTCAGAATGTATCGCTTTATATTTTTGAATGCGAATAAGTCAAATAAACATTTTTAGCAGGATTTTATATTATAATTTGGCATTAATTAAATTTAATGATGCCAGTACTGCTAGAAATTTATACCCTGCTTGAGAGCTTCTAAACCAAGGTTAGGTATGCTATTTACAGCAAAATTGACCTATAAGTGCTTTCAAATACCTAAAAATTGTACAATTTGTCCTCTTTTAAGGTAATTTTATGATTTTAAATTAAGATAATGGGAAAAGTTTTAGAAATTTACACAAAAATGAGACAGACTTGAAGTTTTTCACTATGATCCAGCATTTATTTTTAAATCACTTTTTGTCGCGTTTCAACATCAACTGCTAACCTTCATAAAATCTTTATTACTGAACCAATTTTAAAAACTAAGGTACCATTTTCATCGTAACAGCTAGTAGAACACAGAAAATATAATAAAAATTGAGGCAGGAGGGGAAAAATTTCACCTTAAGGCACACCAGAAAGCACAGAAATGCACTTTTTAAGATAAAATTGACCACAAATCTTTAGTCTTTTATGTTCTTGTTTTAGTTCTGAAGTTAAAAAATCTGCTAGGAATGCAATTTATGTTTATTTTATTGTTTACTGTCCTTAGCAACCAAATATACACATTTTGACACTTAGACATGTTGCGGTCTTAAATTTGTACTCCATTAGCTTCGCCATTGTAACCAAAGATTGCGCTTTATATGATATCCTCAGAATGTATCGCTTTATATTTTTGAATGCGAATAAGTCAAATAAACATTTTTAGCAGGATTTTATATTATAATTTGGCATTAATTAAATTTAATGATGCCAGTACTGCTAGAAATTTATACCCTGCTTGAGAGCTTCTAAACCAAGGTTAGGTATGCTATTTACAGCAAAATTGACCTATAAGTGCTTTCAAATACCTAAAAATTGTACAATTTGTCCTCTTTTAAGGTAATTTTATGATTTTAAATTAAGATAATGGGAAAAGTTTTAGAAATTTACCCAAAAATGAGACAGACTTGAAGTTTTTCACTATGATCCAGCATTTATTTTTAAATCACTTTTTGTCGCGTTTCAACATCAACTGCTAACCTTCATAAAATCTTTATTACTGAACCAATTTTAAAAACTAAGGTACCATTTTCATCGTAACAGCTAGTAGAACACAGAAAATATAATAAAAATTGAGGCAGGAGGGGAAAAATTTCACCTTAAGGTAGCACTCCACAGTTAGGTGTGTAGTTTCGCATTTTGGCCCCTGTGGATTTTTCAAATATGAGAGCTAGTGTGCAATAAAATTCATTTTTGGATAGCTGAGTATTAAAATAGCCATTGTATTGGGTTTATATGAACATCAAGATTATGTAATGTATGTAATATAGGCTGTTTTCTGTATGACAGTCCGTATTTGCATGTCCCTACCATACATTGGTCCGGCAATTATTGTAATGTTTTTTTCCAACTTTTTATCGCACGAACTTTGTGATTGGATTTTACGAAAAAATGAGGCGAAAGACACCCATTTTTTATTTGATCATTAGAAAGATTTATGAAAACAGTTTCTAAAAAGGTATCACTCAAAGGCATTGAAATTCTAGTTTGATCCAAATTTTGAGGGCATATGTGACATGTCCACCCCCCTTTTTGCAATATTTTATGGTAAATAAATGCAGAATGTTGCCATGGATACACATAAAAGGAATTAATTTTCACTCTTTTAACTTTTGAAAATCAAATCTATGGAATATACTGATTACATACATATGCACATGTACAACACAAACAGTTAGGTTAATGTATTAGAAATCCAGGAATAGGAGATGATAAAACATTTTGTGGCTCATTTTTAATTTTATTTTCTAACTGTGGAGTGCTACCTTATGGCACACCAGAAAGCACAGAAATGCACTTTTTAAGATAAAATTGACCACAAATCTTTAGTCTTTTATGTTCTTGTTTTAGTTCTGAAGTTAAAAAATCTGCTAGGAATGCAATTTATGTTTATTTTATTGTTTACTGTCCTTAGCAACCAAATATACACATTTTGACACTTAGACATGTTGCGGTCTTAAATTTGTACTCCATTAGCTTCGCCATTGTAACCAAAGATTGCGCTTTATATGATATCCTCAGAATGTATCGCTTTATATTTTTGAATGCGAATAAGTCAAATAAACATTTTTAGCAGGATTTTATATTATAATTTGGCATTAATTAAATTTAATGATGCCAGTACTGCTAGAAATTTATACCCTGCTTGAGAGCTTCTAAACCAAGGTTAGGTATGCTATTTACAGCAAAATTGACCTATAAGTGCTTTCAAATACCTAAAAATTGTACAATTTGTCCTCTTTTAAGGTAATTTTATGATTTTAAATTAAGATAATGGGAAAAGTTTTAGAAATTTACCCAAAAATGAGACAGACTTGAAGTTTTTCACTATGATCCAGCATTTATTTTTAAATCACTTTTTGTCGCGTTTCAACATCAACTGCTAACCTTCATAAAATCTTTATTACTGAACCAATTTTAAAAACTAAGGTACCATTTTCATCGTAACAGCTAGTAGAACACAGAAAATATAATAAAAATTGAGGCAGGAGGGGAAAAATTTCACCTTAAGGTAGCACTCCACAGTTAGGTGTGTAGTTTCGCATTTTGGCCCCTGTGGATTTTTCAAATATGAGAGCTAGTGTGCAATAAAATTCATTTTTGGATAGCTGAGTATTAAAATAGCCATTGTATTGGGTTTATATGAACATCAAGATTATGTAATGTATGTAATATAGGCTGTTTTCTGTATGACAGTCCGTATTTGCATGTCCCTACCATACATTGGTCCGGCAATTATTGTAATGTTTTTTTCCAACTTTTTATCGCACGAACTTTGTGATTGGATTTTACGAAAAAATGAGGCGAAAGACACCCATTTTTTATTTGATCATTAGAAAGATTTATGAAAACAGTTTCTAAAAAGGTATCACTCAAAGGCATTGAAATTCTAGTTTGATCCAAATTTTGAGGGCATATGTGACATGTCCACCCCCCTTTTTGCAATATTTTATGGTAAATAAATGCAGAATGTTGCCATGGATACACATAAAAGGAATTAATTTTCACTCTTTTAACTTTTGAAAATCAAATCTATGGAATATACTGATTACATACATATGCACATGTACAACACAAACAGTTAGGTTAATGTATTAGAAATCCAGGAATAGGAGATGATAAAACATTTTGTGGCTCATTTTTAATTTTATTTTCTAACTGTGGAGTGCTACCTTATGGCACACCAGAAAGCACAGAAATGCACTTTTTAAGATAAAATTGACCACAAATCTTTAGTCTTTTATGTTCTTGTTTTAGTTCTGAAGTTAAAAAATCTGCTAGGAATGCAATTTATGTTTATTTTATTGTTTACTGTCCTTAGCAACCAAATATACACATTTTGACACTTAGACATGTTGCGGTCTTAAATTTGTACTCCATTAGCTTCGCCATTGTAACCAAAGATTGCGCTTTATATGATATCCTCAGAATGTATCGCTTTATATTTTTGAATGCGAATAAGTCAAATAAACATTTTTAGCAGGATTTTATATTATAATTTGGCATTAATTAAATTTAATGATGCCAGTACTGCTAGAAATTTATACCCTGCTTGAGAGCTTCTAAACCAAGGTTAGGTATGCTATTTACAGCAAAATTGACCTATAAGTGCTTTCAAATACCTAAAAATTGTACAATTTGTCCTCTTTTAAGGTAATTTTATGATTTTAAATTAAGATAATGGGAAAAGTTTTAGAAATTTACCCAAAAATGAGACAGACTTGAAGTTTTTCACTATGATCCAGCATTTATTTTTAAATCACTTTTTGTCGCGTTTCAACATCAACTGCTAACCTTCATAAAATCTTTATTACTGAACCAATTTTAAAAACTAAGGTACCATTTTCATCGTAACAGCTAGTAGAACACAGAAAATATAATAAAAATTGAGGCAGGAGGGGAAAAATTTCACCTTAAGGTAGCACTCCACAGTTAGGTGTGTAGTTTCGCATTTTGGCCCCTGTGGATTTTTCAAATATGAGAGCTAGTGTGCAATAAAATTCATTTTTGGATAGCTGAGTATTAAAATAGCCATTGTATTGGGTTTATATGAACATCAAGATTATGTAATGTATGTAATATAGGCTGTTTTCTGTATGACAGTCCGTATTTGCATGTCCCTACCATACATTGGTCCGGCAATTATTGTAATGTTTTTTTCCAACTTTTTATCGCACGAACTTTGTGATTGGATTTTACGAAAAAATGAGGCGAAAGACACCCATTTTTTATTTGATCATTAGAAAGATTTATGAAAACAGTTTCTAAAAAGGTATCACTCAAAGGCATTGAAATTCTAGTTTGATCCAAATTTTGAGGGCATATGTGACATGTCCACCCCCCTTTTTGCAATATTTTATGGTAAATAAATGCAGAATGTTGCCATGGATACACATAAAAGGAATTAATTTTCACTCTTTTAACTTTTGAAAATCAAATCTATGGAATATACTGATTACATACATATGCACATGTACAACACAAACAGTTAGGTTAATGTATTAGAAATCCAGGAATAGGAGATGATAAAACATTTTGTGGCTCATTTTTAATTTTATTTTCTAACTGTGGAGTGCTACCTTATGGCACACCAGAAAGCACAGAAATGCACTTTTTAAGATAAAATTGACCACAAATCTTTAGTCTTTTATGTTCTTGTTTTAGTTCTGAAGTTAAAAAATCTGCTAGGAATGCAATTTATGTTTATTTTATTGTTTACTGTCCTTAGCAACCAAATATACACATTTTGACACTTAGACATGTTGCGGTCTTAAATTTGTACTCCATTAGCTTCGCCATTGTAACCAAAGATTGCGCTTTATATGATATCCTCAGAATGTATCGCTTTATATTTTTGAATGCGAATAAGTCAAATAAACATTTTTAGCAGGATTTTATATTATAATTTGGCATTAATTAAATTTAATGATGCCAGTACTGCTAGAAATTTATACCCTGCTTGAGAGCTTCTAAACCAAGGTTAGGTATGCTATTTACAGCAAAATTGACCTATAAGTGCTTTCAAATACCTAAAAATTGTACAATTTGTCCTCTTTTAAGGTAATTTTATGATTTTAAATTAAGATAATGGGAAAAGTTTTAGAAATTTACCCAAAAATGAGACAGACTTGAAGTTTTTCACTATGATCCAGCATTTATTTTTAAATCACTTTTTGTCGCGTTTCAACATCAACTGCTAACCTTCATAAAATCTTTATTACTGAACCAATTTTAAAAACTAAGGTACCATTTTCATCGTAACAGCTAGTAGAACACAGAAAATATAATAAAAATTGAGGCAGGAGGGGAAAAATTTCACCTTATGGCACACCAGAAAGCACAGAAATGCACTTTTTAAGATAAAATTGACCACAAATCTTTAGTCTTTTATGTTCTTGTTTTAGTTCTGAAGTTAAAAAATCTGCTAGGAATGCAATTTATGTTTATTTTATTGTTTACTGTCCTTAGCAACCAAATATACACATTTTGACACTTAGACATGTTGCGGTCTTAAATTTGTACTCCATTAGCTTCGCCATTGTAACCAAAGATTGCGCTTTATATGATATCCTCAGAATGTATCGCTTTATATTTTTGAATGCGAATAAGTCAAATAAACATTTTTAGCAGGATTTTATATTATAATTTGGCATTAATTAAATTTAATGATGCCAGTACTGCTAGAAATTTATACCCTGCTTGAGAGCTTCTAAACCAAGGTTAGGTATGCTATTTACAGCAAAATTGACCTATAAGTGCTTTCAAATACCTAAAAATTGTACAATTTGTCCTCTTTTAAGGTAATTTTATGATTTTAAATTAAGATAATGGGAAAAGTTTTAGAAATTTACCCAAAAATGAGACAGACTTGAAGTTTTTCACTATGATCCAGCATTTATTTTTAAATCACTTTTTGTCGCGTTTCAACATCAACTGCTAACCTTCATAAAATCTTTATTACTGAACCAATTTTAAAAACTAAGGTACCATTTTCATCGTAACAGCTAGTAGAACACAGAAAATATAATAAAAATTGAGGCAGGAGGGGAAAAATTTCACCTTAAGGTAGCACTCCACAGTTAGGTGTGTAGTTTCGCATTTTGGCCCCTGTGGATTTTTCAAATATGAGAGCTAGTGTGCAATAAAATTCATTTTTGGATAGCTGAGTATTAAAATAGCCATTGTATTGGGTTTATATGAACATCAAGATTATGTAATGTATGTAATATAGGCTGTTTTCTGTATGACAGTCCGTATTTGCATGTCCCTACCATACATTGGTCCGGCAATTATTGTAATGTTTTTTTCCAACTTTTTATCGCACGAACTTTGTGATTGGATTTTACGAAAAAATGAGGCGAAAGACACCCATTTTTTATTTGATCATTAGAAAGATTTATGAAAACAGTTTCTAAAAAGGTATCACTCAAAGGCATTGAAATTCTAGTTTGATCCAAATTTTGAGGGCATATGTGACATGTCCACCCCCCTTTTTGCAATATTTTATGGTAAATAAATGCAGAATGTTGCCATGGATACACATAAAAGGAATTAATTTTCACTCTTTTAACTTTTGAAAATCAAATCTATGGAATATATACTGATTACATACATATGCACATGTACAACACAAACAGTTAGGTTAATGTATTAGAAATCCAGGAATAGGAGATGATAAAACATTTTGTGGCTCATTTTTAATTTTATTTTCTAACTGTGGAGTGCTACCTTATGGCACACCAGAAAGCACAGAAATGCACTTTTTAAGATAAAATTGACCACAAATCTTTAGTCTTTTATGTTCTTGTTTTAGTTCTGAAGTTAAAAAATCTGCTAGGAATGCAATTTATGTTTATTTTATTGTTTACTGTCCTTAGCAACCAAATATACACATTTTGACACTTAGACATGTTGCGGTCTTAAATTTGTACTCCATTAGCTTCGCCATTGTAACCAAAGATTGCGCTTTATATGATATCCTCAGAATGTATCGCTTTATATTTTTGAATGCGAATAAGTCAAATAAACATTTTTAGCAGGATTTTATATTATAATTTGGCATTAATTAAATTTAATGATGCCAGTACTGCTAGAAATTTATACCCTGCTTGAGAGCTTCTAAACCAAGGTTAGGTATGCTATTTACAGCAAAATTGACCTATAAGTGCTTTCAAATACCTAAAAATTGTACAATTTGTCCTCTTTTAAGGTAATTTTATGATTTTAAATTAAGATAATGGGAAAAGTTTTAGAAATTTACCCAAAAATGAGACAGACTTGAAGTTTTTCACTATGATCCAGCATTTATTTTTAAATCACTTTTTGTCGCGTTTCAACATCAACTGCTAACCTTCATAAAATCTTTATTACTGAACCAATTTTAAAAACTAAGGTACCATTTTCATCGTAACAGCTAGTAGAACACAGAAAATATAATAAAAATTGAGGCAGGAGGGGAAAAATTTCACCTTAAGGTAGCACTCCACAGTTAGGTGTGTAGTTTCGCATTTTGGCCCCTGTGGATTTTTCAAATATGAGAGCTAGTGTGCAATAAAATTCATTTTTGGATAGCTGAGTATTAAAATAGCCATTGTATTGGGTTTATATGAACATCAAGATTATGTAATGTATGTAATATAGGCTGTTTTCTGTATGACAGTCCGTATTTGCATGTCCCTACCATACATTGGTCCGGCAATTATTGTAATGTTTTTTTCCAACTTTTTATCGCACGAACTTTGTGATTGGATTTTACGAAAAAATGAGGCGAAAGACACCCATTTTTTATTTGATCATTAGAAAGATTTATGAAAACAGTTTCTAAAAAGGTATCACTCAAAGGCATTGAAATTCTAGTTTGATCCAAATTTTGAGGGCATATGTGACATGTCCACCCCCCTTTTTGCAATATTTTATGGTAAATAAATGCAGAATGTTGCCATGGATACACATAAAAGGAATTAATTTTCACTCTTTTAACTTTTGAAAATCAAATCTATGGAATATACTGATTACATACATATGCACATGTACAACACAAACAGTTAGGTTAATGTATTAGAAATCCAGGAATAGGAGATGATAAAACATTTTGTGGCTCATTTTTAATTTTATTTTCTAACTGTGGAGTGCTACCTAAGCAACACGACGGGTGCCACATGTGGAGCAGGATCTGCTTACCCTTCCGGAGGACCTGAGATCACCCCTAGTTTTTTGGGGGGTTCGTGTTGTTTATTCTTTAGTTTTCTATGTTGTGGCATGTGTGCTGTGTTTTGTTTGCCTTTTTCATTTTTAGCCATGGCGTTGTCAGTTTGTTTTAGATTTATGAGTTTGACTGTCCCTTTGGTATCTTTCGTCCCTCTTTTATGAGATATCTTATAAATTATAAGATATGTTATAAACTTTGAGAGACATTTATTGCTCAAATGCATACCTGGTGCAGTTAAATTTATGCCGTTCATGTTATGCATAACGATTGTTATTTAATTTCATCTCTCTTGGGGCTTCGGTTTCGTGGTGGGTTTAATTCTTAAGCAGGGGCTAGCAATTTTTTAGAACGGTTATAGACCTATTATAGCGTCAAACCCATACTCTAAAATCAGTATACATGTTTTTGAAAAATCCTCTACACAATTTTGAAATGCTTTTTACCTGTTCTAAAAGTCCAGAAAAAATTCAAGAGACAAAATAGAAAGGAGTAGGACCGGTAAGGACCGATTTTGGCCTCAAATTTCAGGTTCATCTGACGAAAGATTTTGACCACTTTTTAAACACTTAACTGTCTATTTTATTTGAATTAATTAGTTTATGTGAAAGATTTTAACAGATTTAGTCATTAAAAACGATCCGATTTAAGCTCAAATATTAAAAATCTACCTAATATGCCGAAAAATGTCACTTTTCAGATGGTTTTTTGGTAAAAATGAAAGTGGCCGCATCCGTGTTCATCCTCAACCTTTATATATGTTATGTATTATCATAAAATACAACTTACATTTCAATATTAAGGATGAACACGAATGCGGCCACTTTCGTTTTACACGAAAACCGTCTAAAATTTAACTAAAATGCTAGAATTATGAGGATTTCAGTAATTTAGCACGACTTAATGGTGCTAGTACCGGATATATATGTGCATTGTATTGTCAAAAACAGCCCATATTTATGTAGCAGAAGCATTCTACTGTCCAATAAATAACTAAAGGTTTACATTTTAACAATTTTGTAAAACTGCTGTATTTTGGGGCCAAAAAGGGGTCTTACTGAACCTACTCCTTTAAGTGAGCCTAAAATATTTTTTTTTGGGGGGGGGGGGGGTTTCTATCTGTACTTTAAGGCAAGTTATAAATATACACAGCCAGACAACAATATATATGTTTTCGTATTCTTACTTTTTCAACTTTATTTTATACATGATATTTAACCTGTTTTATAAGACCAGAGGTTATTTTTGTCTGTTGTTTAACGACATTTCCCCGTCTCCGAGGCTCCGATAACGTCACTATATTATATATGTCCATCCAAACAAAAACATTGAAATACTGATATTTGCGTATCCTTACTTTTTCAACTTTAATGTATTTTATTTAAATTTACGCGATACTAGTACTAGTATATATTTTAAACCTCTGATAATCACTTAATTTTTTTTTATATTTTTATGCTTCAAAAAAACTCTTTTAGTCATTTGATATACCCAAATAACAGATTCTGTACACTAAAAAATAGTGTACTGAAACTATGTTGACTTTTTTAAGTATAAAATATATTTTATGAACAGAATAGTTCCTGAATTTGTGTGTCGGAACAACGATTTCATAATTAAAGTTATAATAATTATTGGACAAAACTGTTTTAATACACGAAGGTTGTTTTCTCTCTTAAAATATACTTAAGGACGAATTTAGTCTAGATTATAGGAAGCACTACACGTATTTATAGGGAATACCCAAAATATTTTATCAGACGAAAAGCGAAACAATTCTGCAATTGTGCATGTCCTTCCTCGTGAGGTCTTGGGTGAATTATAAGATTGTTATGAAAAATGCGTAATTTATTTTTGGATCTACAAACTTGGTCGGCGTAAAGCAAAGAAGATACAACTGACAGGTTAGCTGTATATATTTTTCTAATTAAGGTTCGATATATGATAAAATTGAGAATGGAAATGGGGAATGTGTTAAAAAGACAACAACTCGACCAAAGAGCAGATAACAGCCGAAGGCCACCCATGGGTCTTCAATACACCCGGAGGCGTGCTTTAGCTGGCTCCTTAACAAACATGATAATGGACGTATATACTAAACTCCAAAATATATAAAAGAAACTAAAATTAAAAGTCATACAAGACTAACAGAGGTCAGAGACTCCTGACTTGGGATAGGCGCAAAAATGCGGGGGGGGGGGGGGGGGTTAAACAAGGTTTTTGAGATTTCAACCCTCCCCCTATACCTTAAGCTAATGTAAAATACGTCTAGCCAAAGTAGAAAAACACAAAAACACAGCTATACGCAAAGTAAAACTCAGTTTAAAAGAAGTCCAAGTCCGATGTCAGAATAGGTAACAAAAGACACTGAACAAAATGACAATGAAAAATGTTTTGGATAGTTTTGATTGGGCTTAACATTTGTATTTAATAATATTTTTTTATCTTCACATTTTCAGTTATAATTGCCAAAATCTATAATTAAAATTCCTGTAAAAATTATTCAATGTTAATATTGACTGATGATTTGATTTACAGAGAAAATAATATTTCAGTGTAAAAATACATCCTACTCCGATCACCTTTATCAAAATAAGAGATTTGTTTTAACTGAAGTTTTCTTCTGTCACTTGAGAAACAGGAACGTTAAGAAGACAGATCAGTATTATGTATATGTATGCCCGATCCAAACGATACAGCTTGTCTTAAGACATACTGGCAAATATTTATAAGCAGTTTGCTTCCTAGTACTGTAGTCTTTTAAATTAATGATCATTTGTTAAGGAAAGACACATTACATTTTTTTCGTATTTTACATTTTCATATCGATTCATGTTCAATCAAACTTCGGTCTGTTCTCTTTTAAAACTGCATTCAGATGATCATTGTATTCGTTTTTTTAACCTGTTCTAAAATTAGAGTTTATTGGAAAGTTTCATTTAAAAAGTTGATATAAAAATAAAAGCAGGTCATATTTTACAGGGTCTTTGCCATGGGGGTTTTCCCAACATTTGACTCTTAGCCAAAAAGGAAGGATATACTAGTATTTAAAGTGACGTTTGGGTGTAATACTGCACAGTCTCGTACTGACTTCCGAGTGACTTAAATGTTTAAAAGGTATTAAGAGTTATCAAAGTTATAAATGCAAATAAAAAATATTTACTTACATAAACATGGATTAAAAAACATAAACATGGATTTAATGTTGAGATCGTACGAAGAAAACAGTCGGGTATTTTTTGTACACAATTTGCTGTGTATGCAATTTTTGTAGAAAATAGTTTTTTTTGTAACATAATATTTTTAGTGATTGTTTTTTTTTCTCTCTCTAGCATTCTTACAGGAGAAAAAAAATGCAATATTTTAAATAATTTATAAAAAAAATATGTAGAAATATTTTCTTATAATAGTATTTTTTCCCCTTTTACAGGTGCAGACATGACCAAAGGATCAATAGTATCGAGCAATGGCCAAAATGGACAGGGAACAGTCGAATCCTTGAAGAATGATGAACAATCTGGATGCCAGGGAAACCTTAGCAATTTACCTGATTTAAATCTGCACAAAGATAATGTTCCTGACATTAACATTGCTGAATATGTTCAAAATCTTCCGGAATTTGTTAGAAATAAAATAGCCGGATTTTTTGGAACAGGACTTATTGAACAAGAAACAGTAGACATAGAGAACATAGAACACTATTTAGTTGTCTCACGACATTGTCATCATCTTAAATCAGTTTGCGAATTAAAGTTACTGTCGACACTAAATTCTGTCAACTGCCAGAACTATTTGGCCATAGCAGAACAATTTGGTTTGGTATTGCTACAAACCAGCGCGCATCAGGTGTACAAGAACAATTTTTCAAACAGTACACATCCACTACTCAAATCCGCTGATCTAACCGGTGCACCGCAATCTCAAACAAAGAAAACCTCGTGTAAAACCTTCAATACTTTCTTCACCTGCGATACAACAAGCGGTAAACGAGCGTTAACTACTGTTGTTTTGGATTCAACAGAACAAGTTAAATGTTACAGAAATATTAAAAAGGGGGACAAAATTAGCAAACAGTTTCAGTGTTGTTGTATGCAAGATGCTGAAGACCACCCGCCATATGTGTACTGGTCGTTTGGAAAATGTTTCTACAGATATGACCCAGTACTGAATAAATATAAAAAGCTTTCAAATTTTCGCTATAGTCGCTCAAAGTTCAGTTTAATTTCACTCAATCAATGTTGCTTTGTAATCGGTGGAACATCGGATGGCAAAACAGTTCGTCAAATTGAAGAGTACAATGTTTGTCAAAGGTCTTGGAAAACGGTGTCGAAACTTCCTGTCGAGTGTCAAATGTCATATTCAGCCTGTGCTTTATATGACAACCTAATTTACATCTTTTCTGCAGCAACAAATAAAGATGGTTGCAGCCAAAACAGGACAGTGGTCTGCGTGTTTGACCCGGTGAAAAAGAGCACAGACATTGTTGCTGAAATACCATTATCGTTTACTCAAATTAAAGCTTGCGTTCTTGGCTCACAAATCTATCTGGCTTCAGATGATGGAGATTTTATTCGATTTGATCCAAGTAACAATTGTCTTGTGAGGTGTCAAAATCAAATTATGAAAAGTAAAGACTTTGGGATGTACACGGACGATGGTTGCATTCTTCTTGCAGGAGGCTGTAATAGTGATGGAAAGTGCAACAATATGATCCGGAAGTTCTGTCCCGTTTCCGGTCTGTGGACGAGACTATCTGCAAAATTACCAGACTGCATGGCGGTGTATGGAACCTGTCATATAAAAATACCGACGACTTGTTCCATCATACCGTTCTATGAAACAAAACTTTTTGAAATTCCTGCAAAGTGAAAACGTTGATGCTATTCGTAATGATTGTTATTGTTATTGTTTTGTTTGATGTTTTGAATGTTATTATTTTGAATCATTTAAAATAAATGTTATGGAATAAATGGATTTTTTTATAAATCACATCAGGTAAATTTATAGCAAAAAGATTAAATTTTTTTTAAATTGTTTTTTACAATTTGGTGTAAATTGCATATTTGAAAAGGCTCTGGACGATTTAGAGTTTAGCACACACGGATATTGATTAAAACAGTGTTTTGCCCTCTTTATGTCGTTTAGTTATTTGTTCGTTGGGTTGATGTCTCATTGGCGATTTTCTGTCATTTTCTTTTATTCATAAAATTTCGAAAAACGCAAAATTTCAAAAAGTTGTGCCAAATTGGAGTAAGTGGTGAATTACACAATAGTTTTAGAATATTGAACACTAGCCCGATTTATTTTGTGAATTTATTGCTCTACAGTTTTATTGTTAATTTTGCATTCTAACGGATTTGATTCGGGTTAAACTGATTAAGTTTCTGTAATCGAAATGGTGTCTGCAACATGTCACAGTTATTACAATGGATTCACATGCAGAGAGAGAGAGAGAGCGATTTCACTACATGTGCATTGTCTTTAAAGTCGCCATTCAAACAACACAAATGTTAAATTTCTAGTTGAGGCACATTTGTGTTTTTACAAATATACATGTAGCAACTCAGAGGGAAAATTCAATTTGAGGTTTAATTTATTTTTTAATATATTTAATATTTTACAGCTTATTTTGCATAGAAAACTGTCATACATGTAGTTGTTACTTAAGCATCAGGTGGAGCTAGAGATTTGTATTGGTCAATTAGTGCCTGTTTAGCGTTCAGTGGCACATATTTCAGACACATTCAGCAGATCTTATTTTTTTTTCAATTTTTAGTTTGCCTTTTACATTCGAATCCTTATTCATTATAAAGTTTAGCAGATGACTGAACTTATAGTAAGTCGATTGTACTTTATTCTGTACATTCTGTCCATGTTATCTTTTCTTTTATATTTTTGTCCGCTATGAAATATTCTGCAAACCACATCTAGAGCCTCCTAAAAGTTTTGAGCGTATTCTGCCGCGAAATAATGGTTCACATGTAAAAAAAAAAATATATCACCAATTGACTCAATCTTTTACACATATATATTGTTATGTAGATCCATAGATGTAATCAGACAACTAGTGTAAGCAACTTTTTCGAAAGAAGATAAATTTTTGTAACCTAAAATAGATATTATTTATCAATCCTCTAATAGCATGAATAACAACCAAATTTGTGAATCAAATTAGCCTTTATTGAAAATATTCAAATGTTAAGAAAACAAAAGAATGCTTAGGGTTCCCTAGCGTAACCTATTTCATTATTGATAATATTTAAGTTTTTATGACAACCAAAACTTTGTACAGTGTGTACAGTACTTAGTGTCTTTTTGTTGTTTGGATATACAAGTACCCGGCCACGTCCACTCTGTGTTGATGTTATATGCATTTCTATTTATCAATCTGATGAGTAAAGCCTTTTTCAACTGATTTTTATAGTTCGTTCTTATGATGTTACACCACTGTCCCAGGTTAGGAGAGGGTTGAAATCCAACTAACATATTAAACCCCGCTACAATATGAATGTATGTGTCTGTCCCAAGTCAGGTGCTTGTAATTCAGTGGTTGTCGTTTGTTGATATGTTACATATTTGTTTTTTGTTAAATTTTGTGCAGAAGTTTTTTCGTTTGAATCGTTTTACATTAGTCATTTCGGGGCCTTTTATAGCTGACTATGCGGTATGGGCTTTGCTCATTGTTGAAGGCCGTACAGTGACCTATAGTTGTTAATTTCTGTGTTATTTTGTCTCTTGTTGAGGCTTGTCTCATTGGCAATGATGCCACATCTTTTTTTTTTTATATTTGTAACTGTTATTGAAAAACTGAGGCTGTAATATAGTTCTATTTTCGAATTTGAAATATTTACAGAATGATAGTAAAACCGCCGTATACATATCTATAACTTGAGATGTTTCAAAACTCTTTCTCCTTCCAAGATACAGAAGTATTGTAAATCCTTTAATTTATATGACGTTGTTTCACACGTTTTTCCCACGAAGGGATGGTGTGTTGATTATAAATGCTCGAACGTCTCCTGATTGATCATTCATTTTTTTCTCTGGACGCCAGACGATTTTTGATTTAACACAGTGTATATATAAATTTGTGTGTTGCTAGAGACCGCATGTTGATATCTAGTTGTCGTTGGGATGCTGTCCAAACGATGTATAACCTAACTCTCTTTTCAAATGTAAAACGCGGTTTTAACACGCCAACTCCCGCACTATAAATACACAACCAATTATCCGCCGATCAACGGAAAGTAATTCAAGTCATTTTGTTTAATATTTTTTACTTATTTAAAAAACTTTCAATATTTAGGTAACACCATTCCGTCATAAGGAAAGTAAACGTATAATATTTTGTTTGACTATAAATAATCAGCAAGAATCGATAATAAGATCAACATGATATTTTTGACAAAAGAATTTAACATTTCAATATAACTTTCAAGTATAAACGTCATGACCGAACTATTTGTAGTGTATATATGTCAATGACATGTGTCGATTTTTTTCCATAGAAAATATCTTCAAAGTTCTCCGCATTGGTATGAATATGATATTTGACATTTGTGCTGATTAGTGTAAGTCTTGTAGGACTTGAGTTATAAAATCGTTCAAATAAAACGTCATAATCATATTTTTAATATGCAAATAAAGAAACATGAAGAATATTGTACAACAACACAAAAGATACTATGTATGAGAAAAATAGAATAATGTAAAAAAGAAACCCTGAAAGTTCGATTAATGATTATAAACACTTATATTAAGGTCCAATTAATGACCATAGAAATGCACATAACTCCTATATAAAGGTCACAGGGCCATAAAAATGCACTTTGCTATTATATCAAGGTCACAGTGCCATAGAAATACACTAAACTCATATATCAAGGTCACAGGACCATAGAAATGCCCTTAACTCCTATGTAAAGGTCACAGGACCATATAAATACACTTTGCTATTATATCAAGGTCACAGGGTCATAGAAATGCACTTAAATCCTATATAAAGGTCACAGGGCCATATAGATGCACTTTGCTATTAAATACCAAGGTCACAGGGCCATAGAAATGCACTTAACTCCTTTATATAAAAGGTCACAGGACCATAGAAATGCACTTTGCTATTATATCAAGGTCACAGGGCCATAGAAATGCACTTAACTCCTATATAAAGATCACAGGGACATATAAATGCACTTAACTCCTATGTAAAGGTCAAAGGAACATAGAAATGCACTTAACGTCTTCGGGCTTTATCTTCCCTTGGTATATGGAACACATTTACAATTTTCTGTATTTCGGTGAGATTGTCGTGCAATTTCTAACAAAAATTCGTTAGATTATCTGTCTATTGGTCTTGTATTTATAGGTCATCATTTTTGTTCGTCCTTCTTGTATCATTTTCCGTTTTAATGTTTTTTATATTTCTTTTTTTTTTGTTATCTTCATGCCACCTCATTTTTTTAAAAATTGAGTTTGCAAAATATGAATACGTCAACGAAACAGAAACCAAATAAACAACCCTGCACCCATTTGGGATAAAAACACCGGAAGAAATCTCTAGATTATAATATTGTCGTTGCTTGACAATTGGCCATTTATCAAAATTGTTTTTATTTTCAGTTTCAGGAAAAAACGTCCTTATGTGTGGTTATAATGTCGTAATTGTTTACAAAATTTTATTTGAACCGACAAATATTTGAACATAACGGATGCTCATCTGTGGAAAACATAAATGATTTCATAAGATTAAGACGGTCATTTCCGACATCATGTACACACTACTTTATCAAACCGTAATTTGGCTGTAAACATCGAAATTTAAAGCAAATTGTATTATATTTTCACATTCCTAGCTTCCCTTTCTTTTAATAACAAATCAAGCTACTCGCTTATCACATCAGATGCGCCAGTTGTGCCAGATGCACATAATTCAGTGGCACGAGTAAATCCTTAATTAATTTATCTCTTTACGCATTTTATTTAGTTAAACTACTGCTTTCTATAGCTCGGGTAACATACGTATGTCTCGTTTGTTCGTTTTGCCGTTCGTACGCCTTTCCTTCTGTATAGCAATAATTAAACTGCATGGTAAAAATCAATGAAATTTACTCATTTGATGTACATTTGAATCTCTTATTTCATTTTGTCATCTTGACAATTTTTTGGGTTGACTTTGGGAATGACATGGACTTTGTCATACATCTCAAATTATTTAACTGTAGTACACAAAATAAATTTATCGCACCGCGGGTAAATTATCACGTTGTGATTGGTTTAACGCCGTCACGTGGTGACCCCCTATGAGACCGTAGGGGGTTAGTAAATTTCATAGGGGGTTCATGACGCGTGAATGGTGACGTCATCTATTAATGTTGTTGTGTTTCATTGTTTATTTTTCAACAAAACGCAGCAGAAAAAGTCTAGCGTGCGATGAATTCGTTATACGGTTAACTACTGACCCCCTACGGATCCATAGAGGGTGAATAAAATCAATAGGGGACTCGGCCTCCGGCCTCACCCCTATGGATTTTACTAACCCTCTATGGATCCGTAGGGGGTCAGTAGCGAACCATATAACTTATAAGATGTCCGAGATACATTGAAAAATAGTCAATAGAAGAAAGACATGTGTCTACACAGTTAGTCCAAGGCTATCTAGATCTGTCCATCTCAGCAAATTACTTAAAAATTGTTAATTATGTGGCTTTCTTGTCTGCTTCAGACACGAGGAGGACTGTGTAAATACCACAGCTCCTTGAGTACCGCCCCTTGGTGTCTGTTGCAGTAGGGAAACCTACACTATTCTCAATACCTGTTTACTGCAGTATATGTTATTTGCTGTGAATATACATAAACTTTTTTCATTTGTGTTTGTTTTTCTGCATCAGATACGAGGAGGATTGTTAGAGCTTTTAAGATCACAATCCTAGAGCATCGTCCCTTGGTGTCTGTTGCAGCTAAACAATCATTTATTTTATATTTTATATTTTATATTTATACATTTTCAGCAAAACATTATAAAATCAAGTGAGAAAAAAAAAGTAAATAAATAAATGGGGTTTGCCACATCTCTGGAGTAGCAACTCTCAAATACTTTTTTATTTAACAAATAATACCTGTATGACTATTTCAATAGTTTATTTTACAATGTTATGTAAACTGCTGTATGTTGTATCAATCATATATGTTATGTGTATATGCCCCCTGGGGACCTAATTTGGAAAATAAAATTTATCTTATCTTATCTTATCTTATCTTATCTTAAAGGAAAAAAAGCAGAAACATACAAGAAAAGTCAACCATTGTCGTGGGTCCTGATTTCAGACAGTGCAATTAATAGTTGACTGGGTTAAAACTAGTTTTGTCAGTTTTAACCCTATCCTTATTTGTTAAATGTAAACAGTTTCAAACACATTTTTCACCATAGCTGCAATTGTTTGTATAATCTTGATTGTACTACGTAACTGATTCAACAGTAACAGATATATCGGTAATGTTAAGGTGTAATAATTAACTGCAAGCAATGATCTTTTGAACAAGCAGGTAAACATATAATAAAATATATAGACAAATATTTGGTCTATCTCTCTAAATGAATTCGATATCTTAATTAGTATCTTGTTAGTTAATTTATTTAAGTAGGTCTTATAAGATTGGTTGATTTTGAATGTAATTTTAAATGATCTTTATTATGTGTGTGTCTTACATGACAGACGGTATTGAGATATATCGTACGGGGTTAAGAGGTTATTATATACGATTATATAGGACACACGTTTCTAACTACAATGCACCTTTGTTAAAATATCATCAAAGTAGTATAACTGCGTGATACCGAATTATTTAAGAAGTCTCACGTTCGTACCAGAACGTTCTTATACTGGGGTTCAATATAGCAGTGAAGTTATGAGAGCATGTTGATACTAAGATAGAACAAAACCCACTAAAAGACTGAAACCCTAAGTCCTGACTATGATTCTAAATTTCTGTTTTTTGTTGTTGATTGAAGCCTTGATATCTCACACCCTCCTTTTACAACAGATTTATGAGCATTTGTGAAAGGAACACAATGTCGTTCAAAGTGTTTTAGTAAACGGACGACAGGTAGGGACAAAATTTCTCAATTCTGACTTGACATTTATCGCATCTAAGTTGACATTTATCATATCCAAGTTGACATTTATCGCATTTAAATTGACGCTTGTCGCATCTAAGTTGACATTTATCGCATCTAAGTTGACATTTATCGCATTTAAGTTGACATGTATCGCATCTATGTTGACATTTATCGCATTTAAGTTGACATTTATCGCATCTAAGTTGACATTTATCGCATCTAAGTTGACATTTATCGCATCTAAGTTGACATTTATTGCATCTAAGTTGACATTTATTGCGCATCTGAGTTGACATTTATCGACATTTATTGCATCTAAGTTGACATTTATTGCGCATCTGAGTTGACATTTATCGCATCTATGTTGACATTTTATCGCATTAAAGTTGACACTTGTCGCATCTAAGTTGACATTTATCGCATCTTTGTTGACATTTATCGCATCTATGTTATCATTTAACGCATGCACGTTGACATTTATCGCATCTGAGTTGAAATTTATCGCATTTAAGTTGACATTTATCGTACCTAAGTCGACATTTATCGCGCATCTGAGTTGACATTTATTGCATCTATGTTGACATTTATCGCATTAAAGTTGACACTTGTTGCATCTAAGTTGACATTTATCGCATTTATGTTGAGATTTAACGTGTCGTTGTTGACATTTATCGCATTTTATTTGACATTTGTCGCATCTAAGTTGACATTGATCGCATCTTTGTTAACATTTAACGCATCTTTGTTAACATTTAACGCATCTTTGTTAACATTTAACGCATCTACGTTGAAATTTATCGCATTTAAGTTGACATTTATCGTACCTAAGTTGACATTTATCGCATCTAAGTTGACATTTATCGCATCTATGTTGACATTTATCGCATCTAAGTTGACATTTATCGAATCTTAGTTGACACATATCACATTTAACGCATCTTTGTTAACATCTAACGCATCTACGTTGACATTTATCGCATCTGAGTTGAAATTTATCGCATTTAAGTTGACATTTATCGTACTTAAGTTGACATTTATCGCATCTAAGTTGCATTTATCGCATCTATGTTGACATTTATCGCATTAAAGTTGACATTTATCGTACCTAAGTTGACATTTATCGCATCTAAGTTGACATTTATCGCATCTATGTTGACATTTTTCGCACCTAAGTTGCCATTTTTAGATGGTGACGTTCCCTTGTCACCATCTTATGGTGTTTATATATCTCAACTTGTACGATTCGCTCGTGTATGTAACAATGTATTAGATTTTAGCGAGAGAAATTTATGTATTACTGAAAAATTATTACACCAGGGTTTTCGATATCACAAACTGGTCAAAACATTTACTAAATTTTATCACCGGTATAAGGAAATAATTCGTAAATATAACTCAACATGCAGACATCTTATACGTTCAGGTATTTCACATCCAAAATTTTATGGAAATATTCTTTATAAAGCACAAAAATGTCAGTATTCTCCTCAGAAACTAACAAAACCTTTAAATAGACTTATTAAAAGGGGATATAGTTACGATACTGTTGTCAGGTCATTAAAGATTGCATATTTTGGCTTTAACATTGATTCACTGATAGGGTCTTTGCATCGGAACTAAACACATTTATTTCTAAAAAAAACAGTTGTTGGCATGACACGGGTTATGTTCTTCTCATATATTTTATGATAGTATGATACTAAACCCCTAACGGGAGGGATTGTACCTGATATTCATATGATGAAGACATAATCTTTCAATCAGTTTAATTGAGGTCTGGAGCTGGCATGTCAGTTAACTGCTAGTAGTCTGTTGTTATTTATGTATTGTCATTTTATTTATTTTCTTTTGTTACATCTTTTGACATCAGACTCGGACTTCTCTTGAACTGAATTTTAATGTGCGTATTGTTATTCTTTTACTTTTCTACATTGGCTAGAGGTATAGGGGGAGGGTTGAGATCTCATAAACATGTTTAACCCCGCCGCAATTTTGCGCCTGTCCCAAGTCAGGAGCCTCTGGCCTTTGTTAGTCTTGTATGATTTTAAATTTTAGTTTCTTGTGTATAATTCGGAGTTTAGTATGACGTCCATTATCACTGTACTATTATGCATATTTTAGGGGCCAGCTGAAGGACACCTACGGGTGCGGGAATTCTCGCTACATTGAAGACCCATTGGTTGCCTTCGGCTGTTGTTTGCTCTATGGTCGGGTGGTTGTCGCTTTGACATATTCACCATTTCCTTTCTCAATTTTATTTATCGCATCTATGTTGACATTTATCGCAACTTAGTTGACATTGCTCAGTTTCTTGTTGACGGTTCTCAGCTGCACATCTAGTTTAAACTAAAAAATGTCAAGTTGAAACTAAAAAATGTCAAGTATAAACTGAGTCATGTCAATTAAGTTGAAACTGAGAAATGTCACGTTGGATCTTAGAAATTGTCAAGTTTGGACTGAAAAATGTCAAGTCTACAACGAAACTAGAAATTGCAACTCCAGTTTTTGGTGGGGTTCGTGTTGCTTAGTCTGTAGTTTTCTGTGTTGTGTCTTCTGTACTATTTTTTGTTTGTTTGTCTTTTTATTTTTAGCCATGTCGTTGTCAGTTTATTTTCTATCTAAGAGTTTGACTCTCCCTCTGGTATCTTTTGTCCTTCTTTTATAAGCTAGAAATGTCAACCTGGGAATGCAAAATGGCGATTTGGAATTAAGACATGTCAAGTAAGAAGTCAAAACGTCAAATTGTACGTAAGACAGTCACATGACATAGTAGAAATGCTGAATTTAAATAATGTGCCCTTCCAATCTTTCGTACTTTAACCACCTCTGTTCTTAACATAAACCTTTCTTGATGGCAACGCACATAGTACAACCTACCGCATTATAGTTTAACAGATAGCAAATAAATTTTAAATTGTTTTTAAAATAAATAGGAACTTTAGTCGTAAAGCAATTGTCAATATTATTTATTTTCAACAAGCTATTTTAAAAAGTATTCATAAAGAAAATTACTGTGTATTTAAAATTCTTCGCTTTGGTATAGTTGTGTTGTTAAATTGTACTTGACATTTTTACTGTAGTATATATTTTTATTACCGATGTTTCCTTATAAGAAGGTCTGTATGTTTAGCTGGCACGAATTTTACACGTCAAAGTATATTAATTATACATAACAAAAGATTGATATACAGATAAATGGGGCAAATCTGTGACGTAGGTAATACAATGAACCGAAACGTTACGGTGTTCAATATTTAGTACTCGCGAACAAACGATAAACCGTACTTAATTTTTAGCTTGTCTAGCGAAAAGACTGTGTATATATTTGACCTGATTTGAAAAATATCAATCTAGAGAGATAGCTTTGAATGCATTCTACCATTTCTTTAGTGCAGGTGAAATAAATTACTTATATAAAATACTTAAAGTTGTGTTACATTTCAATCTATAAGCCTCGGTCACACCTTACCGGATAGCTCGAACGGACGCCTAACGGATAACTTTTTTTCAATCCGTTCATGTCCGTTAGACGTCCGTTCTTATCCGTTAGACGTCCGCCCATGTCCGTTGCATGTCCGTTAAGCGTACGTTTTACCCGTCGACGTCCGTTCTGTCCGGTGGAAAATTTTGAGCATGTTCAAAACTTTGAACGGACGTCCAACGGATAAAATGTCCGTTGAACATCCGTTAGGCGTCCGTTTCGTTTCCGTTTTGTATCCGTTACGTGTCCGTTATACATCCGTTGGAGGTCTGGAAGATAAATTCACCAACGGACTTCTACCGGACGTTTAACGGATAAGACGGATGTTGAACGGATGAGAAACGGACTTCTACCGGACGTATAACGGATAAAACGGATGATGAACGGATCTGAAACGGATAAATGCCAATTGAAAATTTAGAAATGCCATTATTGGTATGTCAGATTTCTTAAGGTTCATGAATTCTTATTATTCATAATCGATCTTAGAGTATAGGCACGCCTTCACAATCAAGCAGTTCTTATTCAGGCCAGACACTGCCCTTTGGCGGATTTTTTGAAGAACAAACCAAAACCAGTTACACAGAAACATTTTGAATATTTATTCGATTTACATGTATTATTATTGTCGCCTTTGATTTTTCCGTATATCTTGTTCATCTGTTTTATCCGGTGCGCTTCCGTTAGGTGTCCGTTTTATGCGGTACTCGTCCGTTGGATGTACGTTCGACATCCGTTCTGTCCGGTACGTGTCCGTTTCTCGTACGTTACATATCCGGTGTGTGTCCGTTATGCATCCGTTAAACGTCCGTTTTATTCGGTCAGTACATCAACGGACTCCCAACGGATAACAATTTTGTCAACGGACAACTTTTATTTTCATCCGTTAGGCGTCCGTTCGTGCTATCCGGTAAGGTGTGACCGAGGCTTTACGAATACCAGTGATATACTTTCAATGTAACTTCACTCTTATTAAATAAATTCATTATGACTTTTTGGCTTGTGTGTTCTCTATGTATTTGTTATCAATTAGGTAAACCTTTATTTTCCTGTATATGCTTTAAATGTCCGCCGCAGGACGTTAAGCAAGCATCAATTAAACGCAGAATTCGGTGCTTTTCGTAACGTATATGTTTATTGTTAGATCTCTTAAAACTAAATACAAGTTTACAGAGAAACATACAATATAAATACATATACATTTGTTGTTCACACTTCTATGTATGTTTTGTTTCTTTTCTGTTGTCGCCCAAATAAATCCCAAATACATTTCTTAGACCCCGCCGCAATTGTATGTCCCTGTCATATTAATATAGACTCAGTCATCGCGAATTTTGATTTCAAAATTAACATCTTTTTCTTGCATCGGATCGATTTTATACAGCTTGACGTATTTGAAAATACACATTGGTTGAACCATCGCATACATATATATGTTGACCAGTACATGTATCTATGTTATTATGTGCCATTCGTTCGATTCGTCACTACTCGATCCGTCTCGAAATTCCTATTTTTTAAAGTACAATAAGAATTAACACTATACGAATAAACACCATTAAATTATTTGTTAAGCAATAATCAGTGTAAATGATCTGGATACATAAATTGTTATTTTGTTTGTTTGTAAACGAACTTGATATCGAAATTTCCAATCTAAGTAGGTTTAAACAGATCGATTGCTTTACTATGACACATGTCATTTTAATACACTAGTAATTATTGCTTGATCAATCACAATAAACTGTACTGCCGGTGCAATACGTAATACTTGATGTACTTATATCTAAAAATGCTGTACACGATGGAAAAGTATAAAGTACTACAATGGCAATATGAACGGCAATTTTCTGTACATGATGGCAAAACTACGCCGCTACTTTAATTACATTCTGAAAGACAGACACCAATCGTATGTACACGATAGAAAACTAGAGGCTCTAAAGAACCTGTGTCGCTCACCTTGGTCTATGTGCATATTAAACAAAGGACACTGATGGATTCATGACAAAGTTGTGTTTTGGTGATGGTGACGTGTTTGTAGATCTTACTTTACTGAACATTGTTGCTGCTTACAGTTATCTTTATCTATAATGAACTTGGCCCAGTAGTTACAGTGGAAAATATAGATCTCGACCTGATGCACAGTTTCATCCTGGTCAGATTTGCGCTAAATGCTTTGGTTTTAGAGATATGAGCCAAAAACTGCATTTAACCCTATGTACTGTTTTTAGCCACGTCAGCCATCTTGGTTCTCGGGTTGGGTCATCGGACACAATTTTAAAACTATATACCCTAATAATGATTGTGGACAATTTTGTTTAAATTTGTCTCAGAAGTTTCAGAGGTTTTTTGTAAAACCTTAAAAAATACGATTTTAATTAATTGACTATAAAGGGCAATAACTCCTTGAGGGGTCAAATGAACATTTTGGTCATGTTGACTTATTTGTAGATTTTACTTTGCTAAACATTATTGCTATTAACAGTTTATCTCTATCTTTAATACTATTCAAGATAATAACTTAAAACGGCAAAAATTCCTTACAATTACAAAAGGAGCAGCAACCTAACAACAGTTTGTCCGATTCATCTGAAAATTTCAGGGCAGATAGATCGTGACCTGATAAACAAACAACCCGTCGTCAGATTTGCTCTAAATGCTTTGGTTTCAGAGATATAACCCAAAATCTACATTTTACCCCTATGTTCTATTTTTAGCCATGGCGGCCATCTTGGTTGGTTGGCCGAGTCACTAGACACAGTTCTTAAACTAGATACCCCAATAATGATTGTGGCTAAGTTTGGTTAAATTTGGCTCAGTAGTTTTAGAGCTGGGGATTTTTGTAAACGTTAACGACGACGGACGCTACGATGCGGGGTTCACACATTGCCGATTATTGCTCCCGTTTGAGATCAGACAGCGATAAGACACGAAAAGTGAAAAAGTCGGATAACTATCCTCAATTATCTGGAATGTCCAATCGTTGTCTGAGCGCAGTCGTTTAAGTTCGTAACAGATTCCTACGGGTCGGGAATGTTCCTGGTAGTTCGGCGAAGCACCCCGACATTTAGGTGCGTCCCGTAACATTCGGGGAAACTCAGCCGATTTTGTCAAGTCAGATTACAAGCGTGACTATGTCGTGACAGACACGGCTGTATCGGATCAAAATCCTAACATTGTTTTGTGTTTTCTGGACGGTGTCCTGTGGAACGGTAATGATCTGGAGAAATTTTTTATTTCTGTTTTTCTGCCGATTGAGTCCAGATTGCATCCAGATCTTGTCGATTGCGAACCGTTCCGGAACAGTCCCGTTATTAATACAAAATTCGCCAATGACACTCACGTCAGAGTCCCGACAATTACAGAATACAATACGACTGAGACCAGACAAAGACGTGTGTAATACCTGATCATTCCGAGAATGCCGACATTTTTCGAAGGGACAAGTGAAGTCAGCGTCTGTTCACTGTCTGGTCACTGTCTGATCTCTGTCGGATTACATTTTGTAGAATCGGTCGTGGTAAGATCGCAAAGGTCACTGTATCATCGTAGCGAGAGCGTAGCGAAAGCGTGATTCTATTCGGAGAGACTGCGCTACGATCTCATAGCGACCTCACTACGACCATTACATTCTCACCGCGACCCAACTGCGCTTCCACTACGACTATACCACGTTTACACCATGCTGTTTAAGACCACAGTACTATTCTAGCACGCCCATGCCGTCCTCATCACTCTCTTTTTACGACCTGACGACGTTCATACTACGACCATCATTCTCATTGTCATTTTCACAAAAAGTATTAAATCTCTCCAGGTTTTGTTTGTCTGTATGTACTACACTGAAAAAAATACCTAGTAATCTCTACTAGGTAAACTAGTAAACTTACTGTCCATGAGATTACTAGGCCAGAAGTATATTTACTAGCCTACTTAGTAACTATACTAGGCCATCAACGTAAATTTACTAGGCTACTTAGTAATTACACTAGGAGTCCCTAGTAATTTTGCTAGACTACTTGGTGACTTTACTAGTCTGAGTAAGTAATTTTACTACCTTTTAGTAACATAACTAGATCCTCCTAGTGGCAAATACATGGTAAGACTAGTGATTCTACTAGCTTCAAGTAACTCTACAAACATTTCCTAGTAGGAATACCTCCTTCAGCTAGTAACTTTACTAGCTATAAGTACTTGTAACAGGTCACCCTCCTGTGGTACTTTTTCGTACCTACATGTAGCAATGTTACTGGGTTAAGGATTCTTTTTTATTTTGATTTGTATGCATAGTTTCATAGCAGTGCAATTTCTTATAGCTATTTCTCTATTGTACTGGTAAAAAGTTCAAAATGATAAATCCAACTGTTTTAATAAGGGGGACTGCCATAAAAGGGGGCTCACTCAAGTCATAGTTAAATTTTTCATGGTATAATCAATTAAATTTTTCCCATGATAGGGGCCTAAGGGCCCCTAAATCCATCACTCAGTAAAATCAACAGGAAGCTTCTAGGTAGTTATATGTGTTTGTGATCTTTCAATCCAAGAAACACAACGACAATAGCAATAAATATGAAAGATAAATATACAACAATGACCTGAAAAGACTAGCAAAAACATCAGCAATAGGTCACAATATCCTCAATATGAATTGACTTACAATGTATACTTTGGTTGCCAATGAATGCAGATAAAAATTTGTTGCATCTGTAGTGATAATTGACCTTCAATGTCAATAAAGACAAAACTATTTCTTTTCACTCTTTGTTCTTGTTGTTTTCTCTTTCACACATTCTCACTTAAATTTCGCCATGTTAGGCCTGACAGCTTTACAGTTACCTAACTAAATTTGTCAGTGTGTGAGGTTCAGCAAAATAATTTTAAAGATAAATCCTACATATTTTATTTACATAAGATGCATAACATCAGAACTGTAAAATACATTTGAGTAGACAATACAAAGTAGTTAATTTCAAGTATAGAAAAAGGTGTCCAACCAACAACAAACAAATAGGTAACATGTTCTCAATTTACTTCAAAGCAACCATTTAAATTCATGTTTCAAAACCATTAATAAGCTGTTCCCTAATCAATATTAACAATATTTCATACATGTATTTAGAATATTCAGTTTACAATTCTAAAGTTATTTCGATGAAAAAAATTTAAAACGTCAGTTTAATAAATTATAACCCATCTAGTTATTGCACGGCCCCTGTTTAAATCAATCAGCTATCCCTGCAAAACCAAAATGAATAAACTCTCCCTCGAATATTTATTTATTGTAATTAGGAGCTCTTGTACATTTTCTCTAACAACTCAACCATGCTTGACACATCTGTGTCATCTTTGCTATCGTTCGCTCAAATATCGTCATTTGAGCTTGATGGACCAGCAATAGGTTGTAATTTAGGTTGGATTTTCGGTCTGACATCTCTGTTGGATCAGGATTAGTTACTATCAGAGCTACCTCTACCTCTACCCCTACCGCCACGCCCACGTGTAGTAGTAGATTTTGGTGGCATGACTGTATTGCTTTGAGAAATCTACGTATTACTAAGTAATCAGAGATAGAAGGAATTAGGGAACAGTATTGATATTGAACACGATGTTGACGTTATTGCTTAGAACGTAACTTAAGATCGCGGTATGAACGGAGTATAATCGTGGTAAGAATGTGCTATAATCGCAATAGAAGCGTGGTAAGATCGTTTTGCAATCGGATAACTCGTGGTATAGTCGTAGCATGGAAGTAATATTGAATATTTTTAAATATTACTTCAATAGTCGTAGTGAGAACGTGATGAGCGTAGTAAGATCATGATGATCGTAGGAAAGGCGTGGTGAGAACGTGGTATGATCGTAGCGAGATCGTTGTAGAAGCGTAATGAGGACGAAGTATAGTCGTGAAAACAACGAAAATTAACATTTCCATGCCGCTCATACCGCGACCTCACCACGACCTGAATTAATTGTAGATTGCGGTGAGCGTGGTGCGATCGTGGTTTAGTGGGACTGGGGCTTTAATTATTTTGATTATATTGAAATAAGCAATGAAAAACCCGTTCTCAGTTTTATGTTTAACTTTTGAAGCCATCTATGTGCTGATTGTGTTATTCTTAAAATATAAGAATCAAACTATTAAAATAATTGTTGTCAATTATTTAGAGATAATATGTTTTTATGAATAAAACAATAAAACGTTTTAACTAAGACCGACAAACGAACCCTCGTAGTTTTTAAGCGGTAAATCAAAATTATGGTTTTAATATCTTTTTATTTAAAGTGCTTATGCATGCAAAGTTGCGTAGATTGTAAGGTCAATAAAAGTTTAACAGTTACTTCAATTGATAATTAATTCAATATAGAAAATAAAACAGACTAATTTATAAAATATGTAAGGCTTTTAAAGGGGCATTATCTGTCAAATTAATGTTCAACTTCTCATATTGGATTTATAACATAGTAAAACGTATATTCAAGTTATGAAAGGTTTTAAAATAAACGATTTACAATATTTATGCACGTACTGGATTATATGTATCAGCATTTCGACTGTACTTTTGTCTAGACGCCATCTTATTAACCACCAAGGTGAACTCCGAAAGCTTCCGACGGTCATATAACCTCGGATATAAACATTAATATAGATATAGATATGGACTTTTGTAGGTCTATTTGAATTCAAGTTATTGGTTAAAATATGGGTTTTTACTGTATAAGAATAAGATTTTTTGGATTAAATCAGTGTACCAAATTATTGACCATTGTTTCACTTTCATCCCCCCCCCCCCCCTTTTTAATGGCTGAACACGACTAATATATAAGTAACCAGTCTCTAGCTAATGGGTTACATTAAAAGGTCACATGAATACGGATTCGAAGAGGTCGAATTATTCACTTGCAGGTGAATAATTCATCATCGATATTTCTTAGCTATTTGACAAAATTGAATAAAATTGGCTGCTAAAAGTTAATTATTATTTCACTATTTCACTTTCAGTAATGATTGAACAAAAAGAAAATAATTTTATTTATTCATTTCTCGTAGCTTATGCCCCTTCAAATTTTGGTATTGTCTGACATTCAAACACCTTTTATTTTTTGTCGTGCTACACAATAAATTTCCTGCCTATCATCTTGGTCTACCAAGAAAACAATATTTGCCACTGAACGTTAAGCAAATAGCAATGCAACAATCTTTCAATTAAGAATTTAAATGCTTCTTTTTGTAACATTATGGGGGTGCAAAAGCTTTGACGGAAGTACATTTTGTATGAAGCGCGGAAGGACCTCATTCTAAAAATGTGCACACGGTCAACGCTTTTACAACCCTTTGAAGTTACAAAAAGAAGCATTCAATACTTATAATTACATTTTTTTAGTTAGGACCATGAAAACACGATTTTTATCAAGTTTTTATTTAATTTACCTGTGCACTTTATTATGGGACCTCGTGTCATCATGAATGATACATTTTATTGTGTAATGAAGTTGATTCAGAAATAACGCGAGATTGCAGTGTAGCCAATCAGAATAATGTGTTATAAATGAAACATACATCTAATCAGAAACATACATCTAATACATCAGAATGTGAATATATATGTTCAAACTCTTTTAGGTCATTTTTTAGTAGCAATAAACCAAAAAAAACTATGTCAATTGGACATGCTTTGATACTATTTATGCCCTTGAATTTTTACTAGATAACATTTTTGTTCGCTTTGGGGATTCCGTATATCGTCAGGTTATCGGAATTCCAATGGGGACTAACTGTGCACCACTTATTGCGGACCTGTTTTTGTATTGCTATGAGTTACAATTTATCTTACGGTGTTTATATATCTCAACTTGTACGATTCGCTCGTGTATGTAACAATGTTTTAGATTTTAACGAGAGAAATTTATGTATTACTGAAAAATTATTACACCAGGGCTTTCGATATCACAAACTAGTCAAAACATTTACTAAATTTTATCATCAGTATAAGGATATCATTCGTAAATATAGCTCAACATGCAGACTTCTTATACGTTCAGATATTTCACATCCTATTTTTTATGGAAATATTTTTTATAAAGCACAAAGGTGTCAGTATTCACCTCAGAAACCAAAAAAAAACCTTTGAATAGACTTATTGATTTGTTTGTGTTATTAAAATTTGCTGTTACAAAATGATGGAAATTATTATAAATTAAGGAATGTATCTCCCTCATGCAAAGCTCTGATTCCTTTCACGGATTTGGCTATACTTTTTGGATCTTTTGGATTCTTCATCTTTTATATAAGCTTTGGATTTCAAATATTTTGGCCACGAGCATCACTGAAGAGACATGTATTGTCGAAATGCGCATCTGGTGCAATAAAATTGGTACCGTTAATTTTATTATTATTAAGAAGGAATATAGTTACGATACTGTTGTCAGGTCATTAAAGATTGCATATTTTGGCGTTAATATTGATTCACTTATAGGGTCTTTGCATCGGAACTAAACACATTTATTCAAAAACCAGTTGTTGGCTTGACACGGGTAATGTTCTTCTCATATATGTTATGATGGTATGATACTAAACCCCTAACGGGAAGAATTGTGTCTGATGTTCATATGATGAAATCATAATCTTTCAGTCAGTGTAATTAAAGTCTGGAGCTGGCATGTCAGTTAACTGAGGGCCCTCATGGGGTTTTTGATTATGTGATTACTTGGCCGTTTTTTTAATGATTATTTGATTATTAAGCCAAATATTTCATGATTATTTGATTACCTAGGACTGTATTTTTAGTTTATGATTATTTGATTACTAAAGATAAGCAAATATTTAATGATTATGTGATTATATTGGCAAAAAAATGGTGATTATGTGATTACTAGGACCCCCCCCCCCCCATGAGGGGCCTCTTAACTGCTAGTAGTCTGTTGTTATTTTTGTATTATTGTCATTTTGTTTATTTTCTTTGGTTACATCTTCTGACATCAGACTCGGACTTCTCTTGAACTGAATTTTAATGTGCGTATTGTTATCCGTTTACTTTTCTACATTGGCTAGAGGTATAGGGGGAGGGTTGAGATCTCACAAACATGTTTAACCCCGCCGCATTTTTGCGCCTGTCCCAATTCAGGAGCCTCTGGCCTTTGTTAGTCTTGTATTATTTTAATTTTAGTTTCTTGTGTACAATTTGGAAATTAGTATGGCGTTCATTATCACTGAACTAGTATATATTTGTTTAGGGGCCAGCTGAAGGACGCCTCCGAGTGCGGGAATTTCTCGCTACATTGAAGACCTATTGGTGACCTTCTGTTGTTGTTTTTTTTCTATGGTCGGGTTGTTGTCTCTTTGACACATTCCCCATTTCCATTCTCAATTTTATCTAATGTAATTATTAAATAATAAAAATACGTTTAATGCTTTACGAGACACCAGGTTAAAGTTCTGTCCTCAGTCTGACCAAACGTGGTTTTAACTTCAAATTTTTGATGAAATAAAAAATGATTTTGAAATTGATTTGCAATAATGTAATGAACTTTTTACTGTTCACAACTCCTATTTGTTCTTACGGGAAGAAATGTCAAATATTTGCGGAAGTATAAAGTCAACAACCGATTTTATCAGCTTAAAATGTAAATATTCAAAATATTATCTTTGACAAGTTGTATCTGTCTGACTTTAAGAGGAAATACTTACACAGATATTTTATATCATACATTGTATATAAATAGACATGGTATATCATATCAAGTTTTTAATATTCTTATGTAAATAAAATTCAACCATTAGTAACGTTATTTCAGACAGCTAATCAAAAACAGATTTCCCACTAAAGGTTGCACTTCTGTAAATATAAACAATAAATTACCCCAAAGAAACTCCTTTTATTTCTCAATCTGTGCCACTTTTACTATGAGGCTTCGTAAAAATTTATCTCATAGAATGGAAAATTCATATGCACTTCTGTTATTTTCAAATGTCAAAACATAGGGCTGTGCGGTATATTCAAAGAATTTATTTTTCTTGAACTTCTAAGATTTTAAACATATATACTCATCCCTTCACTTTGGGTTTTCCTCAGATTCAATTTGGCCGCTGTCCATTTGTTTTTACACTGGTTAAATTCCCAAGTTCTGTCTCTATGAGATGAAAAGTAGAGATCATATCCAGAAACCAGTAGAAAAAAAGTGTGAAACAGCTGTAATTATACAAAGAGTAATCTAAATGCCATTTTATTTTTCATCAACAATTATTAATGTCACGAACCTGGATAGCGGGTAGGTAATCTTAGAGTTCATACCAGAGTTATTTTTTTAATACAAAGAAGGCATACTAAATTGTAGCGTTTTGGTATCGAATGGTCAAGTGGTTTGGTCCCACTAAGATGAACGATGGACACCAAGGGCTTAAAAGAGGGACGAAAGATACCAGAGGGACAGTCAAACTCAAAAATAGAAAATAAACGGACAACGCAATGGCAATAAATGAAAAAGACAAACAGACAAACAATAGTACACATGACACAACATAGAAAGCTAAAGAATGCACAACACGAACCCCAACAAAAACTAGAGGTGATCTCAGGTGCTCCGGAAGGGCAAGCATATCCTGCTCCACCTGTGGCACCCGTCGTGTTGCTTATGAGATAACAAATCCGATAAATAGTCTGATTCGGTAGGTCACATTTATGAAAGGGAAGGGGATCATGTTTACGACGTGAGGAACATATTCGATATCATTTCCATAACGGTCAACCAACTCGTGATGGCGTCCGTAAAATTTTCGAAGAGATGATTTCAACTTCACCATTTGGATTTTTTGATTTAATAGCTTTCTTGTGAGCAACATCCCTCTATCAAGAAAATCATGATAGGTAATGCAATCACGGGAATATCGTATCAACTGGGATATATTTTCACCGTATTCAGGTGCTGCTAGAATGTTGCTACTTAGAAATGGAAAGTTCGCAATTGGAAAGCTGAACTCATATCTTTTGTCGTAAAGTTTACTGTGTACTTCCATGAGCAACATCACGGGGGCAACATGTCGTGCAGGATCTTTTGAAGCACTTGAGATAAATCCCAGTTTTTGGAGGGGATTGTGTTGCCGAGTCTTCTAATATTCTTCTAATATGTTTTTTTGAAAGAGGGGATGCGATCACACCCGACGCACCCCCTTTCCGACGGCCTTGTCTTACATTTGTGTTAAATTTCCATTGCTATTGCTTTAGACAATAAGTTCTTCACTTGGAACTGTAACAAGCAGTGCGGTTTAGCATTGCCATGTAAGCAGAGAAATTTGGCTATCTATAAAACCAGGTTCAACCCACTATTTTTCTTCAAATAACATATACCAAGTCAGGAATATGGCGTTTGGTTTTGTTTTAGGTCAGTGTTTCTGTTGTTCTGTTGTTTTCCTCATATAGTTAATGTATTTCCCATATCTTTAGTTTGCAACTCGGATTTGTTTTTCTTCACCAATTAATGCATTTCGAACAGCGGAATACTACTGTTGTCTTTATTACAAACCATTTGTTTAGATATTTTGACTCCCTCCGAAAGGAATCAGGTAATCCATGTTTGTGTCTGTAAGTACTATGTGTGTACCCTCATTGTACTTGGTAAGTTGCTACTGCAGAGGTGCAGGGGATAATAAGTGTGAACTTTTTTTGCCCTTTGTTCTCTCTGTATAAGGTATGTTTGTCTTTTCAGAGAATATACCCTGAGATAAACTTTAGGTGTTTATACTTCAATTATTTCATTTCGAATGCACCTGATTATGATTCTATCTGAGGATGACACGTTTATTGTTTGCTAAAACAATGATTTGTATATAAGTCGGTATATCCTTTATCACGATAAACAGTACTACTATTGTTGAATATTTATGTAACACAAAAATAATGGGTTCTGATTAAATGTCGAGATAATTCGGCCTCATATCTATCTTAATTAAATCTTTTGTTTTATATTAGTTACATATCAATAAAGAGCTGTAAAGGTTATAATTGTTTAGTTACTTCTATAATTAAATGTATCAGATTTTATCAATCTTATGATAATTGCACAACCCTATCTTACGGAGAGTTGTTTGGTATTATTGTAAGAAAAGCAAAAGATACCAGAGAGATAATTAGGAAGATAAAATGATAATACCAAAGCAAGAAAAAACAGGAAAAAAAACGAGGGTATCCCCAGCATTTCTGTGTTGACATGAATTATCATTGATGTGGTCATAATTATAAATTAACTGTTTACAAAACTTATTTTTTGAAATAATAAGGCTTTTCTACCTCATGAATAGATTACCTTAGCTGTATTTGGCAAAATCGTAAGGAATTTATGGTCCTCAATGCTCCTCAACGTCGTACTTTATTTGGCCTTTAACTTTTTAGCTCACCTGGCCCGAAGGGCCAAGTGAGCTTTTCCCATCACTTTGCGTCCGGCGTCCGTCGTCGTCGTCGTCCGTCGTCTGTCGTCCGTCGTCTGTCGTCCGTCGTCGTTAACTTTTACAAAAATCTTCTCCTCTGAAACTACTGGGCCAAATTGAACCAAACTTGGCCACAATCTTCATTGGGGTATCTAGTTTAAAAAATGTGTGGCGTGACCCGGTCAACCAACCAAGATGGCCGCCACGGCTAAAAATAGAACATAAGGGTAAAATGCAGTTTTAAGCTTATAACTCAAAAACCAAAGCATTTAGAGGAAATCTGACATGGGGTAAATATGTTTATCAGGTCAAGATCTATCTGCCCTGAAATTTTCAGATGAATCGGTCAACCCGTTGTTGGGTTGCTGCCCCTGAATTGGTCATTTTGAGGAAATTTTGCCGTTTTTGGTTATTATCTTGAATATTATTATAGATAGAGATAAACTGTAAACAGCAATAATGTTCGGCAAAGTTAAATTTACAAATAAGTCAACATGACCGAAATGGTCAGTTGACCCCTTTAGGAGTTATTGCCCTTTATAGTCAATTTTTAACCATTTTTCATAAATCCAAGTAATCTTTTACAAAAATCTTCTCCTCTGAAACTACTGGGCCAAACTAATCCAAACTTGGCCACAATCATCTTTGGGGTATCTAGTTTAAAAAATGTGTGGCGTGACCCGGTCAACCAACTAAGATGGCCGCCACGGCTAAAAATAGAACATAGGGGTAAAATGCAGTTTTTGACTTATAACTCAAAAACCAAAGCATTTAGAGGAAATCTGACATGGGGTAAAAATGTTTATCAGGTCAAGATCTATCTGCCCTGAAATTTTCAGATGAATCGGTCAACCTGTTGTTGGGTTGCTGACCCTGAATTGGTAATTTTGAGGAAATTTTGCCGTTTTTGGTTATTATCTTGAATATTATTATAGATAGAGATAAACTGTAAACAGCAATAATGTTCAGCAAAATTAGATTTACAAATAAGTCAACGTGACCGAAATGGTCAGTTGACCCCTTAAGGAGTTATTGCCCTTTATAGTCAATTTTTAACCATTTTTCATAAATCTAAGTAATCTTTTACAAAAATCTTCTCCTCTGAAACTAATGGGCCAAATTAATCCAAAGTTGGCCACAATCATCTTTGGGGTATCTAGTTTAAAAAATGTGTGGCGTGACCCGGTCAACTAACCAAGATGGCCACCACGGCTAAAAATAGAACATAGGGGTAAAATGCAGTTTTTGGCTTATAACTCAAAAACCAAAGCATTTAGAGGAAATCTGACATGGGGTAAATATGTTTATCAGGTCAAGATCTATCTGCCCTGAAATGGTCAGTTGACCCCTTAAGGAGTTATTGCCCTTTATAGTCAATTTTTAACCATTTTTCGTAAATCTTAGTTATCTTTTACAAAAATCTTCTCCTCTGAAACTACTGGGCCAAATTAATTCAAACTTAATCACAATCATCTTTGAGGTACCTTGTTTGAAAAATGTGTGGCGTGACCTGGCCATCCAACCAAGATGGCCACCACGGCTAAAAATAGAACATAAGGGTAAAATGTAGTTTTTTGCTTATAACTCTGAAACCAAATCATTTAGAGGAAATCTGACAAGGAGTTAAATTGTTAAGCAAGTCAATATATATCTGCCCTGAAATATTCAAATGAATTGGACAACCGGTTGTTGGGTTGCTGCCCTCCAATTGGTAATTTTTAAAGAAATTTTGCTGTTTTTGGTTATTATCTTGAATACTATTATAGATAGCGATAAACTGTAAACAGCAATAATGTTCATCAAAGTAAGATCTACAAATAAGTCCCATGACCTAAATGGTCAATTGACCCCTTAAGGAGTTATTGCCCTTTATAGTCAATTTTTAACAATTTTCATTAATTTAGTAAATTTATGTAAATTTTTACCAAATATTTTTCTCTGTTACTAATGGGCAAAGTTCATTATAGATATAATTGTAAGAAGCAAGAATGTTCAGTAAAGTAAGAACTTCAAACACATCACCATCACCAAAATACAATTTTGTCATGAATCCAATTGTGTCCTTTGTTTAATATGCACATAGACCAAGGTGAGCGACACAGGCTCTTTAGAGCCTCTAGTTTTAATTGAGCTGATGAGTCTTTTTGTAGACGAAACGCGTCTGGCGAATAAATTAAATTGAAATCCTGGTATCTATGATGAGTTTATTTTTGCTATTAATGTATATGCTTATATTGGGTTATGTGACCGTTGGAACTCTTTTTAGAATATCTTGATCTTTATTTTGATGGCATCTACACTAAAATAAACACGAAATTCTAATATATTTTATGAAGTGAAATTGGGAATGAAAATAGGGAATGTGACAAAGAGATATATAATATTTAACTTAAATAATAAAGAAATTTTAACACATGAGATTACTCACAAGGTCAAAGGTGAATGTACAGCTTCCCATATTAGGTGTAATACCACCATTGATTTTCCCCTATACGTCTTTGTTAAATTTGCACTTTTCCAAAAAAAGTGTAGAATTTATCTTTGTTTCAAATAAAGAAATACTTGGCATGAGTAAAGTTTTATCCTGTCCAGCACTATAGAAAAAAGTTCAAATAACATTTCATTGCATATAAGAAAGTAACCATCACTGGAAGTTAACCTATCAAATGTCTCCCCTTATTTTATCTGTGTACAAGGTTTAGTCACCATGTAACCTAAAGATTACAAAATATTCCATAGAAATCCCCCCAAAAAATAATGGTGCTTAGAAATACTCAAGACATATGTTTATTACACAGAAATCTTTTACTGCAATGAAATGTAAGATTAATTACCTACAACTGTCAAATTCAAGGGAATATTTTTTTTACCTATTTTCGTATACAACCGGATGTGACGTACCCTTATTTGGTGGTATTACACCTTTATAAGGAAGACATTATTGTTTAATAAACTGAACGTGACTTTTCTCCTTTGTAATACCGATTATTTCAAGCATTTCTGTCAAGTTTTATCATAACAAGTTCAATAGTTTGAGAAAAATCTAGTATAATGAAAGACGACGTCTATAGCGATTCGAGCAAAATTTCTTCGACAAATCCAAACCAAGCCGCATCAAGATAGAATATAGTGTGGACCAATAAATGATCAAATATTTATCTTATCTGCCTACAAACAGTTGAATATTATACTCAAGATGATATTAGGAAGACAAACACCACTAATGGAATTCTTTGTCTTCTTTATAAGGTCTCTTTTGGTCATTTTTTACCTCTCATTTCCTCAAAATTTCAACTTTTCAGGCCAATAAGTAACTAATGGGGTAACTTTCACTCCTTTATGATAGAAATGTAATCAGAAATGAGAAATTGAAGTATTTTAGCAGAATGAACAATCCATATACAAGTTTACTGTCTCCAAGGAGGTTTCAAGAAGTCCTTACGTCAAAATTAAATTTACACTGCGTTCCAGAGAGGGACATATAAGGCTTCTCTTTTAGTGAATAATTTGTCGTTACAGCATTAAAAATAATTTCATTAACTTATAAATATATATCTATTTAATTACGTCCTAGGAAAATGTTCTATCATAGCAGAATATAAGGAAAAAGGAGAAAAGCCCCCCCCCCCCCCCCCCCCAAAAAAAAGAAGAAAAAACCAACAAACCAACAACAACAACAACAACAACAAAATAACCTTAATATTCATGGAATAGTCCGATGTTTTTTCCAAGTAAAAATTTTCTCATAAAATGTGTTTTGGAGATTCAATCCACTCAGAATATTTCATTTTTTTGTAATATTTCACGTAAATTACAAGAAATCTTAACACATGAGATTACTCACAAGGTCAAAGGTGAATGTACAGCTTCCCATATTAGGTGTAATACAACCATTGATTCCCCCATATTAGTCTTTGTTAAATTTGCACTTTTCAAAAAAATGTGTAGAATGTATCTTTGTTTCAAATAAAGAAATACTTGGCATGAGTAAAGTTTTATCCTGTCCAGCACTAACATTTTACATAACATTTCATTGCATATAAAAAAATAACCATCACTGGAAGTTAACCAATCAAATTTCTCCCCTTATTTTATCTATGTACAAGGTAAGTTACCATGTAACCTTAAGATTACAAAATATTCTATAGAAATCCCAAATAAAAAAATAATGGTGTTTAGAAATACTCAAGACATATGTTTATGACACAGAAATCTTTTACTGCAATTAATTTGTAGGATTTATTACCTAAAACTGTCAAATTCAAGGGAATATTTGTTTTAGACCTATTTTCGTATACAATCGGATGTGACGTACCATGATTTGGTGGTATTACACCTAAAAATGAAACTAAAATAATAAAAAAAAACCATTCAAGACTTACAAATGCCAGATGCTTCTGACTTGGGACAGGTTCAAAAAAGCGACAGGGCTAAACATGTTTTGTCAAATAATCAAATTCGGTAAGTCCCAATCATGAAAGGGAAGGGGATAGTAGTTACGACGTAAGGAACATATCCGATATCATCGGGGAAACGGTTATTCCATAACGGTCAACCAACTCGTGATGGCGTCTGTAAAATTTACGAAGGGATGATTTCAACTTCACCATTTGGAAATCTTGGTTTAATAGCTTCCTTGTGAGCAGCAAACCTCTATCAAGAAAATCATGATAGGAAATACAAGCACGGGGATATCGTATCAGTTGGGAGATATATACCCCGTATGTAGAATAAACAAACACAAAAATATGCACAATAGTACTCAGTTTAAAAGAATTTCAAGTCCGATGTAGGTGTAGGTAACAAAAGAAACAAAATGACAATGATACATGAACTAACAAAGGACTACCAGCAGTTACTGACATGCCAGTTCCGCATCTTATTGAAACTGATCGAAAGTTTATGTCTCTATCATAAAAATATCAAGCTCAACCCATCTCGTTAGTTTTTTAGTATCATATCATCATTAAATAAACGAGAGGTACATAGCCTATATCATGTCAATATGCATGGCATCGTTAAGAGTTTATTTCAGGCTTATTAAAATTTAGATATACGTTTTGGTATGTGATAAATCAAATATAAGAATTTGAGTCAAATCGTTGAACATGAATTACATGAATGATGACAGTCAATGCCTCTTTAATTTCTGATACTACAAACCAATAGAGTTATTGTCCCTTTGTATCTCCTCTTCTTTTTCAATAGAAGATGTACATTATAGCTTCATCTAGTTTAACAGGGATTGTTGACTGATTATTGCCATCACGGAACTATTGATTATATGGGCAGTATATCATGTATATATTAAGAACAGTGAATTGAATACTTTAAATGATTACATTTGGTGTGATGTATGAATTTATATTTGTTTCCTCAATTGCTTTCCCACCGACAAATGAGCCTTTTAAAAGTGGGGGGGGGGGGGGGGGGGGGGGCTTAGTTGCTTCCCTGGGTACCTTAGGGTTGATGTAAGAGGTGATTATTAATAAAATATGTTTAAAATTAAAAAAAAAAAAAAAAAAGGAACAGTGAAATGTTATTATAGATATGTTAAATACTATTGCTAAATCTTCTAGTACAGAAATATGTAAATGTATTATAATTCTAATTACCATTAATGAAATAAGATAATGAGTCTATGTCAAAAGATATCTAAAAGCAGAAGATTTCGGTCATTATGTACCATTCATGTAATCATGTTTACCCAAGACTTATGACGTTTTCTAGATTTAAATTTATCATTATCAATACGACATATATTTTATTTTATTTACAAAGTTTTAATGACATACTTTTTATAGATCACCTTGACATATATTTGTGAACATTTCAACAAACAGTTATTGTATGCTTGTGATAGGTATGAAATGAGAGTAGTTTTAACTTTCAATAAACACATTTGTACTGTTGATCAAACTATTGATAATATTCAAATGTCATTATTCACTTTTATAATTTAATAGTTCTTTTTTTCTATTGCATTGATCTCATAGCTTATATAAAAATTCCCTTGATCCCCTTTGACGACAATAGAACTTAATTCAAGGAAGAATTTGTAGTACATTTCATGTAATTTGATTATATCTTAAGAACCGACGCTATATCCTAATTATATACAAGATTCCAACAATATAAAGAAAATTTACGACCATAGATGAAAAATGGACCGTCAAATAATGGAAAAATCTAACTTGTAGAATATCAGATGAAAGGTGTAATTTATAACGAAAACTTTATTACAAAAAATTGACATAAATTAAATTATATCAACAACACCAGGAGATAAATAACTGACATTTCTCCTGATGTTTATAAAACAAATGAGTTTTTTTTTCTTTTTTTCCAATGATACCGTTAATGGAACATTTGTTAAATAACTGACATTTCTCCTGATGTTTATAAAACAAATGAGTTTTTTTTCTTTTTTTCCAATGATACCGTTAATGGAACATTTGTTAAATAACTGACATTTCTCCTGATGTTTATAAAACAAATGAGTTTTTTTTTTTCTTTTTTTTCCATTGATACCGTTAATGGAACATTTGTTTTGCACTTGATTCGCATTTCGAAAATACATGACCCATTTTTGATGCTCGAGATTTAAATATTTGAAAATCCAAAGTTTATAGGTTTTTTTCTTCAAATGCATCAAGTCAAAAAAAATATATGATTATTTACTTCTTTTCTTCTTTTTTTTTTTTATAAAATAAATCTTTTATTGCACATTTCTCTGCTGTTTACAACTTACTCGACTCACAGCATTCAGTCGGGTATCCCTGTAAATTAGTTACTGTTTAACCAGGGAGATTATACAGTAAAAATTATATCTATTAAATATGATTAGTTATACAATGTTAATATATAAATACATTGATTTTGACAATTTGGTTTTTTTACAGAGAATGGAGAACCTTAATACAGTCAGAAACAGATTGATGTCATAGTAGTTTTTATCATATATTTTGTACCCAAGTATTAGATTTTTGAAAGTGATTATATGTGTCCCCATTTTTTATTTTGTCTAGTAGTAATTTGACCTTTTTCCAATTTTTTGTTTTGTTTATTTACAGACAAAGTAGTATGGATCAATAAAGGCTGTTCCTTTGCTTCAAAAATATTTACACTGTGAATTTAGATAGTATACAATGAAGTTGTTTATGCGTTGAAGACGAATTTGACGCGTTATTGCAATGATCTACAATAGTCTTAAACAGATATGATAAACACAAAAAATGAAACTTCAAACTGTTTATTCAACGAAATATAAAAAAAATCATTTTGCTCACTTATCTTATCGAGTTAGGAAATATTTCAACAATTTTTTTTTATCATATTTAGATAGGAAAATTATAGAATTTTTCATCGATTAAATAATTCTGTTAAATACAAACGCCTTGGATATGACTAAGCGTAAATGTGCACTGGTAAAAAAGTAAAATCACAAACATACTGAGGAAAATTCAAAGCGGAAGTCCATAATCAAAGGGCAAAATTAAAAGCTCAAACACATCAAACGAATGGATAACAACTGTCATATTCCTGACTTGTTTCAGGCATTCTTATGTAGAAAATAGTGGATTGAACATAGTTTTATAGCTAGCTTACCCTCTCACTTGTATGACAGTTGCATCAAATTACATTATATTGACAACAATGCGTGAACAAAACAGACAGACATGAGAGGTAAAAATGTCAAAAATACAGCAGTTAACATTGTTTGATAATTTTAGTCACTAAAACAACACAAAAAATATGTAACAAAGAAGCACAAAATGGAATATAGACCAAGCATATTAGCAAAAATAATTAAAGACTGGAAACGATCAAATAAAAGAATTATATATTTTTACTTTAAATTGATTCATTTTGCTGAATTTTATCCATAAGCTTATCTGACAGAAAATCCATGTTAGTTTAGCGAAGTCAAAACTAGGTTTGTGGGTTTTTTGTGGTACTTCATGCAATTGTCTATACAGTGCAGATTGTGGTTTGTAATTTATATTGTGGTCATGATTTTATCTTGTGTGTTAACAACTTGTGGTTTATTGAGGTTCCACTGATATTTTCAAGCGTGTTTATCGTCTTGTACAGAATAACAAATATAATTTAACAATGCAAAACAATGATGGTACAACGATAAACTTTCTAACTACGTATTTGCTTTTTTCATTTAACTAAAAGTAGATATAGAAATAATTCGAACTTGAAATCAATTAAGCATTGTTGAACTTTACACGAGTTTCACTCAATGTAAATGATTTTTAATTATTGTTTGCTATTAAATTATCTAAGTGAATCTCCAAGTTTTGAAGAAATTGTCAATGTTATTTGAAATGTCTTAATATGACTATATCACTGTTGGGTTCGTCTTGCACAGAGAGTACAACAGTATAATAGTAACAACCCGTACATTTTTTATTTATGTTTGCGAATAAATTCTTACAGTTTTCAATAGAAAGACTATATCTTGAGTATTTCCAAAACGTTTGTACTGTAATTTATCAATAAATTGACCTTGAAATCCATTTAATTATGAATCGTTTAAAAATGTTTCCTTGTAGGATTAAATGTAAGCTCAGTAGCAATGTCTTTTTAATTGACATAAGGCGGCAGAACAGTTACTGCTGACCCTTCCTGAGTACTTGAGATTTTGTGTCCTAACTATTGATTAATCGTTATATTTTTTTGTAATGCTTTGTGGACTGTTCCTCGTTTTTTGACATTATTCCGTGTCCACATTATTGTATTTTTCTCCTTGGTTCAGAAAAAGTTTGTATTTGAAATCCTGGTTTCGGGATAGTATCTGACTATGCATTATGAATATTTTATACATGTGAAAGTTCTCAATATTAGCGCATTTTTGGTTGTTCCTTGAAGAATACTTGTTTATAATGACCCATAGAAATGAACATAAATTAATGTGCAGTTTAGTGAACATTAGCTGGTGTTGATTTACCTTTTTTGTATAGACTCAGTGGTTATCCCCCAAAAAAGCATTCCTTTGTTAATCTTATTTTATCAATATATTTTAAAAGTTTAAATGATTTTTTAACGATGTAGAAATGCAATGTTCATTCTAAACACATTTATCAATTTAAGTGCACTTTTATATTTATATAGCAACCTTCACTTAAAGGTACTGCAGCAAATTTTAATGTGTGTGAGATTTGAATGAGAAAATAAATGTCTTTATAATTGAGTAAAACATGTTTTATGATACACTTATGTCGCCTATGTATCTTTTAAAACACATATTTCATATAAAAGTTCAACACTACATTTTTTTAAATTAAATTCAGTCACAAACATTTGCTAGCACCTGAGATCACCCCTGGTTTTTCGTGGGGTTCGTGTTGTTTATTCTTTAGTTTTCTATGTTGTGTCATGTGTACTATTGTTTTTCTGTTTGTCTTTTTAATTTTTAGCCATGGCGTTGTCAGTTTGTTTTAGATTTATGAGTTTGACTGTCCCTTTGGTATCTTTCGTCCCTCTTTTGTAAACCTTTTCCACAGCTAATCGATCGCAATTATGAATGTTTCAGGTGAACGAGGTATCATTATGTTTTGAATTTTCCTCAGAGTTCGGCATTTTTTAAAATTTTAATTTACTATTTATCAAATAAAGTATAAGTTCTCTTCCTTGATCTTACAAATTCTAGTTACTGCATACTAGTTGAACACATATTTTCTTATTGTAGAGGTTTGGCAAGCAGAAAGTTTTAGTTTGTTTACCCGATAGTGCCATTTTTTTGAAAGTCCGTGTTGAATATTAATTATTAGTTTATTGGATTTTTTTTCCGAATCATTATTTTTATTAAATTTAATTTCACATTAAACAGAATTTGATATACTAGTACAAGTTATCTTCCGTCGTTAGCAAACTATAAAATCAGGTTTAATCCACCGTTTGCTACTTAAGAACATGCCTGTACCAAGTCAGGAATACGACAGTTGATATCCATTCGATTGATGTGTTTGAGCTTTTGATTTTGCCATTTAATGTTTTGAATTTTCCTCGGAGTTCGGGATTTTTTTAATTTTAATTTACTATTTACTTTTTTACACGTGCATGAGAAATGATACCTCGTACAACATGCATATTTGAAAAATTATAATGCACACGAATCTCCTACTCGCTCAGGAACTTTCCTCAGAGTTCAGTATTTTTGTAATTTTACTTTTTACCGATGTTCAAGTCTTTGAAATCGGCCGAGAGAAGACAATTCACAACAAGAGAAACAGTCCCCTGTTATGAATGTATCACCCTGCATCCGAAGTCACACTAACAAAGAAAGAAAAACAAAACATGAAAAACATTGAATAGGTTAAGTTATTCCAAGACGTCCACTACTCTGCTTCAAAATAACAAGCTTTTGTACGAATGATAATTTGATAGTTTATGAATAATGGATCTTATAATGAAAACAAATAAAATAAATAAATGGTGCGTACACTTGTTTTTGAAATGTAGATCGTGGTAAATTTGAGGTTAACGATTCTTTGTAGATTGTCCATACATTTAACATTGGCACATCGTTTCTTTTAAAAGTTCAGAAATAAAAAGAAGTATGTTTTAATATTTGAAAGTCGCCTTTTAGACTGTTTTAATTATAGTTGTCAGTCGTTGAGATTTGTTCTGAGTAAGACAAACCACCACAAAGATTTTATGTTTTCTAAATAAGAAGACATATCACTTTACATATAACAATGTTAACTAAAGGAGAACAAAAACATTGAACATATCATAATCTTGTCCAAGCATAACTGGTGTTACGTATTTATCGATGATGAATATAGCACATGATTGAATGCAGTATATTGGACGAAAAACAAATTTGGAAACCAGTCAATATATTTGCCTAGATGTTTGATTTGGAGAGTCCCCACTCTATTTCTGGATCTTGATACTATTAATAAGCCTGGAGCTAACTGTAGACTACTGTTAACTGCGTGTAACATCTAAATAAATCGTAATGCACAAAGAACGATAACACGATTCACGCAATTGGAACTTTGTTTTAAATTTTACTGATTTTTTTCTCGCTTATTGGAACACTTATTACCGGGAAGATGGTCTTTCATACTTTTAACTTAAGCCGCTTTATTAGGGTTTACAATAAAGTATTCATTTTCAAGAGTTTATTATCCACCACCCCTATTAACAAAATATTGGTTTACAAAATGAGTAGTTCAATTGGACCAATAAAATAAACACTTAGAAGTTCAAAAGATCTTTGCATTTAATTAATATATTTATTCAGAATCCAGTTGTTGGCATGATACAGGTAATGTTCTTTTTGATTAGCTTATGATGGCGTGATACTAAACCCTCAACGGAAGTGATAAGGATTGATTTTCATCATATTCTTTTAGTTAAGTTATGTTGATCATTGTCATTTTGTTTGGTTCTTCTGTTACCTATTCTTACATCGAACGTAGACTGAGTTCTACTGTAATGAAATTTATTCTAGGGATAAATTACAAAATACTGTCGTTATCTTTATGGCGCAAAAAATAAAAGTCAAACAAGTTTACAACCAACTGTATCATTTATATATAAGTCGTAAAACAACAACAATGAAAATAATTATGCATATGATCATCTGAAGTAAAAACTTAATGTTCGATGAAATTTACGCGACGAATGCATTAACAACAAGTTTGTGTTGTTGACGTAGAAAATGACATGAACGTATTCAGAACACAGCTTTGTCTTCAAAAGACAGTGTAATGATGAAATGAACAGTAAACAAACTTCAAACTTAAAAATCTGTGGTTCTTTCATACAAAAACATAAAAAAGAAAATATACATTTATTGATGTTTGTTTCGCTGAGATAGAATATATAATGAATATATATGCAATACAAATTAATTTCATTTTCCGTATTATATTTGAAACCACGAGATTTTATTAAATGAATTTAAAAACGAAAGTTTGGTATGATTGCCAATGAGACCCACTGATAACGTATACATGTCACTGTAAAGCCTTAATATGAGCATGTACAATAAAACATAAAGTGCATTATGAATAATTCAATAATTTTAGAAAATTCTATGCAGCATAGATACAGTGTTATATAGTTAATACTTGTATGTGGTTTTATTTTTTCAACTTCTTACAATTGCTAGCTTTGAAGGCAACATAGGAGATTAAAAATTCACAAAAGCCACCATTTGATAAGTCAAACATCAATACATGATGAACATATCTCATGTTTCTGTTCAAAAGACACCATGTGCTCAAGATATGTATAATGTTTTTTTGTTCTTAAAGTCACCATTTGTTGAGTATACTTGAGTTTTCTGTTCAAAAGACACCATGTGTTCAGAATATATAATGTTTTTTGTCGTAAAGTAACCATTTGTTGAGTACACTTGAGTTTTCTGTTTAAAAGACACAATGTGTTAAGAATATATTTAGTCTTAAAGTCACCATTCGTTGAGTATATTTGAGTTTTCCGTTCAAAAGACATCGTGTGTTTAGAATATATTATGTTTTTGTCCTTAAGTCACCATTTGTTGAGTATACTTGAGTTTTCTGTTATGAGCAGTCATTTTACTTAAACATGCTTCAGATCAATCATCTCTTCCAACTGTCGCCGACGTCGCTTCTAAAGTTATGAAATAAAATAATTGTCTAGATGTAATTAGAAATTAATAAATCATAGAAAATATAAAAATAAAAAATATTACGATGTACTATGAGCAGAAGAGTTCTAATCCTTTCAAGAATCCGGATGTTGTGGATGCTTAATCCTTTTTGCATGACAAATATGTCGTTGTTCCAGGAGATAAAGCCTCTAATAATATTGTCTTCACATGTAAAAAAACATTATTTGCAATGTCTCACAACAACGCTCGGAATAAATAGAATAACTGGTAATCCTATTTACCGGATTTGTAATCACCTAAGCAACACGACGGGTGCCACATGTTGAGCAGGATCTGCTTACCCTTTCGGAGCACCTGAGAACACCCCTAGTTTTTGGTGGGGTTCGTGTTGTTTATTCTTTAGTTTCCTATGTTGTGTCATGTGCACTATTGTTTTTCTGTTTGTCTTTTTCATTTTTAGCCAGTTTTTGTCAGTTTGTTTAGATTTATGAGTTTGACTGTCCCTTTGGTATCTTTCGTCCCTCTTCTACATATTCCTTAACATCATTTACCAAGGACGAGATTTTAAAAAATCACAAATCTGTTCTTCTTTCTTTTGGTATCAACATCAAAGAAAACGAAGAAAATTTACCATCATTATACTGGATACTTAAACTACACAAAACTCCATATAAAGAACGATATATAGCTGGATCGTCAAAATGTTCGACTAAACATCTTTCTAAAATACTGACTACTATTCTTTCTACAGTTAAAGATGGGCTTCAAAAATATTGTGATGAGATATATTCCATCAGTGGTGTTAACCAGATGTGGATTTTCAAAAATTCGAAAGATCTACTGCTTAATCTTCGATCATAATCTTTGCAATTTTGCAGCAACATAAAGACTTTTGATTTTTCGACCCTTTACTCTACTATTCCCCATGCTCAGTTGAAATTAAGGATACTACTGATACTAGCAGGACTGCCTCATACCTTGATCTTTTCCTCAATATTGACACAGATGGACGACTTCACACGAAAATCTATGATAAACGGGACGATTTCAACTTGCCAATTATCAATTTCCCATTTCTCAGCAGTAACTTACCCTCTGTCCCTTCGTATGGTGTTTACATATCTCAATTAATACGTTAATCTCGTGCATGTTCACACTATACGGACTTCATATACAGGAGTGTGCTCCTAACGCAGAAACTGGCCCAACAAAGTTATGAGGACAGATTAAAAATGACACTACGTAAATTTTACTGACACCATCACGAATTGGTTGATCCATACGATGTATCTTTGTCCAAACTAATTATGGACATTTTTACCACGTGTTAGATTGTGGTTTGTCATTACGTCGTCTGATCTTTTTATTACCGAAAGTGACTTATTCCCGAATGTGACTGTTTTGCTCAGTGTGAAATCGTATTGCTTTAAGACGTGGCACGGTACTTTTCCATCCCAAATTAATTTGTTGGGTTTTGATGTTGTGTTTGTTGCTGTCATCGGATTTTTTCAAATATTTTAACGTTTGTAGTTGTAAATCGTATTTTTTCTGTTGTATTGGGGGATAACTACTCATCCAGTTCATGTTGTCATTTAATGTTATAATTAACACTACCATAAAAGCGGGAGGTTTGGCATGCCACCATACCAGGTTCAACGCACCATTTTTTCATAAAATGCCATGTACCAAGTCAGGAAAATGGCCATTGTTACATTATTGTTCGTTTCTGTGTGTGTTACGTTTCGGTGTTGTGTCTCTGTTGTGTCGTAGTTTTCTTATATTTGATACGTTTCCCTCAGTTTTAGTTTGTAACCCGGATTTTTTTTTCTCTATCGATTTATGAATTTTGAACAGCGATATACTACTGTTGCCTTTATTTATGGTGTGATAAGTATAAAGTAAAAGTACAAAAATACTTAACTCCCTAATTACATGGCAAAATCAAATGACAAAACACATCAATAAAAAAGGGACAACAACTGTCATATTCCTTACTTGGAATAGGCATTTTCAAATGTAAAAAATGGTGGATTGAACCTGGTCTTATAGCTCTAAACATCTCACTTGTACAACAGTCTCATCAAATTCCGTTATATTTACAACGTTGCATGAACAAAACAGACATAATAGATAAGTTTAAGGTAGATGGGGTGTCTAAATTATAATCCATAGAACTTTTTAATAATTTGCCAAAATGTAGTTTATATTATGCTTTTAAAAAAATAATAATAAAAAGAATGGGTCACGGGGCTTATTTTCACGCTACACGGTGTTTAAAACTGACAGATTTTGTATAGATTATGCATGGAAAACCCAATTTTCTGCAATAAAGCGTAAACTACACCATAGAATTTTGTGATAACATATGAGAAGATAGCTTTAATAGTATGCTTTCAGTTAAGAAAAAATAGGGTCACCGGACCCGTTTTCTTGCTACATTATAAAATAGGTAAATTCCTAACACATTCTATTGTAAAAGTACCTTAATCTGAATTATCTGCCCTTGCAAATTGAGTTGCCTCCCCTTAAGTGCCAAAGTTGGAAAAAATTTAATCAAACAAAAGTTTTCGGTTTTTTGTAAAATACAGCCATAAATATGATAAAACATGTCATTTTCTATACTGAAATGAAAGTTCTTACACATGAAGAACTTTTTGCACATTCTATTAAAGATCTAGACCTTGTTTTCTGGTATTTCCAAATCCAAAATGGAGGAAAAACCCCTATCTACCTTAATATGGTATTAAAACCAAATGTAAGTAGTCGCAGTGTTAAGATGCCAATTATAATTAATAACAGAGACCTCATTACCCCCCACAGGGAACAGAACAAAAGAAGATTTAAAGCAAATACGACGAAACTGCAACAGATAATCATAACAACAACATTTGGGCGAAATACGGAAGGAAAAGCAGCCCCTCCTTCAGGAGAAGCATCGTCGGGTTGCTCAATCAAGTTAAAATCCGGGAATAAATAAAGGCAACATTAGTATACCGCTATTTGAAAGTCATAAATCGATTGAGAAAAAAAATAAATCTGGACTCTAAACTAAACCTGAGGGAAACACATCAACTATAAGTGGATAACAACGAAACAACAGAAACACTAAAAAGTAAAATCACAAAAATACTGAACTCCGAGGAAAATTCATATAAAATTCAAGTACAATCTCTCCCGTTACGGGTTAAGTATCAAACAACCATAAAAAAAGGGACAAAAGATACCAGAGGGAGATTCAAACTCATACATAGAAAATAAACTGACAATGCCATGGCTAAAATAAAAAGACAAACAGACAAATAATAGTACAGAAGACACAACATAGAAAACTAAGGACAAAGCAAAATGAACCCCATCAAAAACTAGGGGTGATCCAAGGTGCTCCGGTAGGGTAGCAGATCCTGCTCAACATGTGGTACCTGTCGTGTTATTACAAATCCCGTTTATAGTCTAATATGGTAGGTCACATTCGTAACTAGAGGCTCTCAAGAGCCTGTATCGCTCACCTGATTCTACTTGGGTTTTTGAAATCATATAAAAAAATATAAAATTTGGCTAAAAGTGACAACACAACCTCATTTATAAGGAAAGGAACATGTTAAATTTCATTCAAAAGTCCCCCACTGGCGGCCATCTTGGATGACGGATCGGCTACAAAGTAACAACACTTGGTCAGCACCTCATAAGGAACATTCATGCCATGTTTGGTTTTATTCCATTCAGTGGTTCTCTAAAAGAAGTCATTTGTATGCATTTCCCATAGGGTCCTATGTTAAACTAAGTCCCCTGCTGGCGGCCATCTTGGATGATGGATCGGCTATAAAGTAACAACACTTGGTCAGCACCTCATAAGGAACATTCATGCAATGTTTGGTTTTATTCCATTCAGTGGTTCTCTGAAAGAAGTCATTTGTATGCATTTCCCATAGGGTCCTATGTTAAACTAAGTCCCCCCGCTGGCGGCAATCTTGGATAATGGATCAGCTACAAAGTAACAACACTTAATCAGCACCACATTAGGAACATTCATGCGATGTTTGATTTCATTCCATTCAGTGGTTCTCTAAAAGAAGTCATTTGTATGCATTTCCCATAGGGTCCTATGTTAAACTAAGTCCGAAGCTGGCGGCCATCTTGGATGATGGATCGGCTACAAAGTAACAACACTTGGTCAGCACCACATAAGGAACATTCATGCCATGTTTGGTTTCATTCCATTCAGTGGTTCACTAGAAGAAGTGATTTGTATGCATTTCCAATAGGGTCCTATGTTAAACTAAGTCCCCCACTGGCGGCCATCTTGGATAATGGATCAGCTACAAAGTAACAACACTTGGTCAGCACTCCATAAGGAACATTCATGCTATGTTTGGTTTAATTCCATTTAGTGGTTCTCTAGAAGAAGTCATTTGTATGCATTTCCCATAGGGTCCTATGTTAAACTAAGTCCCCCGCTGGCGGCCATTTTGGATGATGGATCGGCTACAAAGTAACAACACTTGGTCAGCACCCCATAAGGAACATTCATGCTATGTTTGGTTTTATTCCATTCAGTGGTTCTCTAAAAGAAGGCATTTGTATGCATTTCCCATAGGGTCCTATGTTAAACTAAGTCCCCGGCTGGTAGCCATCTTGGATGATGGATCAGCAACAAAGTAACAACACTTGGTCAGCACCTCATAAGGAACATTCATGCCATGTATGGTTTCATTCCATTCAGTGGTTCTCTAAAAGAAGTCATTTGTATGCATTTCCCATAGGGTCCTATGTTAAACTAAGTCCCCCGCTGACGGCCATCTTGGATGATGGATCGGCTACAAAGTAACAACACTTGGTCAGCACCCCATAAGGAACATTCATGCTATGTTTGGTTTTATTCCATTCAGTGGTTCTCTAAAAGAAGTCATTTGTATGCATTTCCCATAGGGTCCTATGTTAAACTAAGTCCCTGCTGGGGGCCATCTTTGATGATGGATCGGCTACAAAGTAACAACACTTGGTCAGCACCACATAAGGAACATTCATGCCATGTTTGGTTTCATTCCATTCAGTGGTTCACTAGAAGAAGTCATTTGTATGCATTTCCAATAGGGTCCTATGTTAAACTAAGTCCCCCGCTGGCGGCCATCTTGGATAATGGATCAGCTACAAAGTAACAACAATTGGTCAGCACTCCATAAGGAACATTCATGCAATGTTTGGTTTCATTCCATTTAGTGGTTCTCTAGAAGAAGTCATTTGTATGCATTTCCCATAGGGTCCTATGTTAAACTAAGTCCCCGGCTGGCGGCCATCTTGGATGATGGATCGGCTACAAAGTAACAACACTTGGTCAGCACATCATAAGGAACATTCATGCCATGTTTGGTTTCATTCCATTCAGTGGTTCTCTAAAAGAAGTCATTTGCATGCATTTCTCATAGCGTCCTATGTTAAACTAAGTCCCCCGCTGGCGGCCATCTTGGATGATGGATCGGCTACAAAGTAACAACACTTGGTCAGCACCTCATAAGGAACATTCATGCCATGTATGGTTTCATTCCATTCAGTGGTTCTCTAAAAGAAGTCATTTGTATGCATTTCCCATAGGGTCCTATGTTAAACTAAGTCCCCCGCTGACGGCCATCTTGGATGATGGATCGGCTACAAAGTAACAACACTTGGTCAGCACCCCATAAGGAACATTCATGCTATGTTTGGTTTTATTCCATTCAGTGGTTCTCTAAAAGAAGTCATTTGTATGCATTTCCCATAGGGTCCTATGTTAAACTAAGTCCCCTGCTGGGGGCCATCTTTGATGATGGATCGGCTACAAAGTAACAACACTTGGTCAGCACCACATAAGGAACATTCATGCCATGTTTGGTTTCATTCCATTCAGTGGTTCACTAGAAGAAGTCATTTGTATGCATTTCCAATAGGGTCCTATGTTAAACTAAGTCCCCCGCTGGCGGCCATCTTGGATAATGGATCAGCTACAAAGTAACAACAATTGGTCAGCACTCCATAAGGAACATTCATGCAATGTTTGGTTTCATTCCATTTAGTGGTTCTCTAGAAGAAGTCATTTGTATGCATTTCCCATAGGGTCCTATGTTAAACTAAGTCCCCGGCTGGCGGCCATCTTGGATGATGGATCGGCTACAAAGTAACAACACTTGGTCAGCACATCATAAGGAACATTCATGCCATGTTTGGTTTCATTCCATTCAGTGGTTCTCTAAAAGAAGTCATTTGCATGCATTTCTCATAGCGTCCTATGTTAAACTAAGTCCCCCGCTGGCGGCCATCTTGGATGATGGATCGGCTACAAAGTAACAACACTTGGTCAGCACCTCATAAGGAACATTCATGCCATGTTTGGTTCCATTCCATTCAGTGGTTCTCTAGAAGAAGTTCAAAATGTAAATTGTTAACGACGACGACGACGGACGACGACGGACGACGCCGGACGACGACGGACGACGCCGGACGACGACGGACGACGCCGGACGACGACGGACGACGCCGGACGACGACGACGGACGACGGACGCCAAGTGGTGAGAAAAGCTCACTTGGCCCTTCGGGCCAGGTGAGCTAAAAAGGGAAAGGGCGTTGTAGTTACGACATAAGGAACATATCCAATATCATCTGTGAAACGGTTATTCCATAATGGTCAACCAACTCGTGATGGTTTCCATAAAATTTTCGAAGGGATGATTTCAACTTCCCCATTTGGAACTCTGGGTTTGGGTGTGAGTAGCAATCCCCTATCAAGGAAATCATGATAGTAAATACAAGCTCGGGAATATATGACATAACATATATGAGAAGAACATAACCTGATTCATACCATCAACTGGTTTTATAATGATTATGTTTATTTCCGATGCAAGGATCCTATGAGTAAATAAATATAAATACCAAAATCTGCAATTCTTAATGACCTGCCTATGGTATCGTAACTATGTCCTTTCTGAATAAAAAAATAGGTCTATTTAAAGGTTTGGTTAGCTTTTGAGGTGAATGCGGACATTTTTGTGGCTTGTAACGGATATTACCATAAAATATTCAACTTGAGTTAAAACAAAATACAAAAGATAGCAAAGGGACATCCAAAGTCGTTAGGTTAAAAAAATCTGACTATGTTTTGAAAAATGTGAAAACAATCAAAATACAAACAATAGTAAATAAAATGAAACAGAGACACAGCAACATAAACTCTACAAAAAACAGTGATGGTCTCTTAAGTAAAGAGCTGAAGAACGCCTACGGGTGTGAGAGTTTCTCGCTGCATTGACGACCTATTGGTGACCTTCTGTTGTTTCCTGTTCTATGGTCGGGTTGTTGTCTCTTTGACACATTTCCCATTTCCTTTCACAATTTTATACCATTTTAGTTATAAACAAGGCTCACTTCGTCGTCTTCTGATGGTCTAAATGTCAATGCATATTCGTTGTCTTTCGGTATGCGTAGTCTTGTCACATCGCTGTCCCGTTGATTTATTGGTGTTACGGCAGATGACCATCTCAATTTTGTAGCCAATTTTGCGACCCTGAAATATGCTAAAACACCAACAGCTGAAACACCTACTACAGTCACCTACTATAGGTGTTATAGGAATACCTGTTGTAAAATTTTAATTCAAATTTAATTAATGATTTTTTCGTGCATAGTTTTGGATTATTGAGATTCTGATATGTTACAAAGTTAATATAATCACTTTTAAAAGCCAAAATGATGACCATGCGATGCCTTGATTTTGTGTCGTTTGAAAGCTGTATCAGGTATTTATTTTATTTCCTTTTCAATCACAAAAGAAACTTGCTAATTGAAATAATTCAAAAGCAAACAATAATGTTAAGTACATTTTACAGACCCTTCACGGGTTATTCTCTGTAAAAATCTCTATTCATAAATAAAGGCAACAGTAGTATACCGCTGTTCAAAACTCATAAATCCATGGACAAAAAACAAAATCGGGGTAACAAACTAAAACCGAGGGAAACGCATTAAATATAAGAGGAGAACAACGACGCAACACTAAAATGTAACACACACAGAAACGGACCAAGCATCAGACAAAATCCCACGAGAATAACAAATATAACATCAAAACCAAATACATGAATTTGGGATACTAGTAGATAAGTACCGTGACACGTCTTATCGCAATGTGAAATTACACTCAAAAATAAGAGAAAACAAACGACGCAACGTTCAAATGTAACACACACAGAAACGAACAATAATATAACAATGGCCATATTCCTGACTTGGTACAGGACATTTTTAAAGGAAAAATGGTGGGTTGAACCTGGTTTTGCGGCATGCCAAACATTATTCGAAAAACAGAAAAATAAGCATTTCTTGTTTTAAACTATAGGGAAATTCAACATATGCCATCACAGTCGTTTTGCGAGCGGACATAAACTTGAAAAAATAAATTAACAAAAATACCTAACTCCAAGATGATATCTAAACTGAAAGTCCCTTAATTATAAATTCAAAATCTCAAACAACCGGTATCTTTTTTTTGTCCATCTCTCTACATTTTGAAAAATCAATTATCTTTTATACATGTCAACAGCACTTACCGCTTATTTTGACATTATTTACTCATTGTTGTTGTTGAACATTTCTAATTGTCGTTTCCTCAGAAGGGTTAACTCTATGGTCAATATTCGTTGGTAGTGTCATCCTCAGTACATCTGATTTTTGTTCTGTTTGTACAACGGTAAATTCTGGTTCTAAATTTGTGTTAATGGCAATGGATGTTGATTACTGTGTTAAACGAAGGGCGGTTAGTTCTTGTGTTGCGTGTTCCTTTGAAAACGATTTTGAATCCAGTATTGTTTGTGTAAGTTTGGTTGTTGATTCATCATTGTTGACACTTACAGTAACAGTTTCTCTTAACCCTGGTATTGGTTCAGCAACGTCCACAGTTGTCGCTGCCATTTTAAGAAAAAGCATTACAATATATAGAAATTTTACAAAATTTATACGTTAAACTGATATTAATTTATGCAAAGCAGAAGCTTACAAAATTATAAGTCTGATATCTTTGATTCTTCTCTAAAAAGAATAAAATAAGAAAAAGAATTTAAAAATGCTTAGAATTGGCTTGACGCGTTGAAATATCTCTGAAAATAAGTTGTTCCTAGAATTATCATTCAGATCATTGTCTGTTGTCGTGTTTCATTATAAGTTTACTGGTCATAAGCATACTTTCTATGTATTCAATTGATTCGTCAAGATATATACACTGTCAAACAAAATGTTCACTCAATAAAGGAAGAAATTCACATAAGTAAAGGCAATAAGAAAATTTTGTTACCGAGGTTCCTACTGGTAAATTTGAAGTCATCCCTTAAAGAGTTTAGAACCGTTACATACAGTGTCGATTCTATTATAAACTCGGTTTTCCATACATTCTGTTTCAACCCAATATCCCTGTTTTACTCCTGTCCTAAAAATTGTATTGACAATTCTTGAAGGCATATCCGTTTGTTGACTTTTTCCATTCAAATCTTTTTTTTACTGTTTTTAAGATCGACCTTTATCGCTTTCTTTGGTGGTTCATTTAATTCGTTTTGCGAATTTACAAGTTGACATTATTCCTCTGATTGATCAGCATCGTGATCTTTCATCGAATTGTGTGACACATTGGGCGTAAAACCAACCTTTATCGCTTTCTTTGGTGGTTCATTTAATTCGTTTTGCGAATTTACAAGTTGACATTGTTCCTCTGATTGATCAGCATCGGGATCTTTCATCGAATTGTGTGACACATTGGGCGTAAAACCAACCTTTATCGCTTTCTTTGGTGGTTCATTTGATTCGTTTTGCGAATTTACAAGTTGACATTTTTTTTTCTGATTGGTCAGCATCGGGATCTTTCATCGAATTTTGTGACACATTGGGCGTCGATGTTGCAACAGCCAGTGATTCTTCTGGCCCAAGAAATGAAATAGCATCTGACAGTCGCACAAACATTGCTTGGTGATTGCAGGTATAATCAGCATTTGCGTTATGATTAGTGTTGATAGAAAATGTTGCCTCATTTAATAATTTTTCAATATCCTCATTGTACTCTTGTTTGCCTAATTCTATTTGTTTATTAAGAGTTTCATAATTATCATTTACTCTTTTCTCAATATCTTGACGGACTTTTGTGAATTCTCTGGTCATCTCGTCTTGAATTTGTATGTACATGTTTTTATCGTTGATCTTTATGTGAATTGTTGCTATGGCATCTTCTTGCTGTTTAGTCCAGATGCACACAGATCGTTTTTAATTTGGTTTCGAAATTCTGATTGTTCATATATGAATTTTGTTACTCGATTGTCCAATTCTACACTTAACTCATTTTTGATCTTTTTTGCCTCTTCTTCTTGTTTCTGTTTAAGACTTTGTGTTTCTTTTTTAATGCGTTCGAGTGCTTCATTTTGCTGGCTTTCAAATAGTTTAAAGTCACGTTTTATTTTATCTTCTAAATCTTTTCCAATTTGTCCTTTACTTTCGGTTTTGGAAATTCTTAAGAAATTCTTGGATTTCCCCAAATATTGCAGTTTTGAATATGTCTTCTCTTCTCTTTAAAATAAATGCAACGTTCGTCATGGTCACATACTCTACAACGTTAGTATCACAGATTAAGAAAATATGTAAAACAATTCGAAAGTTTTTTTACATGTTGATTTAAATCTGAAGGATTTTAAATGTTTCAAGTCGTCAACAAAAATAAACCAAAATTATCACATCGGTTACATTTGTTACATATTTTTATCTCCATAAGCAAACTTAACTATTTGACCGTTAAATTACCAATTAACAATTGAATGTCTGCACTTAAGAGTGGCGTCTATATGCATACAGCTTTTGAAGGTTTAATTGCTACGAGAGCTCTACTTGTCCCGTAGAAATTTGTTAAAATTCAAATGGATTTCTATTTTACATATTCTTTTTTTTTCCTTAGCTGTTGTCTAAGGCAGCAACCATTTGATTTTCGGGGTGGGCGGGGGGGCGTGGGTGGGTGTTGGAGGCTAAGGTTTTTTTTCGGACAAACATTTTTTTTCGCCTTTGACGAGAAACAATCTTTTTTTTCGCGACAAGTCGAACACAATTTTTTTCTTTCAATTTTAGCATTACATATATAGTGACAGCTGAGGGTGAAACAAACAATTTTTTTTTCTCAGGGTCAAAAACAAATTATTTTTTTCTCCAAAACCTGGAAACAAACTTTTTTTCCCAAAAAAATCCATAGCACCCCCCTCCCCCCCCTCGAAAATCAAATGGTTGCTGCCTAACACAAATTAAGGCTAACATTAAATAACAAAATTGTCAGATGGACCAGTTTGAAGTTTTCTGGATGTTTAGTGTCAAATTATTTTGATCGGACAGTCAAATGAGAATTTTAACTTACCATCACCTTCATCAAGCACATCTGGATCTTCGGGTATCATATCTTTTTCAGATCTATCTTCATCTGCTCTTTCTTCCACTGTTCTATTATCTGCCATTTTGTCGGACTGTAAGAAACACAGAAAACGTTATGACGAGTCACGTTGGGCGGCTATTGAGAATCTACAAACCAAGAATAAAGTACTTGATTTTACCCAATTTTATCACAGAATGATATTCTAACCAAATTCTTAGCCGCTAACAATAAACCTTTATTTCTATTCTACTTCATCATTTTACTTCAGGCTTGTAATCGATGCGTTGTTTATTGTTGGTTTTAGGTCATACGTTTTTATAACGTGACTTCATCCTCAAAAAGTAAAATGAGAGCTGTGGTGTAGTGGTTAGTGCATCGGACTACTAACACAAAGTTTCCTGGTTCGATTTCCGTTCCGGGTTAAAATTTCAGGGACTGAATTTTCGGCTCTCACTTGACACCATTTGCGAGTATGATCTTGAGGAAACGATGATAGTCCGTCGGAAGGGGCGATAAATGGCTGACCCGTGTTAAGAGAGAGCCATATCTCTTGCACGTAAAAGACATCCTTATAGATTTCGAAAAAGAGCAGACTTATGCCGTTACAAGGCAGCACTCGCACCCGCATTATTGAACAACTGTTACATTGTCATATTTTTCGCGTTTTGGGTGTTTTTAACCTTTTTTACCTTGTTTTGTCGTTTCATAAAGGTTTGATTTTATTCCAGTCAGAGACGATTCTGTAGTTTCAGTACTGGCACGGTTTGTTTTCGTCAAAACTAGTTGTAGAACACTATCAAAAAGGTCAAAGAACTATTAAACAACAAAAAGAATTGATTATAGGCTAAGAGTATGCGAGTTTGACCTTCGGAAAATATATAAAAAAAGTATTAATTTGATATGACACAGTGGCATTAACGAAGCTACCACTGATGTAAACGAAAAGCATATTGAGGATAAAACTTACAGATGTCTGAGGTTTCTGAATGGTGCAAATATGTTGACAGGAATTGTTGTCAGCCAGTTAGCTCCTATGTCTCTACAAAATAAAGAAACGATCGACTTCTCCGTTAAGCATAAATTGTCAGCGATGAGGACACATAGGTGTTGATAACCTCGATGATTCTACATTCCAAAAGATATTCGGAATGGTCTGGTTTATATATGTTGTGCCATTAAAACATTTCCCCGCTAACTACTTGCTTCTTTTCATAATTCTATTACATAGAGTTTTAAAAGTTATATTTGAAAATGCTATAAAATCCTTATTATTTTTTCATAAATTTGTAAAGAATAGGGAGCCAATGTTAAAAATAAATTCTAGTGAGAATTATTTCCCGCCAAATTTTCAACGGCTTATATCTCAAGAACAAGCACACGAACTCTTCATATTTGCTTAGTTCCTTTATTTATATATCATCAATCTATGACAGCCTGTTTAAAGGCTTCTTATTTTGTAACAGAGGAGCGAACATCCTTAAATGCCATTGATAGGTCCATTTTGTGTAGATATACTATTATAAAATACAGAATCATTCGCAATACTAAGGTGTGTCCTCTTAAGGCATAAATTTCCTAAGGAGTATTTGGAACAACTTTTTCTGAATTATCAGCTTTCAATGCTCTTAAATGTCTTCTAATTGCTGTGTTTCTAGTCCCGCTGATGAGTCTTATGGTAACGAAATGAGCTCATATTCTGGTGTACTACATAATAAGCATGCTATTCATTGATGAATTTGTTATACAAGTATATCCTGACGTAGACACATTATACAAACCCGCAGAAGAATTGATATTCTTATTTGCTTTTTTGATAAACTTCTGTTGAATATTTTTTTTAAATGTAACTTATTTGTCGTTCTTCGTTTTTCGTATTTTGCCATGCCATAGTTTCTTTTCTACTTGTTGGAATATCTCATTGGAATCTTTCTACTATATTTTTGTATTAATTTGAATGTATAGCACACTGTACACTCCACGATTTTTAATGAACATTGTATAATAAACTGTTTTTTTTTAATAATTTATGCCAGAAATATTTTGGCTAGAAAAAGGCAACAGTAGTATACGGCTGTTCAAAGTCATAGATCGAGAAAAATGCAAATCCGGGTTACAAACTAAAACCGAGGGAAACGCATCAACTATTAAAACTAAAACCACATTTAGAAATTAGACTTACAAAACTAGAGCATTTACAATGTGTTTAAATGCATCATCTTCTAAACTGTATATTGAATTACCGGTCAATGTGCTGTAAAATATATGTTTATACATTAATGTAGAAGAAATGTGTATTTTATACATGTATTAGCAGCATTAAACACAACTAAAGTAGACAAAACATGCGTTTGGCGTTCAAGTAATATGCCTGGTAACTTTGAGGAGGTTTTTTTTAATTATTATATACCTGTTTTCAGTATTTATTATAAAAGACAGTCTTTCAACATACAATAAACCCATCATTGATACCAATATTAAAATGGTGTACGCGTTTTTTTTACAAACAACTCCTCAGTGACGCAATGCTGATAACAATTAAAAAGACAAAATAGTGTACGTGGTTAAAAAGCACCATAGACCCGAAAACATATCAATATTCATTAATGGTGGCATCGAGACATGAAATTAGCCGTACATAACTGAGTAATTGTGGACCAATATAAAGATTAATGCCTTCGGGAGATGACAGTAAATTTTAGTATACTAGAATGTAGCTTATACGTAACATGCTCTCTATATAAAGAAAGGCAACAGTAGTATACAGCTGTTCGAAATTCATAAATCGATTGAGAGAGAAAACAAATCCAGGTTACAAACTTAAACCGAGGGAAACGCATTAAATATAAGAGGAAAAACTACAACATAACACAAACACAACATTAAAATGTAACACACAGAGAAACGAATTATAATATAACAATGGCCATTTTATTGACTTGGTACAGGACATTTTAAGAAACAAAATGGTGGATTGAACCTGGTTTTGTTGCATGCCCAACCTCCCGCTTTTATGGCAATGTTAAATATAACAATATGTCGGCATTACATGACAGGACTACAATACAAATAAATACATATAGGACAAAGAAACACACGAATAATAGCTAACAAAAGGTACCACTTACTAATATCCTCTGTCGGTTGGCAAGTCATTCGGAATACTACGGAGTTCTTTCATACTACAGTTTACAATATCATTTTGTTATGTTGTGTATCTGCAATACATTATAGATAGAAGACGGATCACGTTATGAAATAATCTTATAAATCGTCTTTAAATCTTCAAAAACTAAATTATTTCAATTCAATTCAAATCTTTATTGCCATAAAACTACATATTTATAGTGTGTGACACAACATAACAAAATGAAAATAAAAAATAACAACAAGATCAATAATATACACAATAAAAGTAAATATTGAAATCTGATTTTTGAACCTTTTTGTTTTTGCATAGTTTCTTTATCTTGATGGTATAGTTTAATAATGAACTCTGACATTAACACCCCTGTTCTATTGTTATATTTCATAGTTTCTATTTCTAAAACAGATGTAAATTGACGAATAACAACGGATTTTGAACACAGGGTGTGACGAGCGGGGTTCCTGGAAACCCCTAGCTGCTTTCTACATCCCAAAAACTCGGTCCATTTTTATTCATATCAATAGAAATTGATTACTTATAAATAGCTTTAACAAATGAAGTTACGAATAGTTTTCACTAAAAAAGGGACTAAAGAGACCAGAGGGAAAGTCAAACTCATCGATCTAAAATAAACTGACAATGCCATGGCTCAAACGAAAGAGACAAACAGACAAATAACTGTACACACGACCCAACATAGAAAACTAAAGACTAAGCAACACGAACTCTACCAAAAACTGGAGGTGATCTCCGGTGCTCCGGATGACAGTCGCATCAAATTCATTTATATTGACAACGATGTGTGAACCAAAAAAAAGATATAATAGGTAAATGTGTCACAAATAGGGGGACAACAGTCAACATTGTATAATAATCTAATGAAAACAAACACATATATAACAAAGAAGCACAAAAAGGCATGTAGACAAAGAACATTAGCAAAAATGAAAAAAAGAATTCATAACATTACCATAGCACACTAACACAATGACGGAATTTATGAGTATAGAGCCACGTCATATGTAGAAAGAAACATATAAAGGCATATAGACAAAGCACTTGAGTAAATCTGAAGGGCAAGAATACAAAAATTATCATAGAACAATAACACAATGACGGGATGTATAAGTACAGAGTCACGTCAGATTAATATCTCCAAAAAACAGACTAAACAGTAAAAGTAATATTCATAAAGACAAATAAAAGAATTCTATAACACTAAGATAATCAACGTCCGTACCTATGTACAATGTAATGCATAATGTTATTCATAAGCCAGTTGAAGCACGCCTCCGGGTCTGGAGTTTCTCGCTGCATTGAATGCCCATTGGTAGCCTTTCGGCTGTTGTCTGCTCTTTGGTCGGGTTGTTGTCTCTTTGACATATTCTCCATTTCAATTCTCAATGATACAATATTGAAAACTAAGGCCTGAGTATATCCATTTAAAAAAAATATGGGCATATTTAATTATTAGCTTACACGAGCATTTGATACTGATTAACAAAGAATGACCACTTTACACATTAACAGAGTATGGCCACTTTACACATTGACAGAGTATGGCCACTTTATACATTGACAGAGTATGGCCACTTTACACATTAACAGAGTATGACCACTTTACACATTAACAGAGTATGGCCACTTTACACATTAACAGAGTACGGCCACTTTACACATTAACAGAGTACGGCTACTCTACACATTAACAGAGTACGGCCACTTGACACATTAACAGAGTATGGCCACTTTACACATTAACAGAGTATGGCCAATTTACACATTAACAGAGTATGACCACTTGACATATTAACAGAGTATGGCCACTTTACACATTAACAGAGTATGACCACTTTACACATTAACAGAGTATGGCCACTTTATACATTGACAGAGTATGGCCACTTTACACATTAACAGAGTATGGCCACTTTACACATTAACAAAGTATGGCCACTTTACACATTAACAGAGTATGACCACTTTACACATTAACAGAGTATGGCCAATTTACACATTAACAGAGTATGACCACTTTACACATTAACAGAGTACGGCCACTTTACACATTAACAGAGTATGGCCACTTTACACATTAACAGAGTATGACCACTTTACACATTAACAGAGTATGACCACTTGACACATTAACAAAGTATGACCACTTTACACATTAACAGAGTATGGCCACTTGACATATTAACAGAGTATGACCACTTTACACATTAACAGAGTATGACCACTTTACACATTAACAGAGTATGGCCACTTTATACATTGACAGAGTATGGCCACTTTACACATTAACAGAGTATGACCACTTTACACATTAACAGAGTATGACCACTTGACACATTAACAGAGTATGGCCACTTTACACATTAACAGAGTATGGCCACTTTACACATTAACAGAGTACGGCCACTTTACACATTAACAGAGTACGGCTACTCTACACATTAACAGAGTATGACCACTTTACACATTAACAGAGTATGGCCACTTTACACATTAACAGAGTATGGCCACTTTACACATTAACAGAGTACGGCCACTTTACACATTAACAGAGTACGGCTACTCTACACATTAACAGAGTATGACCACTCGACACATTAACAGAGTATGGCCACTTGACACATTAACAGAGTATGACCACTTGACACATTAACAGAGTATGACCACTTGACACATTAACAGAGTATGACCACTTGACACATTAACAGAGTATGACCACTTGACACATTGACAGAGTATGACCACTTGACACATTGACAGAGTATGGCCACTTTACACATTGACAGAGTATGACCACTTTACACATTGACAGAGTATGACCACTTTACACATTGACAGAGTATGACCACTTTACACATTGACAGAGTATGGCCACTTTACACATTGACAGAGTATGGCCACTTTACACATTAACAGAGTATGACCACTTTACACATTAACAGAGTATGACCACTTGACACATTAACAGAGTATGGCCACTTGACACATTAACAGAGTATGACCACTTGACACATTAACAGAGTATGACCACTTGACACATTAACAGAGTATGACCACTTGACACATTAACAGAGTATGACCACTTGACATATTAACAGAGTATGGCCAATTTACACATTAACAGAGTATGGCCACTTGACACATTAACAGAGTATGACCACTTGACACATTAACAGAGTATGACCACTTGACACATTAACAGAGTATGACCACTTTACACATTAACAGAGTATGGCCACTTGACATATTAACAGAGTATGGCCAATTGACACATTAACAGAGTATGACCACTTGACACATTAACAGAGTATGACCACTTGACACATTAACAGAGTATGACCACTTGACACATTAACAGAGTATGGCCACTTGACATATTAACAGAGTATGACCACTTTACACATTAACAGAGTATGGCCACTTTACACATTAACAGAGTATGGCCAATTTACACATTAACAGAGTATGACCACTTTACACATTAACAGAGTATGACCACTTTACACATTAACAGAGTATGGCTACTCTACACATTAACAGAGTATGGCCACTTTACACATTGACAGAGTATGGCCACTTTACACATTAACAGAGTATGGCCAATTTACACATTAACAGAGTATGGCCAATTTACACATTAACAGAGTATGACCACTTGACACATTAACAGAGTATGACCACTTGACACATTAACAAAGTATGGCCACTTTACACATTAACAGAGTATGGCCACTTTACACATTAACAGAGTATGACCACTTTACACATTAACAGAGTACGGCTACTTTACACATTAACAGAGTATGACCACTTTACACATTAACAAAGTATGGCCACTTTACACATTAACAGAGTATGGCCAATTTACACATTAACAGAGTATGACCACTTTACACATTTACAGAGTATGGCCACTTTACACATTAACAGAGTACGGCTACTTTACACATTAACAGAGTATGGCCACTTTACACATTAACAGAGTACGGCTACTTTACACATTAACAGAGTATGACCACTTTACACATTAACAAAGTATGGCCACTTTACACATTAACAGAGTATGGCCACTTGACACATTAACAAAGTATGACCACTTGACACATTAACAGAGTATGGCCACTTGACATATTAACAGAGTATGGCCAATTTACACATTAACAGAGTATGACCACTTTACACATTAACAGAGTATGACCACTTTACACATTAACAGAGTATGGCCACTTGACACATTAGCAGAGTATGGCCACTTTACACATTAACAGAGTATGGCCACTTTACACATTAACAGAGTATGGCCACTTTACACATTAACAGAGTATGGCCACTTGACATATTAACAGAGTATGACCACTTTACACATTAACAGAGTACGGCCACTTTACACATTAACAGAGTACGGCCACTTTACACATTAACAGAGTACGGCTACTCTACACATTAACAGAGTATGGCCACTTGACATATTAACAGAGTATGACCACTTTACACATTAACAGAGTATGACCACTTGACACATTAACAAAGTATGACCACTTGACACATTAACAGAGTATGGCCACTTGACATATTAACAAAGTATGACCACTTTACACATTAACAGAGTATGACCACTTGACACATTAACAGAGTATGACCACTTTACACATTAACAGAGTATGACCACTTTACACATTAACAGAGTACGGCCACTTTACACATTAACAGAGTATGGCCACTTTACACATTAACAGAGTATGACCACTTGACACATTAACAGAGTACGGCCACTTTACACATTTACAAAGTATGACCACTTGACACATTAACAGAGTATGGCCACTTGACATATTAACAGAGTATGACCACTTTACACATTAACAGAGTATGGCCACTTGACACATTAACAGAGTATGGCCACTTGACACATTAACAGAGTATGACCACTTGACACATTAACAGAGTATGGCCACTTTACACATTAACAGAGTATGACCACTTTACACATTAACAGAGTATGGCCACTTTACACATTAACAGAGTATGACCACTTGACACATTAACAGAGTATGGCCACTTGACATATTAACAGAGTATGACCACTTGACACATTAACAGAGTATGGCAACTTGACACATTAACAGAGTATTGCCATTTACTAATTGACAGAGAATGGTCACTTGACACATTAACAGAGTATGGCCACTTTACACATTAACAGAGTACGGCCACTTGACACATTAACAGAGTACGGTTACTTGACACATTAACAGAATATGGCCACTTGACACATTAGCAGAGTATGGCCACTTGACACATTAACAGAGTATGGCCACTTGACACATTAACAGAGTACGGCTACTTTACACATTAACAGAGTATGGCCACTTTACACATTAACAGAGTATGGCCACTTTACACATTAACAGAGTATTGCCATTTACACATTAACAGAGTATGGCCACTTTACACATTAACAGAGTATGGCCACTTGACACATTAACAGAGTATGGCCATTTTACACATTAACAGAGTATGGCCACTTGACACATTAACAGAGTATGGCCATTTTACACATTAACAGAGTATGGCCATATTAAAATCGTTCGAATTTATGAATTGAATAAAAATGGGAAAATTCAACTTTTACATTTATTTACTATAATTAATAATTTACATGCATTTATCCCATACTTGTTTAGAAATTACAAAGACTTATATGAGTAGCATATATAACGAATATATCTAACAGAAGGGATTGCTAATTTATGTATGGAATTCAATTCAATTCGATTCAATATTTTATTTAAGTCTCATCTCTCAATACTATATGATACAACATTACATTAAATGTAAAAGTATATAAATATAAAAAGAGAGCCATTTTATACGGAATTACAAGAGTCTATAACATTAAAATTATATAAAGAATTCATATATTATAAAACATATTGACATTGACATTATTTACAGTATAAAACATTTCTACGTCTATTTAAAATAAGATTACAAGCTTTTGCACAGCTACGAATAATATTATTATCTGTAAATAAAAACACTAATTTCTGTTTATCATCAAAAGACATAAAATCACTATTAAAATGTGTTGCTTCATCAATTTTTTTTTTCTAAAATCATCATATAAAGGACATGATAAAATGGAACGAAGAAAGGATTGCTCATTTGAATTTTCTCTAGAAAATATGCATTTAACTGCTAGTAGTCTGTTGTTATTTATGTATTATTGTCATTTTGTTTATTTTCTTTGGTTACATCTTCTGACACCAGACTCGGACTTCTCTTGAACTGAATTTTAATGTGCGTATTGTTATGCGTTTACTTTTCTACATTGGTTAGAGGTATAGGGGGAGGGTTGAGATCTCATAAACATGTTTAACCCCGCCGCAATTTTGCGCCTGTCCCAAGTCAGGAGCCTCTGGCCTTTGTTAGTCTTGTATGATTTTAAATTTTAGTTTCTTGTGTATAATTCGGAGTTTAGTATGACGTCCATTATCACTGTACTATTATGCATATTTTTAGGGGCCAGCTGAAGGACACCTACGGGTGCGGGAATTCTCGCTACATTGAAGACCCATTGGTTGCTTTCGGCTGTTGTCTGCTCTATGGTCGGGTGGTTGTCGCTTTGACACATTCACCATTTCCTTTCTCAATTTTATGTCTCATATGTTTTATATATCTGCGTCTATTTACTTCGAAAGAGCCAATTGTGAATGTGTAATGAAATATTTATGAAAAAAATACAAATTGAGGTGATTTTTTTGGCGTTCAGAAAAGGTGCACTCTATCGAACTCAATAAAAACTGATTTAATTTGAAAACGAGTTTATGGACCCCTATTTTTCAAAACGGCAATTTGTTTCATTTTGCAGGGAGATTATTTGACTGAAATTTTATAAAACTGTAAATAGAGGATTTTTTTTAATTGTGATAAACATGCAGCAAAAAATGACGTTTTTTTCCTCTGTTCATGAATATTTGATAAATATGAGTTATTTTTTAATAAAAAAAAAAATAATTTTGAATGATACTTATAAAATACAGACATTGACAATTATTTAACAAAAAACAATTTGTGTTAATCGATTAAAACAAAAAAGTTATGTCTTTCTTTCGAAAAAGATAATACGGACACAAATCTGAATTTTGAGCAAATATACAAAATTTCGACCTCATTTTACTCAAAAAGTAGCACATGAAGGTATATTTTTTATTACATATTTGATTTAATCATGTAAAAAATAGCCTATATGCAAATTTTCATCAACTTGTAAATACACTCAGAGATATGATCGTAAAAGAATATCTAACGGCGGTCAAGTAATGAGAGACGATCGTGAAAGCTCTGGTAACGGATCGTGAAAGACATTTAATCGAGAAGACATACGAAAGGTCAATATTCTAATTTAATTAATTACACAGACAAATTAACGACAGAAACGGACACGTACCGGACAGAACGGATGTCGAACGTACACCCAACGGACGAGTAACGCATAAAACGGACACCTAACGGAAGCGTACCGGATAAAACGGATAAACAAGATATAAGGAAAATCAAAGTCGACAATAATAATTCATGTAAATCGCATAAATATTCAAAATGTATGTATTACTGGTTTTGGTTTGTTCTTCAAAATTACGCCAAAGGGCAGTTTCTGGCCTGATTTAGAACTGCTTGATTGTGAAGACGTGCCTATACTCTTTGATCGATTATGAATAATAGGTATTCATGAACCTTAAGAAATCTGACATATCAATAATTCAAATTTGGCATTTCTAATGCGAAATTTTCAATTGACATTTATCCGTTTCAGATCCGTTCATCGTCCGTTTTATCCGTAACACGTCCGTTTCTCATCCGTTCAACATCCGTTTTATCCGTTAAACGTCCGGAATAAGTCCGTTGGAGAATTTATCTTCCAGATGTATAACGGACACGTAACGGATAAAAACGGAGACGAAACGGACGAATACCGTACAAAACGGACGACTAACGGACGTTCAACAGACATTTTATCCTTTGGACGTCCGTTCAAAGTTTTGAACATGCTCAAAATTTTCCGCCGGACAGAACGGACGTCGACGGATAAAACGTTTGCTTTACGGACATGCAACGGATATGGACGGACGTCTCTCGGATAAGAACGGACATGAACGGATTGAAAAAAGTTATCCGTTAGTCGTCCGTTCGAGCTATCCGGTGTGACCGAGGCTTAAAATACATGTAGTGTCCTTTTTCTTAGAGTCAATCACTCCGTCTGCTTTTCCATCCGTTCAATTGTCTGTCCATGTGTCAATAAAAAAAAATATGGTACTTGCGTGTGTATTCTGAAAATTAGTCAGCTTTATAAAAGATTCCTTATGGAGCTTGGCATTTCTGCGACTTTGTACAGTGGTTTTCAAACTTTTGAATACATTGAAGATATGCACTTCCCCTTTTCATTGCTTTTGTGTTCGTTTGGAAAAAAGGGTAAATTAAAGTTGCTGTTAACTCTTATCAGTATTTAAAATTTGTTGTTAACTGTTTTTGTCAAAATCGAAGTGTTGTTAACATATTAACGGACCCTCCCCCCACCACCATCTAATTATGCATTAGATAGAACTACCATTTGCTTGACAACATTTAAGATGTATACAAATTATATATTTTCAAAAAGAAACTGACAAGAAAATTAATTGTAAATGCAATTCACAATTTGTTTCTCCTTGCTTTCGATGAAAACAAAGTATTTTCTTAATTTTTTCTTTTTACAAATGAATCATTTCAGAAATTAAATAATAAAACAATTTTATGTGTCTGTTCTAATTCTCGAACCTGTGGTTCGGTGGTTGTCGTTGCTTCATCTCTATCTTATTTGTTGTTTACATAAATTGTTTTGTTATGATTGAGTTAGGCCGTTAGTTTTTCTTGGTGAGTCCTTTCACACTTTCGGTCGGTGCCTTTTATAGCCGACTATAACATGTATAAGGTACGAGTTTTCGTTGTTGAAAATCGAAAAGCGGTACACAACGAGGACTTCTGAATTTAATTAACGGCATATACACGGTGGGTATGGTTGTCCTGCGAGAGAACGTACTGTGCTGGTGATTTGGTCCTGACGGGTGCTGGTGATCAATGAAAAAATGTAAACAAAGACGAAAATAATGATTTTTGACGTTTTCACTCATAAAAAATGGAAGAAAACGGTTGAGATTTTTCAATTTTGTTTCTTATGGGTTCATATGTAAACCATTAAAAAGTTGACCCTCTAAACTTTTTCAGTAAGCGTAACACAGAAATGCTCATTTTCAGAAAATCTCGAACTGAAAAAATAAAACAAAAATGCTCATAGAGTCCGCTTTCTATACCGCAATCCACGCGACAAAACTATTTTGTGAAAAAACATTCCAATTTATTAACATTTAGCATTTTCTCAATTTATTCGTGTCCTGATACTGTGCTGGTGGGTCCTGTCATTGTGCTGGTGGGTCCTGATACGGTGCTGGTGATTTTGGATAAGAAGTTGGTCATATTTGAAACAAATGTTACAAAATCAATAAAATTGGGCAGATAATTGTTGTCAATAGGATCTATGACTCCTATTTTAGCTCTGGTGCATCCATTTGGCTGTTTAATATGTGTTTTGAAATGATCGTAACTTGTATTAAATAATTACATAAAAGGGCAACATCTTTCGTCCAATATCAGATAACAATATATAGTATCTAAAATAAGAATAGTTTTATTAAGATATTTTAAATGCCCCTTACATTGATGCTTCAACAATGATCAAAGCCAATGCCGCATAGACATGTTTGTTAGCGCTCCGCATACCCCTCCCCACTTCCACCCAACCAACTCTCCTCATTTCCTCCTTCATTGTTACAGTGGTGTACCAAAACAACAATTTATTACATAAAATAATAACACAAAGACACACATTATTGAATAACGAATGCTTGCAGGTAGTGAAAGCTAGTTCAAAGCCGCATTTTCAACTAATAGATACACCATGTTCTCATATACAAAAATCCCAATCGTGTAGATTAAAAAAGTCTCAAAACTTAAGTTCACATTTTAATGTTTGATGAAGCAGAACTTTAAAAGTGTGCAGTGAATCTTGTTCTCACAACAGTTATTGTCATAATTATGTTTACATAAGACTCATAAAGGAATTAAGAAGGTACCAAGCAATATTTTACAGTTCAATTTAATGATCATGAATGGAAGGAAATAGTACGTAAGTTTACATAGGACAAAAAGAAATTGATAGTATTTTTTGGCGAAAGACTTAAACGCTTCCTTGCATTATATAGTACAGCTCTTCTATAAAAGCATGCAAAAAAAATTTGATTGACTTGCTTGCTATGTTTGCTTGGATGTTTTCAAACAATAGGTAGGCGGAGTTTCAATACATACTGGGATTTGATTGGACAAATACAAACTGACAGGAATTGAAGTTAATGTTTATTTTCCAAATAAATTGTAGTATATAGTAAACAGACTACTTACCTGTCGTTTACAAACATCCAAACAATCATAGCAAGCAATTTAATCAATGGTTTGCTTTGCATATATTTATAGAAGAGCTGTAAATTCTAAAAAAAAAAGAAATTTTGTTGTCGTAGATGGTTAAATCCTCAACAAAATCCCAATATCTTTGTTGGAACGAATAAAGGTTTTAAATCATATTTTCGTGGACTTTTTAGCTTCCACCCTGACGAGACATGTTAGCTGTTCGTATGCTGTTGCACCTGACGCACGGAAACTTTCACATTTCCATCTTCTTTTCTGAAATATTTTACCCAGCTCATACTTGACAGGACTGTTATCCTAGTAAAAGGTGTAACCAATGAATTGAACACAAGTTAAAAATTCCATAATACTATATAATTCATTTTATGTGTCAATTTGTTCGAAAAAAGTCGAAAAGAAGAGAGTTTTTTTAATGCCATGATTATCTGCCGCTTTCTAGATCTATGCTTAGCATTTATTTCAGATGACATGGACTCCTCACCCTGGTGACCCTGCTGCCTTTCATAACTTTATCCGTATACATATATTAATAGATAAACAAAAGGCTGCAACTGGTATTTGATTCGTTGTAACGAGAATATTTGTGGTGAATGGAAACTGTGAGGGTCAAAATCTTAAATTGCTTATAAATGTTGCTGGACCCAGTTTCGTTATCTGATCTGAATTTTCTGAAATGTGCAAGGTGATAGACATTTTGATTTTTTTTACTCGGTAAGTTTTGCCCTAATTGCTTGAACATTTGCAATATTAAAGCCGATTTCAATGAGTGTGTAGACAAAAAGAATATCTTTGGTTATCTTGCTTGCTGAACAGAAAAGTCATTGTTAGGTTATGTAAACTACCCTACTTTAAGAGTAGACTAGTCCGACAAATGACACATCTTTCTGTCTGTAGGACCAGGCTAATTCGAAAGGAGGGTATAGACCTTACCTAACAATGACTTCACGGTTTAGCTAACAAGCAAGCTAACCAAAGATATAACATTTGCCTACATACTCAATGGAATCGGCTGTAACTAAAAACTCGAATACATTTTAACAGACAGTGGTCTGGTTTGTTGGTGAATATTGTTTTTCCTAGATTCACTCTTGAAAAAATCATTTGGTAACATTTGGTCATTGTAATACGGACGCCAAGACAATAAATGAACCTCACACGATCCCTCGACACAGTTGAGCTTATATATGATCCTATAGCGATTCGGGTTGAAAATCAGTTGAAATTAAGCCAGTTATTTGTGTGTGTAGATTTGTATTGTTTTAAACTGTTATGACTTTTTAAAGTTAAAACTAGGTGTTTAATCTAAGAGTTTCTTTTTTAAACTTATTTACTTGTTTTATACTCAATTGGTAGTATGAAGTTACGAGATATTTTAATTTTTGAAATTGAAGGCACAATTAACAAAGCAAACGTTAGTTTCAAATACTTTTAAATAGATTTTTAAGGATAATGTACCCTTGTGTTGATCCCATGCTAAACATAACAAAAATTTCTGTACAAAGGTCTGTGAATTTTCTACAAAAATAGTGATTTTATTTTCACCAAATTCTCTTTTTCTACTAAATACAATAATGAACTATAAATAATAATGCTTTGCAAGAAGTTTCCCCTTGATACATGTATATGTACAAAATTATATCTCTATTATTCATTGTCTGTGCTGTTTTGATACTATTGCAGTTTGCACATTTTCGTAATTGACAGGCCACAGGAGGGGGTGATAAACCATACACGAAAATATAAAATATTGATCTAAGTACTTAATTTGCATCTCTGAACCCCCACCCCGGCTTGTTTTTTAGGAGGGTGTCTAAAAATGGTCGATTACAGACAGCCGAGTACGCATTTTACTTTCCAGGCGTGTTTACGTTGATTGTTAAAGTCCTGAAAACGAATAGATAGAAACAAAAATGTTTGATTTATCTGGCTTTAGATTCAGTTTTTTTAAATATAAATTAAGTCTACATTTTAATATAATAATACTAAGAATTCACAATATAAAAAAATGCAGAAAAAAAAATGGAGATGTGAAATATCTTAATAAGGAGTCATTACTACAGAGATGGTGTGTTTGACACACAAAACTTAAAAGCTTAGTGATATTACCAATATTAAAATAAAAATGTATTTTAGTTTGGTAGTTTTTCCATTTACTCATTTTCAATCATAATTAAGGCACATTTGATTTTTTGTTCATAAAAATATTTAAATATAGAAAAGTAGGACACATTGTTCACTTCCTCCCCTGTAATTCTTTATCAAAAATATTTATTTATTTTGGAATTTTGAAATGAAAAAGCCAAGAAATCTTAGTTTTGTTAATGTTCTCTAGGTTATCTCGTCTTTATTCTCTGACATATTCTAGTCTGCCCTTTCATAAAATAGTGATTTTTTTTAGTGTTCTATCGAACTTTCGAAAAAAATACCTGATAACCGTTCAGACAAAAAAAAAATATGTTGAAAAAATCTTACAGATACAGCAAGTGATTCTTAATAGCTGTAAGATACATTTTTCTTTTAAAATACAGCTTTTAAATCTTACGGGAAACTATTCCAAGCTTAACACTTTCACTGTAACCTCGCTCTAACTTATCCCCCACCCCCCCCAAAAAAAAACCAAACAAACAAACCCGCAATACTATTGTCATTCTTATAGTCACCACTCAATTTTTCACAAACAAATGTGTTTTAAGCTGCTAAAGACATATGATTCAAACGCGCTCAGAAAGTCCTTTCTTCTATATTTTTGCTCTCCATTTTTATACAAAACCTTTTACATTTTTATTTTATGGGTTATTGTTGAAGGTCGTACAATGACGTATGGTTGTTAACACGTACTTTCTTTGGTTTCTTATGGAAATTTGTCCATTGACAACAAACATACAACATCATCTACTTTATATAAGTATTGTATAAATTACAACGTATTTTGGCGATCTTGCAAAATGATCGTAATCCCGAAAATCGTAAACATATTTTCTTATCTTAAAAGTGGGCAAGAAGGGTTCCATTAACAGATTATAAAAAGAATAAAAAATAGGTGTTTATTTTCTCTCATAATAACAGTAAACAGATTCATAACAATGTCAATTTCAAGAAAGCAGACAACAGTTAATTACTAGTAGTCAATAACAGTACAGCATCAATGATCTTGACTGAATATTTGCCACTTTTAACTAAAATATAAAGGCACAGAACCAGGACATAGGAGCACAGAACCAGGACCGTTTTTCTTATCACCAGCACATCGTCAGGACAATTCCGTTTAACGAACTTGCACGACTTTTGCAATTTTATATTGTTGTAATATACTTTGCATGGTACTTATGACGCATCAGAGAAAAATTAAGCAACAAAACAGTCGTTTTATTGCCGTTCTGATACAATGTAAACAAACCCACCAGCACAGAATCAGGACCCACCAGCACCCGTCAGGACCAAATCACCAGCACAGTACGTTCTCTCGCAGGACAACCATACCCACCGTGATATATTTAATAATATTTCATAAGTACGACATTTTGTATATTTGTAAGCCTGTAAAGCTTTGATATCAACAAAATATCGATATATCGTAATTTGATTTTATCTAAACAGTGGTAAATTTCCACTTAACATTATAATACATTGCAAGACGCCGTACAGACAAAAGTTGTTATTTTGCAATTCGCCGTACAACGGCCTGCAATTCGCAGTACAACAAACAAACAATGTTTTTGTCCATATTCTTTTAAAAACATGTTTTTGACAACAAATTTCAGTAAATATGATGCCACACTATTATTATCTAAACACGTGTCTGAAAAAATAAATGAAAAACAGTTCAATATCTTGAGAATGGGACGACAGAGGACGATCGACCTCAAAATTTTTCCGGTACTAAGTATCAAGTTTTGGAGTATTAAACAAATTCTTATATTAATTTTGTACTTATCAGCCTAATACTTTAAAGAATTATATATCAGAAAATCATTTCTTAAGCGATTCCCTCATCAAATGAATGGAAATGCTTTAAATTGAATGAATTCTTAACTTGTTTACTTTTTTTTCAAAGTTTCCCACCGCTTCGTTAGTACGTAATTTCCGGTGGCGATGATACACAATGAAAAAAGACAAGGAATATGTTGGCGAAACAAATAGTTCTTATTGAAATTTAAAGTGCCCATGAACTCACTGATCATGCACGAGTGATTCTATTCTTGAGCAGTAGTATTATTTCTTCCCTTTATTTTCGGGTTATTAAAATGTTACCACGGGCGAATGTATAATGCTGACGAACGTGCAGGAAGCAGTTCTTATTTTTCTCATTTCTCCTGACTTAAAAAAAATCTACAATGTTATCTTCATTTTTCTTATTTGACTTAGTTGGGAATAAGATTTTTTACAGGAAAAGTTAAAAAAAAAACTGGTTTTAATTCTGTGTGATCAAATTAACATGCAGTGGTCAACCTAGATTATTCATACTCCATAGACAGTCGTATACTCCTTCAAAATTGAGTTGTTGAAAGACAACTTATCATTTATGTTATGTTTATTCTCGTATATTTATATAATTCCTTAAAATATGGTTGATGGGGGTGCTTTAAGTCCAAATTATTCCTTGTAAATTTTGTGTATTTAGTGTGAAAAACAAATTAACAATATGTTCATGAAAGAACATAATCTAGTTATGAGTGTTCAAGAAACAATCTGTGCAATCCTATGTAATCCTGAAATTTGAGTATTATTTACTTGTGTCGATATTTGAAGAAACAGAAAACATTCTATCTAATTTTAGCACCTAGCAAATATAATTAAAAACCATCTTTACCCTAATGCTATCGGTTCCTCTTTTTGTGCAATTATAAGGGATACGAGCTGACCTTAATGATTAGGAACTTTGGGATTTCAAATATTCTGTTTTGAATACAACTAACACGGAATAGCCATCAAATTAGTTATTTGAATATCAATGAATCTAATAAATAAATAAATAAGCTTTATTTAGAGTCGGCAACGTATACAAACATAGACAAACATAGACAAACATGAGCTTTTAACCGACATGAATCTTATTTTTAAGCATTTTTTTTTTTTTTTTTTAGCTCTACGCCTTTTCAGTTTTAGCACGATAAAAATAAGACTTATGAAATTGTTGCTTCTAAAACGTTTGAATTATTTGCCATTAACGGACATAATATATATAGAAACGATAATTGTGAAAGCCAGGAAACCATAATTAACATTAGAGTCATATTAGTCCAGTCTATCTAGCATAAATTTGACACTAACCCGAAAGTAATTGCAACAGAAGATTTTTAAGTTTTTATCTTTAGCATTATACCCCGAATATACACAGAATAAAGTCCCATAAAATCTAACTTGAGGAAGACTAAAAAAATCACCATTTAAAATTCCTATGATTTGCATGGAAAAGGGAGATAACTCTTGCAAAAAAGGCAGAAATATCAATAAAAATTGATACAAAATTATAACTTTACCACTGCTATTCATCAGAATGTATTGATTCTTGATTTTTTAGCAGTCTTTAGAGTATAACAAACAACTCTAAAGGTGTTTTCATATATTTTATCAAGCTATAATCTAGATTTCGTAATTCATTAGTTTACCATTTATTGAATTTTTCAACATGTCAAGGTGAAGAATCTCAAATTTATTAAAAATAATTAAGCATGTATTCTTCTTTTTGTGGTTTAAAGTTTCTTTAGATAAGTAAGATGCTGAAAAAATATAATATACAGATATAAACAAAACCAAATTTTCACATTATTTTTTGAAAATGGTTACAAAGCTTCAAATTTGCAATTTATTTAATGAAAAATGCACGAAAAAAAATAAAACTACCCATAACACTTCGGTTTTGAACATTTCATGATCAGATGATTATATAGTTTAGTCAAATACAAACTTATAACCCCATCAAAGTATCATACTTTACATAAATTTATACAACCAAAAACTGACCAAGAAAGACTCATTTTTGTAAGAGTTATCTCCCCTTCCAATGTAAATTTCCATAGGAAATTAAAAATGCTGATTTTGAGTTTTCCTCAAGTTATATTTTATGGGAATTTTTTCTGTGTATATAAAGGGCATAAAGCTATAGATTAAAACTAAAACATTTTCTGTTGCAATTAGTTTGAGGTTAAATCTTAGTTTGACTGGACTATATGACTAAAAAAAGACACACACAAATACCCCCCCCCCCCAAAAAAATAATAAAATAACTAAAGCCGGTCAGTTTCAAAGTTGAAAGTTTTTTTTTAAATATAATATTTAATTAATCAACTAAAAATTAATAATTATAGATCACAGAAAATGAATAAAACATTCAGCAATATTTCTGTAATTCCAAATCGTCTCGACATCATTGAAATGTATTTCCCGCAATTCTTACCTTCGCTCCAGTTAAATCTTAAGTTCCCTAATGTTCTACAAAACAGTTCAAATCATTTAAATATCATTAGTCAATATTGAAATACAATATTTGGTGTAGAAAAAATAAGCAAATTCAGATCAATATATATCACACTTTCCTTATTTATTATTAATACTACTAGAAGAACACATTGCGACATCGTGGTTCCGCAACTAGGCCTAAATTAAAAATACTTACTCCATATGTTTAGCCTGATTTTTAGTATTCGTAAATGTCATCTGATAAAGTCATGCTGATTATAAAGTGCACTGTTTTCGTTGCTTTCAAAATCTTTCTGTGTGAACCTGCCTGGTTTTTTTTTATATGATCTTTGCATGCCACTGGCCGATGAGAGCACCCTTCAACATCTTTGAAATTGCTTTGTCAATTTGGTTTCATTACATGGATAAACATCGTACCTTTCATGTTTTTGAGTATGTATATTTTGTTGATGAAAGTTTCAGCCGATATTTTTAAGTTTGTAAAAGACATGGCTTCCATTAGGAGTTTCTATATATATAAAAAAAAAAGAAGATGTGGTCAGTTTGCCAATGAGACAACTCTTCACAAGTGACCAAATGACACAAAAAAATAACAACTATGGGTCATTGTACGGCCTACAAGTTGCGTAAATATATATCTCAGGAACAAATGAGTATTTGGACAATGCGCGTATGGTCATGACCATATGCGTATACTAATATGGTATGGTCTGACCGTACGCGTATGGTCGGACCATATGAGTATAATACTCGTTTGGTTATTAACGGGCTGGACCATAAGAGTATTTGGAACATATAGGTATAAAAAAAATCAAATTACATTATAAACGTTTCAATAATACAAAAACTTGTTTAACTAAAAAAAATAGTGATGGTTTAAAACATGACATTTTTTTAATTTTAGAACCCCCCCCCCCCCCCATTTTATAATCCAAAAACTACGTAAAAAATGAATATTTATGCCATAGTTAGTTTTCATCGCTAGTTACATTCGTGCATGTAGCCTTGGGTGGCATTCACATTCACACGGTATCATAGCTTTTTTGCATGTGCAAGAAATTTGTGCCCGATCCTTTACATTTACACATTTTGTTTGCGAGTGAAAAACAAGCCTTTTTTGTAGCTGCATACAGTGATACCGAGGTCTTTGGCCATTCCGATGTCTACGATGTTTTAAAAAGCTCTAGATCTCAAATATCGTAAAATGACTACAATACACCATATTCACAACACAACTTAAATAAACTAATGACTTCTTATGTAACAGTTCATTAAGACATTTTTGGAATTTATTTTTTTTAGTCGACATATTGCCATTCACTCGTATTAACAAATCGGTAATGACCATCGGCAATGACCATCGGTATAAAATGTGTCTTCTATAAATTTGACAATTAAGTCAAAATTAACTATGTGAAACTTCTTATTTTCATTTAGCTTATCTTTTTATGATAATTTAATAATAAAATTACCTATATGATAGCGTCTTTTTAATGAAAGATTACAATATGAAGAGTTTAGAAGTATTAAAAGTAAACTGTAACAGAGTGTTAATTACCCCGACCATACGCGTACGATCGGACCATATGAGTATATACATGTACCCATATGGTCATGACCATACGCGTATGGTCCAAATACTCATATGGTCCGAACATATATATAAAAAAGCGTACATTTAAACCAACTATTTTAATTATTCTAGATAATTTAATTAGAGACTCTGATCCAAACCAATATTGGAAACTCATCAATTCAATTAACTCAAATAATGTACAGAAGATAATAAAGAAAAATCAGTTGCACCAGAAAGTTGGTTTAATAATTTTTAGATTTAACTAAATCTCCTTCATTGTGCGAGTCAAGAATCAGAGAGATAAACATAAAAGTTGAACAGATGGAAACACATAAAAGTTTTGGTGACTTATATTGTATATTTTCGACTATAGAAATATTTGAGTCCACATCGAAGCTAAAATCTGGAAAAGCATCATGCTTAGATGGCATTCAGAATGATTGCCAAAGATTGGTAGCTCTACACTTACTCGCAGATACAATTTAATGAGGTATTTTCACCAGGCATCTACCCTATGCAGTGGTAATCGGTATATTTATCCCCTGTTTTTAAGTCTGCTGATCCAAGTAAAACATATGATTATCGAGGCATTGCTATTAACTCGTGCATTAGTAAATTTTGAACTCGATTTTGAACAGCAGACTAAATTCAGTAATAATTCCCTGTCAAATTGTATTTACATGTACCAAAATGTGGACCATCTGATGATGTATTCGTTCTAAAAACTATTATTGATAAATAAAAAGTATTCTTTGACTGTACATGACGTTGAAATACTAAATCACTGGGATGTGTTTTAGTTGATTTTTGTCTCTGGTGTATGATTTTTTAAAATTATTTTATTGTAAGGCAACATTTCTGTCCCTATCCAATATACCCTCATTTTCTAGTTGCAGTCCAAATTTCCCCGACCATCATCCTATATGGCCTCTATTGTATCAACCTACCTATTGTGTGTATTGTGAACTTGTTCTCGTCCTGAATATGCATGAAATATTTACCACTTGACGCTAAGCAACCAACAATCAATCAATCTGTTTTGTAGTAATAAGCATTATGTATATGTTTCATAACATTTGGTTGAGGCAAACTAAAATTAGAAAATGGAAACCAACTTCGTGACGACTAAAGTACTGACGGACATGGGTGAAACTTATGATATGAGACAAATCTTCACAAGAAACGAATTGAAACAGAAATAAATAACCATAAGTCACCCTACGGCCATCAACAGTAAGTAAAGCACATACCACATAGTACCATATGAAGGTTGTGTAAACAGATATCAAACTAGTTGAAAAAAAATACTTAAAATAAAAAGATCATGATTGTTTAATCAGTAACTGTTGTTATGTTATTTGGCACATGTCAATCGGCTCATTGATTTTTTCGGCATATCAAAGAAAAACGCGCACGTGTCTAAATGTTGTATTCCTTCTAATTCACACTTTTAAAAATCACTATTCCTTCAATAGATGGTTTGAATAATTATAAATTGGTTTTATAACAATCAAAATGCAAGGTTAATTAAAAATTCACCTAAGATTTACCTGTACTTTTTAAAAGAAAATATAGTTGATACACTGTTCAGTGGCGGATCCAGGGGGAAAAGGGGGGAGAGGGGTTGAAAACCCCCCCTTTTTTTATACTATCAATGCATTTGAATGGGAGCACATAGTTGGAACACCCCCCCCCCTTTTTACTCTGGGTTGGGACACACACCCCCTTTTTTAAAATGGCTTGATTCGCCACTGAACAGTGTATCAACTATATTTTCTTTTAAAAAGTACAGGTAAATCTGCTAGGCCTCAACCATGATTCACTATGCAGCATTAATGCCCCACCAAGAAGTAACAACAGTACAGTTTGGCGATGCAGCCACCCACCTTATTCACATTGAATAGATTTATAAACTTTAATAGACTAATATACGGTGGACTTCTGATGTGTGTGCTACAATGTGTGATTTGCTTAAGTGTTGTTTACTTGTATTGTTTGTTTCATATTATAATGCTTGCGTGACTTTACTTTTGAATTTGTGTTATAAAAGAAATATTAGATAATTTGCTACATTTCTTTATTTCGATTGTTTTATGCTATATGGTCACGTTTTTGTCTCTTTCACTTATTCAGAATTTTAAATCTCAATTCTATTCCATTTCTTTCATTTTTATTTGAATTAAAACACAAAATTCAAACATATACAAAAATAACCTATTTCCAATTAAAAGTTGATTAAGTATAATCCTTTGTTTGCATAAGTTTTCCTCCTATTCCCACATGAAACTTTAACTTTTCTTTGCAGATTTATAAAAAAAAGTGGGAATAGGAGGAATGAATCGTTTGAATAATGTTGAATATCTTATTTATTTATGATTATTTTTCTATAAAATTTGAATTTTTTGCATCAAATATCTATCTTTACCACAATATGTAAAAATAATATATGTAACAGCACTCCTTCTAGTCCGTATTGGCATTGTATAGGTCTTTAGTGCACTAAGGAGGCCTTAGCAGTGTTTAGACGTACCGTTTTCGTTTACGATTCTAGACCAAAATAAAATTTGAATTTTGAGATATTGAGAAAAATCCAGGAATACAAATTTTTGAGGAAACCATGCACCAAATTCAACAGGCCTACATTATTGACTCTGTCTCTCCATCTAAAATTTCTATGCCATACTTTGTTATCACAATAAACAAATGACCCGTTCATGAAATCAAGAGATGTGAGTTGTAAATATAGAGAAATATGATTTTTGTTGATTATGGTTGAAAGAAGTCCATTTACAGAGCTGCAAAACAGATATTATAAGGTACATAATGGTTTGTATCAAATCTGAACTTTTTTGTTCCCATGGTAACCAAAAGCAGATCAAGTGTAAATTAACTATCTTACTGTTGAGTATATTATTCAAACTTCATTATTCATATGCATCCAATACCTAGAAAACCATGTATTTGATGCTGATTCTGAGTTAATTCAGCAATTTCAGACCGGTTGCTAGGGCTTTTTTTTGGTTGCTATGGTCTTTCAGCCACTTAAATTAAACCTTATATTTTTTTTTTATCATTTTCAAACAAATCATTAGTTTTATTGTCTGTTAAATTACATTAATATAAAAAAAATAGCAAAAATTTTGATAATGAACAAGTATTGTCTTTTGTCATTTTTATGAATTTTACCAATTTTTGTTGCCATGGTAACAAAAAATTTCAAAAAAACCCAGATGTTTTTTTCCTGTTTTAAATAATTCAATGTATGAACTTTAAGATGCAATCATAGTTTATAATGAACTTGTCTGCTCAATGTCAATTTTTCTTGATTTAAAGTATGATATTTAAGCTTTTTTCAGAAAATGTCAAAATGCAAATTTTTGCATCTTTTTAAATACCATTTTAGCCTAATATCAAAAAAAATTTTCACAACCTCAACATCAAAAAATATACTTCAAATAATGCCTAATTATATGTTGAAATTATTTTTTTTCTTGAAATTGTCATTATCATGAAATTGCTGCAACCAAAAAGTAGACATTTTCCAATTTTCATGCCTGATTTCATCATAAATTCCTCAAAAAAATGGCTGCATGTTTCCATGGCAACCGTTCAACAAAATTAAAAAAAAAAGCTTGCAAACTTTATTTCAATCTTAGCTGCCTATTATATAAAAGAATAAAGCAGTTCTGAGACATACATGAATCACCCCCTGCCTGGATCTTACAAATAGCTGTACTTAATTGTTTTTGGGTTTCAACATGTTCAACTGGCTGTCAGTAACTTCGATTACTCTCGAATCGTCATGACTTTGATGTTTTATATTTGACCTGTTGATACTATCTGATATTCAGTGGTTGTCGTTTGTTGATGTGCCGTTCATAAATGTTTCTCGTTTCTTGTTTTTATATATAGATTATAGACCGTTGTTTTTTTTCGTTTAAATCGTTTTATACTAGTAAGACCTAGTAATTCATAGTTTTTGGGGCCGTTAATAGCTTGCTGTTCGGTGTGAGCCAAGACACCGTGTTGAAGACCGCACTTTGTCACATATTGGTTTACTTTTATAAATTGTGACTAGGATGGAGAGTTGTCTCATTGGCACTCATACCACATTTGCTTATGTTTATATAAGTAAAACAGGGGATTTTTTTCGGGGGCCTGTTTAGTTGATTTAAAAAAGGCTTTTGATAAAGTGATTCATGCAGGGATTTAATTAACACTTTCAAAAAATAATATATCTGGGAAGTTTTATTCTATTCGTTCAGTGTATGTTCACTTGCGTTAATATGTCTTAATTTTGCCATGATTGATCATGATTCTCATCATGCTCATGTTAGTGTGTCTTTCTCATGCTGTTGTGATGTAACACTAGTATTGTTTCAGATAAGGGTGAATTTTGGTATCTATTAAAACGTTTAAACCTGCCAGGCCCGTAGCCAGGAATTTCCAAAGGGGGGTTCGTTTGACTCACAAACTCGACTTTAACAGTCACAATTCGAACAGAACATCGACTTTAACAGTGCTTAATAGTTTTCAAGGGGGGGTTCGTCCGAACCCCCCGAACCCCCCCTGGCTACGGGTATGCCTGCTGTACTTGTCTCATTGGCAGACGGCCCTCATACCACATCTTCTTATACATCAATTTATGTATATCTTATTCTATTAAAAATGATTGCTATTGAAATAACTGTTGGTGTAAGGGAGCTACCATTTGATTTTTATGGGGGGGCTAGGATGAAAAATGTTGTCCTGCATTTTTTTTTTAGCTGTAATCTCTGTCCTGCCTTTTTATTTTTCACTCTGTTTGGTCCTGCTTTTTTTTTTTAGTTTATCCTGACTTTTTTTTACCTAAATTGTCGTCCTGACTTTTTTTTTTGGCAATTGTCTCATCCTGCCTTTTTTTTTACTCAAAACTCCTGTCCTGCCTATTTTTTTCAAATTTCATCCTAGCCCCCCCCCCCCCCCCCCCCCCCCCCCCCATAAAAATCATATGGTACCTCCCTAAACATAGATCTATACATAAATATGGCTGTTGGATTTCTCGTTTAAAATGTTTCACATTTTAATTCCGGGCCCGTTTATAGCTGACTATGAAGTATGGATTTTGCTCATTGTTGAAGGCCGTACAGTTTACAGTGACCTTTCGTTGTAAATTTCAGCTGTGTCTTTTTGGTTTCTTGGTGAGAGTTGTATCATTGGCAATCATACCACATCTTCTTTTTTTTATATCTATCAAATGCTGTTATTTAATTATTTTCGACGTGCAGAATGTGATGTCTCGGTACGTATTTTATAAAATAGTTCCGTTTTTCTGTACATGCTTATTCATTTCAACTTTTCGGTATTTGGTTTAGTTATTTTATCACTCTTCAATTTTGAAAATAAAAAAAGGTGTCATGGCGGAAATTCTTTTGGTTTGAGTTTTATTAGCTAATTTTGATGTTATTGGGTTAAAAAAGGAACCTATCTTTATGGATGAATTTTTGATAAACCTTTAACTTGTGTTTTCTTATCTAGAAGTGTCACGATAGGTAAGATCCGTATGTATTTTAGTATTTGTGATTCCTTTTACCTGTTGACAGGTGACAACATGTTTGTAAACAAACATCATGAACATTTTTAATTCCAAATTTTTCATCTTCTCCTTACTTAAAAAAAATGTGTATCAAACAAAGTATAAGAAATGCCTTAAGAAATTTAGAAGATCGTCCTGCATAGCATATACTTGTATGTAATTAAAAAAATTATGCACTTATGGATGGATATGTGCCAATTTAAAAATCCCCTTATTACACAAAATTAAATGAATCATCTATTCAGTTAATATGGCCTAGATTATGAAAAGATTTAATATGTAATCTCTTGGCATGAAATACTTTTAAAAGACTATCTAATTCACCAGTATGACCTGTCTTTTGTTCAAAAATATACTTTAGTATGAAACAACAACTTTTACCCAAGCATGTGTAGTGAAATATTTTTGAAGATTTTACTATAAAGCCTTACTAATGAGACATTGATTATAACACTTTGTTTTACATTGTTGTACAGAATTTAACAAAAATCAGCAGCCAAGATGGCAAGAAAAAAGATGTCAAAAAAAGAGTTTGATGCACAGTTTGATGCTTTCCTGAGAGATGTAAGTAACACTATCACTGAATTTAAATGACTCTTGACTTCTATGAATAAATGGAGACAATATGAGAGAAATATTTATAGAATGTAGCTTCCAAACAATAATAAAAAAAACTAAAGCTAGTAAAGGAAAGCATGTCAGCATGATGTTAATAAACAATTCAGTTTTAAGATAAACACACTTGATACATATTTGGCGTAAAAAAAGAACTAGTATTTTTTTTATCCATTTATTGGCATAATATTCTCTGGTCTCTGCATTCATTCGTCTGTCTGTCCCTCTTCAGGTTAAAGTTTTTGGTCACGGTAGTTTTTGGAAAAATATAGATACATGTAGCAAGGTTTCATCTTACAAATTATGTTTTAAAATTTTGCGATCAAAATTTCAGTTTTGGGGGAGGGGGGTTTAAATTAGTGGGGGCAATTAAAATAATAATACTTAAAGAAGTGATTTTTTGGAAGAAAATAGAGGTACAATACAAAAACAAGTGATTTTCAATTCATTATCTGTGTTCAAACGTTAACTTTTCATTCTATGTAAATACATGTATATGTATTGCAGTCTGTTTCATCAGAAGAATCAATCAGTTCATCAAGAATAAACAAGTATCTTGAACCTAAAAAGAAAAAAAAGGATGATGTCCCTTGGTGGATGCAGGATGACGATGATGACACTATCGGAACAGGTTTGTTTTTATGCCCCACCTACGATAGTAGAGGGACATTATGTTTTCTGGTCTGTCAGTCCGTTCGTTCATTCTGCTTCAGGTGAAAGTTTTTGGTCAAGGTAGTTTATGATCATTTGTTGATGAAGTTGAAGTCCAATCAATTTCAAACTTAGTACTCATATTCCCTATGTTATTATGCATGTTTCCTAGGCTATTATATGTTCTTTTTCTAATTTGAATGCCAAATTGGAGTTTTTACCCCAATTTCACGGTCCATTGAAACATCAAAAATGATCGTGCGAGTGGGGTATCTGTGTATTGGGGACACATTGTTGTTTTATCTGAAATGATTAAAATTTCCTCTCTTTTAATATCCTTTTCCAGGTTTGCCAGATGAAATTTATCTCCCCTTTCTTAGCATATACATGCATAATCAATAGTTTGGCTTTGAGACATCTATTTTTTTGGCTTTTGAGACAACTGTTGGATAATTTGTAATTTAAAAATTGCTGAAATACAATATACAATGTATGCTTAACAAGTCATGACACTTCAGTGAATCAAGTTAATCAATTTGTTTGCTTTCATACATTGTAATATGTTTATTGGCAAAAATTTCATGCATGTTCAGAATGTCACTTTATTTGAAATTACATGCATACATTGTGTACATGTATATAGGATATAGGAATTGTATACATGTGAAAAAAATAAGGTGATGTGGTATATTTGCCATTTATACATTATATGACAGCTATCCTTATGGAAAACAAATACATTGCATACATCAATTAACCTATGCCAACTTTACAACATGGTGGCCAATCCGACTGACATGAAAACAGACACTTAAAGACTATGGTGGTTGAAAATGATAGTGAGCCCTAAACCCTCCTCTAATTGAAAATTGTATTTTCAATGGTATTTTTAGACACTCAATTATATAGGTATATTTATTATTTACAGGTACTGGTAAAAGTTTTTTAAAGAAGAAACAGCCTGAACCAGAACACAGTACACCTATCCGTGATGATAGACCAACACCACTGAAGAGTTCATTAGGGGGAGATAAGCCATCACCTATAGAAGCAAATGATAAACAAAAATCAAAAACAAAAAAAGAGGTAAATTTATTAAAATTTAATGACTGAAGACTTTATGTAGTAAATATTGTATTAGGTAATGTAGGTAGAGAATTATTTTGTCATGGTATTAGCTGCTAGTTCATTTTTTTTTAATAGAAATCAAAGCATGATTGGGTAATTTATCGTTAGAAATCATTTTTCATTGGCTGCTTTTAACAAATTTTTGTCTTGTATTTAATTTATAACCTAGGTTTGTAAGTCTTGAAATTTCTTGAGTATAATTGATAAAAAGTAATTTTGGGAATCCACATCATTGGTACATTTAATGCTATTGTTAAGTGCTTGTTCATTGTTAACTGCTTGTTCAGGTTTACAAGGATACAGATAAACTATATATATTATTTAGAATGACACTGAACCACAATGGTCACCATAAGTCAATGGTTTGATGCTGAAATGTATTTTTGATCAAACTTGAGTGTGATGTGGGTATTGTGATGGTATATTGTTGATTAGAACTAAAGTACATTTGGGGTAAACATGGTAAAGGTGAAGTGCAATGGATTAAATAAACTAAATTTTTAATGTTTTTCATGTTCACATGTTGATGTAGGTCAAAGTAAAAAAATTTGCAAGAAGCAGCTTTTCAGGTTTTTAAGTAAATCATTGAGTTTATAATCAATTTAAATCAATATTACAGTCATAATATATGTTATAAACAGTAATTGCATTTCCAGACTTCCTTAATGTAACAAAGAAATGAGCTGAAGGTCATACAATTATTTAACACTACAAGCAAATGTTATTTTCCAATTTAACACTAATCCTAATTCATGTAATTTCAATGACTGAAAAAATTAGGTAGTTGTTTGAACTGTAACTTTAGCTGATCCTTTAATTTTGGAAATTGACTGTATTTTTGTTTTTTTTCATGTACATGTACGATGGAGTAATGAGCATCAATGTTCTCTAGATCTGAATACATACTAATCTGCAGATAGACTTTCGATATTATTAAATACAACGGTAAACAAGGAACTATGAATGGAACAATCCAAAGCTTAACTGTTAAAATAGAAATATGTCTACATGCATGACATGCAGCAAAATTAAATAGGACAATATCTCATTTACAAATTAAGTTAGGACATATATACACCTTTGCACTTCAGCATCCCCATCACACCTAAGAGTCCTACATTTTAAAAAAGAATTGAAAATATTTTTTTCTTAGAACATTGTAGACCATATAATGTAGACTGTGACCCCAGATAGTTATCTCTAATTATTGTATTATCAATTTCAAATCCATTTTTGAAATTGTAATTTGATGGTAAAATAAAAATCTTGTTTAATTTTGTGGTAAGTGTTTACATGGTTTAGTACAATTGTTTTTATTTGAAGCATTTGATATTAAGTTCTATGCCCTTTCTTCCAGAAACAATATTTCAAGGCAAGTAGTACACTGACATATCATATCATATCTTATTCTTATCTTTTCAACACTTAGTTCAAATTAACCATGAGAAGTTCATTCATTGATCTTGATTGTAAAATAGTGTCAATATATCTCAATTCTAGAAGTTTTTATATCTCTGATTGGCTGATCCTTTCAAAGTTCAGCCAATCATTATCTGTTATTTAGAAAATCAAGATGATTGCTTGTGATTGCTTGTGTCATATATGTATAACTTAAACAGGATGATATTGCAGGTCAATCACTCAGGCCAAATAAAAATATATGTGTGGTTCCAGTAACCCGACCGACCCTATAACTTTTTTTTCACTTCGGAAAAATAAATTTTCAAAGAATCAAATTTTGAGGATTGTGAATTAAAATAATTAAATTCATAGATTTCTGTCATCTGAATTTCCATCACAAGTATCTGTTATGGCTAAAATGCAACAATTCATAACAGAATGCAACAAAATTAACTAAAAACGTATCATGACTGTTTATTTTACAACCAAACACATGTAAAAATGGTGGACTTCCGGTTGGGGTGTGTATAATACCGGAAACAATTTCGGTAAACACACAATTTTTTTCCAGTTTTGACATTCAACAGTCAGGGGTGCTACTTAAACAAGTGATTTCATTATCACCTATTTCAGTGATTTTTTATATTCAGTTATCACCTTTTTAAGTGATTTTGGTGTTTTCTTTGATCTTTAAATGCTAATTTCATTGATTTTCCATATTTTCACAAACTTTTCTATAATTTTCCTACATAAATCAATTATCCCTTTATCTTTGGATATCAATTTCACCAGTGCGCTTGGGCAGTAAGTTAGTGCGCTAAAGCTTTTAAAAGTACCCTTGGGAATTGTTCTGTAATCAAATATTCATTAACTACTCTTACTATCAGACAAAGGTCAACAATATTAGGTGACCTGATTGGTTTTCTTTAGAATTGGAATGATTTATTCTAAGGTTATGTCCTGATCTACAAATTATTCCAGTTTTTGCATATTCAAATAAACTGTAAAAACTGACAGGCTTATCAAGCAAATGACAATTTCTGCATGTACATAGTTGTTTTTTCAATGGAATTCTGGGTTTTTTACCAATAAAAAAATCAAGCTTGTGGGAAAAATATCCAAAAAATGTCATAAACACTTATTGAAGTGATTAAATTTTAACTTCTCAAATTACTTGTTTCAGTGATTTTGAAAAGTCTCTGCGAAAATTTGAAATATTTCACAGCCAAAACCACTGAAAGAAGGGATTTTGAAATCACTTGTTTAAGTACCACCCCTGACTGTTCAAAAATAAAAATTAAAAAAAAAAAAAAATTTGCCGACCTACCGACCCTATTTTTTAAAAGTATGTAACTGGAATCACACATATATTTTTATTTGGCCTCATTGTGAAAATTCATACCTGGATTGATTTTACCTGAATTTCAATTTTCAGTGTGTGTATCATTATGACAATTTAAATCTATTTTTGAAATCTGTTACTCACTATTTATGCTTTATATTGCACTATTCTATCTTAATATATATACATGTATATTTATATATTGATACATATAATTGCTTATTTAATTATCTCTAATGCTGTGATGCTTCATGTACTTGAGATATGAAGTTTATGATTTAAAAATGAGAGGCTCAACACATGTTATATTTGATACTTAGACTTTTGTTTTTGTAAGATGTTTACATATATATATATATAGAAATCTCTTAGCATCTCAAGATTACTGATGATAATACATTTAAGCTCCACAATTATAATAGCCTGCCACATTTTCAGCAATACATTGTGACAGGCCTACATTTTAACCCCATCTTTTTATTGTTTTTACAGATAACTTGACCCTGAAAATTTTTCATTTGCTAAATTTTTAATATTTTGAAAACTTTACTACCGGTAGTTAGTGTATTGTTTTATAAATTTTTAATATTTTTTGAGGTTTTTTTTTTTATACTTGTGGAAGATATTTTATATCTCTGTACTCATGAAAACTAGTTAATTACAGTATTTATTCATGATACATTTCTGTAACATTCACACCTCATTTTTCATGATTGGATCTCCACAGCATGACCTAACCTGCATGTTGTTATCAATCACATCTGTTCAAGACATCAATTATTTATTTTTATAATTTCCATAAAAAACACAAACCGTAGTTAATCCAAATATCACATGTCATATGGATGAACATCAGACGGATTGATTTTAGCAAAGATGAAAAAAAAACAGACAAGACATTTTTCTGTGTTAAATTTTATTTGTATTTGTTTTTTTTAGTATTTCAGTTATTATTTAGTATGAGAATTCCATGCTTCCTGTTTTTTCTTTACCTTTTCGCATGATTTGAATTTACAGTATTGTTATTTATAATTTTTATTATAAGGCGTTTGAATATTCTATCAGTTTGTTGTGTTTTTGTTTCAGACAGAAGTACGGTGTGTAGTATGATATATGTGTTAGATCCATAAACATTTAGGAATAAGGGGCCAAAAAATGGCCAAAAAGAAGCATTTTTTTAGTTTACAAACAATAACTTGTGTTTAAGTGTATGGATCTCTCTGAAATTATACTACAAGGTTTTTTACTACAGAGGGAAGGCTGGAATCGATTTTGGGGTTCTTGCTCAATGGAGGTTTCAATAAGTGAGGGGCCAAAAAAAAGGGGCCCAAATAAGCATTTTTATAGTTTTCAGTCAATAACTTGTGTTTAAGTGTATAAATCTCTCTGAAATTATACAAGTAGTTTCCATACTTCAAAGGGATGGTTATAAGGGGTAATGGATCAAATCATGAAGCAATTAGGGGCAAAAAGTGGGGAAACAAGGGTTTTTCTGGTTAAAGGACAATTTAGACAATTTAAAAGCAGTACGTGCGTGTAAGTGAGGGAATCCAATTCCAATTCCAATTTAAAGAATACTGTTATAAATATGTTTGATTACTTGATTATCTCCCTTACACTGCTTGAAAATTATGTTTAAGGAAGTGATAATTGTCTTGAGATGCGTAGCTGTAAAATTTATTTTTAGAAGTGACTGTTAATTAATATTAATTTTAACTATGACTGTAAGTTATTTTATATTTTAATACTTTATGATGTATTTAAGTGAGTAGTTATTGTTGCCAACTTAGTTAGAAATTTGAATTGAGATTATTTTTGGAATAAGGAATTGGGGGAGGTGAAAAAAAATGGGGAGGGGTGATGGGTAAAATTTTTCTCATTTCAGATTTCATAAATTATAAAGAATTTTTCTTCAAATATTTTTTTTGACAGGTTTTATATTCAACAGCATAGTGTATTTCTGAAAAGCAAATTATTTTTTTTGGTTCATTAGACCACATTCATTCTCAGTTTTCGGTATCAACTATTTAATCACAATCCAAATTCAGAACTGTATCAAGCTTGAATGTTGTGTCTATACTTGCCCCAACTGTTCAGGGTTTTTCGGCCGTATAAGCTGTGCCCTGCGGAGCATCTGGTTAATATTTATAAACTTTTTATAGTATTCTTCCTAGATATTTCATATAGCATCCTGGTGAACAGTGGAAATTAAAATACCATCTTGTTTCATAAAATTATAGCATCATATCCATAACACAACCTATAAGAAAACCACTACAGATAACATCACATTTAAGATCATATCGTCACATTACCATGATGCTAAAAGGCCGTGGCGAGAACACGGTATTTAATCCATATTTGTCAACATGGAACATTATCAACAATTAAGGAACCATAACTCTGTTGTTGAATCTGTTCAGAGACTAGTAAATGAATTTCAATCTAAGTTGATAATTTTTCTTGCTTATATATACCATTCTGTATCTGAGGGTTGTTTGTAAGGAGACATACAAAATATTCATTGATCTCCCCACAGAAAAAAAAAAATATTGTTTATTAAAGATGTTTTCTCCTCTTGTTTTAGAATTTTACCAGATATTCGAATCCTCTGATTTTATCCATGTAGTGCCATCAAAAATATTCTTTGCTAATTCCTCCTTTCTGTTTCATTATTTTATAACATAAAGTTTTAAAAAAACACTTTCGAAAATCCTTATTAAATTCCTTGTTTTTTTTTCAAAAATTTTGAAAGAAAAAAGGTGACAATGTTAATTGTAAGAAAAGTCTAGAGACAATTATTTCCCACCAAATTTTCAATGGCTTATATCTCAAAAACCAGCACACAGACCAGACCCTTCAATTGTTTTCTACTTTTTGAGTTGTTTCTTTATATAATATCAATTTATAACGTTCTTTTATAAAGCTTGTTATTTTGAAACAGACTAGCAAACATCTTTAATTTGGGTCTGTATATAATGGAGTGTATTTCTTTTCTATTTTTAGACAAAAACTAGAGGTCCCAGAGGAAAAGCAGATGCATCAATGAGTAAAGACAGCTTAGAAGATAGTATGTAATTTAGATAAAAATTTGGTTTGATTTTGATATGCTTTTGGTTTTTGTTGAGCCTGTGACTTCTGTTGCATAAAGCTAGACATAGGGATAGTGATCTGCCAGACACGTCAGTTTTGTGAAATGATACTTTTCAGAAATATTTGCTTCCTTAAAAAAACCCTGAAAATTATATATTTAAGGTGTTATACTTAATAATATGAACAGATACAAATGTATGCCAATTGATCTTGAATAATGACAAATATTGTGGTTTAAGAATTATGCTGTTTAATGACAGGAATTTTTAAATGGCTTTGGATAACAGTTGTCTCAAAATATATTTATATATATTTATTCATATTTTTTTTCAGTTTCTGAGAAATCTGAAGAAGAGAGTCAAAAGGACAGGTTAGTGTTATGTATGAGTTTTACAGTTCTTGTACAGATTTAAACAGGAAATAATTGGCCTTTGATTCATTTTCTACACAATGTTGCTTCAATTCTATATTATATTTTTTATTTATAGCGAACCCTATGATAGTTTTCCATAGATTCACCTGCAAGTTACCTGTCGATTTAAACTTTTGGCAGTTCTCTTGTCCCATCTAACAAATACAACAGGTATTGTTCTCTGTATAGTTTATTCACCACAGGACCTTTAAATTTCTTCCAAGAGAAATCTATCACTCATTGATTAATTTACCTGAACAAAAAATTGAACTGTCAATGATGAAATAATACTTATACCAATACTAAGAAAGGACTCACAAAACTGCATGTGGTGTTGTATTTATTCAATACCAAAAACTTGTTTTTAATGTGTTCAATATTAATACTGATTCAAAAATTAAAAGTTGATTTCTGATCAAATATTCAATATTTTTGTGTGTTGGATAAATAAAAATTTGAATATTATTATTTTTAAATTAAGGTCTTCATAAACATAGTCTATATATAAATTAACAACAACAAAAACATGCAAATTCATTGGAAAATACTAAAAAATGTGTCTAAAATAAACTTTTTATTATTAAATCAGATTTTATTTTGAACAGATTGAAAATATATTAATGATATATTGAATAAATACAATATTGCATACAGTTTATGTGAGTTTATAGAAGTATTTCAATAAAAAACAGAAAATATTTTGGTCAGGTAAATTAATCAATGAGTGATATATTTCTCCTTGAAGAATTTAAAGGTCCTGGTGAATAAACTATACAGAGAACCATACCTGTTGTATTTGTTAGATTGGACAATAGAACTGCCAAAAGTTTAAATCGACAGGTAACTTGCAGGTGAATCTATGGAAAACTAGCATAGGGTTCGCAATAAGTGAATTGATTAATTTAAACACAAACCCTTAAAATTTAATCAGGGTAGAAACTCATACTTTTTTTTAGTTTTTCTGGAGTAAAAACCATGTGGTATGCTCATGACAAAAAATTTAGAATGATAACAGTACAAAGGATTGAAAATATTAACATTCAATGGATGAATAAGTGAAAAAATCTTTAATCTTACATCTTAGTAAGTGAAAGTGATGTACATGTATGTGTAACACAGTCAGGTCTATGTGTTAATGTTTCAGATAGAGAACAATTTTATCTGTATTCAATTTAAAATTTCAGGAAAATTCACCTTAAGAATGACAGCAGCTATGGGTCCAGGAATGGTACAGGTAAGATATTGACATAGTTCATCCCTCTTTTTTTGGGGGGTGGTGGACCTCATAAAGTTTTGTGCACCTATTTAAAAAAAATTATCACTTGATAGTGAAGTTGAAAAGGTTTCATTAATTAAATAAAGGCAACAGTAGTATACCGCTGTTCAAAACTCATAAATCCATGGACAAAAAACAAAATCGGGATAACAAACTAAAACCGAGGGAAACGCATTAAATATAAGAGGATTAATTGTGACCAAATGAATGCTTCATACGTCAATTTTGTTTTCAACACTGTCATTTTGAAATAAAAATCCAATTTTGATATTTCCTATGTATTTGAAATTACTGTATATGATTGGCTCATCATTTAACAATGAAAAAAAAATCAAAGATGCTTTTTATCTGGTTTAAGGTAGATGGGGTGTCTAAATTATAATCCATAGAATTTTTCAATAATTTGCCAAAATGTAGTTTAAATCATGCTTTTTTTTTTAAATAATAAGAAGAATGGGTCACAGGGCTTATTTCCACTCTACAGATTGTGCAAAATTGACAGGTTTTGTATAGTTTATGCATGGAAAAACCCAATTTTCTACCATATAACAAAAACACTACACCATAGAATTTTGAGATAAAGTATTACATAGAAGATAGCTCTATTATTGTGGTTTCAGATAAGAAAAAGAAAAAATGGGGTCACATTTTCTTGGTACATATTAAAATCGGTAAATTCCTAACAAATTCTGTTGTAAAAGTAACTTTATCTGAATTATCTACCCTTACATTTGAGTTGCCTCCCCTTATGTGGCAAAGTTTGAAAAAAAATAATCAAACAAAAGTATTCTGTTTAGTGTAAAATACAACCAAAAATATGATAAAACATGTCATTTTCTATACTGAATTAAAATTCTTACACATGAATTTCCTACTACCCTAAACATTTGCACAGTTTATTTTTAAAGATCTAGACCAATGGTTTTCTGGTATTTCAAAATTCAAGACGGAGGAAGACAGCCTATCTACCTTAATTTGGATCTTTGATAACTATTTAAAAAGTCCCAAAAAAAAGTTGTTAGTTGGATGAATATTAATATTATTATAGTTATTATGTGTCTTGTTTTCTCTATGAATATGCATGTCATTAAAATGCTTTATATTTTTGTCATGTTTATTTGCAATTTTAAGTCATTGTTTACAGGAAAGCCAGGTTTTGATACACTTGATGAAATAGCAGAAAAAGAGAGATTTTTCAAGGTAAATTAGAATTTAACAGTATCTGTTAATCTGAGTAATTGCAACCAAATTGAAAATATATTCAATTCAAGGAATTTAAACCCCAAAACAATGTCATAGTAATTTGCATACTCCAAACTGGATAAAACTGAGTCTTAAAGTAATGATATTTTAAAGCCTTTGAGTAAGTTACTTGTGGCTCTTTCTTATTACCTTTGAGTGAGTTACTTGTGGCTCTTTCTTATTACTTTTGAGTAAGTTACTTGTGGCTCTTTCTTATTACCTTTGAGTAAGTTACTTGTGGCTCTTTCTTATTACCTTTGAGTAAGTTACTTGTGGCTCTTTCTTATTACCTTTGAGTGAGTTACTTGTGGCTCTTTCTTATTACCTTTCATAATATTTGTTAACAACAAGCTTATTGAGGTTAATGAAACACAGACCAATGGTTATTACAAGCATGGCTGTCTTTAGGAGCATCAATGATTACTTGATTTCAATTCCTAGGTTACACTATATTTTAACAGTTACTGTATCATATATATGTGATTTAGTTTTAAACTTATACTAAAAAAAGTGCTAGAAAAACTGTAAAATGTAGAATAGCAACAAATTAATTACTATAAATTCAAAAGAAATGTACTTATATTGTTGCAAATACTGAACATAAGATATATTATTGCTAGATTAATTATTCCAAAGTCAGAAAATTCTACATGTATACAAGTAACACACTTAAGCGCTATTTGTCTTCCATTACTGGATTTCACACAGGTTCTTGTAAATTTTGACGTCACTATAAACAATATCTGACTTCACAAAAAGTGATTGATTTATGACGTCAGTAGTTCAACCAGCGCAAATTCGTAGGTCAAGTGCACAGATTTCAAAATACAATGATGTGTATTCTATCGAAATTTCAAATAAAAAAATAAGATGTTGTATGATTGAAAATGACACTATTCCCCAGAGACAAATGATTTCAAAGTTAACAACTATAAGTCACATAACAACCTTCAAGGATGAGCAAGCAAAGCCTATGCAAAAAAAAAATGATGCATAGTGAGCTATATGCTTGTTTATATATTTTCCCTATCCAATACCAATTTTTGCAGTAACAAAAATATTGCTGGAATTTCTGAATTTATGACGTAATAATAACCACATAACCACATACAGCATGATTACACATTATTGTATTTTAGGATATGGAACGTGAAGGGACTGTAGATTATGGAAGATTGAACCAAGATCTGAGTGGGACTACAGGAAATACTTTATCACCAGAGGGTCCAGCAAGAGGGGCTGCTACACTGGCCGCCCTTGAAGATATAGAGGAGGATGAAGTGGTTAACAGACCTCAAACGTACAGAGAAATGTCAGAGAGAACAGAGGTACAGTGTGTGGCGTTTTGAATTCATCACTTAAGATTTTTCGTTACATATTTCATATAAAACTGCATTTTTTTTTAAAGTATTGTGGAGCTAGCATTTGATTGGATTATAAACAGTTTAATAGCAGGAGACTTGTCACATGTTCATTTGTTTGTTTAGCCATGTACCTTCAGTCAGGGTTCATGGACTTTGAATATTTACATAACTCATATATTGTAGTATTGTAGTTTTAATTTCAACATTTGCATTATCAAAATTACAAAAAGGCGTGACATGATAACAGTCAATTGTTAATGGAGTATTTTCGTTTTCAGATTACAGGAACACGAGTAGGATTTTTTGTTTCGGAATTTGTACATAAGCCCTGACTGTGTGAAGAATTTGTATGTGTTGTATTTCTTCATTACTCAGAATCAATACGCAATCTGATTAAATCAAAATCAGTAAAACAGCATTTTAATTGCAGTCAGAAATTTAGTTTTATTTTTATATTTTTCAGGGTACATCACATCAGAAGCCAAGTATGTTATCTAAAGGTATGTTTTATAGATTGTTATTGAAGTGGTTTTGATAAATTGTACAAGCAAGATTTGTGTAATCAACTAGTAATCCTTTTACAGTTTTCAAACCAGATCCCTAAAACTTCACAAGACAATTACACATAGGTTAAACATGTGCCCCTACTATTATGGAAGTGTTTGAATAACTTCTATTCATTGTACAGAATCTGGAAACCCAGTCATTTTCCGGCAAATTTATGAAAGAGTGTACAAGTTTTGCGTAATCAACTCCTCCTGGGGTTTTTAACACAAATCATAGAAACTTTACAGAAATATTGCACTTATATGGAAAATGTGCACATGCTATTATGGATGTGTTTGAGGAATACTTCAATTTTAAATGTCTGTTGTTGAATAAACATTCTTTTCAACCCTTCCATTTGAGTCTTTGATCTATATTATAGTTTCTTTAATGGATTCTATGGAGTCAACAATGAACACAACAGGGACTTCCCCTAAAGTAGGACAGAATACCCTAGAAGAGACCAAGGAAGGGTTTGATGATGTGGATGGACAGGTAGCAGCTCGACATTCTCAACCGACCTCCATGAAAACAGGAACAGGTAAACTTTTTAAACTATATAATTGTCTGATTAAACAGTTGATATTGATGTTTATCTAAGTTTTAAGACACAGCTGAGTTTAAAGGGATTCTGTAAATGAAAAGGCTCTATGTAAATTGAATCACAAATTCCTTTGAATGTTTTAATTGTTTTTTTCAATGCTTTTTTATGCCCCATTTATAGGCATTATGTTTTCTGATCTGTGCCTCCGTTTGTCTGTCTGTCCCGCTTCAGGTTAAAGTTTTTGGTCGAGGTAGTTTTGATGAAGTTGAAGTCCAATCAACTTGAAACCTAGTGTACATGTTCGCTATGATATGATCTTTCTTATTTTAATGCCAAATTAAAGTTTTTTCCCCATTTTCATGGTCCTTTGAACATATATAGAAAATGTGAGTGAGGATGGGGCATCTGTGTACTATGGACACATTCTTATTTATATCAGTTGTAATAGATTTATAAAAGCTTCCACCCAAAGAAAAAAACCACCTCATGTGGCCACAATGATATAGAGCCAACTTTTTTGTTAAATTGTATTACATGAACAACTAAAGTGAACAGTAACAGGTTTACTATGGATTTGTTTGGGATGATCTTCTTTTAATGCAATTATATCCCCTGGAATTCAGTAAAAGCAAGGAAACTGTGAGCTGTTTTCTACACTTTGGTAATTTTGTTGTCTCTTTGACACATTTCCTGTTTTTATTCTCTATTCTATCTCATTCTTTCACTAATATGCATATAAAATGTTGTTATAAAATTTTCAACAAGGAAAAAGGATTTTAAATGATTTTTTGTAATGGCCACAAACAATTTTTGTTTAGAACAATCAGGAAGCAGTAAACAAATATCTGGTATGTAATATTACTAGATCTGTGTTATGTTGATAAATGTTTTATACATGCTAACATTGACTGGTACTAAATGTGTCATTTGATTGGCTCAAAAACTACAAAATGTACATACACTAAAATATTGTATAATTTCTAAATTGACTTGATGACAAATAAATAATGCAAAAAATTTCTGGAACAAATATCCGCATTCATTACATTGATGTGTGCAAAATGATCAAATTTATTTAAATGAAAAATATAAAAAAAAAAGTGCTAATATTAACATTATTAACTGATGCATGCTGATGCGACATGGTTAACTTAGACTGATATTAACTATTTGTGTTGACTGGTAGATTAAAATGCTAACCTGGGCTTCGGTGGTTGAGTGGTCTAAGTAGTTCATTGACAATAATCACTAGCCTGACACTACTTAGGTAGCAAGTGAGTTAAACATTTACTTGGGTCTCAATTGGCTATGATTTTTCTGCTGATGGTTGGCACCTTTGCTTCCTGTACAAATAAAACTAGCAGCCATGATTATATCAAGTATGCTGAAAACACCAACAACTAATCAATTAATAGAATTTTTACAGGTTACTGTAGTTCAAATGCTATTAAACATGTGTAAAACATTGACTGCTATAAAATATAACCATTAACTAAAGATGGAGGTCTTGTTGTTTATTTGTATGCTCATTTCCATCTGTCTGTGTTTCCCGTCTACAACTCCTCTTTAAGCAGTGAATTAACTTTTATGAATGGTATCAAGGGTCCCCTCACATCTTCCATGATTTTCTTACATCTTATTTCATTTAATTTGTTAATCAAAATGATTAAAACACACAATTTATTTTTTAAGTTTGCAAGATAAAGATTTTGTGAGTTCTGTTCAAAATACATATCTTGATTTGATGTTTTAAAATGAAAAAAAAACAAAAAAAACCAACCATGATATGCATAGTATGTATAAAGTTTGACCTATTATTGTTAACTTTTTATATTTTGTGACTTGGATGGAGAGTTGTCTCGTTGGCAATCATAACACATCTTCTTATTTATATTTGGCAAATCAAAAAAGTCAAATACTGTGGATTTATTATTGTTGGGTGCTTATTTTCATGGATTTTGTAGGTACAGAAAAATCACAAATTTTATATATGCTTAACAAAATACAAATTTTAATAAGGAATGTATGCAGACTTTGTCAAAACCAAGAATTTAAATATCCACAAATATGCAAGTTTTCCTTAATCCATAAAAATTGGTACCCACGAAAATGAATAATTCCACAGTATTCAAAAATTGACAATTTTTACTGAATCCACAACAATTTGATATTCAAAAATCCACAGTAGTAACCATGGTAACATCTCCTCTTTTTTTTGATTTTCTCATTGGATTACTGTGTTATTGAATTTAGCCCCCTGACCCCTTACACCACTAGTAAAAACCCAAAAGAAAGCTTGTTTCAGATATAGAAATACAGGTGTTACCTTTTTCAGGTATAGAAATACATGTGTTACCTTTTTCAGGTATAGAAATACATGTGTTACCCTTTTCAGGTATAGAAATACATGTGTTACTTTTTTCAGGTATAGAAATACATGTGTTACCTTTTTCAGGTATAGAAATACATGTGTTACCTTTTTCAGGTATAGAAATACATGTGTTACCTTTTTCAGGTATAGAAATACATGTGTTACCTTTTTCAGGTATAGAAATACATGTGTTACCTTTTTCAGGTATAGAAATACATGTGTTACCTTTTTCAGTTATAGAAATACATGTGTTACCTTTTAACCTTTTTCATTTATAGATAAACATGTGACTGTGGTTTTGTTTGTCATGGTGTATTTGTCTTTTAAATGTTTAATTTGTTTTGACTCTTGATGTTTTATCTTGATATTATTATGTCTCACATCTTTGACAAATTTAAATCTTTTTTGTAACAAACAGAAATTGAAGATTTTAACAGTTTATTTTTCTTTTTTTAAGATTTAAATGTCTGATGATCAATCAGTTTCTATTGAACAATTAAACCCTAACAATTAAATTTTTTAGCGTCATCCTTGAAATTTACCACAGACATGCGAAATGGACATTTAATCTTGTCAACTAGGTTAAAAATTGTAACACCTGTGAAATTGATGCTTAGTATATATTTCTTTAAAGTAAAGGTTTTTGTAGTAAAATTTAAAATAGTAGTTTGATTTTGTATTTTAACCTGTGATTTAATGACAAAGAATAGTGCTATGTTTGTAATCAATTCGTTTTATCTGTTTATCAACATTTTGACTTCTTTTACAATTAGAGATGTTTTGAATTTTTGTTTAGCTCAAGGGTGATTTTCATACATTAAAGACAATATTATTGCAAGAAAAATATAAAAATTTAGAAATAAAATTATTTCTTTCAATTTTATTCATGATTGCTCTAATTTTATAAATTAAGCTAAAAAAACATTTTTTTTTATACAAAATAAATTTTGGAATTTAACTTTTTCCCTTGTAATGCCTCTTATTGTTAATTTCTGTTATTTCTTGAGAATTCAAATTTAAAGTGTTAAAAATGTGTAAACAATTTAAATTTGAAAATTATAGACGCACATAATATGGAGGCTAAAATTTTAGAATGGCTTAAAAGTGAGTTTATCCTTAAATTTATATATGTAAAAAGTTTCTTCTTTTAAATTGCAAGTTTGTTTGTAAACATGCTATATGGAAAAAAACCACTAAAATTTATTTTGAAACTTGCTTTACCAAATTGTAGAAATGTAATAGAAAAAGATGCATTTGAGTTTTAGAAACAGAAAATCATCATACTTTTTTTTAAGAATAAACAATAACAGTGTCAGAAAAATTCCCTATACAGAAGAGGTTATTATGTCTTGGATGTGATGTTTTCTTGAGTTATATTTGCAGTAGGGTCTGTTCTCTTTGTTTTTCTATCTTGTCTATTCACATGATTCGGTAGCTAACATACCATATGATGTATTTTTCTCTAACTTTTCGGCTATTTTCACATTTCTTGATCGGAGTGAGAAAAATAATTCTCCTCACTAGTGAAATATCTGTTCTTGGCAAATAATTGGTTGAAACTTACATATAATGTCAAATTACCTTTGGTTTCTTCTGAATTTCTTATTGTGATGTCATTAAAAAAGGCGACAATGTCTGATGTCATTACATATAAAGAACACAGTTTTTGCAAATCTTTGAAAAGGAAGGAAAAAAATCATCAGAGAAACAGATTCTACCGCTATGATCGACTCTTGTATTATGATATTATCAACTCTCATCAGTAAAATTTTACTTCGGCAAGCCTTTCATTTTGAATAATAAAAATTGTCTCTAGCTGAGAAATGTCGTAACTCAATTCTTGCAATGTCAGAATCAATATGTAACTCATGATGTGTTAAAACAGTTCTTATAGTTTGTATATCTTTAATTTACCTGAGGTAACTTCAGAAGAACGATAAAACATGAAATGTTTTGATCAAGATTTCCTGTTCTTTATTTTTAGGTTTTATGGGAACTAACACGTCCATGGAGATGGAGGCCGTATACCATCAGGCTTTACAGGAGACTGGCCACACAAATGAAAGCCAGCCATTTGACAGCTCATATCAGGGAAATAAGAGCAATAATTCTCAACTTGTACACAAAATACTCAGTGAGCAGCCTAGAACAAAATCTGGTAAGTTCTGGAGTGACACCAGTGTCATGGTCAAAACCAGTAACTAGATCAAAATCTGGTTAGTACTCAAATGACACCAGTGTCATGGTCAAAACCAGTAACTAGAACAAAATCTGGTAAGTTCTCAAGTGATACCAGTGTCATGGTCAAAACCAGTAACTAGAAACTAGAACAAAATTTGGTAAGTTCTCAAGTGATACCAGTGGCATGGTAAAAACCAGTAACTAGAACAAAATCTGGTTATTTCTCAAGTGATATCAGTGTCATGGTCAAAACCAGTAACTAGATCAAAATCTGGTTATTTCTAAAGTGATACCAGTGTCATCATGGTCATGGTCAAAACCAGTAACTAGAACAAAATCTGGTAAGATTCATGTGTTACCAGTGTCATAGTCAAAACAAGTAACTAGAACAAAGGAGAAGGTCCGGTAAGACCCTTATTTGGTTCCAAAATATAGCAGTTTTACAAAATTGTTAAAATGTAAACTTCTAGTTATCTATTGGAAAGAAGAATGGTTCTGCTACATAAATATGTGCTGTTTTTGACAATACAATGCACATATATCAGGTACTAGCATCATAAAGTCATGCTAAATTACTGAAATCTTACAATTTTAGCATTTTAGTTCAATTTTTGACGGTTTTCGTCTTAAAAGAAAGTGGCCGCATTTGTGTTTATTCATAATATTGAAATGCAAGTTGTATTTGATGATAATACATAACATATCATGTCTTCTTTGACTATTAATGACGTTAAAATACTAAATCCCTGTGATGCGTTTTAGTCGATTTTAGTCTCTGATGCATGATTTTTTACTATTAATTGGTTTTGGCTTTTAACTAGCTGTCAGTAACTGCGAGTACTCTCAAATCGTATTTTCTTGTTAATTCGACCTGTTGATACTGTTTATAATGCTTTTTTCTCATTTTTTATTTATATGGATCTTGGCTGTATACCAGCTTTGATTATTTGTAATATCTTCAATTTTTCACTTATTCTTACAACATTTGTATAAACTTCAAGATTATAAAAAACCGGTTTTTTTCTAAAGTGAACATTGATTGGTTAAATATTTCTCAGTGTGTTTGAATTTGTTTGTTAGCCTTTTGGTCATGAATGTTTGTCTCTAATATTTAATTAACTGTGCATTTGTATTCAGATATCGCAGATCAAATTTATTCGTTCATTGTGTAATCATACGTTTTTTGATTGAGTTAAGTCTGCCAATTGATATTTTATCGTATGTTTTTCTATGTTGTGATGTTATGCTATTGTTTCAGAAAAAGGGAGAAGGTTTGGGCCCATTAAAACGTTTAATCCCGCTGCAAATGTTTGCACCTGTCCTAAGTCAGGAATCTGATGTACAGTAGTTGTCGTTTGTTTATGTAATATACTAGAGCACACCCGTGATATCGCTGGTCCGTGACTGAATTAAAGTATATTACTATGCGCAAGCCTTATTTTAGTATTAGTATTGTCATCTGATAAAGTCGTGCCAATTTTAAGATACACAGTTTTCTCTGCTTTCAAATCTTTCTGTTTGAACCCGTCGAACTGGAACTTATCAGTTATTGGTAATATTAATTATTTGGAAACGTGACAAAAGGTCCTGGAATGGGGTATTTTTTAATCAACAGATTTGTCCTAATTTAGTTATAAATAAAGTTGAATTCTTTGATTCGCTGTTTAACGTCATACCTGCTGACAAATTGAAAACTGTACCTATACGCCAGATTTTTAGTATTCGTATTGTTAACCTCTTAGAAAGTCTTGCTGATTAAAATACTACAATAGGTAACAATTTGACAATTTAGTAGTGTCAACCCTGTTATTATGACCCGTGTTTATAGCATATTAATCCTGAATACACCGTTTGGTGGTGCGCCTGTCAGATGCGGAACGTACAGATAAGGTAATAGGTAACAGGCGACTATACTATTGGTATCGGTATCGGACTCGACCCGGAACTTCTTAATTATTGGCAATATTAATTACGTGGAAAATAAAAGGACCTGGAGTGATGTAATTTTTAATCTACACCTTTGTACTATATTAGTGATATATAAAGTTGAATTCTTTGATTCGTCGTTTTTACGTGATGACGGCTGAAAAAATGGACTTCGTAATTTTAGTATTATAGATACGTGTTTCTCGTTTCTCGTTTTGTTTATATAGATTAGACCGTTGGTTTTCCCGTTTGAATGGTTTTACACTAGTAATTTTGGGGCCCTTTATAGCTTGTTGTTCGGTGTGAGCCAAGGCTCCGTGTTGAAGGCCGTACTTTAACCTATATAATGGTTTAATTTTTAAATTGTTATTTAGATGGAGAGTTGTCTCATTGGCACTCACACCACATCTTCCTATATCTATATAAAGAGGATGAACACTGATGCGGCCACTTTCATTTTTGACAAAAACGATCTGAAAATTGACTTTTTTTGGCATATTTGATAGATTTTCCATATTTAAGCTAGAATCGGAGCCTTTTTATGACAAAATCAGTTAAAATCTTTCACAGAAAATAATTGAATCAATTGAAATTGACACTTAAGTGTTTAAAAAGTGTTCAAAATCTTTCGTCAGATGAACCTCAAATTTGAGGCCAAAATCAGCCCTTACCGGACCTACTCCTTTTGGTAAATTATAAAGTGACACCAGTGTCATGGTCATAACCAGTAACTAGAACAAAATCTGGTATGTTCTACCTGACACCTAAGTTCAAAAGGACCTTTAGGTGCATCCATCTGTCATTCCATCCATAAGGCTGGAAAATCAGTATTCCACACTATTTTTCTTCATGCATGAAGATATTGATTAAATATTTGGTGTATTGTTTAATCATAAGTTATTTTTTTGTTTCTGTCTGATGATTTTGTGCAGAGTTATGACCCTTGGATTTAAAATAAATCACTTAATTCATTAGTTCTCAACACCTTTTTCTTCATACTTGAAGATATTGACTTGATATTTGTTATATAATTTACACCATGACAAATTATAGATCAAATTGCGATTTTGTTCCAATACAATGAAGTTTAACAGTTAGGGGACTAATTAGTACCATGCAGTTCTCACAGAATGGTTGTTCATACATTATTTTATGGATTTTTTTTAGGTAAGGAGAGAACAGTTGAAGAAGTATTACAAGAAATGGAAGAGTTGGACAGGGAGTCAAAGAAAAGAAAAGATATAGCTGTGGAATTGTTAGAAGACAGAAGAAAACAGCCATATAGTCCAAATGGTAGAATATAGGTCTAAAAGGCCATTGTCACATAGTTCTAAAGATAAAATATAGGGTTTCCTAAATACCATTATGCAGTCCCATATATCATACATACATACCCTTATAACAATAAATAATCTTTCTTGACAATCTCATTCCTACTGGACTACCTCCGCCAACAAAAACTGACTGCCACTAAATAGCACAATAGTGTTGAAAGTGACGTAAAAAAACGATCATTCAATCTATCAATCTAGAGAGAGTCTAAGAAACATATATAAGACATGCTGTGTGTGTGTTGTCATCACTCAATCCACAAAAATTGGTATCAATGAAAATAAATGAATCAATACTATAGTACCGTCTTTTGGTATGTATAACGCGCATATTTATACCCTAGGTCATGTTTCTTGTAAAAGGGGTGCGTGTTATACATGACTACAAACAATTTCTTAGTCTTTTTTTTCAGGTCCAAACTCCGACAAAGAAATTTCCAAGTGAAGTGAAGAGTACGGAATATTTTTGCTAAAACCTCGATTGTTTTTATGTTTTACATGTTATAATTGTAATATTTATCGTATTGTTCTTGATTTGTTACCTTTTATTCAAATAAAATACATTTAATACCTTTGTTGTTACGTTTATTGTGTAAATTTGTCCATCTGTTTTGCAATTCCGGAAATTTACCAAGTCTTAATAAAGACAAAATAAAGCTTTTGCTGTCGATTAAATTAGCTTCTGTGTTCCTTGTTGTCATAACTTACTGTTTTTGTATGTGTTTATCATAGAGAGTTGAAGAAAAGTGTATGAAATTTGAATAAACCACGCTTGTTTTGAAAAGATAAACCGCCATTTTTTCTAATGTATTGATCAGGTGATCGCAAGTCATGTGGGTCAGTCATGTGACTTAATATTGTAAAGTGATGATTTACTCTATGAAAAATTTATTAGGAAAAATACGTTTTTACTTTGTAACTTTTCAACTTTTAAACAACTGTTTAAAACCATTCAAGAAATTATGATTGAAAACATGATAATCCCATAATTGTAACCTGAACGAATTTAATTAGGAACAAGGTCAACCTGTCACTGATTTGTTTTGACATCAATTAGACCTGTTGATTGAGGTGTGATAATCCGGATAAACAGATAGAATCATCAAACAAAAAATAAAAACAATGAGATTTTAACAATTTATTACAGCACTAATGACATTAATTATAATTATTGTTCTGATTTGTAATTATTTTATTGTTTGAATCAGAACAATAATTTGGACATTTAATCTTGTCCTTGATAGTCAAACAATTTATTAAATTTGGAGTAAAATATTTATCTCAATCTAATAAAATTCTTATTCATTAGTTAGAATACTTCCAATTTCATATTAATTACGTATTCTGTACGGAATTCTCCGACATTGGTGTCCATTTAAAAAACTTCCTGTTTACCGATAAACTTCCTGTTTGCCGATTTTGGAGCTGTAACTTTTCCGAAAATGTCTAGGAGTATTATATGACCAATAAACTTTTTTTCTCTCGTTTCTTGAACCACAAAGGGGGTGCGCACTATACACAAATGCGCACTATACACACCAAAAGACGGTAACTTGTCTTATTCAATATCAGTTTTAAAACTGGTTTCCTTACATGATTATGGAGAATACAGGTTCTAAAGGGGAAATGAAAACCTGATATACTCCTACACAAAAGAACCATTTATCCTTCCATTCATGTATGCATTTAATATATATATTTTTTTCTATTTAGGTCCAGCCAAAGAGATGGAAGAGATCAGAGGATATGACCTATCCCCAGTCCATCAGGATTCCCCCAGGGGTGGGTTTGACAACTCCCACACAGAGGACACAGAGATGTACCAGCCTGTCACTCAAGTTGTAAGTTTCCTATAGAAATCATTTGGATATCTGCTTTATAAACATTTTATTAAGATGGTTTATCTATTTCATATCTTCCTATACAGAATGTACAAACTTTCAATCTATACCTTTTTTTATAAATATCACTTTACACCTTTAAAAAAATAAGTTGGTTTACACATTAACTACCATGAGTCGACCATTCTTTTATTACAAATAGATAAGAAACAAGGTTGGTAACACCAAGCCTTCAACAGTGCACATGAAAATTGTCTCAGTATCTCTTATTATGAAATATATATAGATTCAACAGTTATTAAAAAAATACAAATGTTAAACAATTGCAACAAAAATATCAGAATACAAATAACAAAACTGATAAGAACAGTTCCATAACCAAACAGATATGGAATTTTTCCTAACATGTTAGTTTGTAAATTTCTGTCGACTTTTTTTACCTGCATGTACATACTGAAACTTCCTTAAATGTATAGTTCTTTCTGTCATTTTGCTGGGTATGTTCTATTAGCAAATCATCTATAGTTATACATTGAATGTTCTTAAAATCTTTGAACTGAATATTTAACTCTTATGTTAATCTGTGCATATTTTTGTTTTGATGAAGACTGGCCGTTCATCTAAAAGGGTAAGTTGTGGTTTGTATGTAAAGGGGAGATTACTCATATTTATGCAAAGAAGTGTTGTGCATAGGTTTGTGCAGTGTTGTTTGCTATTATCCTGATACATTTACCATCATATATCTTGTCTTATAGATAACTACTGTGGATTCATTTAATAGTGGGTACCAATCTTCTTGCATTAAAGAAAACTTGAAAATTCATGGATATTTATTTTCATGGTTTAGCCGAAGTCTGCATACAAGACTATATGAAAGTTGTCATTCCTTGAACATTTAATTTCGTGGTTCAACTGTACCAAAAAAATCCACAAAAAATGGTATCCAACTAATAATAATTAATCCACAGTTCATTTTATTAAAGTCTGAAGGATAAGGCTAGATTTAATTGCATGAAAGGAAGTGAAAGATAGAAGTTAGAAAATTTTATATTCCCATATTATTTTTTTATTCATTAACATATATTTTGAAAACAAATTAAAAACAATCTTGATCAACAGATAGTAAAGAACTTTTGAATAAATTTTAAAATTGGAAGACTCTTCAAATCTGACAGTTAAATTAATTTTGATTTTTGATTAATAACCAGTTACCTTGAGCATGTTGAGTTACTGTAGAAAATGTTTTAAACTATTTTACTATTAGTAATTAGAATATTATAATGTCACATCATAGCACTTTATTCGTTTAAAAAGTAATTAAATATCTGATAGCTGGTCACTAAGGACAGCATAATCTACTGACCCTTCAGGAGCACTTGTCAGGGTTAACCATTGGAATTTTGCTGTTTTCTTGATCAATTTTCAGTTTTTTGTGTAGTGTTTGGTGGCCTGTTGTTTGTCTCTCCTAATTTTTTTTTTTGAAACATAAATTTGAAACAAAAATATTTGCAATTAAAAGAGAATAAGTAATATAACGATAAGAACTCCCAATGTTTGTTATACAATATTTCTGAAGTGCTGTTTGAGCTGAATTATGTAAATGAAGGGAATGCAATAACCTTTAATATTTGACCTTCCCTTGAAATTATAATTACATTGGTACATGTATATACATAAAAATGATTGTTAATAGACTGAAATGATATGAACTACTCCACACATTATTAAAAGGTTAGTGCCCTTATTATTGTTCAGTGCATTTGGGTGAAACTTATAATTACCTGTGAAAAAAATGATTGAATTTCTGTATTGTAATTGATCTACAGATTTTCTGTTGTTTTGTTTATTTAAAACCATCAAATCACCAATTGATGCAGTCAACCCTTCAAAATTAATCAAATCCATCATCATCATCATCACCATCAACTTTGAACTATAACATTTTAATGACCTTTACATAATTAATTACCTTAATCCTTCAGCATGTTAATGTTACACAATTGTATAAAAGTCTTGATTTCTTTTATGTGAAGTAACTTTTTTCCTGGGAACAAACATTACTTAATATGTTATGTTTTTGTCAACTTATATTTTGTTTTCACTTCAAATATTTTAAATTGTAAAGATATATTGTGTTGTTTTAAAAAGTATATGAAGATTTAAAATATTTTAAAGCATACATTTAAAGAGCTACATAAAGATTCTATAATTTGCCGCTGACACAGGTAGGTATACACTTTAAAAGAAAAAAAAAGGAGAAAAAAATTGTGACGAAGCAATTTAATTGAAATATAATTAATTCAAATTTCATCAAATTCCAGTCTGTATCAGACAGGGGAAGGTCAAAAAGAAAAGAGACAAAAGAAAGGAAGAAAGGAAAAGATGACTCAAAGGAAAGAACAAAGAAAGGATCACCACAAAGAAGGAAGAAATCACCCAGTATATCTCCTAGGAGAAGTATGTCAGCTTCTATGTCACCAAGGCGATGGGCACCATCAGGGGCAATAACTGATAGGTCACACTCACCTGTTAAACCTAGTAAGCTGTTTGTAACTTGCCTACACAACTATGTATATATTCATTAATCAAGTTGCTAAATATATAAAGCTCAATAATGTATCTAGATTTCTTAAATAAATAAACAAAATCAAGAATGGAATGTAATTCTAAGTGACTTCCTGTCAGATAAAAAAAACAACATGCTCAATCCATAGAAAATATCTTTTCTTCAATATTCAAGAATTTTCATCAACTTTACTAATTTTTTTTGACATTGTAAATTTAAGCTTAAGATTTGAAAGTTTTGTGTGTTGTAAAAGTGTTTTCAAAATATCCCATTTTTAGTATGAGATAATCTTACTTTTTATATGCTTACAAAAAAGTAAAATGTGCTTTAGGTGGAACACTGAATCCCAAGTTTGCTCACGTTAAGAGTTCAGGATATGGGACATCATATTCTCCATCTAAAAATATGACAATGAAAGAGAGGCCAAGTAGTTCCAAAGAGAGGCTAGAAGATAATGATAGACAGAAAAGGAGATACGACAGAAAACTTGACATTACTGACAGACATGATGAGAGGGCTGGTATCCTGGACAGGAAAGCAGTCACTGATGTTTGGTCCCCTGTTGATGTGGCTAAACAAAAGATCAAAGGTAACAGTATTGTATTTTAATTGAGTTAACAAAGCGACGCGCAGCAGATCATTGTGACACTAAAAATCAAGTTTTTCAAAGGCCAAGCTCAAAATAGAATACAGTTATCTCCATTCTAATGCAACAATAAATTCCATTTAATGAATGTTTTAGCTTAAAATGTCATAAATGAAAAATTCTGCGAAACTGTTGTCTTTGGTATCCAAACAATGTGAGGTCATATGTGTACTCCTGATATAAAAAATACACTAGACGTATTTACACAAATACCCCTCCTAAAAATTTTAATGCTAGAAGAAATCTTCTTTATTTCAGGAACAGAGAGTCCTACAAACAAGAAACAGAAATACATAGACCCAGGAATGGAATCCCAGCTCAATGCTTCAGTCGATGCCTTTGCTAACTATATAAAAGAACATTTTACTGACAGAAATATTCCTGAGGTAAGTTTTTAACTAATTTTTAAGTGTAAAAATCTGATTAGTATTTTTATTTGCTGGTAGTAGGGTGGATGGGCTGCTTCAGTTGTTTCTGCATTGGTCAAAATTGAAAAACTAGGTAAAAATGAGCATGTCCACATAACAATTCATAGAAAACTTCAGACTTAGCAATATAAATCCCAGAAAAACTGAAGATGATATCAGGTGGTCTGCTTTGAACTATGCATTATAATCTGCTGTGTAACAGTTTGTAGAAAAACCTGTCACCCTATCTGGACATCTGTTCAAATGGTTATCCAAATTTATTACATTGGTTGAAATGAATTACATTGATTTCCCAGTTAAATAAAAACCGATAATTTAACATTTGAAATAAACATGGTTATTTCTCTCTCTGACGTCGTACAACAATAGGCGTTGTCAAGACGTCGATAACAGCGGATCAAAACAAATTGTGAATGCGTAGAAAAAAGATATAGTTCTTACATGTTTTACATTAATTTCTTAAAAGCCATTTGCCAATGTAATAAAAAGAATAACTAATTAAAGAATTCAAATATCGAAAAATATGCAACTCGTGATCGAACAACACTGATAATTAACTCATGCGCTATGCGCATTCGTGAATTAATGTGTTGTTCGGTCACTCATTGAATATTTTTCTCTATTTGAATTGTTCAATTAGTTATTCTATAATTATTGGCTTGCAGAGAAGCAATAAATGAGAAATGCTGTTAAAGTGTATAATTTTGTTTTAGGCCAAATACTCTTTGGATGAGCCATCAATAGCAGCCAGTTGGAAGGGAGACAAATCTGTTGGAATAGACGATGATGTTGGAAGATTGAAGGCATCTTTGGAGGAGGAGAAAAGGTTGCATAGAAAGACAAAAGGTAGGTTACAGATTAACTTAAATGTAATAAGGGGTTTTACTTAAATTGGTGTATCTGGGTTTGAAAGAAATTTCAATTTTATGAAGAGTTTTTTATGTGACTGCTTCTGGTAGAGGAGGAGTGTGTTAAAGGTTATGATTGTTATAGTATTTTTTTTATGGCATTACTCAAGTTGAAAAAACATGTTTTAAATACTGTTGTGCATTATTTTTATTTTATGAAAAAAATACATAAAGATTTGGCATAAATTAACACTCACAAATAAAAATTTGGTTTTTATGAAAAAAATACATAAAGATTTGGCATAAATTAACACTCACAAATAAAAATTTGGTTTCATTTTTTGAAGGCATCGTTTCCTGAAACAGTCAAAGTTTAAAATTGCGATAAAAAATGAGCGCAAAATGTCAGAATTTCAAGAAATTCATATCACATTATAAATATAGTTTTCGATGTAATTGTTAAGAAAGTAAAGGATTATCAGACTATGAGATTAAAATGTCTATAACAATATTGTAAATAAATATATATAAGAAGATGTGGTTTGAGTGCCAATGAGACAACTCTCCATCCAAGTCATAATTTGTAAAAGTAAACCATTATAGATCAAAGTAAATTTATTTTTAGATTAAACACATTCAGGCTGAAAAAAGTTTGAAATGGTGTTGGTGTAATGCCAGTTATATTATAATTTTATTTTCAGGTACCTTAAGTTTGACTCAATTTTGGTGTTACTCTATATTTATATAACCTTGTTCATATAAAAACAGTGGAACTGTACCTCCTCAGTCAAATAGATAGATAAGAAAGAAAATATATATTACCATTTTATGTACATATAATTGATTGTAATGATTACTGTTTGTTTGTTCTTTGTGTATGTGTTGATGACAATCCAGATTTTGGATTTTTATATCAATAAAATCTTATCTTATCTTATCTTATCTTATAAAAACAGTTGGACATGATTTTGGTGTTATACTAGTAACATTATGATTTTATTTTTAGATGACCTCGTCCAAGTAGAAAAAGAATATGGCAGTATGATTGAAATGCAGAAACAAGAATTTGAGGAACAAATATTTAAACTTAAACAAGAAATATTTGTTCTGCAGGCAAAGGTAAAAATATCAAAATCAAAACTAAGATTTTGATCAAAATATTTTATTTAGTTCAGATTGTCTGTGAAATTACATGATTTCATAAGAACTGTGGATAGTAAGGCTGATTTCAATATGGAGATGTCAGTAAATGTTTATGCATGAAATAACTACACAGCAACATAAAAAAACATAAAGAGGTCAACATACCTTCTTCAACAACACACAGGTTGTATAAAAAGACCAATTAAATTTAGAATGAAAATGGGGAATGTGTCAAAGAGACAACAACGTGACCAAAGAGCAGATAAAAACTGAAGATCACTGAAGGCTACCAATGGGTCTTCAATGCATCCAGAAAATCCCATACCCAGAAGCGTGCTTTAGCTTGCCTTAAACAAAAATGTATACTAGTTCAGTGATAATGGACAACATACTCAACTACTAAATATATAAAAGAAACTAAAATTGAAAATCATACAAGACTAACAAAGCTCCTGACTTGGGACAGGCACAAAAATGTGGCAGGATTAAACATGTTTTTTGAGATCTCCCCCTCCCCATACCTCTAGCCAATGTAGAAAACACATAGCAATACGCACAGTAAAACTAAGTTTAACAGAAGTCAGAGTATGATGTCAGAATAGGTTACAAAAGAAACTAAACAAAATGACAATGATACATAAATTAACAAAGGACTACTAGCAGTCAATGACATGCCAGCTCCAGACCTCAATTAAACTCTTTAAAAGATTATGTCTTCATCATATGAAAATAAAGCACAACCCCTCCTGTTAGTGGTTTAATATTATACCATCATAAAATATATGAGAAGAACATAACCTGTAACATTGTTTTTTCTTCCTCATACAGGTACCTGAGGATGAGACTGAAATAAGAAAGAAAATGGTAGAAGGTTTAACAGATGGAGCCAGTAAAGGACAGGTTGAACGGTTTGAGAAGGAGCTCAAGGAACAAGAAACATTGTTGGAAGGATACCAGCAGGAAAACAAAAAACTGTATCAACAATTAAAGACGTCACAAAAACAGTCGAAACAGGCAGAGGAAAGAATGTTTAAAGAAAACCAAAAGATGGCGACAGAAGTGGCAAATCTGAGGTATGTGCTTGTTATAATTATATAGGAGATTTGTTTGGGTTTTTTATAGTGGCACTAAAATTGTTATGATGCCATTATAACAATGATTTAAAAAAAAAAACATTTTGTAATGTCTCCAAATTATTCAAATTATTTACCTTTCAGAAATATACATTAAAATGTCCCCGGCATAGTTCAAAGAACTAAGCTACATACCAATATGGAATAACCTTGCTCACAATTACAATTACAAATGCAAATGCAAGATTATACTTCCATAAAGAAAGTGAGAAACTAAAATTTCATTACAAAAAAAAAGGAGACAATTTTTAAAAATAGGGGATTTTAAGTAATCACCCTTGAAATGTCTGAGTTTTCACAGTTTTGGGTATTTTTCTTTGAAAATGATATTTGCAAGATGAACATGATTTGCACCTGTCCTAAGTCAGGAATCTGATGTACAGTAGTTGTCGTTTGTTTATGTAATATATACGTGTTTCTCGTTTTGTTTATATAGATTAGACCGTTGGTTTTCCCGTTTGAATGGTTTTACACTAGTAATTTTGGGGCCCTTTATAGCTTGTTGTTCGGTGTGAGCCAAGGCTCCGTGTTGAAGGCCGTACTTTAACCTATAATGGTTTACTTTTTAAATTGTTATTTGTATGGAGAGTTGTCTCATTGGCACTCACACCACATCTTCCTATATCTATGAGAATTGCTGAAAAGTTCCAATGGATAAGATCCATCTATCCTGAAAATAAAAAAAAAAAACATATTCTGGAATCATCTCCCCTGATAAATTAATAGATATGATATAAGGGTAATACATGGTGATATCAAAATAAGAAGATGTGGTATGATTGCAAATGAAACAACTCTCCACATGAGACCAAATGACACAGAAATTAACAACTATAGGTCACTGTTTGGCAGTCAACAATGAGTAAAAGCTACTTGTTACCAAGTCAGGAATATGTGTTGACCATTCGTTTGATGTGTTTTATCATTTGATTTTGCCATTTGATTAGGGTCTTTCCATTTTGAATTTTCCTTCGAGTTCAGTATTTTTATGATTTTACTTTTTAAACAATATTTTTATTGTTAAATTAATTTTTACATATTTTATTTCTTCTTTAAATCATAAAATTCAATACATGTTTCTCTATTCAGGACTCTACTTGAAAGACAAGAAGTGGCATACAAGAACAAAGGTGTGATCACCAGCTTACCAGTACAGCAGAACATAGCAGCAGGGAATACAGAAGGAGGGGCAGTACTGGGGGCAGGGAAAATAGCGATATTAGAGGCAGAGTTTAAAGAGGCCAAGGTTAGTATAACAAAACATAGCGGCAGGGAATACAGGAGGGGCAGTACTGGGGGCAGGGAAAATAGCGATATTAGAGGCAGAGTTTAAAGAGGCCAAGGTTAGTATAACAAAACATAGCGGCAGGGAATACAGGAGGGGCAGTACTGGGGGCAGGGAAAATAGCGATATTAGAGGCAGAGTTTAAAGAGGCCAAGGTTAGTATAACAAAACATAGCGGCAGGGAATACAGGAGGGGCAGTACTGGGGGCAGGGAAAATAGCGATATTAGAGGCAGAGTTTAAAGAGGCCAAGGTTAGTATAACAAAACATAGCGGCAGGGAATACAGGAGGGGCAGTACTGGGGGCAGGGAAAATAGCTATATTAGAGGCAGAGTTTAAAGAGGCCAAGGTTAGTATAACAAAACATAGCGGCAGGGAATACAGGAGGGGCAGTACTGGGGGCAGGGAAAATAGCGATATTAGAGGCAGAGTTTAAAGAGGCCAAGGTTAGTATAACAAAACATAGCGGCAGGGAATACAGGAGGGGCAGTACTGGGGGCAGGGAAAATAGCGATATTAGAGGCAGAGTTTAAAGAGGCCAAGGTTAGTATAACAAAACATAGCGGCAGGGAATACAGGAGGGGCAGTACTGGGGGCAGGGAAAATAGCGATATTAGAGGCAGAGTTTAAAGAGGCCAAGGTTAGTATAACAAAACATAGCGGCAGGGAATACAGAAGGAGGGTCAGTACTGGGGGCAGGGAAAATAGCTATATTAGAGGCTGAGTTCAAAGAAGCCAAGGTTAGTATAACATGATATATCCACTGAATACTATACAGGCAAATCCCAAAACATGGTTATGTTAAAGGCAGAAGACAATAAAAGGTATATGAAAATTCAAAAGTGGACAACACCAAGGCATCTGAAGACTTAAATAACGAGAACATCATTTAACATGGGGAATCACAGGTGGTCTGGAAAGATATATGAATTGTGCTCCACAAGTAGCAGTTATAAAAAGTACTTCAGATATAATAGAATAGGGGTAGGATTTGAACTTTAAATAAACAAAAAAAATAAGTGTATAACAAAACTGGTAACGGAGAATTTGTTCATATTAAAGGCAAGGGATAAAACCTATAGACAAATTAAATGTCTAGATAATATATCATGCTCTTAATTGTCAGAGTCTATACAAATTGTGAAAACATTTCACTATTTAAGATATGTATGAAATTAATGGGGAAATTATCTGCTGTATACTAATAGATACTTTTGATTGATTTATACCAGTTAAATGCCACAATGACACATGTCAGGGGCGTAGCTAGAATGAAACGATGTGCAAGCAACCACTGCCGATCGAAGCGAGGCGAAAAAAATTTGGGACCCTTTTATGCAGAAAAATGGTTTTTTTTCGGATTTCGGTCATAGGACGGTTAAAAGAGGAGCTACATATAGATAGGACTTATAAATAATTTATGAATGTTAAACTATTAATAAATCTTCTAAATAGAGTAAATCATGGTCATTTGAATACATAAACAACACATTTTTGTGATACTGAATTTACTCAAAATTGACAAAAATTTGCTCTTCAGGTGTAGGCAGAAATGAACTTCTCTATTACTTTGTCAATATTCACACTGACTTCCCGATGAATATGCAGTAATGCTAGCGATGATAACCTGTCGTTGTTCATTGTTGATCGTACATTTGTTTTCAACAGACGTAGTACCTTGACATAGAATAAGATACTCCACGGTAGCACTCGCGAGATGTTATAAACCAGCGTACGTGTTCGCCATCGAGCGACATCCCAATTGAATTCGTCAAAATTACATGCCAGGTCAGTCTCGTATTTCTCAGACAAAGTTTAGATTTCTTCGTTTGTTATATTTCCAACAACACAAGGAAGCAGATACGGCGCAAAGAAGCGATTTTCTAATAATACCAGACGCGACTCCACTCTCCAGTTCCATTATCATTTGGACTATGAACGCAAAATATAATGAGACTTTCCAATACTGTTTGGCGTGTTTGCAGAGTGATTGGCTCTGGTAGTGTGACAAACATGCATCGGGTTCTGATAAATCAAATGCCGATTGGTTCATCTCATTCCAAACAGATAAACCGTACTCAGTAAAATGTGCTCCGAAATGTGTTATAGTTGTCTCAGACTGAGTATAACAAATTCCAATCTTGTAAAAGATACAAGTTACTGTACGAGTTTGTCATGATCTCTAATAAAACTTTTATTTTGAAACCAAATGCCGTTATTTAATGACATTTCATCAATTAAAAAAGTGACAAACGTGTTTCCTTTAAACATTTAATTTATTATAATTTTTTATTTTGCCATTTTTTTTTGCATGCCGAATCGATGTGCACGCAACTGCGTGTTAGCGTATAGGGAGCTACGCGCCTGCATGTTGGCTTTATAATTACATGTAAATTAATGATGATAAACTTTACAGAGACAAGAGGAAAATTCCAAAAGAGAATTATCAGTCCTCCAGAAAACTAAGGTGGAATTAGAACAACACATTGATCAGATTATTAAAGAAAAAGAACAACTGAGGAAAAAACTGGAGGAATCTAAAGGACTGAAGTCTGAGGAAGCTAAGGTATGACAGCAAACCAAAAATAAACAATAAGTAGATTAGATCAGTGGCAGATCCCAAACTTTTCATAAGGGAAGCCACTCTTGTCATGCTTCAATGATTCCCTATATAATCAACCAAATTTTTCCCACAAAAAGGGGGGCCAAATTCACATCTTCAGGACACCATACAGACTTTTAAAACAATCATTCATAGAACATTTGTGAACAAACATCTTTCTATACTCAGTAAGTCACACAAGATTTTATATTCCTACTAGAGACATTTTGTTGTTCCAAAATTCTAAGGAAGTACAGGGATCTCCATGGATGAAAATTGAACGATGGAGGAACTTTCACCATTACAAACCGTGTCTACGCCGTACAGTGTAGTGCGATCGGAAGTATTTTATCCCTCCATACAAGGAATGGTGAACATGCTAAATCATTGCTTATTTAAATTTTATTTATTTGAATTTTCATTATAGAATTAGAAGTATCATATTTTCATTTATTGCCGTTTTTAACCATTCAAATGCCAAGTCTTCATGGTCCCCCCTTAGTCGAGAATGACCAAAAGCTGTCATGAAGGTCCCCATGTAGATTTTTTGTATTTTTGGTAATTGTTATGGGGGTTAAAAATCGTATGATGTGGAGCTTATTTTTCTTGGACACTCTGAAATTCAGAACTCATTACCGGTATGGCTGATTTGCAGCAACAACAAAACGATTCGTACGGGTTATGTAAAAGGTCAAAGAGATTTGTAAAGCAAACATTGACAAATGAAAAGGTTTTTAATGACTTTATCTGGCAAATTGATGCTGTGCAACATGCATCTTTCGAGTCTGAATAGAAACCGGAAACGCGGATGTATCAATTTGATTGTAATATACGAAATGAATTCGGAATTACGATACGATATTCTTTACAGGAAATATTTAAGTTTTTACTTTTAAACTTTTAAAGTAATTCTAAATTATCGTTACAGCAGTACTCGAGTTACTTGCAATGAAATAATATTTACTGTTTTGAGTCTTATTTTGTACTTCTTAAAAAAGGGGGATGCTGATTGCTTAAGTCAAATTAAGCACGTGTTCGACTTGTTAAACTGTTTTCTTTGTAACTGGATTATTAATTAATTTATTTAATCTAAATTATCATAATAATTTGCTGAAACTTAGTTGATTAATTCGACAAATGGATCGTCTATCCTCAGATAGTATTCTCCTGTCTGGTTTGTTGATCTACCTGTACAAGCTCAGGTACAAGTGATTAGCGATCTTAATCCGGATATACCTCAGGCGTTAGAACTGTATTGGATTATAACATAAAAAGCCTAAGGGTTATGCAATTACATGCATTTGATTATAATTGATAAAAAAAATTGGCGTCGGGCTGCAAAAAACGATGAAATTTGAACGAAGGCGGAAGACAATTAACGATGGCACAAGACAATTTAAGATTGCGCAAGACAATTTAACTATGGCGCAAGTCATTTGACGATGGCGCAAGACATTTGAACGATGGCGGGGCGCCATCGTTAAACAGGCCATGGAGATCACTGAAGTAGAACTAGGATAACAGACTTAAGTATATTCTTATTCCTCGAATTAACACAGATTACCAAATTCTGTTTCACATAAATGCTTAGAAAGGATTGATGAAACCAAGGTTTTTACAAACACATAACTGCCTAAAGAGTTATCCCTTTACATGGTTTTGTAGGAAATAGAGGAAAAATATATAAAGGAGAATGAAAGAATCTCAAGGAAGCTGAAGTGGTATGCTGAAAATCAACAGATCCTCGACAAAGATGCTAAAATACTGAAAGATAAGGAGGAGGAAATATCTAAACTCAAAGTCAGAATAGAGGAGTTAAAATCTGAGGTATGTTGACATTTAATATCGTGTATCTATCTACAAATAACTATTAAACCTAATATTCAGGTACATGGTATAAAGCTTTAGTAAGATACCTATCATCCATTTTTTCCCCATTTTAGACAGGAAAGAAGAAAGAAGAAAATAAAACAAGAGCCAAGGAGAGAGCAAATGATGCCAAGAAAATTCAAGATTTGCAACGACAGGTAAGAAGACTAGATAGTAAACCATCTATAATAGGTTAAAGAAATAACAAAGGATTCCAAGAAAATTCAAATATCTATAAGTACAAAGCAAAGAAAAATGCATACAAATCTGAGAAAATCTGAAACAATAAATGAAAAACAACTATGACTGACCCCAATCAACAACAACCTCTAAAGAACAGAATCCTGACTTAGGTACAGGCACATACAGAATGTAGTGGGGTTAAACATTTTTCCACTCACACCTCACCCTAATCTAGGACAGTGGTGAGAGTCCAGTAATTCAAACTTGGTTTGGGAAAATTTGCTTATCTCAAATTTTAAAGCTTCTTTCAAAAACCAACAAACAAGACCTAATTATATATGGCTTACAGGCAGCTTGATATTTATCCCTCATTTGAGTAATAACAAAAACTTGTCAATAAATAGTAAATATATTACCGGTCTGACTTTGATGTCACTGGCCTTCTTTTCTCCCTGGATTATGAATTGTTCTTCTCAAATTGTCAAAATTAAAATACAAAATGATAATCTAATAATCAATTTTCATTGGTTGTAAATTTAGAATGATAATAATTTACACATGGGTTATCTTCTAATTAAATATAGGTTAAAGAGATGGAGCAGATTATCCGTCGACGACATCCAAACTCTCTGCCAGCTCTGATTATGACAGCGGCCATTGCTTCTGATGAGAAACCAGGGTCATTAGAAAGAACTCCTACTGTGATTGTTTTGGAAAATCAACTTAAGAAGTTAGAGGCTGAGCTGGAAACAAAAGACGAGGAGTCGGAGAGAATGTTGAGATCTGTAGAACAGAAATATCACACAGTCAAGGTAGTTTACTTGTTTATGATTTGAACATTATATCACAGTTAAATTTTAATTTTCTACTCTTTTGAGAGAGTTACGTTTAAAGGTATTTTTTTATGACCCCGCAATGAAGGTGCCATATAGTTTTACCCTTGCGGAAATTCCGTCATTCCGTCATTCCACAACATACCATTATACAGAGTTTTTTTCTAAAGGCCTTCAGATATTGGGCTGATTTTTGGTATGTGAGGTAACCATGATGAGATACAGGTCAAGTTTAAGTTTTGTTCCGCTTCGCTAATTTTTGCTGAAATTACAGGGTTTTGGACTTTGATAAATTGTTGAAAATAACAGTTATACAGACTTTTTTCTAAACAATTTCAGATATTGGGCTGATTTTTGGTATGTGAGTTACTCATAATGAGTTACAGATCAAGTTTAAGTTTTGTTCCTCTCCATTAATTTTTGCCAAAATTAAGGGTTTACAACTTTGAAAATTGTTGAAAATTACAGTTATACAAATGTACAGATTTTTTTCTATAGGTCTCCACATTCTGATCTGAGTTTTGTTAACAGTTAATTAATAATTATGAACATATCCATCTGAGACTACCATCATGTTTGTGTCCACATGTGTTATTGAAATTGCAGGTTTTTCAACTTTTTGGGACGAGGCCATTCGTGTCGCTTTGACACATCTAGTTCTTAAATAACTCTGGAAAAGTCTTTCAAATTGGTACTAAAATAATGGTTCTTGGCTCATAGCACTGACCAATAAAAGCAGTAGACTGTATTACTAGATTTATTTCACTTGACTTAAGAAATTAGCTTATTTAAGACCAGTTCATCTATAGACAGGAGTTTTGGGATAAACTCATCAATGAAGTGTTCAGTTATTCTTCCGATATCATACTCTCAGTCCTTTTGTATATGCTTTTGATGACACTGATAGCTAATAAGAATTCTATAATAATTATCATGGCAATCATCCTTATCACACACATCTTCAAATAGACTGTCCTTATGCAAATGTAATCTCTGCCCGATCAGTTTAATAACATTAATAATAGCTGTAATTATATTTCTGATCATGATTTATGTGGATTGGTGTTTTTATGATTCCAATCAATGGACTTTTGGTGTTAAATTCACAAAATATTAATGCCTTTAGTATTGATATGTGCAATGTATTCCATTAGGGGATGTTCAGGACATTTTATTATGCCTCATTTATGGGCATTATGTTTTGTGGTCTTTGCATTTGTTGGTTTGTCTGTTCGTCCGTTTGTCTGTTCGTCAGTTCGTCCCGCTTCAGGTTAAAGTTTTTGGTCGAAGTAGTTTTTGATGAAGTTGAAGTCCAATCAACTTGAAACTTGAATCTTTCTAATTGTAATGCCAAATTAAAGTTTTTACACCATTTTCACGGTCCATTGAACATAGAAAATGATAATGCAGATGTATCCGTGTACTTGGGACACATTCTTGTTTATCTCAAAAATAAGCCAGACACAAAAATTGCGACAATTACAGTATTTATTTTTGATGCAGTTACAATATGAAGACAGAATAAAAGATTTGGAGGCTCAGCTTCACCTCTACAAGAGACCTGATGATAACTCACTGAAGGAGTATGACCACCCACATACCAGTACCCTGGCTGTACAGAGAGAGTTAGACAGTGTCAGGGAAAGATATAAAAAACAAGTAGCAGAACTTCAGGCTGAAATAAATAACCTTAATAATGAACTAAATAAAACTAAAACATCACAAGAAGGTATCTATACTATTAAACGAGAAGACCTCATTTTGTGTGTCGCTTCTCTTCTTTCCACAATAAATTAATCAACACGCCTCTGTGTCCTATCTACAGTGCAAAGTCGCATTTGTCATCCATTTATATGATTATTCAGATTGAGTTATTTTAGGAGAAAAATGAGAAAAAAGGCATCTGGATATTGTCCCGTCATTGGACGAAATTATAAGTCAGATTAGACTTCTGGTTTGCGTTTTTTCTGTATACTTGGAACATACATATACTACGAATAAAGTATTTTCAGAATTTTTATCTGCTATCATTTTCAAGTTTACTATCCACCGCGGTCACAGAGTTTATTAAATAGAGAGGGTATGTATACTATATCAATGATCACCATGGATTGATTAGTAAACTTAGAATTGAAAGTAAATACGCTTTATTTATATAGTAATCATGCATGTTCATAATATACAGATAAGCGCTAAAATTATTCATGAGAACTTTTGATACCTTTTCTGAAATTCTCCAGTCATTAAATCTTTTACAGAATGCATTGATTAGCAAAAAAAAAAAGAAGATGTGGTATGATTGCCATGTTGAGACAACTCTCAACAAAAACCAACATGACACAGAAATTAACAACTATAGTTCACCGTACGGCCTTCAACAAAGAGCAAAGCCCATACATAGATAACAAATAATGAATCCACAGCAGTTTGTTTTTATCAACATTTCCGCAGTCAGGGCTTCAAAGAAATAAAAACTTAATATTGATTTGAGTAAAAGTAAAATGAAGTAAAAAATATATAATATGAATGTGGCAATATAGAATATATTTAAAATCATATCTTATTTTAGTATCACTGAAAAATGAACTGAAGATGTCTAAGGATCAAGAGGTAGATCTAAAGAACCAAGTTAAAGTCTTTCGTGCAGAGATTGAGAGTAAAAACCATGACCTTCAAATCTTACAGAAATCCATAGAGAGGCTGAGAAAAGAAAAACAGTTGTACCTTGTTAATGGTTTTACCAATGATACAGGTAAATATGAAATGTACAGTTTTATTTCTACTCCTTGAGTGCATCAGATTTAGGCAAATAATGTCCCTACAGTGATGATCAAGAAACAAATCAGTGGAAAGCTAAGTCTATTTTGCCCGACCAAAAGTTTTTAAAGGTTTATAACTGTTATAAACAACTCTTTTTTTCTGTCTATTAAGATTTTCCCATTTCTGGTCCACATGCTTATGGTATGTGGTTATTTATTTTTGTATTTATATTTTTTATTAGGGAGGGGGTGGAAGATAAATGTTCAATAAATTGATTCATTTTTTATTTTTTTTAATTTTGATATAGATACTACTGCTATATCACTAATAAATGATACATTGTATATGCCTTTCCATTGTTGTATAGCAACCCAACAACACAAACACAGAAAACATCTGGAGATCAACATAGTATTGAACTATGTTTTATATTGTTAGATAAAAATAAGAAGATGAAAGGTAAAGGAAAGACAAGAAAGATGGATGAAGATGAAACAGAAGTTTTATCTGAAATGAACGGATTTACAGAGAGAGTGAATGAAAAACAATATGAACCAGAAACATTTGCTGATAGAACTCATATATCTGATGTGATTAAAGAAAACGAAGTGTTAAAATCAAAGGTATGGTTTACTCATGTTTAATGTAAATGTTTAATTGACTGTAAGAAAAAGATATGTATATCTCTCATTAATTTGTAATTGTCTTAAGGATGTACTTAGGTGAGGTTAGGTGAAAATTAATAAATTAAGAAGTTAAAATTGATACTATAAGCTGGTAGAGCATCAATTAAGGATAAAAATAAGCTAAAAATATTGATAGGTCATGGACCTCCTTTTCGAGATATTTGAGATTTAAAATATAGCGGGAAAAGGCTGACTCGGACTTTTACCTTATATTTGCATTGGTATTATTAGGTCTCAAAACAAAAGAAAGAAAATTAAGAATCTTCTAAAATTTTGGTAAATGACCTTTCATGAGCTATTAAGTCTTGTATGAAAAAATAAATGGATGTTATGGGGCAAAATATTTTACATTGTATTGTATGGAAAAACACCAAGGAGTCTGAACATTTGACACAAATTTCAAAACCTCACCTAAGTACATCCTTAAATAATTGTAATATTTACCATTGGATAAACAGCAGTCACCAATTTATCAATCATGCTATCAACTAAATTCCCTAATAATTTCCAGTAATACCCCAGTCCCACTAGGCCACGATCACACTACGATCTGTGAAAAAAATGCAAATTTTGATGATCGTAGTGCGATCGTGTAGATCGCAGTAAGGTCGTATCACGGTCGTGGTGAGGTCTTCAAGATCGTGAAGAGCGTGGCCAACTTTGAACATGTTAAAAACAATCGTGGTGTGGTCGTGGCGAAATCAGGTTGTAGTAGAAGCGTATTGAGAGCGCACTAAGATCGTAGTAAGATCGCAAAGGTCGCTGTACAATCGTAGCGAGAGCGTGATTCTATTCAGAGAGACTGCGCTACGATCGCACAGCGACTTTATCACGACCTCACTACGACCATTACGTTCTCACTGCGACCCAACTACGCTTCCATTACGACTATACCACGCTGTTTACGACCATAATACGATCCTAGCACGCTTTTTCTTCCTCATCACGCTCTTCTTACGACCTGACTACGTTCACACTACGACCATCATTCTCATTGTCATTTTCACATAAGATATATAAAAAAGCTCCCTAGATTTTGTTTGTTTGAATGCAATTATCCATTTGCTCTAACGGCTCAACAATGCATGCTTCTCGTTTTTATATAGATTAGACAGTTGGTTTTCCCGTTTAAATGGTTTAACACTAGTAATATTTTGGGTCCTTTATAACATGCTGATTGATGTGAGCCAAGGCTCCGTGTTGAAGGCCGTACCTTGACCTATAATGGTTTACTTTTATAAATTGTTACTTGGATGGAGAGTTGTCTCATTGGCACTCATACCACATCTTCCTATATATATTGATACATCTATGTCATCTCTGCTATCGTTCACTAAAATATCGTCATTGAGCTTTATGTACCAGAAATAGGTTGTAATTTAGGTTGGATTGGTCGGTCCGTCATCTATGCTTGATCAGGATTCTTTACTGTGCTCTCTCTGCCTGTACATCAACTCATACCACCATGCCCATGTGTTCTGGTAGATTTTGGTGGCATGACTGTATTGTTTCCGAGAAATCTACGATTAAATAGAAGGAATTGAACTGTATTGATATGGAACACGATGTTGACGTTATTGCTAAGAACGTAGTAAGATCGCGCTATGAACGTAGTATAATCGTGGTAAGAACGTGTTATAATCGCAGTAAGATCGTGTTGCAATGGGATAACTCGTGGTATGGTCGTAGTGAGAAAGTGAAGAGCGTATAAAGATCTTGATAAGCGTAGTGAGGTCACAGAATAAGCGCGGTGAGAACGTGGTATAATCGTAGCGGGATCTTTGTAGAAGCGTAGAGAGAAAGTGGTAGCATCGTGAAAGCAACGGAAATTTTACATTTTCATGCCGCTCATACCGCAACCTCACCACGATCTAAATTTATTTTAGATCGCTGTGAGCTTGGTGCTATTGTGGTCTTGTGGGACTGGGGCTTTAATCTTGCCATCTTTTAATGAAATCAGCATTATTCAATTTATGGGAAATTACTCTTACTGCCTTCATTCAGTTTAAGGGAAGTAACTTGCTAACTAGCAGAATATTTTATTTCTAATTTTTATTTTATTAGGTTGATGAACTACAGCTAGAGGTAGATACACATAGGATAGAACTACAGAAATATCAGGCTCATTTTGAAGATAAGAATCGTAAAACAAGGGAAAAATATGAAGAACAGGTATTAGTTCATGAATTTGTTGATTTTTTTGGAATTAGTTATTATAATAATCTTTAGGATTTAGGACTTTGGTTGGTTAAATGCAGAGTGTTTGTTAATTATAATGATTTGATAGTCAATCTGTCTTTAATCTTTATTGTGATACTAGAAAGGTAGATAGTCCCAATAATTATTTGATTGTGTGATAAAAACATGATTCACTGTTGAATTATTGACTTTTAAACAATGTATGCTGAGATTTGGAATTGGAGACTATAAATTTGAATTCCTTAAGGGATTTGTTATTAAAAAAGATTAATCACATGTTAGAGATAACTTCAATAGAAAAAAGTTATGTTCAGCATCTCATGGAAATAAAGTAACTGTGAAGGTAAATAAAAGCTGCCTTTCTATTTTGTTTATTCCTCTTCATATAACCTTTCTGTTAGGTTATATATTTTTGTGATAAAACAAATGTAGAAGGATTTTTGCCTTGAGTGTGAGAGTTACGGAGTTTGAGTTTCGCCTTGTTCAATATAAAAACTGTAAATCATTAAGTAGGAAGAGCAAAGACTGCTTGCGCCGAGTGAGAATAATTTGTAAAGGTAAGGTGACATGTCTTCCTGCAGACTGTTGGGAAATAGCAAGATAAAACTCAGGCTCAGTTTGTCTGTCTAGTATACTCATATCACAGTAACATGATTGATTGATTGTTGGTTGCTTTACACCGCATTAGCACAAAAAGGTTATCTCTTCGCGATAGGTAATTCAAATATTTTTAGTTAAAACAAAATTGTGAATTGAAACGGGGAATGTGACAAAGAGACAACAACCTGACCATAGAAATGACATATTTTTAAAATCAGACAAAAGGTACTTCAATAAACTAAAATTCTAGACTAAAGCAAATTGATTATTTACAAATAAAAATCAACAGTCAGATAACTTGATAGAAATATCACCCTAACATGTTGTTGTCCTGTAAATGCATGTTTTTTGTCACTTGACATTAACTGCCATCCAATCACCAATCAAAATTGAACTATTTGTTGTATATAGTTAAAATGTCTTGAAATTCACTTTTTCACAGATTGGTGTACTAAGATCTTCACACCAGAGGGAGCTACAGAAATTTTTGGCGGACAACGCTTTACAACATTCTGCCTCTAAAATGGCAGAGTTACAATCAAAAACAGATGCTCAACAGGTAAGCATTCATTAGATAAGAAGATGTGGTATGAATGCCAATGAGACAGCTCTCCATCCAAGTTACAGTGAGTTAAAAGTAATCAACTATAGGTTAAAGTAATCTGAACCTTCTTTTCTGTTTTATAATTTTTATAAAAAAATTATTCATCTTTCTGTGGTAATGGCTTGCACATCTGATGAATTAAACAGTAAATTATTAAAATAAATGATCATAAATTTTTTTTTTTTTTAGGTGATGATAAAACATTTGAAAGAGCAGTTAAATAAATCACATTTAGATTCAGAACACCTTTCTATACTTCGAATACAGAATGCCAGTTTAGAAAACCAAATTGACAAACTGAAACAGGAAGTACATGAGGCAAAGAAATTCCACACTCCAGTAAGTACTGTAACTCTGGGGTCAATTGAGACATTAGTTATTTGCTTGTTTTCTACTTTAACATACTGATAGGAATTTAGAAAAGTATATTTTTACTTCATTTCTCATTATTTAAACATCTCTGGCATGCCTTTGAAATATTTTTATGCCCCACCTACGATAGTAGAGGGGCATTATGTTTTCTGGTCTGTGCCTCCGTTTGTCCGTCCGTCCGTTCGTCCGTCCGTCTGTGCCTCCCTTCGTCCGTCCGCTTCAGGTTAAAGTTTTTGGTCAAGGTAGTTTTTGAAGAAGTTGAAGTCCAATCAACTTGAAACTTAGTACACTTGTTCCCCATGATATGATCTTTCTAATTTTAATGCCAAATTATAGTTTTGACCCCAATTTCATGGTCCACTGAACATAGAAAATAATAGTGTGAAGTTCAGGTTAAAGTTTTTGGTCAAGGTAGTTTTTGATGAAGTTAAAGTTACATCAACTTGAAACTTAGTACACATGTTCCCTATGATATGATCTTTCTAATTTTAATGCCAAATTATAGTTTTGACCCCAATTTCATGGTCCACTGAACATAGAAAATAATAGGGTGAAGTTTAGGTTAAAGTTTTTGGTCAAGGTAGTTTTTGATGAAGTTAAAGTTACATCAACTTGAAACTTAGTACACATGTTCCCTATGATATGATCTTTCTAATTTTAATTCCAAATTATATTTTTGACCCCAATTTCATGGTCCACTGAACATAGAAAATAATAGTGTGAAGTTCAGGTTAAAGTTTTTGGTCAAGGTAGTTTTTGATGAACATAGAAAATGATAGTGCGAGTGGGGCATTCGTGTACTATGGACACATTCTTGTTGTTTTTGCTGTCCTATTGACATTTTGATGTATAAAATTTATAGTGTTATTTTCATTAACTTGCATTTGGTTGATAATCCCCTAGAGAATAATCATCCCAGTAGTTCTTGCTTTGGTACTGACATGATTTATAACACTTGAGAGAATAATATTTATTAAGAAACTAAGGTTTCAACTCCCTGAAGCACTTAAGTTGGCCATACCTTAATTTGGCTCTTCTTTTCAAGTTACTTCTAGTCATAAAGCTCCTTAAATTTCTACTTATTTAAACATCCCTGTCTTTAAAATGCTTAGGTTTGGGGGTTTCTAATAAAGGTAAGCCAAGCAAAGAGTTTTGAATGCTTACAATTTATTAAAGGATTAAACACCTTTTTAAAGGAATTTATTGGTGTATTAAACTTGACCAATTCACTCACAAACAAATAAAAGTTATTATGCCCCACCTACGATAGTAGAGGGGCATTATGTTTTCTGGTCTGTGCGTCCGTTCGTCCGTCCGTCCGTCCGTCCGTTCGTTCGTTCGTCCGTTCGTTCGTCCGTCTGTCCCGCTTCAGGTTAAAGTTTTTGGTCAAGGTAGTTTTTGATGAAGTTGAAGTCCAATTGACTTCAAACTTAGTATACATGTTCCCTATGATATGATCTTTTTTAATTTTAATGCCAAATTAGAGGGTTTACCCCAATTTCACGGTCCACTGAACATAGAAAATGATAGTGCGAGTGGGGCATTCGTGTACTGGGGACACATTCTTGTTTTATGATATGTTTGTGAGTGACTTGGTACAGTTTATATACCAATAAATTCCTTTAAAAAGGTGTTTAATCCTCATGATTCTTTAAAATTGGACCTCTATCACACGTAAATTGTATATTGGTGTCATTGAATAGACCAGGCGCATGAATACATGTGTTGGTTAACGTAAAAATGTGTGATCAATGAAATTTGCAATTTGATAAATAATAAAGTGCAAAAACTCTTATTATCATTCAAATGGATGTTTCGTGTTAGTACCTAATTTAAAAACAATAAAAGCGAAGTAAAAACATATTTTGTTAACATGGATCCAGATTGTGTCATTAACGCCGATATTTTGTTTACATTGGTTACAAAAAGAAGTTTGGTCAACGTCGTCTATTGAAAAATAAACAACGTCAAGAACAACTACCAGAAGTCCTCTCAAACAATCATATCAACGAATACCCTAATATGCACATCATATAAAAATTATTGAATAATATTTTTATTTATTTGATGTGAATATTTATAGGAAAAAAAATGTAGAATTGTTTTTTGTGTAGTATGCCCTTACTGTTGAAAGGAGTGTTGACTAGGAGTGCCTAGCCTATTAAAGTTGCCTAGGTGTGCCTTGCCAATATATTGACTTGGAGTGCCTTGCCTATATATTGAATAGAAGTGCCCTCCATAAATGTTGACTAAGAGTGCCTTGCCTAAATGTTTTGCCTTTATAATGTTATACGTATTTTTGTTTGTTTTAGGAAATGAAACATTTTGAATCAATTCAGCAGAAGATCATTCAAATGGAGAAAAAACGTGAAACACGAGAACTTGAACTGCAACAAATTATAAAAAATGCCAAACACACAGCTTCAGTGGAAATGGACCAGGAAGCAAATAAATGGAAAGGAATTGTTGATTCTAAAAATAGCGAAATCCAAAGATTTAGAACAGAATTAGATTCCATATTAGACGTTTTAAAATTACTCCAAAAACAAGGAGTTGTAATACCTGTCAGTGCAGCAGTGTCATAGCAGTGGCTCTTTAGTAGTTTTATTAATTTAAAATTTGTATTAATATTCCGTCCCATATATTTTCAAGAGATTGAAAACTTTATATTATGGTATTCTTTATTATATAATTGTAGTCCATAATCTGTTTTTAGAAAAGACAACCAAATTTTAATAAGGAAAAGAGGAAAACTTATATTTGGTATCAATTTAGAAAATATTTTTGTCAATTATTTGACCAATGTCTTGAACTTCTTTTTAAGAATTATGCAGATGTTGTGGTTGTATCAATAATAAAATTTCTACACAATTTAATGATGTGGTGCATTCTATTTGTCACATGTGTATTTTTGTTTATGTTTCATATAACAACACGTTTTATAACTGTTCATATACCGGTACCTCATTTCATGGAATTGAAATTGCTCAATATATCTTGCTTGTTACATGCAACTTTTCACTGAAATCTTTATAATTTTTTTCCCTCATCTGTTTTATTTTTTATGCCCCACTTACAATAGTAGAAGGTGCATTATGTTTTCTGATCTTTGTGTCCATTCATTGTTCGTCCGTCCGTCCGTCCGTCCGTCCCTCTGGTCGCAGGTTAAAGTGTCTGATCTAGGTAGTTTTTCATGAAGTTGAAGTCCAATCAACTTGAAACTTTAATATAGTACTCATATTCCCTTTGATTTGATCTTTCTAATTCGAATGCCAAATTAGAATTGTGACCCCAATTTCATGGTCCACTGAGCATAGAAAATGATAGTTGAGTGGGCATCCATGTTCTACGGACACATTCTTGTGAACAGCTGCTATTCACTTAATTATAGGAATTTATTTGCTAATCAGTGTAACAAACTGAGTTGGATTTGTATTTGCAAGAACATAATACTGGGAGATTTCTTGACACTTTTTGTTTTGTTTAACAATGTATGTTGAATATGGGTCCTTTTTCAAACTATCATTTTTTATTTTCAAAATCTTAGGAATGTTGCAAAAAAAATTTCCAAGAGTATTGGAACTTGAAATTTATGTGTTTTTTTGATTGATTCTATGTGAATAAAAATCCCCAATTTGTATGTTACCCTTAAGGCCTTTTAAATTTCTGAGAAAACAATAGGTAATTCTTATTATGTGAGCAGTTGTTTCCCCTTTATTTCCCCTAGAACGTTTAGAGTTGCCTCATTTAAGAGTTGTTCACTCTGTATACCATTTGGAAGTTCCTGGGTTTTTTTTAATTCTGTTTTAAAAAATTATATAATATGTACTTTTGTATGATGTTGTACTTTATAAAACATGTCAAATGTTAAATCAACCTGATTAAAGGGAGATAATTTCTTAAGAATTGTCTCCTTATCAGTACTAGAATTATTTATTAGATATCTTCTTGAAATGACTATAATGACCACTACTTAGAGAGGTTTTGTATGATGTTGTAAGACATACAAAAGTTGTGTCAAATACTTAGTTTTGTTTTTGTTTTATTACATATTTATTTTATTTATCATTATCATTATTTTACATATTGTTCAAAATTGTATACATGAAATGAAAATATTTATAATAAATTTACAATTATATATTTGTATATTTTATAAATTCAGTAGAACTTTACTTTGACCTTTATCTTATTTACTTCAAATATCTGTAAGGATTCTGGGTCATTACTAAATTTACCAAAACCATTTTTTCGTTTCATTTCCCTGAAAAAGGTTTTAAGTCACATATCTCACTGAAATAATTTATCATAGTACGACCATTTTTGTCGAGCCTTCGACTTTAGTCGAAAAAGCGAGACTAAGCCATCCTACATTCCGTCGTCGTCGTCGTCGGCGGCGGCGTCCACAAATATTCACTCTGTGGTTAAAGTTTTTGAAATTTTAATAACTTTCTTAAACTATACTGGATTTCTACCAAACTTGGACAGAAGCTTGTTTATGATCATAAGATAGTATCCAGAAGTAAATTTTGTAAAAATAAAATTCCATTTTTCTGTATTTTATTTATAAATGGACTTAGTTTTTCTGCCAGGAAACAACACATTCACTCTGGTTAAAGTTTTTAAAATTTGAATAACTTTCTTAAACTAAACTGGATTTCTACCAAACTTGGACAGAAGGTTGTTTATGATCATAAGATAGTATCCAGAAGTAAAGTTTTCAAAAATAAAATTCCATTTTTTCTGTATTTTACTTATAAATGGACTTAGTTTTTCTGCCAGGAAACAACACATTCACTCTGGTTAAAGTTTTTAAAATTTTAATAACTTTCTTAAACTATACTGGAATTACCAAACTTGGACAGAAGCTTGTTTATGATCATGAGATAGTATCCAGAAGTAAATTTTGTAAAAAAATAAATTCATTTTTTCCGTATTTTGCTTTTAAATGAATGGACTTAGAATTTCTGCCAGGAAACAACACATTCACTCTGTGGTTAAATTTTAAAAAAATTTAATAACTTTCTTATACTATTTTAAATTTGTACCAAACTTGGACAGAAGCTTGTTTATGATCATAAGATAGTATCTAGAAGGAAATTTTGTTAATATTTTGTACCTGTGTATCTGTATTTTACTTATAAATGGACTTAGTTTTTCTTCCAGTTAACATTACATACAGTCTGCAGTTAAAGTTTTTAAAACATTTATTAGATTCATAAACTATCCTGGATGTTTACCAAACTTGGACAGAAGCTTCTTACAATCAAAAGATAGTATCAAGAGGAATATTTTTATTGATTTTTTTCCTCATTTTTGTTGAGCCTGCGATTTACAGCAAAAGTAGGCGAGACACTGGGTTCCGCGGAACCCTTACGAATTTTTGACTATTATAGCCATGTTAAAGGTACTTTTTACAATTTACAAATATATATTTAGTTATGTTCTCAGCAAAATGATTAAGAATTTTCTTAATAAGCAAATGAAATTTATCTCATCAAACGGAACATTCATAATGACAGATATATCCCATTTTGTCCCATGTGTAACACGTTGCAGGGGACATGAAAATACCAGGCGTCCGGTTTTGTTAGCGCTCTCACATGTACAATTCTTGCCAGATGTTTATGAAACTTTTATCATAGGTTTATATCAGCAATGTTTTGGCGAATTTGAAAACCAATGCCGATCAATAATTTTTAGAAGAGTTATGCCCCTTGGAAATATTATTCATATCGACAATTGCCTTGTGTGCTCTCTGATGTGTACAGTTCTTACCTATACAGATGCCCTATGTTATGAGGTTTCCATTTGTCATATGTCCTTTGTCATTGACCTCATTTTCAAGGTTCAGTCACTGGTTTGAAAAAAAACAACATTTAATGGTTTTTGTCATTTGAATTTATCACTTTTGAGTAATAAAATGATTTAATTTGGTATATGGGATCCTTGCAGGGTCTTCATGTCTGGCAGACAGGATTCATATGACATCGACCTCATTTTATTGATCAAGGATCAGTTATCAAAGTCAAAAGTTACATGATAAAGTCTGTTTCTCAGATACTATAAGCACTAGGTAAACTATATTTGATGTATGAAATGATTGTAAGGTGTACATTTCAGAATGTTTCAATTTACCTTGAACTTATTTTCATGGTTCATTGATCAATGTTTTGTGTTTTGGTCTGTTTTTTTCAGATACAATAAATTATCGGTTAGCTGTGTCTGGTGTATGGAATTATTATAGGTATACATGTCTCTCTGGCAGGGTTCATCTTGACCTTGTCTTCATAAACATGGATGATAGATAAAAATGAAGTTTATTTGCCATTGGTAGTAAATCCTTCTTCTGAATAACTTTCTACATAAGATCGATCATGATAAGTAAAGCAGTGTGTACTGTTGTTCCTCTTAACACGTGGAATGACATATTTGGGGGATATAGGACATCATAACAATACTGACAACACCTTTCTCGCCTGCCAAAATAATAAAGAAGCAAGTCTACAAGGTAAATTACTCCTGTTGTTTTAAAGATGTTAAAAATGATTTCATATGTTCACAAAAGAATGCAGATGTGAGCTTTCTCATCACTTGGCGTCCGTCATCATCGTCCGTTAACTTTTACAAAAATCTTCTCCTCTGAAACTACTAAGCCAAATTTAACCAAACTTTGCCACAATCAACCATAGGGTATCTAGTATAGATAAATGGAGAATGTGTCCCCATGGACACAGATGATGCCCCCACTTGCATACAACATTATAAAGGGACATAACTCAAGAACAATAAAAGTGACGCTACACAAATTTGTACTTAATCTGAGTGGTAATAAGTATTGTGTATAGGTTTCATAATATTTGGTTGGGGCAAACTTAAGTTACAGAATGGAAACTAAACATTTTGCAATTTTTATACGCCCGTCAAAATTTTGACGGGACGTATTATGGTATACAAATGTCTGGTGTCCGTCCGTCCGTCCATCTGTCAGGCGTAAACATGTCGCACCGTAACTTGAGAACAACTAATCTAAATTTCATGAAACTTAATATAGTTGTTTCTTATGATGGTCAAATGATCTGTATACTTTTTGGTGAAAATAAGATTTAAACTTTTTGAGTTACGGCACTTTGTAACTAAAACAGGGGTGTGTTTTTTTTCACATGTCGCACCGTATCTCAAAAACGATTCTTGATTATTGCTTGAAACTTTACACACTTCTTAGTTATATTAATCTTAATATCTGTATACTTTTTGGTGATGATTCAAAATTTCATTTTTGAGTTATTGAGTATTTTGTAAAAAAGGGGAGGTTTTTTTTACATGTCGTGCCGTATCTCAAAAACAATTTATGATTATTGCTTAAAACTTTACACACTTCTTTGTTATATTAATCTAAAAATCTGTATACTTTTTGGTGATGAGTCAAAATTTCATTTTTGAGTTATTGAGTACTTTGTAAAAAGGGGGAGGGTTTTTTACATGTCGTGCCGTATCTCAAAAACGATTTATTATTATTGCTTAAAACTTTACACACTTCTTTGTTATATTAATCTAAAGATCTGTATACTTTTTGGTGATGACTAAAAATTTTATTTTTGAGTTATTGAGTATTTTGTAATAAAGGGGAGGTTTTTTTTTACATGTCGTGTCGTATCTCAAAAACGATTTATGATTATTGCTTAAAACTTTACACACTTCTTTGTTATATTAATCTAAAGATCTGTATACTTTTTGGTGATGACTCAAAATTGTATTTTTGAGTTATTGAGTATTTGTTAAACAGGGGAGGTTTTTTTTACATGTCGCGACGTATCTCAAAAACAATTTATGATTATTGCTTGAAACTGTACACACTTCTTTGTTATATTAATCTTAAGATCTGTATACTTTTTGGTTTTATTCAAAATTGTGTTTTAGTGATATTTAGTTGTTTTTTTTTAAAACTGGGTGAGGGGGGTTTCACATGTCCTGCCGTGTCTCAAAAACAATAAAATGGTTATTGCTTAAAACTTTCTCAGAAACTATTTATGATTATTGCATAAAACTTCCACACAAGACGTCGGGCGTATCATGCGCTCATGGCGCAGCTGTTTATTCGATTAATAAAGGGGCATAACTCGATAATGATTAAAGTGACGCCACCAAAATTCAACTTGATCTGTAATGTGTGGTAAAAAGCATTGTGTATAAGTTTCTATCATTTGGTTGAGGCGACTTAAGTACCCTTCCGGAGCACCTGAGATCACCCCTAGTTTTTGGTGGGGTTCGTGTTGTTTATTCTTTAGTTTTCTATGTTGTGTCGTGTGCACTATTGTTTTTCTCATGTCTTTTTCATTTTTAGCCATGGCGTTGTCAGTTTGTTTTAGATTTATGAGTTTGACTGTCCCTTTGGTATCTGTCGTCCCTCTTTTAGAGAACAGAAACTAAAATTTTGCAATTTTTCCATTTATAAAGGGGCATAATTCTAGAACGGTTAAAGTGACGACACTAAAATTCAAACTTGATCTGTGTTTTGTGGAAATAAGCATTGTGTATAAGTTTCATAACATTTGGCTGAGGCAATCTTGTTAGAAAAAGGAAACTAAAAGTTTTATAATTTTTCCATTTATAAAGGAGCATAACTCTAGAACGGAAAGAGTGACGCTACCAAAATTCAAACTTAATCTGTAGTTTGTGGTAATTAGCATTGTGTATAAGTTTCATAATATTTGGTTGGGACAAACTTAACTTAAAGAACGGAAACTTTTTTTTTGCAATTTTTCCATTTATTAAGAGGTATAACTCTAGAACTGTTACAGTGACGCCACTAAAATTCAAACTTGATCTGTGTTTTCTGGTAATAAGCATTGTGTATAAGTTTCATAACATTTGGTTTAGGCAAACTCAAATTAGGGAACGGAAAACAATTTTGGGATCTTAACCTGATGATCATTTTTACCCCATGTCAGATTTGCTCTAAATGTTTTAGTTTCAGAGATATAAGCCAAAAACTGCATTTTACCACTATGTTCTATTTTTAGCCATGTCGGCCATGTTGGTTGGCAGGCAGGGTCATCGGAAACATTTTTAAAACTAGATACCTTAGTAATGATTGTTTGGTTATATTTGGCCTAGTAGTTTGTTATGATATTGTAATTATTATGTTTATTTATGTTGGCCTAATTTGTGTTGTATGGCCTGATAGTTGTTTACAGAATAATCTTAGAACTGTGCAGTTTAGAAATCACTGGAACAATTACAGAATGATTGGAACTTTCCAGAATGATCCTAATAAAAGATGCGTTATATAAACTTCTACATTTTACTAGAAACTTCTGTTGTAACTTTCTAGGATGTTCTATTATAGACTGTTCTAGAATCTTCCATGACAATTATATATATACAGACACTAAAGTTAAACTCTCATAGTTGAACTTGGACATAGACATTGATAGACATTAGTATTCACAGCATTTGGATTGACACTTTTATTCTACAAACAACATCATACTGGATTGTGACATTAGTAGTGAACGTAATATTCAAATTGGATTCCGAAAGATTTCCGGATACAGATAAAGATAACAGATTGGACTCATATTTTGACAGTTAAGTTAACAGTAATATTTGTGTAATACCTTTTGTAAACTTTTGTATATTAAATATTGTTAAATTTTACTATTGAATTGTGTCTTTTGTTGGCTACAATTTAAAGGCGATTTCTGGCCGTAACAGAAATTGGGGGCTCGTCCTGGGATCTTAAAATATTTTATTCAAAATTTGTTTAGTATTTTTTATTATAACTAGCCAACAAAATTCTACAAAATGGCATTTGATGCTGGTAAATTTTTGAAAACGCCAGACCTGGAGAGTTTTGATAATTTAAAGAAAGAGGAATTAGTGTTGCTTGCTAAAGAACTGAAATTAGTTTTTAAAGTATCTATGAGAAAACAAATTATAAAAAATTTGGTTATAGACAAATTAGTTGACGCAGAAATTTTAGGTGAAGAGGCTCTTGAACTTAAGGTCGAAAATATTGACGCCTTTAAATTAAAACAGCTTGAATTAGAACATGAACTCAAACTAAAAGAATTGGAAATGAAGGAGATGGAGAAAAGAAAAGAAGATGAATTTAAATTAAAACAAGCAGAACTGGAAATGAAGGAAAGGTTGGAAATAGAGAGAAAAGAAAAAGAAGATGAATTTAAATTAAAAGAACTGGAAATGAAGGAGAGGGAGAAAATAAAAGAAGATGAATTAAAATTAAAAGAACTTGAAATGAGAGAAAGGCTAGAGATGGAAAAACTGAAAATTGAAATGGTCAAAGAAGAAAGCAACACTAAAGTCCAGTCGAAATCAGATTATTTTGATGCAGCAAAAAATATACGTTTGGTTCCGAAATTTTGTGAAAAAACAGTTGATAAATATTTTCCACAGTTTGAGAAAATTGCTAATAATTTGAAATGGCCAATGCCGTATTGGACTACGATGCTGCAAAGTGTTTTTGAGGGTAAGGCAGCTGAAATATACTCCGCACTTCCATCAGAAAAAAGTTCTGATTATGACACTGTGAAACAGGAAATTTTGAAAGCCTATGAGCTAGTACCAGAAGCATATAGACAGAAATTTAGATCTTATAAAAAGTTTGATTCGCAAACCTATGTGGAATTTGCTCGGGAAAAAGAAGATCTATTTGATAAATGGCTTACTTCAAAGAAAACAAAAAACAATTTTGATCAACTAAGACAATTGATGTTATTAGAAGAGTTTAAACAATGTGTTCATTTAGAATTAAAAACACATTTAGACGACAAAAATGTTGAGTCAATACATGATGCGGCTGTAATTTCAAATAATTATACTCTTTCACATAAAAGAAGTTTCAAGAGTCAAAATGTTAATACTTCCAGTGGAAATTACAAAAATCAAAGCACTGAGCGTACTGATAGTAAGCCTGTTCCACAGAATAAGAGTCAGTCCAGTTATAATATGTCTAGTCCAAAATTTGATACTTTTGAGAAGAAGTCACTGACTTGTGCTTATTGTAAGAAGATTGGTCACCTGATGGCTGATTGTTTTAGACTCCAGAAGAAGAATGAACGAGATAATAAGCCGAAGACCAGTGCTTGTACGACACCTTATATTACCAGTACATTGGAATGTCCTGCGAGTCAGGCTTTTAAGTCCAGTTTTTGTGATTATATGGAGGAATATAAACCCTTTATGTCTGATGGGTTTGTTGCTATTGTTGATGATACCACTCTTCAGCCTATTAAGATTTTACGGGACACTGGAGCTTCTCAGTCTTTATTGTTAGAAGGTGTGTTGCCTTTGTCCGAGAAGACTTCTGTTGGTGCCTCCGTTTTGTTACAAGGTGTAGAGTTGGGTTGTATAGATGTTCCTCTCCATCGTATTTATCTGAAGTCAGATTTGATAACTGGACCAGTTGTTGTAGGTGTTCGTCCTAATCTCCCTGTTGAGGGTGTTACCTTATTGCTAGGAAATGATCTAGCTAGGAACAAAGTGGTTGCTGAACCAATTGTTACCAGTGAACCGGTGGTGGATGTTAAATCACCTGAAGATGATGCTGAATTGTATCCAGCTTGTGTTGTTACTAGGGCGATGGCTAGAAAACAACAAAATGAGAATTTGCAAGAAGACAAGTTTGATTACATGGACCTTTCTGACACTTTTATAGCCGATATTGAAGATCCTGGTAACTCAGAAAAGGCTATTATAAAACCACCTAGTGTTAACAAAAATGTTATTATGCCATGGCCAGATGTAAACAGCCATTTATTAGACCGAAATAATTTACTCGAAGAACAACATAAAGACCCTGAGGTTCTTCAGCTCAGCGAGAGGGCTCAACCACAGGAGGAAGCAGACAAAGTGTCCGAATGCTATTACCATCAGGACAGTATTTTAATGAGGAAGTGGAGGCCTCCTGATGCTACCCCAGAGGAGGAATGGAGAGTGCTATACCAAGTGGTGGTGCCTAAAGTTTATAGACAAGAAATTATTGGTCTTGCCCATGACACCCCCTTGGCTGGACACTTAGGTATAAGGAAGACTTGCCTTAAGATCTTGCAGCATTTTTACTGGCCTAAACTTAGAAATGATGTTGCAGAATACTGCAAATCATGTCATACATGCCAGGTTGTTGGTAAACCTAACCAGAAAATACCACCAGCACCACTTCTGCCTATTCCAGCCTTTGACGAACCTTTCAGCAGAGTTCTAATTGACTGCGTTGGACCTTTACCAAAGACCAAAACTGGAAATGCGTATTTATTGACAATCATGTGTACATCCACTCGCTTTCCTGAGGCTATTCCGCTAAGAAATATCAAGACACCTACTATTGTCAAAGCACTTATCAAATTTTTCACATTAGTAGGACTTCCTAAGTCTATACAGTCCGACCAGGGATCAAATTTCATGTCAGGTTTATTTCAGCAAGTCGTGTACCAGTTAGGGATTGCTCAGTATAGATCAAGTGCGTACCATCCAGAATCTCAAGGTGCATTAGAACGTTTTCACCAAACATTGAAGAACATGATTAGAACTTTTTGTCTTCAATTTGATAGAGACTGGGATGATGGAGTTCACTTTCTACTTTTTGCAGTCCGAGAGGCTGTTCAAGAATCCCTTGGATTTAGTCCCTTTGAGTTGGTATTTGGTCATACTGTAAGGGGACCGTTAAAATTGATTAAGGAAAAGTGGCTTACTGAACATACTGACTTGAATCTTTTAGACTATGTATCTAGATTTAAAGAAAAATTGTATACTGCTTGTCAAATTGCTCAGAAAAACTTAAAAAATGTACAGAACAAGATGAAAATTTGGTATGATAAAGATGCCAGGGATAGAGTTTTTGAGCCTGGTGATAAGGTACTTGTATTTTTGCCAGTCCCTGGACATCCTTTACAGGCTAAATATTGTGGTCCTTATACAATAGAGAGTAAAATTAATGATTTGAATTATATTGTAAAAACTCCAGGTCGGCGCAAACAAAATAGAGTGTGTCATATTAATATGTTAAAACCATATTTTGAGCGTACTAATGTACTATGTGATAGTAAACCAGTTGCCACTTTAGGCATGGTTAAATTTGAGAACAATCATGACAAACCAGATGTAATTGAACCAACTTTTAGTTGTAAAACTATGGAAGAGACAGTTAGATTGAAAAATTCAGAAATTTTGTCAAATTTAGATTCAAAACATGCACATCTGTCTTTTGATCGTAGAGAAGAAATAAAAACTTTGGTATTTTCTTTTAAAAATCTTTTTCCAGATGTGCCAAACAAAACCACTGCTGTTTGTCATGATGTTGATGTAGGAGATGCTTCTCCAATTAAGCAACATCCTTATCGGCTCAATCCACTCAAACTTGAAGTTATGAGAAAAGAAATTAAATATATGCTTGACAATGATATTATTGAGCCGAGTAACAGTGAATGGAGCTCTCCTTGTCTCCTTGTGCCAAAACCAGATAAAACTTTTCGTTTCGTGACTGATTTCAGAAAAGTAAATTCAGTCTCAAAATCTGATTCCTATCCGATTCCAAGGATAGACGATTGTATTGACAATATTGGTCAAGCAAAATTTGTGAGCAAATTTGATTTATTGAAAGGTTATTGGCAAGTTCCATTGACACAGAGAGCTCGTGAAATATCAGCTTTTGTTACACCAGATGGCTTATTTCAATATACTGTAATGCCATTTGGCATGAAAAGTGCTCCAGCTACATTTCAAAGAATGATCAATAATGTTATAAAAGATTTAGACTGTTGTTATGCTTATATTGATGATCTTATTGTGTGTAGTGATAGCTGGGAACAGCATTTAACACATTTGTATGATACTTTTGATAGATTGTCATATTCAAATTTGACTGTTAATCTTGGTAAAAGTGAATTTTGTCAGGCCACTGTTGATTATTTAGGGCATACAGTTGGCCAAGGTCAAGTAAAACCTATTATGGCTAAAGTGGAAGCTATTTCCAAATTTCCACCTCCTACAAATAGAAAACAACTTATGAGATATTTAGGCATGATAGGATTTTACAGGAAATTCTGTTCAAATTTTGCTACTGTTGTTCAACCATTGACTCATCTTTTACGGAAAGATTCTAAATTTATCTGGAGCGGAAATTGTCAAAAAGCTTTTGAAAATAGCAAATCACTTTTAATTAATAGTCCAGTTCTGATTACTCCAGACTTTGAAAAACAATTTAAACTTGCCGTTGATGCAAGCGATGTAGGAATAGGAGCTGTTTTATATCAAGAGACAGATGATAATGTTGAAAAACCTATATCATATTTTTCTAAGAAATTAGATAAACATCAGAAAAATTATTCAACTATTGTAAAAGAGTGTTTTGCAATGTTGTCAGCACTTCAACATTTTGATGTATATTTGAATCCCACTGTATATCCTATTCTTGTTTATACTGATCATAATCCTCTCACCTTCATGCATAAAATGAAACAAGAATCAGAGGTTGACTAGGTGGAGTTTATTGTTACAGGAATATGATGTAATTGTAAAACATATTAAGGGTAAAGATAATGTAATAGCTGATGCTTTATCTAGAGCTTATTAAATCACTTTGTATATATTATGTATTTTTGTTCATATTATTCATGATAAGTTTTTGTTACACTAAAACTTCTTTTAAGGGGGGAGGTGTTATGATATTGTAATTATTATGTTTATTTATGTTGGCCTAATTTGTGTTGTATGGCCTGATAGTTGTTTACAGAATAATCTTAGAACTGTGCAGTTTAGAAATCACTGGAACAATTACAGAATGATTGGAACTTTCCAGAATGATCCTAATAAAAGATGCGTTATATAAACTTCTACATTTTACTAGAAACTTCTGTTGTAACTTTCTAGGATGTTCTATTATAGACTGTTCTAGAATCTTCCATGACAATTATATATATACAGACACTAAAGTTAAACTCTCATAGTTGAACTTGGACATAGACATTGATAGACATTAGTATTCACAGCATTTGGATTGACACTTTTATTCTACAAACAACATCATACTGGATTGTGACATTAGTAGTGAACGTAATATTCAAATTGGATTCCGAAAGATTTCCGGATACAGATAAAGATAACAGATTGGACTCATATTTTGACAGTTAAGTTAACAGTAATATTTGTGTAATACCTTTTGTAAACTTTTGTATATTAAATATTGTTAAATTTTACTATTGAATTGTGTCTTTTGTTGGCTACAATTTAAAGGCGATTTCTGGCCGTAACAAGTTTCAGAGGAGAAGATTTTTGTAAGATTACAAAAATTTACGAAAAATTGTTAAAAATTGATTATAATAGGCAATAACTCCTTAAGGGGTCAACTGACAATTTTTGTAATGCTGAATTATTGTAGATCTTACTTTGCTGAACATTATTGTTGTTTACAGTTTATCTCCATCTATAATAACATTTAAGATAACCAAAAACTGCAAAATTTTCTTAGAACTACCAATTCAGGGACAGCAACCCAACAACGGGTTGTCTGATTCATTTAAAAATTTCAGGGGCAGATAGATCTCAACCTGATGAACATTTTTATCAGATTTCCTCTAAATGCTTTAGTTTCAGAGATATAAGCCAAAAAACTGCATTTTACCCCTATGTTCTATTTTTAGCCATGTTGGGTGAGCTAAAAATGTGTCTGATGACCCCGCCTGCCAACCAACATGGCTGACATGGCTAAAAATAGAACATAAGGGTAAAATGCAGTTTTTGGCTTATATCTCTGAAACTAAAGCCAAAGTATAAGGTTGCATTATTTCATGCATCAATTGTAAACAAAAATATCAGATGAGCGACACAGATTCCTTGGAGCCTCTAGTTTAAGAAGAAAACGATACAATTTCAAGATAACATACAGGATGTTGATGCCCGAAAAAAGACTGAATATACCAGAGACAATCTATGTCGTTTGGTTGATTGTGTGCAATAACTAATACCCAACATCTAACAATCAATGTCGTTTGGTTGATCATGTACAATAACTAATACCCAACATCTTACAATCTATGTCGTTTGGTTGATCGTGTGCAATAACTAATACCCAACATCTTACAATCAATGTCGTTTGGTTGATCGTGTGCAATAACTAATACCCAACATCTTACAATCAATGTCGTTTGGTTGATCGTGTGCAATAACTAATACCCAACATCTTTCAATCAATGTCGTTTGGTTGATCGTGTGCAATAACTAATACCCAACATCTCCTTTAATCTGGTGTCAAGTTGTAATTGGCAGGACTTTTCTTTTACAAAACTGTACAATCAATGCTGACATAAATCAACATCAGAAGAAGTTAATTAACATTGCATTATTTTAATATTGCGAAATAAAAACTTGAAGCAAGTGTTTTACAATTTATAGTATTCTGATTACCATGATGACTCTTTAAACCACTGCTAAGCATAATAATTATATTGATTGTTTGTTCAATCTCTCTAATAAATATACAATATTTGTATGATTTCCTCTTCTAGCAATACCTAATGGTGTAAGTCCTTCCCATTTAAGGTTACAGTCTGCTTTATGTTTCAATAAAAATTCAACAATCTCTGCATGGCCTATATAACATGCTATAAATATCGGGGATTCTCCAGAATCTCTACACTTATTAATATCTGCCTTATTGTTTATTAACATCTGAACTACTTCAGTATGTCCATTCTGACAAGCAATGTACAGAGGTGATTCTCCAGTATCTCTACACTTATAAATGTCTGCCTTATTTTTTATTAACATCTGAACTACTTCAGTATGTCCTACCTGACAAGCAATGTACAGAGGTGATGCTCCAGTATCTTTACACTTATTAATATCTGCCTTTTTGTTTATTAACATCTTAACTACTTCAGTATGTCCATTATTACAAGCAATGCACAGAGGTGATTCTCCAGTATCTATACACTTATTAATGTCTGCCTTATTGTTTATTAACATTTTAACTACTTCAGTATGTCCATTATAACAAGCAATGTACAGAGGTGATTCTCCAGAATCTCTACACTTATTAATATCTGCCTTATTGTTTATTAACATCTGAACTACTTCAGTATGTCCTACCTGACAAGCAATGTACAGAGGTGATGCTCCAGTATCTTTACACTTATTAATATCTGCCTTTTTGTTTATTAACATCTTAACTACTTCAGTATGTCCATTATTACAAGCAATGTACAGAGGTGATTCTCCAGTATCTATACACTTATTAATGTCTGCCTTATTGTTTATTAACATTTTAACTACTTCAGTATGTCCATTATAACAAGCAATGTACAGAGGTGATGCTCCAGTATCTCTACACTTATTAATATCTGCCTTATTGTTTATTAACATTTTAACTACTTCAGTATGTCCATTCTGACAAGCAATGAACATAGGTGATCCGTCTGCATCATTACACTTATTAATATCTGCCTTATTGTTTATTAACATTTTAACTACTTCAGTATGTCCTTCCTGACAAGCAATGAACAGAGGTGATGCTCCAGTATCTCTACACTTATTAATGTCTGCCTGATTGTTTATTAACATCTGAACTACTTCAGTATGTCCATTCTGACAAGCAATGAACAGAGGTGATACTCCATCAGTATCCCTACACTTTTCAATATCTGCCTTATTGTTTATTAACATTTTAACTACTTCAGTATGTCCATTATAACAAGCAATGTACAGAGGTGATGCTCCAGTATCTCTACACTTATTAATATCTGCCTTATTGTTTATTAACATTTTAACTACTTCAGTATGTCCATTCTGACAAGCAATGAACATAGGTGATCCGTCTGCATCATTACACTTATTAATATCTGCCTTATTGTTTATTAACATTTTAACTACTTCAGTATGTCCTTCCTGACAAGCAATGTACAGAGGTGTTGCTCCAGTATCCATACATTTATTGATATCTGCCTTATTGTTTATTAACATCTGAACTACTTCAGTATATCCATAATGAGATGCCGTGTATAGAGGTGATACATTATCAGTATTACGACAATGGTTTACAATACTGACACAATGATGTATACACCATTTAACTAAATCAATATCTCCTATAAAACAACACTGTATCAATGGAGTACTTTTGTTATCAATGTCATATGAACTGGCCAAGTGTTTTTGTTGTGATCTTGCTAAGCTTTGTATATGTAGAAGGAACCTTTGTCTGTAGATATGATTGACCATATTGATGTTACAGAAGACATCCACTACCTTTCCTCTTGACCAGTCATCTATCATTCTGTTTATATACCCTTGCTGATATCTCGTTGGTACAATAATTTTAAATTCATCATTTTTGCTTTTTCTTTCAAATGAAAACCTTTCACGAATAAAACGACTGTTAGCATTATTAATTAAACAATAAATCATCACACTGCCAAAGTAAAAAGCAAGAAGGTCAAACAGTTTATCATGAATAGTTCTGTAGACTTCACCATCCTTTCTGATATATGTGTGTGTAAGTGAATCCAGCTCATCACGTAAAACCAATCGTGACGTCCCTTCCAACACTTTACAAGCTTCATATGTGTTCTTTATAATTGTTTTGATGTTTTCATCTACATCTTCAGTAAGCCATTCTTCCTTCAACTGATTGTTAAACATTACACATAGAGCAAGTGCACAGTATTTGACATGTGCTCCTTCTGTCTGTAATTTATCTATCTCTTCTTTGTAAACTGTAAATGGATTTGTAAAGAAATTTACAATGTTTAGTTTTGGATTTTTGCTGTACAATTGACACAAAAGAGGAAAACAGTCAAACATGTCATACAAATCACTGATATCAGAAGCGTTTGTTTTCAGGTAAAATTCAGCAATGGATTGTTTTTCTGTTTTAGATAAACACAAATCTGCAGACAGGAGATTACATTCACACCCTTGAAAGAATGACAACGCTTCCATTTGTCTATCCTGATAAACCTGTAGTCTACAAGACATAATTAACTTCACTGGTTTCTTTTCTACTAATGCTTTAATTTTTTCCATCATATTTTTCCAGTTTTCAAACTTCATTGGATTTAAACTATATGTTCCACAAAAATCATCCACTACAAACAATATCTTCTTAATTGGATTGTACCACTTGATGATTTCCTTAGAATTTGATACTGGTAAAATCTCATAGCCTTCATTTTGCATCTGTAAAGCTACGTGACGTACCAATGATGATTTTCCACTACCAGAACTTGCTGTGACAACAACACAACCATTTTCTTTAATGCACTTTAATACACATTTTGCTCCGTTTGTTTCTATAAATGTTTTGTCATCTTTTTTCCAATTTTCTAATTCCTCATTAATTTGTTCTGAAAAAGAAGAATTGAGAATTCTTTGAATACTTATTTTTTAAGATAAAAGTTAAGGATGTTTGACATATATGGTAAAAAAAAAATGCTTGACACATGGTATAAACAAAAGGCTTGATCTATTCATGCTTGGTATAGGTAAAAGCCTTGACATACGGTATGAACAATTTGCTTGTCAATTGGTATAGACAAAAGGCTAGACATATGGTATGGACAAAAGGCTTGACCAAAGATACCAAAGGGACAGTCAAACTCAGAAACTTGATGCCTGGTATAGACAATTAAATTGATATATATATATATGGTAAAAACAACTGACATGACTCATGGTGTTGACAATTGACTTGACATATGGTATGGCAATTGACTTGAGATATGGTATGGAGAATTGACTTGACATATGGTATAGACAATTGACTTGACATATGATATGGACATTTGAGTTGACATATGGTATGGACATTTGATTTGACATATAGTATGGACAATTGACTTGGAATATGGTATTGACAATTGACTTGACATAAGGTATGGACATTTGACTTGACATATGGTATGGACAATTGACTTGGCATATGGTATTGACAATTGACTTGACATATGGTATGGACCATTGACTTGGCATATGGTATGGACAATTGACTTAACATATGGTATGGACAATTGACTTCACATATGGTATGGACAATTGACTTGGCATATGGTATTGACAATTGACTTGACATAAGGTATGGACAATTGACTTATGGTATTGACAATTGACTTGACATATGGTATGGACAATTGACTTGACATATGGTATGGACAATTGACTTGACATATGGTACGGACATTTGACTTGACATATGATATGGACCATTGACTTGGCATATGATATGGACAATTGACTTGACATATGGTATGGACATTTGACTTCACATAGGGTATGGACAATTGACTTGACATATGGTATGAACAATTGACTTGACAAATGGTATGGATAATTGACTTGACATATGGTATGGACAATCGACATGCCATATGGTATAGACAATTGTCTTGGCATATGGTATGGACAATTGACTTGACATATGGTATTGACATTTGACTTGACATATGGTATGGAAAAAAAACTTGAGATATAGTATGGACAATTGACTTGGCAGATGGAATGGACAATTGACTTGACATATGGTATTTGACAATTAACTTGACATATGGTATTGACAATTGACTTGACATATGGTAGACATTTGACTTGACAAAAAGTATTGACAATTGACTTGACATAAGGTATTGACAATTGACTTGACATATGGTACGGACATTTGACTTGACATATGGTATGGACAGTTGACTTGAGATATAGTTTGGACAAATGACTTGAGATATAGTTTGGACAAATGACTTGGCATATGGTATGGACAATTGACTTGACATTAGGTTTTGACAATTCACTTGACATAAGGTATGGACAATTGACTTGACAATTGACTTGACATATGGTATAGACATTTGACTTGACAAAAAGTATTGACAATTGACTTGACATAAGGTATTGACAATTGACTTGACATATGGTATTGACATTTGACTTGACATATGGTATGGACAATTGACTTGAGATATAGTATGGACAATTGACTTGGCAGATGGTATGGACAATTGACTTGACATATGGTATTTGACAATTAACTTGACATATGGTATTGACAATTGACTTGACATATGGTATAGACATTTGACTTGACAAAAAGTATTGACAATTGACTTGACATAAGGTATTGACAATTGACTTGACATATGGTATTGACAATTGACTTGACATATGGTATAGACAATTGACTTGACATATGGTATGGACAATTGACTTGACATATGGTTTGGACAATTGACTTGACATATGGTATGGACAATTGACTTGACATATGGTATAGACAATTGACTTGGCATATGGTGTGGACAATTGACTTGACATATGGTATGGACATTTGACTTGACATATGGTATTGATATTTGACTAGACATATGGAAATGTATGGTATGGACAATTGACTTGACATAAGGTATTAACAATTGACTTGACATATGGTACGGACATTTGACTTGACATATGGTATGGACAGTTGACTTGAGATATAGTTTGGACAAATGACTTGGCATATGGTATGGACAATTGACTTGACATTAGGTTTTGACAATTCACTTGACATAAGGTATAGACAATTGACTTGACAATTGACTTGACATATGCTATTGACAATTGACTTGACATATGGTATAGACATTTGACTTGACAAAAAGTATTGACAATTGACTTGACATCAGGTATTGACAATTGACTTGACATATGGTATTGACAATTGACCTGACATATGGTATAGACAATTGACTTGACATATGGTATGGATATTAAACTGGACATATGGTATTGACAATTGACTTGACATATACTATTGACAATTGACTTGACATATGGTATGGACAATTGACTTGACATATGGTATGGACAATTGACTTGACATATCATATTGAAAATTAACTTGACATATGGTATGGACAATTGACTTGACATATGGTATAGACAATTGACTTGGCATATGGTATGGACAATTGACTTGACATATGGTATGGACATTTGACTTGACATATTGTATGGATATTTGACTTGACATATGGAAATGTATGGTATGGACAATTGACTTGACATAAGCTATTGACAATTGACTCGACATATTGTATGGACATTTGACTTGACCTATGGTATGGACAATTGACTTGACATATGGTATGGACATTTGACTTCAGATATAGTATGGACAATTAACTTGGCATATGGTTTTGACAATTCACTTGACATAAGGTATGGACAATTGACTTGACATATGGTATGGACAATTGACATGACATATGGTATAGACAATTGACTTAGCATATGGTATGGACAATTGACTTGACATATGGTATGGACAATTGACTTGACATATGTTATTGACAATTGACTTGACATATGGTATGGACAATTGACATGACATATGGTATAGACAATTGACTTGGCATATGGTATTGACAATTGACTTGACATATGGTATGGACAATTGACTTGACATATCGTATGGACAATTGACTTGACATATGGTATGGACAATTGACTTGACATATAGTATAGACAATTGACTTGGCATATGGTATGGACAATTGACTTGACATATGGTATGGACAATTGACTTGACATATAGTATAGACAATTGACTTGGCATATGGTATGGACAATTGACTTGACATATGGTATGGACATTTGACTTGACATATTGTATGGACAGTTGACTTGACATATAGTATGGACAATTGACTTGGCATATGTATGGACAATTGACTTGACATTAGGTTTTAACAATTCACTTGACATATGGTATTTGACAATTGACTTGACATTAGGTATTGACAATTGACTTGACATATGGTATTGACAATTGACTTGACATGTGGTAGACATTTGACATGACAAAAAGTATTGACAATTGACTTGACATAAGGTATTGACAATTGACTTGACATAAGGTATTGACAATTGACTTGACATATGGTATAGACAATTGACTTGACATATAGTATGGACATTTGACTTGACCTATGGTATGGACAATTGACTTGACATATGGTATGGACATTTGACTTGACATATAGTATGGACAATTGACTTGACATATCGTATTGAAAATTCACTTGACATATGGTATGGGCAATTGATTTGACATATGGTATAGACATTTGACTTGGCATATGGTATGGACAATTGACTTGGCATATGGTATGGACATATGACTTGACATATTGTATGGATATTTGACTTGAAATATGAAAATGTATGGTATGGACAATTGACTTGACATAAGGTATTGACAATTGACTTGACATATTGTATGAACATTTGACTTGACCTATGGTATGGACAATTGACTTGACATATGGTATGGACATTTGACTTGACATATGGTATGGACAATTCACTTGAGATATAGTATGGACAATTGACTTGGCATATGGTATGGACAATTGACTTGACATAAGGTTTTGACAATTCACTTGACATAAGGTATGGACAATTGACTTGACATATGGTATTGACAATTGACTTGACATATGGTATGGACAATTGACTTGACATATGGTATGGACAATTGACTTGACATATCGTATCGAAAATTGACTTGACATATGGTATGGACAATTGACTTGACATATGTTATAGACATTTGACTTGGCATATGGTATGGACAATTGACTTGACATATGGTATGGACATTTGACTTGACATATTGTATGGATATTTGACTTGACATATGAAAATGTATGGTATGGACAATTGACTTGACATAAGGTATTGACAATTGACTTGACATATTGTATGGACATTTGACTTGACCTATGGTATGGACAATTGACTTGACATATGGTATGGACATTTGACTTGACATATGGTATGGACAATTGACTTGAGATATAGTATGGACAATTGACTTGGCATATGGTATGGACAATTGACTTGACATAAGGTTTTGACAATTCACTTGACATAAGGTATGGAAAATTGACTTGACATATGGTATTGACAATTGACTTGACATATGGTATAGACATTTGACATAAAGTATTGACAATTGACTTGACATAAAGTATTGACAATTGACTTGACATATGGTATAGAAAATACTTGACATAAGGTATGGACAATTGACTTGACATATGGTTTACCCGATTAACATTATTACTCCACATAGCTGAACTGATTTGTAATATAAAAAAAACATCTAGGTTTTTTTTGTTTGCAGTCATAGAATCCTGAAACTTCAAATTATAAGGCATCTTTACTAAATGAATACAAAATAATTTAGCTATTAAATCATGTTAATATCCTTGTCTAAACTAAGTTGACTCTATCTATCGTGTTTTCATTGTTAAGCATGTAAATGTCTTTCCTGTTTTGATTTATGCCTGGAACATGTTCAGCTAAACTATCTAAACTACATGTAAATATGCTAAGAATGATTCTTGCAAAAACAAAATTCAATTGCTAATATTATTTCAGAGTATTATTTTCACCTCCTAATATTTATGATAAATCCAACATACAATGACGTAATCAGGTAATATTTTAAAAATTTTACTGGATTGAAAAATAGAAAACATGGAAAATATAGAAGAACTTCAAGAAGCTGTTTGTATAAGGACCCATGAATAACCATTATAGTACGACTCTGTATCTTCTTGTAATACTATTATAATATATACCTCTTATGTTCCATGGTATTGGGTCTTTTAAAATCTCTGTGACTTTTGAGTGTTCAATTTGTAAAGTTCTATGGGAATCCTTCAGATCTATCAGATTTTTGGTAGTGCTTGATTGTTCTGTTTGCAATGTACTGTGGGAATCTTGCAAATCTCTAAGATTTTCCCTGATGGTTGAGTTTTCAATGTCCATTGTTCGTCTCAGTTCCTTCATTTCTTCCTGTGATTGTTTGATTTCCAGCATAATTTCCTGGTTAGACTTATCTAAAATTTTCACCTTTAGCTCTTGACACTCTTGATTCATTGGCACACCACCCAATCGACTTACAGCCTGTAAATAAATATTTCAAAGAGTTACAATAAACAGAGCTGCAATCTTTATAAATAAGTAGTAATTATTTTGGGTCAGGTATAGATTTTAAATATATCATGATGAAAATAACCTCAGGAAATATATGTCCCAGGATGAGAAATAATCAAAGAGCTGAAGAGCTCTGAGGGAAAAGACGGCCATTGTTTCAATTTTTAGGAGGGTATCTTTTGATAGTCTATATACAAAGAATGAGCAAAAGAACATCTAGAACATATAGAAAAGCTGACAATAATGAAACAATTTTGACCAATGAGATCTACACCTTCTAAATCAAAAGATTTGATTAAAGTTTGGAGTTAATTATCTAAAATTCAATTGAATTTAACAACTACTACAATATATTTTAGAATTTTAATTATGTGCAACTGAACGACAGGCTAACCCATTCTCAATTTTTTGTGACAGCATTCTCAAGAAAGTGAGGACTGAAAAATCTATTCAGTTTTAATTTTCCATTGATAAAGTTCCCAGTTACAACTCTCATCACAGGGATACATGTACTTATAAAATCAAATATGATTGATATAAGCTGTGTGGTTTGTTTCCAGATCCCACATTTTGATATATCTGTAAAATTCATGAATAAATAGCTTTAAACTACAAAAAGCAATATTTAAAAAAAAAATTTAAAAAAAATGACCACTACAATAATTATGTTGGTACGCAAAATTATTTTTTAATTGATGACTTATCATATATATACTTAATGTGACATTTTTAGTGTTCATATACATTAACTTTCATTTTAGTGGGTAATTACTCATCAATTGAGGTGCTCCTTAATTGGAGAAAGATTCTAAAATTATAACTTTACAGAAAGAATGAAAACTGCAGTTGCTCTCCCCAATCTCAATAGGTATAAACTACAAAAAGCAACAATTTTTTTTTTTTTTTTTTTTAACCATTTTAATAATTATGTTGGTACACATTTTTTTCTATATAGAAGACTACTTATCATATACTAAATGTCACATTTTAAATGTTCAGAAACATTTACTTTGATTTTAGTGTAAAATTACTCATCAATTGAAGTGCTCCTGAATTGGAGGAAGATTTTAAAAACAGAACTTTACAGAAACAATGAAAACTGCCGTTTCTCTCCCCAATCTCATGTATCCCCATTGACATTGTTTACCGCGAAAGTTGACCTTCATTTTATCTGATTATAGCCTCAGATTAAAGCATTGCATGTTGGTGTGTGAATCATCTACACTACAGCAAACATCATTAGGTTTATATTTAACAAATACGGATTTTAAATTAGTATACAAATACTGTGAATTATTTTTATAATGAATAAAGGATGTCCCTGTGTAGTGTGGCATTCCAACAATGATGTCACTAGGTTAGATATATTTAGAATATTTCGTAATACTGATTTTTCCGGACTGTAAAAGAAACGTATGTAGTGTAAGGGAAAGCTCAATATATGATAATTTCATGAGAAACAGAAGGGAAATGTGTAAAAAATGTATTTAAAGTCAATCTGTTCTCCTTGTCATCAATTTCAGTATGACATTTTGAGGGGATTTCCAAACTATCAAAACAAAATGATTGACGTGAGGGAATGATACTCTGGCCAACCCCATTAGGGAATTGACGGCATGAAGCCGTCTTTCCCCAAAAAAATATGCCAACATTTGAGTCAATTAATTGCAATTGTGCCCAATTTATAATAAGATTATAATAAGATGATGTCTTTGCACTAAATCTACTGGATGATTTGTAATGATTGATATCTTAGTCTGGGAAGCACGATATATTTCATGTATTAGTTTATTAGTATAATTTGTCAGTAACTGTATGTACTTTTCCATAGGTGCTTTTTTTCTTTATTCTTCAGATTTTTGTTGTGTCTATCTGATGAGTCAAGCCCTTTTCAACTTATTTTAAATTTTTATTTGAAGTTTGATGTTATGTTATTCTGTTACAAACATTACATGGTTGTTCGTTTTCGGCTTTGGTGGTTCATTTTCGACTTAGGAGTTTGAATGGGATCTTTTGCCTCTCTTTTACACTACTATCACAGGTAAGAGATGGGTTGAGTGATCACTAACATGTTTAACAATACCACAGTCTGTACATGTCTATCCCAAATCAAGAGCTTTCCATTTAGTGGTTTTCTGTGATTGCTGTCTAAAACTTTTGTTTCATTTGTTGTTGCATTAATAAATTTGGTTGTTTGTTTTCTCTTTAACATTGTGTTCATCATGCCTTGTCTTTTTATAGTTTACTTTATGGTATGGGTTTTGCTCATTGCTAAAATTGTACAGACCTATAGTTGCTAGGAACCATTGTACAAAATTATTATTTTATTAAGAATGTACTTACATCTACTACATTTCTCCATGCTGTATTGAAATCAGATGTTGGCATGGTGTTACTATCATGATGAGCTAATATATTTCTGTACCATTTAATCCTGGCAAGATCAGGCCCTGGGGTCGTCTCCCCTGGCTGTGGTAGACTGTCAAATCCATTAATTGGAGGATTGACAGATGTCAAATTCCTGATCAAACAGATCATCAATGTTACATCAAAAGCTTTGGAATCAGGTACACCTGTATCAACAAAAGACATTGAACGTCAACGGTTATTCATATCCCTAAATATAGAATTCGCCCGAGTAAATGTAACTGTCGATAATAAATTCATACAGCACCATGAATGTAATACACATTTAATGAAATTCACCATCTACATGTACTACATCAAGATGAGTAACTTTCTGCCAAACAGTGTCCATTCATTAACATGAAAACGCTTTGAATTTTTTTTTTTTAAATTTAAATATGTTATTTCCTGTGACTAAATGAAGGTCAAGTTCAATTTTCATGATTTTAACTGGTCTCGTTGTGTTGTTGTATAGACCTTTCAGTAGCAAAATTGATTTTTATTATATGAATTAGAGTTATTTCCCTTTGAACAGAAGTTAATAATAATTTTATGCCATTTGGTCTCTTGTTTATTTTGAGTTATTTCCCTTTGAACAGAATTGTCATAGGTTATTGGGGACAGGAAAATGTTTTTTTTTTACCCTCCCCCTTTATTTCTAAAGTTCTCAATTTTTGGTTTTCTATCAATTTCAATATGAACATACATTAAGTATGTTATAGATATAGGAAGATGTGGTGTGAGTGCCAATGAGACAACTCTCCATACAAATAACAATTTAAAAAGTAAACCATTATAGGTTAAAGTACGGCCTTCAACACGGAGCCTTAGCTCACACCGAACAACAAGCTATAAAGGGCCCCAAAATTACTAGTGTAAAACCATTCAAACGGGAAAACCAACGGTCTAATCTATATAAACAAAACGAGAAACGAGAAACACGTATATATTACATAAACAAACGACAACTACTGTACATCAGATTCCTGACTTAGGACAGGTGCAAACATTTGCAGCGGGATTAAACGTTTTAATGGATCCAAACCTTCTCCCTTTTTCTGAAACAATAGCATAACATCACAACAAAGAAAAACATACGATAAAATATCAATTGGCAGACTTAACTCAATCAAAAAACGTATGATTAAACAATGAACGAATAAATTTGATCTGCGATATCTGAATACAAATGCACAGTTAATTAAATATAATATGAACATTTAAGTAAGGAGCCTGTAATTCAGTGTTTGTCGTTTGTTTATGTGTTACATATTTGTTTTTCGTTCATTTTTTGTACATAAATAAGGCCGCTAGGTTTCTCGTTTGCATTGTTATTTCGGGGCCTTTTGAAGCTGAGTATGCGGTATGGGCTTTGCTCTTTGTTGAAGGCCGTACGGTGACCTATAGTTGTTAATTTCTGTGTCATTTTGAATCGTAGTATAAGATGTTCACAAGTATACAGAAAAACGCCAACCGGAAGTCTAATCTGACTTAAAATTTCGTCCAATGACGGGACAATATCCGGATGCCTTTTTTCTCGTTTGTCTCCTAAAATAACTCAATCTGAATAATCATATGAATGGATGACAAATGCGACTATGCACTGTACCTATATGACACAGAGGCGTGTTGATTAATTTATTGTGGAAAGAAGAGAAGCGACACACAAAATGAGGTCTTTTCGTTTAATAGTATAGATGTCCATACTTGCTCAACTGTTCGGGGTTCGACCTCTGAAAGGAACAGCCTCTTGTTTCATTTTGTTAAGTGATTGTTATCATATGATCACAATTTTCAAAGTTTACCATGGTAGAAACATAAATTAGAACCAGATGCTCTGCAGGGCCCAGCTTTATACTACCGCAGAGGTTGAACCCTGAACGGTTGGGGCAAGTAGGGACACAACATTCAAGCTGGATTCAGGTCTAAATTTGGATTGTGATTAAATAGTTGACACAGCATAGATTTCGGACACAGAATGAATGTGGTCTAATGAACTTAAAATATTTTTTTTTGCCTTTGAGCAATTCACTATGCTGTTGAATATTAATCCTCACAAAAAAATGTTTGAAGAAATTTCTTTTTATTTATGAAATCTGAAATGAGAAAAATTTAACCCCCCCCCCCCCAATTTTTTTTCACATATGATCCCCCTTTCCCTTTTTCCAAAACTGATCTCAATTCAAAATTCTAATGGAGTTTGCAACAATAACTACTCATTTGAATACATCATAAAATATTAAAATGTAACAAAGGTGCTTGTTATAACTGAATGGTAAAGGTTGTTTTAATTTATCAGTTGGTAGTAAAAGTGAATATACATTGTATATTGTATAAAACAATGATTTAAGTTGATTCAATTACTATTCTGAACAAAGAAAGATAACTCCAATCAATTGAAAATTTCTTGCTATTGCACAATACTGTGCAATAGAAGATTTCTTGCTATTGCGCAATACTGAGCAATTGAAAATTTCTTGCTATTGCACAATTCTGTGCAATTGAAGATTTCTTGCTATTGCTGAATACTGTGCAATTGAAAATTTCTTGCTATTGCATAATACTTAATATAATAATTTTGGGTCCTGATTTGAACCAACTTGAAAACTGGGCCCATAATCAAAAATCTAAGTACATGTTTAGATTCAGCATATCAAAAAAGCCCAAGAATTCAATTTTTGTTAAAATCAAACTTAGTTTAATTTTGGACCCTTTGGACTTTAATGTAGACCAATTTGAAAACGGGACTAAAAATTAAGAATCTACATACACAGTTAGGTTTGGCATATCAAAGAACCCCAATTATTCAATTTTTGATGAAATCAAACAAAGTTTAATTTTGGACCCCGATTTGGACCAACTTGAAAACTGGGCATATCAAAGAACCCCAATTATTCAATTTTTGATGAAATCAAACAAAGTTTAATTTTGGACCCCGATTTGGACCAACTTGAAAACTGGGCCAATAATCAAAAATCTAAGTACATTTTTAGATTCAGCATATCAAAGAACCCCAAGGATTCAATTTTTGTTAAAATCAAACTAAGTTTAATTTTGGTCCCTTTGGACCTTAATGTAGACCAATTTGAAAACGGGACCAAAAATTAAGAATCTACATACACAGTTAGATTCGGCATATCAAAACCCAATTATTCAATTATTTATGAAATCAAACAAAGTTCAATTTTGGACCCTTTGGGCCCCTTATTCCTAAACTGTTTGGACCAAGACTCCAAAAATCAAACCCAACCTTCCTTTAGTGGTCATGAACCTTGTGTATAAATTTCATAGATTTCTATTTACTTACACTAAAGTTATGGTGCGAAAACCAAGAATAATGCTTACTTGGGCCCCTTTTTGGCCCCTAATTCCTAAACTGTTCAGACCTCAACTCCCAAAATCAATCACAACCTTCCTTTTGTGGTCATACACCTTGTGTCAAAATTTCATTGATTTCTATTCCCTTATACTGAAGTTATTGTGCGAAAACCAAGAATAATGCTTATTTTGGCCCCTTTTGGCCCCTTATTCCTAGACTGTTGGAACCAAAACTCCCAAAATCAATCCCAACCTTCCTTTTGTGGTCATGAACCTTGTGTTATAATTTCATAGATTTCTATCCACTTTTACTAAAGTTAGAGTGCGAAAACTAAAAGTATTCGGACAAAGACGACGTCGAGACGACGACGCCAACATGATACCAATATACGACCAAAATTTTGTAATTTTTGCGGTCGTATAAAAAAGACTTGTCAAACTAGACTTCATGGAGATGGGAGCCATCTCTGTGGGCCCTGTAAATAACAGGTTACTATTTGACTATTAAAGATGTTAGTAGTTGAATCTCTTAGAGCAGGTAAGGTTACATGTGCTTTAAACAGTACACCGGATGCACTTTAAATACCCTTAATTTTAGAAATATAATATAAGAGGAAAAAAAACTTCTTGAAATAGACACAGGTTATTTCGCATTACTCAGTTACTTATCAAGCCAGAATTATGCCCTTTACATTGTTGGAACGTTGTACTGTATCTGTATTCACTAGATTAAATAGTTCTTCTGTTCACCTATAAAGCAGTTCATTTTTTTCAATAGATACTTTTATCATGTAGAAATCTGTACATCAGTAGTTCTAGGCTCGACAAAAATACATTATATAACAGATTGAATTATTTGATTGGTTTAATTTTTTTGTGTTACCAATCTCCCTATCCTTGTTTATTTTATCTTTAAGAGTGATAACACAACATGTCCTGGTGGAGTAATATCTTCACATATAATTACATACAAGGGAACAGAACTAAGCCAGTTGAATGGATTGGTGGAAAAAGACATAAAGATGAATTCTGCAACAAATGTTAATTACTACAATGACAATGATCAGCATCAGTTTTCGTGTGGTAAAATATTTGTATGGATAAGATAATATGAAGCACTTTTTTAAGTTATTACATAGTCTCGTTATGTGCTGAGAGTGTATTTTATTCTATGTTTTTCAGTTAAAGGGTTATGTTTGGCGTAGTAAGTTGTACATACATTATGACACACCCTCTAGTGTTGGTTAATATACATGTCAAGTATAAACTTTGAAATCATAACAGTTCTCAAGATATAGTGGCGGGGCCCTAATAAATCCATTGCCAACACAACCTAACATGACGGGGCCACAAGTGGAGCAGGATATACTTACCTTTCCCAAGAACGTTCTATCACCCCCTGTAAAAAAAAAACTGATTTTTTCCCCTGTGTTTTGCATACTGTTGTTCAAAGTTGTTTATTTCTTAGCTTTAATTTGTTTTTTGCCATAGTATTGTCAGTTTGTCTTCCACTTATGTTGTTGGATACTGATGGCCACAACATCTGTCTCTTAATCAGATTGCCAATTAACAAACCTACCTGAAAGCAGAACTACAATATTCTATCATTTGACATATGAAATACGTACCATTTTTGGGAAACAAAAGATTCCACTGAGCCTGGTTCAAGATTCTCTTTTTAAACAAGCCATTCAGAGTGTTGTAGTTTTTATTAAACGTTGATGGTAGATAGGTAGGTGGAAATTCTTTGTCAAAGAAAGTACGGACTGCTCTTGGTGACACTCCTTTCAATAACAAGGCTAATCGGATATAATTCTCTTCTTCTTCTAAAAGAGGTGCCATTATTCAAGAAATTCTTCTGATTGTCAATACGTAACTAAATCATTTTTATTTAATGGTCCATGTTGTACTGAAAGAAAATACAAGTCTATTACATATCAACTATAGAAAAGAATTAAAAATAAATTTGGAATGTGTCCATGAGACACAGATGATCATCCGTTCCCGCTTGCATATCATATAAAGTTATAAAGGGACATAACTAAAGAACAGTAAAAGTGACGCTACCCAAGTTTGTACTTAATCTTAGTGTTGTTGTAATAAATACTGTGTATTCATGGTATTAGTTTCAAAACATTTCGTTGAGGCAAACTGCAGTTAGAGAACAGAAACAAAAAAAATCAGCAATTTTTCCATTTGTAAAGGGGCATTACTCTAGAACGGTTAAAGTGACACCACAAAAATTCAAACTTGATCTGTATTTTGTGGTAATAAGCATGATAAGCATTGTGTATAGTTAGTTTCATAACATTTAGTTGCGGTAAACTAAAGTTAGAGAACTGAAATCAACTTTTGGACGGATGGACCTACAGACAGACAAGAGGTAAAACTTAATGCCCCCTCCGCTACCACAGGGGCATACAAATGTGTCAAGATTACAAATTTGCCTAAAAAGTTAAATATTTGCCAAATGTAATGTAATAACCAGATTCCACATATGCCTGTAATATTTGTCACCTGTAATTACAAGATAATAGATATAACACATGTAATAACCAGAATCCACATATGCCTGTAATATTTGCCACCTGTAATTACAAGACAATAGATATAACACAGGTAATTATTAGATTACAAATTTTCCTGAAATATTTGCTACATGTAGTCACCAGATTACAAATGTTCCTGAAATATTTGCTACATGTAGTCACCAGATTACAAATTTTCCTGAAATATTTGCTACATGTAGTCACCAGATTACAAATTTTCCTGAAATATTTGCTACATGTAGTAACCAGATTACAAATTTTCCTGAAATATTTGCTACATGTAGTAACCAGATTACAAATTTTCCTGAAATAATTGCTACATGTAGTCACCAGATTACAAATTTTCCTGAAATATTTGCTACATGTAGTCACCAGATTACAAATTTTCCTGAAATATTTGCTACATGTAGGAATCAGATTACAAATTTTCCTGAAATTATTTGCTACATGTAGTAACCAGATTACAAATTTTCCTGAAATATTTGCTACATGTAGTCACCAGATTACAAATTTTCCTGAAATATTTGCTACATGTAGTCACCAGATTACAAATTTTCCTGAAATATTTGCTACATGTAGTCACCAGATTACAAATTTTCCTGAAATATTTGCTACATGTAGTCACCAGATTACAAATTTTCCTGAAATATTTGCTACATGTAGTCACCAGATTACAAATTTTCCTGAAATATTTGCTACATGTAGTCACCAGATTACAAATTTTCCTGAAATATTTGCTATATATGTAGTCACCAGATTACAAATTTTCCTGAAATATTTGCTACATGTAGTCACCAGATTACAAATTTTCCTGAAATATTTGCTACATGTAGTAACCAGATTACAAATTTTCCTGAAATATTTGCTACATGTAGTAACCAGATTACAAATTTTCCTGAAATAATTGCTACATGTAGTCACCAGATTACAAATTTTCCTGAAATATTTGCTACATGTAGTCACCAGATTACAAATTTTCCTGAAATATTTGCTACATGTAGGAATCAGATTACAAATTTTCCTGAAATTATTTGCTACATGTAGTAACCAGATTACAAATTTTCCTGAAATATTTGCTACATGTAGTCACCAGATTACAAATTTTCCTGAAATATTTGCTACATGTAGTCACCAGATTACAAATTTTCCTGAAATATTTGCTACATGTAGTCACCAGATTACAAATTTTCCTGAAATATTTGCTACATGTAGTCACCAGATTACAAATTTTCCTGAAATATTTGCTACATGTAGTCACCAGATTACAAATTTTCCTGAAATATTTGCTACATGTAGTCACCAGATTACAAATTTTCCTGAAATATTTGCTATATATGTAGTCACCAGATTACAAATTTTCCTGAAATATTTGCTACATGTAGTCACCAGATTACAAATTTTCCTGAAATATTTGCTACATGTAGTAACCAGATTACAAATTTTCCTGAAATAATTGCTACATGTAGTCACCAGATTACAAATTTTCCTGAAATAATTGCTACATGTAGTCACCAGATTTCAAATTTTCCTGAAATATTTGCTACATGTAGTCACCAGATTACAAATTTTCCTGAAATATTTGCTACATGTAGTCACCAGATAACAAATAAAGTTCCAACACATTAGGATATACTTTTCAAATCCATTGCTTCAAAACATTTAAAAAAAAATCAGCAGTTTATCATTTATATGGCTAACTTCCATCAACTTAGGATAAAGAATGCATTTATATGGTTAGCCAAGCAAAACTTATCTGACTGATTTGGTTTACACATGTTTTGATCATACTTATGACAAATGTATGATACTATGAATTAAGGCGAATTTGGAAGCATACGTAATTCCACGCTTCTAGCGAAATTTAAGATAAAAATGTGTGTCGTTAGTTACACAAGTAATGTCCCCTACTCCAAGGACAGGAAATAGGCACATGAAAGAAAAATGACTATGTGCGGTCTATCATGAGTCCAAACAAGTATTCCTGTGCTATCTTGTAATAAAACTTCAAAGAAATTATGAGAATGATTCCAATCAGAAATCTGAGTATACTATTGTGAGCTAGTCTGACTCTATTGCCACTGTTTTTCGTTTAGACAAGCAGGAGGAGCAGGTACACAATATGACTTCAAACTGACTGGTTTTAATTTCAACAGAAAGTGAAACTCTTAAACAACAAATGTATAACCAAATAAACAAACTAGAAGCTCTCAAGAGCCTGTGTTGCTCACCTTGATCTATGTGCATATTAAACAATGGACACAGATAAATTCATGGCAAAATTGTGTTTTGGTGATGGTGATGTGTTTTAAATTCTTACTTTACTGAATATTCTTGCTGCTTACAATTATATCTATCTACAATGAACTTTGCCCATTAGTAGAGGAAATTAATTTGTAAAAATTTACAAAAAATTTACCAAACTAATGAAAATTGACTATAAAGGGCAATAACTCCTTAAGGGGTCAACTGACCATTTTGGTCATGTTGACTTATTTGTAGATCTTACTTTGATGAACATTATCCAAAATTAGCAATAACCAAAAACGGCAAAATGTCTTTAAAAATTACCAATTGGGGGCAGCAACCCAACAACCAGTTGTCCAATTCATCTGAAAATTTCAGGACAGATAGTAGTTTCAGAGGAGAAGATTTTTGTAAAAGATTCCAATTTTTTTTTTATAAATTGGTAAAAAATGACTATCAAGGGCAACAACTCCTTAAGGGGTCAACTAATCATTTTAGTCATATTACCTTATTTGCAGATCTTACTTTGCTGAACATTATTGCTGTTTTACAGTTTATCTCTATCTCTAATAATGTTCAAGATAATAGCCAAAAATAGGTATAATTTCCTCAAAATTGCCAATTCAGGAGCAGCAACCCAATAACCAGTTGTCCGATTCGTCTGAAAATTTCAGGGCAGATAGATCTTTACGTGATAAACAATTATACCATACGTCAGATTTGCTCTAAATGCTTTGGTTTCAGAGTTATAAGCCAAAATCTATATTTTTACCCTATGTTCTATTTGTAGCCATGGCCATCTTGATTGGTTGGCCGGGTATCGCCACACTTTTTTTTTAAACTAGATACCCCAATGATGATTGTGGCCAAGTTTTGTTTAATTTGGCCAAGTAGTTTCAGAGGAGAAGATTTTTGTAAAAGCTAACGATGGACGACGTACGACGGTTGCAAAGTATGGGCCAGGTGAGCTAAAAAACAGTGACAATTCTGCTTCTAGTCATATCAAATTCAGAATTGCTCCCTAAACATTATTTGAAAAATCATAGTTTCACTTTTGTATGAAATTCCCAGTGTAGCATAAAATTGTAGGTTACAAATAATTAATTACTGGTATATTGCATGTTAATTTGTGTCTTGAACTAGAAAGACGTTAGACTATGTCTCGTTTTTTATGCAATTGAAAATTTAGGATAATTTATATTTATGTGAAAAGTATTAAATATACTACGGTGTAATCAACCACTACTGCAACAATTATCAAAAAACAATTTAAAGCTAATGGCAGCAAAAAAATCTGAATCCATCCACAAAACATTGCACGCGTAAACTAAGAAGTCAGCACTGCATGTGATATTTATCTCAGAATAAGTCAAATCTATGTCATCAAATCTATGCTGTAGAAAAGAAACAGCTATAGGTGTCTTCTAGTACGCAAATTTTGGGGAATGTAAAATCTAAACTTAGAACCATGGTTGAAACTGAATCTACACATGTACAAATGATGTATGATAAAAACAGAACATATTGTTTTTTCTTGATCAAATTCCAATTTCGAAGGGATAGCGTAATTTGTGAGTATTCTTTTGTTATCCTTTAATATGTCATTCATAAGTATTGAATACAAGTAAAATTTTTCTTCTCAAGTCTCAATATTGAAGATTATGATAGAAAAAAGTATAAGAGTATAAGGTAAAGAGAAGAACAGGGAGAGTGAAGTAAATAATGTAACAATGTAGGGGCCTTTTATAACCGACTATACGTTATGGATTTTTGTCATTGTTGAAGGCTGTATCAGGTTGCCTTTTATAATAGCTTACATCCACTGCATTCACTAAGGTAGATGGGGTGTCTAAATGTTCGACGATAGGTTAATTATTCGTAAACTTCTGTAAAATACTTCTCGGTCAATGTAATTTCAAATTTCTATATAAAAACTTAGGATCAAGGCCCTTGTTTTTTCGTAATAAGGCCAAAATTAGAAATATGTTTGTTTCCCCTCCCCCACCCGGGTCAAAAATAAGCCCCCGGGTCAATAAATTATTTTCCACAAAAAAATCGAAATTATTTTTTTCCTGAAAATAATTTGTTTCCATTTTTGGAAAGTGCTTGAAAGCAGAAGGATTGATAATCTAAATAAATACACTCAAATTGAGCACAAACAACTGATAAGTGGCCTGGACTGGACAAGTTAAACCATTCATGTGACCATGCTATGACAATCACATCCAGTTAAAAAAAAAAAAAAAAAAAAAAAAAAAAAAACGGCCTTCCTGGTCTGTTTACAAAGGGTAGACCCGGGGGAGGGGAAACATACATTCTTTTAAATGTGGCCTAACACATTGCAAATAACAACATTTAGGTGTTATACCACCATTGATTTTTCCCTATTAGTCTTTGATGAATTTGCACTTTAAAAAAAAATAAGATGCCTCACTTAGCACAGCCTGATACGATCGCAGAGGTCAAACCCTGAACAGTTGGGGCAAATTTGGACACAATATTCAAGCTTGATACTATCTGAATTTGGATGTGATCAAATTTTTGACATATAATATAAGTTTCTGACACAAAATAAATGTGGTCAAAGATCTTACAAATTTAATGTGCAATACTATGCAATTGAAGATTTCTTCTTGAAACTTTTCAAAACTTTGAAATTCAAAAAATTTGGAAAAAAAATATAAACCCCTTAAAAAATATTGGACCCCCCCCAAACTTTTTGAATCCCCCTTGGTGCATTAACCATCAAACTTAATCCCAGTCTTTCCTTTGTAGTATAGAACCATTGTAAGGGAGGTAACTTTAATGCAAAAAAAAAAACAACAACAAAGAACTAGAATTGCCATTGCAAGCAATAGCGGATGTCACCCTTCCCCAAACGGCCACTAAGCGGCAGCCATTTCAAAATTGTTTAACAGTGAATGCACATATATGCATTGCTGTACATCTTTCTGTAAATTTTCAGTACATTGAGAGCATTTTAGAAAATTTCACATTTTTGCTGTTTCCATGGCAATGGCAGCCATTTTGAAAATTCCGAAGTCAAAAGTCTCATCTATACATGCAAGTTAACAATAATATTAAGTTTCATAAAGTTTGGAGCATTTTGAAAATATTTGACATTTCCGCAGTTTCCATGGCAACGGTGGCCATTTTGGAAATTCCAACTTCAAAAGTCTTATTCAGACTTGTCAGTGTACCATCATATTAAGTTTCATCAATTTTGGAGCATTTTGAATTTTTTGAAATTTTTGACATTTGGGATGGTTCCTATGGCAACAGAGACCGTTTCCAAAATTGAATGGCATATACCACATTGGTACATGGGAGGGACCATACCATCAAAGTTTCAATCAATTTGACCTACCATTTTAAGAAAGTAAATGCCACTTAAAGGTTTTTGGACTATTTTGACCTGTTTTGCATTGTTTCCATGGTAACGGCAGACATTTTCGATATTGCAAAACCAAATTCCACATCTACCAATTTTGCTCATCATTACTGTGAAGTTTTATAAAATTTGGAGCATTTCCATATTTTTGAAATTTTTGGTGTAGTATCCATGGCAACATAGCAGTTCCAATGATTGCCAAAATCATCCAAAACCAGTATATGCCCGGCACCTACATTGTATCAAAATATAATGATTCTAAGTTAAAGCATTTCCAAATTATTCATCAAAACCAAAAACTGGAATTTTCCATTATTTTTCGGTTTCCATGGTGATGGCAGCCATTTTTTAGTTCCAAAGTTGCACTGCAACTGGAAAGTCAGGGTTCCTTGTTATAGTGCACCATCATTCAGATTGGTTCCTTTGGCTCTGAGAAAACTGCCGGACAAAACTAGGTGGAAGAAAAATAATAATAACTAGATTTGTAATTGCTAGCAATAACGGATGGCACCCTTCCCCTATTGCCAGGTGAGCGGCGGCCATTTAGAAAATTCCAAACTCAAAAGTCAAGTCTACATAAGCTAGGCAACATTTGTTATAAGTTTCCTTAAATTTGAAGCATTTTGAAGTTTTTCATATTTTTGCTGTTTCCATGGTAACGGCGGCCATTTTGAATATTCCAAAGTCAAACCCCTGCTGCATTTTTTGCCCTCCATAATAATATACCATTTAATGTCTCTAGAATAAATTTAACATTGATGTTCTGGAATGTTCTGTGAAAATTCAAAGTTTTGACCTTTTTGCATTGTTTCCAAGGTAACAACAGATATTTTGGAAATTCCAACGCCAAATTCCACATCTTCCAATGTTGCTCATCGTTACTGTGAAGTTTCCTGAAGTTTGGAGCATTTTGAGAATTTCGAAATTTTTGGTGTAGTTTCCATGCCAACACAGTAGTTCCAATGATCACCAAAATCATCCAACACCTGTATATAGTGGGCACCTACATTGTATTAAAATATAATGATTCTGAGATAAAGCATATCCAAACAGTTCACCAAAACAAAAAACTGGATTTTTTCACATTTGTTCTGTTTCCATGGAAACGGTAGCCATCTTGAACCATTCCATGCTTCCTGCAACTCTGCATCTGGGGGTCCTTACTATAGTAGAGTTTCATCAACATTGGTCCATTGGATTTCGAGAAATCACCTGGACAAAATTTGTTGCAAGAAAAATAATAATAACTAGAATTGCCATTGCAAGCAATAGCGGATGTCACCCTTCCCCCAATTGCCACTAAGCGGCAGCCATTTCAAAATTGTTTAACAGTGAATGCACATATATGCATGGCAATACATCTTTCTGTTAATTTTCAGTACATTGAGAGCATTCTAAAAAATTTCACAATTCTGCTGTTTCCATGGCAACGGCAGCCATTTTGAAAATTTTGAAGTCAAAAGTCTCATCTTTACTTCCCAGTTAACAATAATATCAAGTTTCATTAAGTTCAAAGCATTTAGAGAATTTTTGACTTTTTTGCCGTTTCCATGGCAACGGTGGCCATTTTGGAAATTCCAAAGTCAAAAGTCTCATCCAGACTTGCCAGTCAACAATCATATTAAGTTTGATCAATTTAGGAGCATTTTGAAATTTTTGAAATAATTGGTCCTGTATCCATGGTAACAGAAGAGTTCTAATGATTGTCAAAATCATTCAAAAGCTGTATATAGTGGACAACTATATTGTGTAAAAATTTGATGATTTCAAGTTCAAGCATACCAAAATTATTCACCAAATCCTGAAGTTTTTAGAGCATTTTGACACTTATGCACTGTTTCCATGGTAACGGCAGACATTTTGGAAATTCCAACGCCAAATTACGCATGTACCAAAGTTGCTCATCGTTACTATGAAGTTTCAAAAAATTTGGAGCATTTTGAAATTATTGAAATTTTTGGGGTAGTTTCCATGGCAACATAGTGGTTCCAATGATTGCCAATATCATCCAAAACCAATATATGGCTGGCACCTACATTGTGATAAAATATGATGATTCTGAGTTTAAGCATCTCTAAATTATTCACAAAACCAAAAACTGGAATTTTTCACAATTGTTCCGTTTCCATGGAAACGGCAGCCATTTTTTATGGTCTTAGACCCTACTGCAACCCGAAATTTTGTGTTCCTCCTTATAGTGAATTATCTTTAAGATTGGTTCCATTTTACTCCAAAAAACCTGTCGGACAAAAAAAGGTGGAAGAATAATAATAATAACAAAGAAACATAAGAAAAGCAATATGTCACCCGACATTGTCGATCGGGTGACATAATAATAAGAAAAAAAAGAAACGTAGAATAACAATACGTCACCCCAACTCCGTTGAGGGTGCCATAACTAGAATTGCCATTGCAAGCAATAGCGGATGTCACCCTTCCCCTATTGCCACTAACCGGCAGCCATTTGAAAATGGTTTAACAGTGAATGCACATATATTTATGGCAATACATCTTTCTGTAAATTTTCAGTACATTCAGAGCATTTTAAAAAAAATCACATTTCTGCTGTTTCCATGGCAACGGCAGCCATTTTGAAAATTTCAAAGTCAAAAGTTTCATCTGTACTTGGCAGTTAACAATAATATCAAGTTTCATTAAGTTCAAAGCATTTTGAGAAATTTTGACTTTTTTGCAGTTTCCATGGCAACGGTGGCCATTTTGGAAATTCCAAAGTCAAAAGTCTCATCCAGACTTGACAGTCAACTATCATATTAAGTTTCATCAATTTTGGAGCATTTTGAAATTTTTGAGATATTTAATCCTGTATCCATGGTAACAAAGTAGTTCCAATGATTGTCAAAATCGTTCAAATCCTGTATATAGTGGATAACTATATTGTGTAAAAATTTGATGATTTTAAGTTAAAGCACACCAAAGTTATTCACCAAACCCGGAAGTTTTTGGAGCATTTTGACCTTTTTGCATTGTTTCCATGGAAACGGCAGACATTTTGGAAATTCCAACGCCAAATTCCACATCTACTAAAGTTGCTCATCGTTATGGTAAAGTTTCAAAAAATTTGGAGCATTTTCATATTTTTGAAATTTTTGGTGTAGTTTCCATGGCAACATAGTAGTTCCAATGATTGCCAAAATCATCCAAAACCAGTATATGGGTGGCACCTTCATTGTATTAAAATATGATGATTCTGAGTTTAAGCATCTCCAAATTATTCCAAAAAAACAAAAAGTGGAATTTTTCACAATTGTTCCGTTTCCATGGAAACGGCAGCCATTTTCTATGGTCTTAGACCCTACTGCAACCCGCAATTTTGTGTTCCCTATTATACTTAACTATCATTAAGATTGGTTCCATTGGCTCCGAGAAAAGTGGCGGACAAAATAGTTGGAAGAATAATAATAATAACAAAGAAACAGAGGAAAAGCAATATGTCACCCGACATTGTCGATCGGGTGACATAACTAGATTTGCCATTGCAAGCAATAGCGGATGGCACCCTTCCCCTATTGCCAGGTGAGCAGTAGCCATGGTTACGGCGGCCATTTTGGAAATTCCAAACTCAAAAATCAAGTCTACATTAGCTGAGCAACATTTGTTTTAAATTTCAATAAATTTGAAGCATTTTGAAGTTTTTCGTATTTTTGCTGTTTCCATGGTAACGGGGGCCATTTTGAATATTCCAAAGTCAAACCCCCGCTGCAATTTTTTCCCTCCACACTCATATACCATTTAATGTCTCTAGAATAAATTAAACATTGATGTTCTAGAATGTTCTGTGAAAATTCAAAGTTTTGACCTTTTTGCATTGTTTCCATGGTAAAAACAGCGATTTTGGAAATTCCAACGCAAATTCCACATCTTCCAATGTTGCTCATCGTTACTGTGAAGTTTCATCAAGTTTGGAACATTTTGAGATTTTTGATTTATTTGGAGTAGTTTCCATGGCAACATAGTAGTTCCAATGAGTGCCAAAATCATCCAACACCTGTATATAGTGGGCACCTACATTGTATTAAAATATAATGATTCTGAGTTAAATAGTATCCAAATAGTTCACCAAAACAAAAAACTGGATTTTTTCACATTTGTTCTGTTTCCATGGTAATGGCGGCCATTTTTTACCATTCCAATGTCTCTTGCACAACTTAACATGGCGGTTTATATTATGGTATAGTTCCATCAACATTGGTATGACCAGTTCTGAGAAATAGTATGGACAAAATGTGTGGAAGAATAAAAATAATAACTAGATTTGCGATTGCAAGCAATAGCGGATGGCACCCTTCCTCTATTGCCAGGTGAGCGGTAGCCATGGTAACGGCGGCCATTTTGGAAATTCCAAACTCAAAAGTCAAGTCTACATTAGCTGAGCAACATTTGTTATAAGTTTCAATAAATTTGAAGCATTTTGAAGTTTTTTGTATTTTTGCTGTTTCCATGGTAACGGCGGCCATTTTGAATATTCCAAAGTCTAACCCCCGCTGCAATTTTTTCCCTCCACAATCATATACCATTTAATGTCTCTAGAATAAATTAAACATTGATGTTCTAGAATGTTCTGTGAAAATTCAAAGTTTTGACCTTTTTGCATTGTTTCCATGGTAACAACAGCGATTTTGGAAATTCCAACGCCAAATTCCACATCGTCCAATGTTGCTCATCGTTACTGTGAAGTTTCATTAAGTTTGGAACATTTTGAGAATTTTGAAATTTTTGGTGTAGTTTCCATGGCAACATAGTAGTTCCAATGATCACCAAAATCATCCAACACATGTATATAGTGGGCACCTACATTGTATCAAAATATAATGATTCTGAGTTAAAGCATATCCAAACAGTTCACCAAAACAAAAAACTGGAATTTTTCACATTTGTTCTGTTTCCATGGAAACGGTGGCCATCTTCGACCATTCCATAGCAAGATGCACAACTTCATATGGGGGTCCTCATTATAGTAGAGTTCCATCAACATTGGCCCATTTGATTCCGAGAACTAGCGTGGACAAAATGTGTGGAAGAAGATTAATAAAAACTAGATTTGCGATTGCAAGCAATAGCGGATGGCACCCTTCCCCTATTGCCAGGTGAGCGGTAGCCATGGTAACGGCGGCCATTTTGGAAATTCCAAACTCAAAAGTCAAGTCTACATTAGCTGAGCAACATTTGTTATAAGTTTCAATAAATTTGAAGCATTTTGAAGTTTTTTGTATTTTTGGTGTTTCCATGGTAACGGCGGCCATTTTGAATATTCCAAAGTCAAACCCCCGCTGCAATTTTTTCCCTCCATAATCATATACCATTTAATGTCTCTAGAATAAATTAAACATTGATGTTCTAGAATGTTCTGTGAAAATTCAAAGTTTTGACCTTTTTGCATTGTTTCCATGGTAACAACAGCGATTTTGGAAATTCCAACGCCAAATTCCACATCTTCCAATGTTGCTCATCGTTACTGTGAAGTTTCATTAAGTTTGGAACATTTTGAGATTTTTGAATTTTTTGGAGTAGTTTCCATGGCAACAAAGTAGTTCCAATGAGTGCCAAAATCATCCAACACCTGTATATAGTGGGCACCTACATTGTATTAAAATGTAATGATTCTGAGTTAAATTTTATCCCAATAGTTCACCTAAACAAAAACCTGGATTTTTTTACATTTGTTTCGTTTCCATGGCAACGTCAGCCATCTTGATGATGCCATACCCCGTTTGCACAATTTCATATAGTGGACTACATTATGGCATAGATTCATCAATATTGTTCAAGCCAATTCCGAGAAATAGCATGGACAAAAAAGTGTGGAAGAATAAATATAACTAGAATTGCCATTGCAAGCAATAGCGGATGTCACCCTTCCCCTATTGCCACTAAGCAGCAGCCATTTCAAAATGGTTTAACAGTGAATGCACATATATGTATGGCAATACATCTTTCTGTAAATTTTCAATACATTCTGAGCATTTTAAAAAAATTCACATTTCTGTTGTTTCCATGGCAACGGCAGCCATTTTGAAAATTTCAAAGTCAAAAGTCTCATCTATACTTGCCAGTTAAGAATAATATCAAGTTTCATTAAGTTCAAAGGATTTTGAGAAATTTTGACTTTTTTGCAGTTTCCATGGCAACGGTGGCCATTTTGGAAATTCCAAAATCAAAAGTCTCATCCAGACTTGCCAGTCAACTATCATATTAAGTTTCATCAATTTTGGAGCATTTTGAAATTTTTGAGATATTTGATCCTGTATCCATGGTAACAGAGTAGTTCCAATGATTGTCAAAATCAATCAAAACCTGTATATAGTGGATAACTATATTGTGTAAGAATTTGATGATTTTAAGTTCAAGCATACCAAAATTATTCACCAAACCCTGAAGTTTTTAGAGCATTTCGACACTTATGCTCTGTTTCCATGGTAACGGCAGACATTTTGGAAATTCCAACGCCAAATTCCATATCTACCAAAGTTGCTCATCGTTATGGTAAAGGTTAAAAAAATTTGGAGCATTTTCATATTTTTGAAATTTTTGGTGTAGTTTCCATGGCAACATAGTAGTTCCAATGATTGCCAAAATCATCCAATACTAGTATATGGGTGGCACCTTCATTGTATTAAAATATGATGATTCTGAGTTTAAGCATCTCCAAATTATTTCAAAAAAACAAAAAGTGGAATTTTTCACAATTGTTCCGTTTCCATGGAAACGGCAGCCATTTTTTATGGTCTTAGACCCTACTGCAACCCGCAATTTTGTGTTCCCTATTATACTTAACTATCATTAAGATTGGTTCCATTGGCTCCGAGAAAAGTGGCGGACAAAATAGTTGGAAGAATAATAATAATAACAAAGAAACAGAGGAAAAGCAATATGTCACCCGACATTGTCGATCGGGTGACATAATAAGAAAAAAAGAAACGAACAATAACAATATGTCACCCCAACTCCGTTGAGGGTGCCATAACTAGAATTGCCATTGCAAGCAATAGCGGATGTCACCCTTCCCCTATTGCCACTAACAGGCAGCCATTTCAAAATGGTTTAACAGTGAATGCACATGTATTCATGGCAATACATCTTTCTGTAAATTTTCAGTACATTCAGAGCATTTTAAAAAAATCACATTTCTGCTGTTTCCATGGCAACGGCAGCCATTTTGAAAATTTCAAAGTCAAAAGTCTCATCTTTATTTGCCAGTTCACAATAATATCAAGTTTCATTAAGTTCAAAGCATTTTGAGAAATTTTGACTTTTTTGCAGTTTCCATGGCAACGGTGGCCATTTTGGAAATTCCAAAGTCAAAAGTCTCATCCAGACTTGCCAGTCAACTATCATATTAAGTTTCATCAATTTTGGAGCATTTTGAAATTTTTGAGATATTTGATCCTGTATCCGTGGTAACAGAGTAGTTCCAATGATTGTCAAAATCAATCAAAACCTGTATATAATGGATAACTATATTGTGTAAAAATTTGATGATTTCAAGTTCTAGCATACCAAAATTATTGACCAAACCCTGAGGTTTTTAGAGCATTTTGACACTTATGCACTGTTTCCATGGTAACGGCAGACATTTTGGAAATTCCAACGCCAAATTACGCATCTACCAAAGTTGCTCATCGTTACTATGAAGTTTCAAAAAATTTGGAGCATTTTGAAATTTTTGAAATTTTTGGTGTAGTTTCCATGGCAACATAGTGGTTCCAATGATTGCCAATATCATCCAAAACCAATATATGGCTGGCACCTACATTGTGATAAAATATGATGATTCTGAGTTTAAGCATCTCTAAATTATTCACAAAACCAAAAACTGGAATTTTTCACAATTGTTCCGTTTCCATGGAAACGGCAGCCATTTTTTATGGTCTTAGACCCTACTGCAACCCGAAATTTTGTGTTCCTCCTTATAGTGAATTATCATTAAGATTGGTTCCATTCTACTCCAAAAAACCTGTCGGACAAAAAAAGGTGGAAGAATAATAATAACTAGAATTGCCATTGCAAGCAATAGCGGATGTCACCCTTCCCCCAATTGCCACTAAGCGGCAGCCATTTCAAAATTGTTTAACAGTGAATGCACATATATGCATTGCAGTACATCATTCTGTAAATTTTCAGTACATTGAGAGCATTTTAGAAAATTTCACATTTTTGCTGTTTCCATGGCAACGGCAGCCATTTTGAAAATTCCAAAGTCAAAAGTCTCATCTATACATGCAAGTTAACAATAATATTAAGTTTCATAAAGTTTGGAGCATTTTGAAAATATTTGACATTTCCGCAGTTTCCATGGCAACGGTGGCCATTTTGGAAATTCCAACTTCAAAAGTCTCATTCAGACTTGTCAGTGTACAATCCTATTAAGTTTTATCAATTTTGGAGCATTTTGAAATTTTTGAAATTTTTGACATTTGGGATGGTTCCTATGGCAACAGAGACCGTTCCCAAAATTGAATGGCATATACCACATTGGTACATGGGAGGGACCATACCATCAAAGTTTCAATCAATTTGACCTACCATTTTAAGAAAGTAAATGCCACTTGAAGGTTTTTAGGCCATTTTGACCTGTTTTGCATTGTTTCCATGGTAACGGCAGACATTTTCGAAATTGCAACACCAAATTCCACATCTACTAATGTTGCTCATCATTACTGTGAAGTTTTATAAAATTTGGAGCATTTCCATATTTTTGAAATTTTTGGTGTAGTATCCATGGCAACATAGCAGTTCCAATGATTGCCAAAATCATCCAAAACCAGTATATGCCTGGCACCTACATTGTATCAAAATATAATGATTCTAAGTTAAAGCATTTCCAAATAATTCATCAAAACCAAAAACTGGAATTTTCCATTATTTTTCGGTTTCCATGGTGATGGCAGCCATTTTTTAGTTCCAAAGTTGCACTGCAACTGGAAAGTCAGGGTTCCTTGTTATAGTGCACCATCATTCAGATTGGTTCCTTTGGCTCTGAGAAAACTGCCGGACAAAACTAGGTGGAAGAATAATAATAATAATAATAATAATAATAGTGAAAAAGAAACAGAGGAATAGCAATATGTCACCCGACATTGTCGATCGGGTGACATAACTAGAATTGCCATTGCAAGCAATAGCGGATGTCACCCTTCCCCCAATTGCCACTAAGCGGCAGCCATTTCAAAATTGTGTAACAGTGAATGCACATATATGCACGGCAATACATATTTCTGTAAATTTGCAGTACATTGAGAGCATTTTAAAGAATTTAACATTTCTGCTGTTTCCATGGCAACGGCAGCCATTTTGAAAATTTCAAAGTCAAAAGTCTCATCTTTACTTGCCAGTTAACACTAATATCAAGTTTCATTAAGTTCAAAGCATTTTGAGAATTTTGACATTTTTGCAGTTTCCATGGCAACGGTGGCCATTTTGGAAATTCCAAAGTCAAAAGTCTCATCCAGACTTGCCAGTCAACAATCATTTTAAGTTTCATCAATTTTGGAGCATTTTGAAATTTTTGAAATATTTGATCCTGTATCCATGGTAACAGAGTAGTTCCAATGATTGTCATAATCATTCAAAACCTGTATATAGTGGACAACTATATTGTATACAAATTTGATGATTTTATGTTCAAGCATACCAAAATTATTCACCAAACCCTGAAGTTTTTAGAGCATTTTGACCTTTTGGCATTGTTTCCATGGTAACAGCAGACATTTTGGAAATTCCAACGCCAAATTCTGTATATACCAATGTTGCTCATCATTACTATGAAGTTTCAAAAAAATTGGAGCATTTTCATATTTTTGAAATTTTTGGTGCAGTTTCCATGGCAACATAGTAGTTCCAATGATTGCCAAAATCATCCAAAACCAATATATGGCTGGCACCTACATTGTATTAAAATATGATGATTCTGAGTTTAAGCATCTCCAAATTATTCACCAAAACCAAAAACTGGAATTTTTCACAATTGTTCCGTTTCCATGGAAACGGCAGCCATTTTTTATGGTCTTGGACCCTACTGCAACCCGAAATTTTGTGTTCCTCATTATAGTTAACTATCATTAACATTGGTTCCATTGGCTCCAAAAAAACTGCGGGACAAAATTAGGTGGAAGAATAATAATAATAATAATAAAAAAAAGAAACGGAGGAAAAGCAATATGTCACCCGACATTGTCGATCGGGTGACATAATAACTAGAATTGCCATTGCAAGCAATAGCGGATGTCACCCTTCCCCCAATTGCCACTAAGTTGCAGCCATTTCAGAATCGTTTAACAGTGAATGCACATATATGCATGGCAATACATCTTTCTGTAAATTTTCAGTACATTCACAGCATTTTAAAAATTTCACTTTTCTGCCGTTTCCATGGCAACGGCAGCCATTTTGAAAATTTCAAAGTCAAAAGCCTCATCATTACTTGTCAGTTAACAATAATATCAAGTTTTATTAAGTTCAAAGCATTTTGAGAATTTTTTACTTTTTTGCAGTTTCCATGGCAACGGTGGCCATTTTGGAAATTCCAAACTCAAAAGTCTCATCCAGACTTAGCAGTCAACAATAATATTAAGTTTCATCAATTTTGGAGCATTTTTGAAATTTTTGAAATATTTGATCCTGTATCCATGGTAACAGTGTAGTTCCAATGATTGTCATAATCATTCAAAACCTGTATATAGTGGACAACTATATTGTATAAAAATTTGATGATTTTAAGTTCAAGCATACCAAAGTTATTCACCAAACCCTGAAGTGTTTGGAGCATTTTGACCTTTTTGCATTGTTTCCATGGAAACGGCAGACATTTTGGAAATTCCAACGCCAAATTCCACATCCACCAAAGTTGCTCATCGTTATGTTAAAGTTTCAAAAAATTTGGAGCATTTTCATAATTTTGAAATTTTTGGTGTAGTTTCCATGGCAACATAGTAGTTCCAATGATTGCCAAAATCATCCAAAACCAGTATATGGGTGGCACCTTCATTGTATCAAAATATAATGATTCTGAGTTTAAGCATCTCCAAATTATTCACAAAAACCAAAAAGTGGAATTTTTCACAATTGTTCCGTTTCCATGGAAACGGCAGCCATTTTTTATGGTCTTAGACCCTACTGCAACCCGAAATTTTGTGTTCCCTATTATACTTAACTTTCATTAAGATTGGTTCCATTGGATCCGAGAAAAGTGGCGGACAAAATAGTTGGAAGAATAATAATAATAACAAAGAAACAGAGGAAAAGCAATATGTCACCCGACATTGTCGATCGGGTGACATAACAAAGAAACATAAGAAAAGCAATATGTCACCCGACATTGTCGATCGGGTGACATAATAATAAGAAAAAAAAAAAGAAACGTAGAATAACAGTATGTCACCCCAACTCCGTTGAGGGTGCCATAACTAGATTTGCCATTGCAAGCAATAGCGGATGGCACCCTTCCCCTGTTGCCAGGTGAGCGGTAGCCATGGTAACGGCAGCCATTTTGGAAATTCCAAACTCAAAAGTCAAGTCTACATTAGCTGAGCAACATTTGTTATAAGTTTCAATAAATTTGAAGCATTTTGAAGTTTTTTGTATTTTTGCTGTTTCCATGGTAACGGCGGCCATTTTGAATATTCCAAAGTCAAATCCCCGCTGCAATTTTTTCCCTCCACAATCATATACCATTTAATGTCTCTAGAATAAATTAAACATTGATGTTCTAGAATGTTCTGTGAAAATTCAAAGTTTTGACCTTTTTGCATTGTTTCCATGGTAACAGCAGCGATTTTGGAAATTCCAACGCCAAATTCCACATCTTCCAATGTTGCTCATCGTTACTGTGAAGTTTCATTAAGTTTGGAACATTTTGAGATTTTTGAATTTTTTGGAGTAGTTTCCATGGCAACATAGTAGTTCCAATGAGTGTCAAAATCATACCAAAACCAGTATATAGTGGGCACCTACATTGTATTAAAATATAATGTTTCTGAGTTCAAGTCTATCTAAACAGTTCGAGAAAACAAAAAACTAGATTTTTTCACATTTCTTTCGTTTCTATGGCAACGGCAGCCATCTTGATGGTGCCATACCCCACTGCACTATAGAATGTGGTGGTCTACATTATGGTATAGTTCCATCAATATTGTTCAAGCCAATTCTGAGAAATAGTATGGACAAAAAAGTGTGGAAGAATAAATATAACTAGAATTGCTATTGCAAGCAATAGCGGATGTCAACCTTCCCCCCGTTGCCACTAAGCGGCAGCCATTTCAAATACTTTTAACAGTGAATGCACATATTTGCATGGCTATACATTTTTCTGTAAATTTTCAGTACATTTGGATCATTTTAAAAACATGACATTTTTGCTGTTTCCATGGCAACGGCAGCCATTTTGAAAGTTTCAAAGTCAAAAGTCTCATCTATACATGCCAGTTTACAATAATATTAAGTTTCATTAAGTTTAGAGCATTTTGAAAATATTTGACACTTTTGCAGTTTCCATGGCAACGGTGGCCATTTTGGAAATTCCAACTTCAAAAGTCTCATCCAGACTTGCCAGTCTACAATCATATTAAGTTTCATCAAATTTGGAGCATTTTGAAATTTTTGACATTTGTGATGGTTCCTATGGCAACAGAGACCATTCCCAAAATTTAATGGCATATACCACATTGGTACATGGGAGGGACCATACCATCAAAGTTTCGATCCATTTGACCTACCATATTAAGAAAGTTAATGCCACTTTAAGGTTTTTGGACCATTTTGACCTGTTTTGTATTGTTTCCATGGTAACGGCAGACATTTTCAAAATTCCAACGCCAAATTCCACATCTTACAATGTTGCTCATCGTTACTGTGAAGTTTTATAAAATTTGGAGCATTTCCATATTTTGGAAATATTTGGTGTAGTATCCATGGCAACATAGCAGTTCCAATGATTGCCAAAATCATCCCAAAGCAGTATATAGTGGGCACCTACATTTTATTAAAATCTAAAGATTTTAAGGTTAAGCATTCTCAAACAATTCACCTAACTCCAAAATTATATTTTTTCACCATTTTTCCGTTTCCATGGTGATGGCAGCCATTTTTTTAGTTCCAATACCGGAAAGCAACAGGAAAGTCAGGCTTCCTTGTTATAGTGCACCATCATTCAGATTGGTTCCTTTGGCTATGAGAAAGCGGGCGGACAAAATTAGGTGGAAGAAAAATAATAATAACTAGATTTGCGATTGCAAGCAATAGCGGATGGCACCTTTCCCCTATTTCCAGGTGAGCGGCAGCCATTTTGAAAGTTCCGATGTGAAATACCGCATTTACAGATGTCTATTCACATTGTCGTAAAGTTTCATCAATTTTGGAGCATTTTGAAATTTTTGAAATTTCCATGGTAACGGCGGCCATTTTGGAAATTCCAAACTCAAAAGTCAAGTCTACATTAGCTAAGCAACATTTGTTATAAGTTTCAATAAATTTGAAGCATTTTGAAGTTATCCGTATTTTTGCTGTTTCCATGGTAACGGCGGCCATTTTGAAAATTCCAAAGTCAACCTGCTGCTGCAATTTGTTCTCACCATAATCATATATACCATCATATACCATTTAATGTCTCTAGAATAAATTTAACATTGATGTTCTGGAATGTTCTGTGAAAATTCAAAGTTTTGACCTTTTTGCATTGTTTTCATGGTAACAACAGATATTTTGGAAATTCCAACGCCAAATTCCACATCTTCCAATGTTGCTCATCGTTACTGTGAAGTTTCATTAAGTTTGGAACATTTTGAGATTTTTGAAATTTTTGGAGTAGTTTCCATGGCAACATAGTAGTTCCAATGAGTGCCAAAATCATCGAACACCTGTATAAAGTTGGCACTTACATTGTATTAAAATATAATAATTCTGAGTTAAAGCATATCCAAACAGTTCACCAAAACCCAAAACTTGAATTTTTCACATTTGTTCTGTTTCCATGGTAACGGTAGCCATCTTGAACCATTCCATGCTTCCTGCAACACAGCACATGGGGGTCTTTAATATAGTAAAGTTCCATCATCTTTGGTCCATTGGATTTAGAGAAATCGCGCGGACAAAATTTGTTGCAAGAAAAATAAGAAAAAAAAGAAACGTAGAATAACAATACGTCACCCCAACTCCGTTGAGGGTGCCATAACTAGATTTGCGATTGCAAGCAATAGCGGATGGCACCCTTCCCCTATTGCCAGGTGAGCGGTAGCCATGGTAACGGCGGTCATTTTGGAAATTCCAAACTCAAAAGTCAAGTCTACATTAGCTGAGCACAATTTGTTATAAGTTTCAATAAATTTGAAGCATTTTGAAGTTTTTTGTATTTTTGCTGTTTCCATGGTAACGGCGGCCATTTTGAATATTCCGATGTCAAACCCCCGTTGCAATTTTTTAACTCCATAATCATATACCATTTAATGTCTTTAGAATAAATTAAACATTGATGTTCTAGAATGTTCTGTGAAAATTCAAAGTTTTGACCTTTTTGCATTGTTTCCATGGTAACAACAGCGATTTTGGAAATTCCAACGCCAAATTCCACATCTTCCAATGTTGCTCATCGTTACTGTGAAGTTTCATTAAGTTTGGAACATTTTGAGATTTTTTAATTTTTTGGAGTAGTTTCCATGGCAACATAGTAGTTCCAATGAGTACCAAAATCATCCAACACCTGTATATAGTGGGCACCTACATTGTATTAAAATATAATGATTCTGAGTTAAAGCATATCCAAACAGTTCACCAAAACAAAAAACTGGATTTTTTCACATTTGTTCTGTTTCCATGGAAACGGTAGCCATCTTGAAAGTGCCACCCCCAAAAAGCAAATCTTCATTTGGTGGTTAACATTATGGTATAGTTCCATCTTCTTGGGTCCATTCATATGAGAGTTCCAGACTGGACAAAAATGTGTGGAAGAAAAATAATAATAACTAGAATTGCCATTGCAAGCAATAGCGGATGTCACCCTTCCCCCCATTGCCACTAAGCGGCAGCCATTTCAAAATGGTTTAACAGTGAATGCACATATATTCATGGCAATAAATCTTTCTGTAAATTTTTAGTACATTCACAGCATTTTAAAAATTTCACATTTCTGCCGTTTCCATGGCAACGGCAGCCATTTTGAAAATTTCAAAGTCAAAAGCCTCATCATTACTGGTCAGTTAACAATAATATCGAGTTTTATTAAGTTCAAAGCATTTTGAGAATTTTTGACTTTTTTGCAGTTTCCATGGCAACGGTGGCCATTTTGGAAATTCCAAAGTCAAAAGTCTCATCCAGACTTGGCAGTCAACAATAATATCAAGTTTCATTAATTTTGGAGCATTTTGAAATTTTAGAAATATTTGATCCTGTATCCATGGTAACAGAGTAGTTCCAATGATTGTCATAATCATTCAAAACCTGTATATAGTGGACAACTATATTGTATAAAAATTGGATGATTTGAAGTTCAAGCATATCAAAGTTATTCACCAAACCCTGAAGTTTTTGGAGCATTTTGACCTTTTTGCATTGTTTCCATGGAAACGGCAGACATTTTAGAAATTCCAACGCCAAATTCCACATCTACCAAAGTTGCTCATCGTTATGCTAGAATTTCAAAAAATTTGGAGCATTTTCATTTTTTTGAAATTTTTGGTGCAGTTTCCATGGCAACATAGTAGTTCCAATGATTGCCAAAATCATCCCAAAGCAGTATATAGTGGGCACCTACATTGTATTAAAATCTTAAGATTTTAAGGTTAAGAATTCTCAAACAATTCACCTAACTCCAAAATTATATTTTTTCACCATTTTTCCGTTTCCATGGTGATGGCAGCCATTTTTTTAGTGCCAATATTGAAAAGCAACAGGAAAGTCAGGGTTCCTCGTTATAGTGCACCATCATTCAGATTGGTTCCTTTGGCTCTGAGAAAGCGAGCGGACAAAATTAGGTGGAAGAAAAATAATAATAATAATACGGAAAAAGAAACAGAGGAAAAGCAATATGTCACCCGACTTTGTCGATCGGGTGACATAAAAATAAAAAAAACAAAAAGAAACGTAGAATAACAATATGTCACCCAAACTCCGTTTAGGGTGCCATAACTAGAATTGCCATTGCAAGCAATAGCGGATGTCACCCTTCCCCCTATTGCCACTAAGCGGCAGCCATTTCAAAATTGTTTAACCGTGAATGCACATACATACATGGCAATACATCTTTCTGTAAATTTTCAGTACATTCAGAGCATTTTAGAAAACTTCACATTTTTGCTGTTTCCATGGCAACGGCAGCCATTTTGAAAATTTCAAAGTCAAAAGTCTCATCTATACATGCCAGTTGACAATAATATTAAGTTTCATAAAATTTGGAGCATTTGAAAATATTTGACATTTCTGCAGTTTCCATGGCAACGGTGGCCATTTTGGAAATTCCAACTTCAAAAGTCTCATCCAGAGTTGTCAGTCTACAATCATATTAAGTTTTATCAATTTTGGAGCATTTTGAAATTTTTGAAATTTTTGACATTTTGGCTGGTTTCTATGGTAACACAGACCATTCCAAATTTCTAATGGCAGATACTACATTGGTACATGGGAGGGAACATACCATCAGAGTTTCAATGGATTTGACCTACCATTTTAAGGAAGTAAATGCCACTTTTCAAGGTTTTTTAGAGCGTTTTGACCATTTTTGCCGTGTTTCCATGGTAACACAAGACATTTTCGAAATTCCAACGCCAAATTGCATATCTTCCAATGTTGCTCATCATTACTGTGAAGTTTCAATAAATTTGGAGCATTTTGATATTTTGGAAATTTTTGGTGTAGTATCCATGGCAACATAGTAGTTCCAATGAATGCCAAAAATCATCCAAAACAAGTATATGCCCGGCACCTACATTGTATCAAAATATAATGATTCTAAGTTAAAGCATCTCCAAATAATTCCCAAAAACCAAAAAGTGGAATTTTTCACATTTGTTCCGTTTCCATGGTAACGGCAGCCATTTTTAATTGTTCTATGACCTACTGCAACCCGAAATTTTGTGTTCCTCATTATAGTTGACTATCACTAAGATTGGTTCCATTGCCTTCAAAAAATCTGCCGGACAAAAATCATTGGAAGAATAAGAATAACTAGAATTGCCATTGCAAGCAATAGCGGATGTCACCCTTCCCCCAATTGCCACTAAGCGGCAGCCATTTCAAAATTGTGTAACAGTGAATGCACATATATGCACGGCAATACATATTTCTGTAAATTTGCAGTACATTGAGAGCATTTTAAAGAATTTAACATTTCTGCTGTTTCCATGGCAACGGCAGCCATTTTGAAAATTTCAAAGTCAAAAGTCTCATCTTTACTTGCCAGTTAACACTAATATCAAGTTTCATTAAGTTCAAAGCATTTTGAGAATTTTGACATTTTTGCAGTTTCCATGGCAACGGTGGCCATTTTGGAAATTCCAAAGTCAAAAGTCTCATCCAGACTTGCCAGTCAACAATCATTTTAAGTTTCATCAATTTTGGAGCATTTTGAAATTTTTGAAATATTTGATCCTGTATCCATGGTAACAGAGTAGTTCCAATGATTGTCATAATCATTCAAAACCTGTATATAGTGGACAACTATATTGTATACAAATTTGATGATTTTATGTTCAAGCATACCAAAATTATTCACCAAACCCTGAAGTTTTTAGAGCATTTTGACCTTTTGGCATTGTTTCCATGGTAACAGCAGACATTTTGGAAATTCCAACGCCAAATTCTGTATATACCAATGTTGCTCATCATTACTATGAAGTTTCAAAAAAATTGGAGCATTTTCATATTTTTGAAATTTTTGGTGCAGTTTCCATGGCAACATAGTAGTTCCAATGATTGCCAAAATCATCCAAAACCAATATATGGCTGGCACCTACATTGTATTAAAATATGATGATTCTGAGTTTAAGCATCTCCAAATTATTCACCAAAACCAAAAACTGGAATTTTTCACAATTGTTCCGTTTCCATGGAAACGGCAGCCATTTTTTATGGTCTTGGACCCTACTGCAACCCGAAATTTTGTGTTCCTCATTATAGTTAACTATCATTAACATTGGTTCCATTGGCTCCAAAAAAACTGCGGGACAAAATTAGGTGGAAGAATAATAATAATAATAATAAACTAGATTTGCGATTGCAAGCAATAGCGGATGGCACCTTTCCCCTATTTCCAGGTGAGCGGCAGCCATTTTGAAAGTTCCGATGTGAAATACCGCATTTACAGATGTCTATTCACATTGTCGTAAAGTTTCATCAATTTTGGAGCATTTTGAAATTTTTGAAATTTCCATGGTAACGGCGGCCATTTTGGAAATTCCAAACTCAAAAGTCAAGTCTACATTAGCTAAGCAACATTTGTTATAAGTTTCAATAAATTTGAAGCATTTTGAAGTTATCCGTATTTTTGCTGTTTCCATGGTAACGGCGGCCATTTTGAAAATTCCAAAGTCAACCTGCTGCTGCAATTTGTTCTCACCATAATCATATATACCATCATATACCATTTAATGTCTCTAGAATAAATTTAACATTGATGTTCTGGAATGTTCTGTGAAAATTCAAAGTTTTGACCTTTTTGCATTGTTTTCATGGTAACAACAGATATTTTGGAAATTCCAACGCCAAATTCCACATCTTCCAATGTTGCTCATCGTTACTGTGAAGTTTCATTAAGTTTGGAACATTTTGAGATTTTTGAAATTTTTGGAGTAGTTTCCATGGCAACATAGTAGTTCCAATGAGTGCCAAAATCATCGAACACCTGTATAAAGTTGGCACTTACATTGTATTAAAATATAATAATTCTGAGTTAAAGCATATCCAAACAGTTCACCAAAACCCAAAACTTGAATTTTTCACATTTGTTCTGTTTCCATGGTAACGGTAGCCATCTTGAACCATTCCATGCTTCCTGCAACACAGCACATGGGGGTCTTTAATATAGTAAAGTTCCATCATCTTTGGTCCATTGGATTTAGAGAAATCGCGCGGACAAAATTTGTTGCAAGAAAAATAAGAAAAAAAAGAAACGTAGAATAACAATACGTCACCCCAACTCCGTTGAGGGTGCCATAAAAAAAGAAACGGAGGAAAAGCAATATGTCACCCGACATTGTCGATCGGGTGACATAATAACTAGATTTGCCATTGCAAGCAATAGCGGATGGCACCCTTCCCCCATTGCCAGGCGAGCGGCAGCCATTTTGAAAACTTCAAAGTCAAAGAGTGCATCTACACATGCAAAACATCATTTTTGTAAAGTTTCATTAAGTTTGGAGCATTTTGAAAATTTTGAATTTTTTGCTGTTTCCATGGTAACGGCGGCCATTTTGAAAATTCCAAACTCAAAAGTCAAGTCTACATAAGCTAGGCAACATTTGTTATAAGTTTCATTAAATTTAAAGCATTTTGAAGTTTTTCATATTTTTGCTGTTTCCATGGTAACGGCGGCCATTTTGAATATTCCAATGTCAAACCCCCGCTGCAATTTTTTCCCTCCATAATCATATAGCATTTAATGTCTCTAGAATAAATTTAACATTAATGTTCTGGAATGTTCCGTGAAAATTCAAAGTTTTGACCTTTTTGCATTGTTTCCATGGTAACAATAGCTATTTTGGAAATTCCAACTCCAAATGCCACATCTTCCAATGTTGCTCATCGTTACTGTGAAGTTTCGTGAAGTTTGGAGCATTTTGAGATTTTTGAAATTTTTGGTGTAGTTCCCATGGCGACATAGAAGTTCCAATGAGTGCCAAAATCATCCAACACCTGTATATAGTGGGCACCTACATTGTATTAAAATATGATGATTCTGAGTTAAAGCATTACCATACAGTTCACCAAAACTAAAAACTGTATTTTTTCACATTTGTTCTGTTTCCATGGTAACGGCAGCCATTTTTTACCATTCCAATGTCTCTTGCACAACTCCACATGGCGGTTCATATTATGGTATAGTTCCATCAACATTGGTCTGCCCAATTCTGAGAAATAGTATGGACAAAATGTGTGGAAGAATAAAAATAATAATAATAACTAGATTTGCCATTGCAAGCAATAGCGGAGGATGTCACCCCGTTCTTGACATTGTCACAGTAGCAGCAACCAGTTTGAGTGTATCAAAGTCACATGGCACGTCTAGTATACATGCCTTTGACCCCCCCCCCTCCCCCCCTTTTTCTCTTCTCGTAGACTAAGAGTGATGTCTATTTATAGTTGTGGAACTCTTTAAAATCTTAAATTAGACACACGCTTGAGGAAGAAAGGTGCTGTCACGTGATACTGAAGTATATTATCGTGGAGTTAGTACATTACTATTCTTTTTAGAGGGGACCTTGGACAGAGAACATGTGTATATATTGACGGAGCGGCATACTAACTGTTCATTTTATTCTTCAATATCTCGCGTATCACACGATACAAGTATTTTATCTTGTACAATTTAATTACACGCTTATCGATTGATTTCAGCTAATGTGTATATTTTTGCAGGTGTTCGATTAACGGATGTGTACTTTAATGCAAGTGCAGAAATGTCAATTATGTGTACTCTTCGTGTTTCTCTCTCTCTCTCTCTCTCTCTCTCTCAGTGGCGATTTTCTCTTCAGAGCACGATTTTTGTATAGAATAGAAAGAAGCACGTTAAATTATATATTCGTTTTCTTCTAGCATATTCTAGAAAATGTTTTGCACATAGTCTTCATCACAGAATTTTGTCTCAAATTTTCGAGTTTTTTTTTTTTTTTTTTTTTTTTTTTTTTAAGGCTGTTTCCATGGCAACGGCGGCCATTTTGAAAATTTCGAAGACAGATGACAATACAATAGCATTTAAACGAGAATGAGCTTAAAATTTGTACGAAAATGTTACTTTGACGTTTTTTACCATATGGGTCCAATGTGCACTTTTAGCGTTATCTCCATGGTAACAGCAGCTATCTTAAAAATTCCAACGGCAATGAATTCTACAGTTTATACTGCTGTTTTCTACTTACGGTTTTTTTTGCCGTATCTGTAGCAGTTTATTTTCTATGAATTAATTAAGGATTTATTTTCGTTTTTTCCACGTTTGGACCGTTTCCATGACAACGGTAGCCATTTTTAAAGTTCTTAAGATGGATGTCACGCCTTCTAACGATGAGTTATTAGTTCTGAAAGTTTCATTAAATTTGGACCATTTTTCGGTTTTTTACATTTTTGCCGTTTCCATGGAAACGGCGGCCATCTTGAACCATTCCATGCTTACTGCAACTTTGCACATGGGGATTGTCATTATGGTGCAGTTTTATAAATATATGTCAAGGCATCTCCGAGAAATCGGCTGGACAAAAAGTGTGGAAGAAAAAAATCGTAGAATAACAATATATCCCCCCTTTTTCAAAGGGGTGACATAATAAAAAGAAAAAAAAGAAACGAACAATAACAAGATGTCACCCCAACTCCGTTGAGGGTGCCATAATAACAAAGAAACGGAGGAAAAGCAATATGTCACCCGACATTGTCGATCGGGTGACATAACTAGAATTGCCATTGCAAGCAATAGCGGATGTCACCCTTCCCCCAATTGCCACTAAGTTGCAGCCATTTCAGAATCGTTTAACAGTGAATGCACATATATGCATGGCAATACATCTTTCTGTAAATTTTCAGTACATTCACAGCATTTTAAAAATTTCACTTTTCTGCCGTTTCCATGGCAACGGCAGCCATTTTGAAAATTTCAAAGTCAAAAGCCTCATCATTACTTGTCAGTTAACAATAATATCAAGTTTTATTAAGTTCAAAGCATTTTGAGAATTTTTTACTTTTTTGCAGTTTCCATGGCAACGGTGGCCATTTTGGAAATTCCAAACTCAAAAGTCTCATCCAGACTTAGCAGTCAACAATAATATTAAGTTTCATCAATTTTGGAGCATTTTTGAAATTTTTGAAATATTTGATCCTGTATCCATGGTAACAGTGTAGTTCCAATGATTGTCATAATCATTCAAAACCTGTATATAGTGGACAACTATATTGTATAAAAATTTGATGATTTTAAGTTCAAGCATACCAAAGTTATTCACCAAACCCTGAAGTGTTTGGAGCATTTTGACCTTTTTGCATTGTTTCCATGGAAACGGCAGACATTTTGGAAATTCCAACGCCAAATTCCACATCCACCAAAGTTGCTCATCGTTATGTTAAAGTTTCAAAAAATTTGGAGCATTTTCATAATTTTGAAATTTTTGGTGTAGTTTCCATGGCAACATAGTAGTTCCAATGATTGCCAAAATCATCCAAAACCAGTATATGGGTGGCACCTTCATTGTATCAAAATATAATGATTCTGAGTTTAAGCATCTCCAAATTATTCACAAAAACCAAAAAGTGGAATTTTTCACAATTGTTCCGTTTCCATGGAAACGGCAGCCATTTTTTATGGTCTTAGACCCTACTGCAACCCGAAATTTTGTGTTCCCTATTATACTTAACTTTCATTAAGATTGGTTCCATTGGATCCGAGAAAAGTGGCGGACAAAATAGTTGGAAGAATAATAATAATAACAAAGAAACAGAGGAAAAGCAATATGTCACCCGACATTGTCGATCGGGTGACATAATAATAATAATACGGAAAAAGAAACAGAGGAAAAGCAATATGTCACCCGACATTGTCGATCGGGTGACATAATAAGACAAAAAGAAACGAACAATAACAATATGTCACCCCAACTCCGTTGAGGGTGCCATAACTAGAATTGCCATTGCAAGCAATAGCGGATGTCACCCTGGTCCGCCAATTGCCACTCAGTGGCAGCCATTTCGAAACTTTTAACATTTAATTAACTTAATTCACTTTACAATACATCATTTTGCAAATTTTCTGAAAATTTAAAGCATTTTGAAAATTTGGATGTTTGTACTGTTTCTATGGCAACGGCCGCCATTTTGGAAATTCCAAATATAGATTTCAAGTCTTCGCATGCCAAGTAACATTTCCACAAAGTTTTATTCATTTTGGAACACTTTCCGATTTTTCACATTATTTCTGTTTCCATGACAACGACAGCCATCTTGGAAATGCCAACCCCCGATTGCACATCTGCACATGGGGGTTAACATTATCGTACACTTCCATCATTGTTAGTCCATGCAATTCCGAGAAATAGTCTGGACAAAAAAGTGTGGAATAATAAAGAAAAAAAAAAGAATCGTACAATAACAATATGTCACCCGACCTCCGTCAGGGTGACATAATAACTAGATTTGCCATTGCGAGCAATAGCTGATGGCACCCTTCCCCCATTGCCAGGGCAGCAGCCATTTAAAAAATTTCGCTGTTTCCATGGCAACAGCGGCCATTTTGAAAATTCCAAACTCAAAAGTGAAGTCTACATAAGCTAGGCAACATTTGTTATAAGTTTCATTTAATTTAAAGCATTTTGAAAAATTTTCATATTTTTGCTGTTTCCATGGTAACGGCGGCCATTTTGAATATTCCAAAGTCAAACCCCCGCTCCCTCCATAATCATATACCATCATATACGATTTCATGTCTCTAGAATAAATTCAACATTGATGTTCTAGAATGTTCTGTGAAAATTCAAAGTTTTGACCTTTTTGCATTGTTTCCATGGTAGCAACAGATATTTTGAAAATTCCAACGCCAAATTCCACATCTTCCAATGTTGCTCATCGTTGTTGTGAAGTTTCATAAAGTTTTGAGCATTTTGATATTTTTGAAATTTTTGGTGTTGTTTCCATGGCAACATAGTAGTTCCAATGAGTGTCAAAATCATCAAATACCTGTATATAGTTGGGCACCTACATTGTATTAAAATATAATGTTTCTAAGTTCAAGTCTATCCAAACAGTTCGAGAAAACAAAAAACTGGATTTTTTTACATTTTTTTAGTTTCCATGGTAACGGTAGCCATCATGCACATGCCAAAGTCCACTGCACAACTTATCATGGTGGTCCTTATTATAGTAGAGTTTAACCAACATTGGTCCATTGGATTCCGAGAAATAAGCTGGACAAAATCGGTGGAAGAAAAATAATAAGAAAAAAAAGAAACGTAGAATAACAATACGTCACCCCAACTCCGTTGAGGGTGCCATAACTAGATTTGTAATTGCTAGCAATAACGGATGGCACCCTTCCCCCATTGCCAGGTGAGCGGCAGCCAGTTTGAAAATTCCAAAGTCAAATAGTGCATCTACAGATGTCTAGTAACATTTTTGCAAAGTTTCATTAAGTTTGAAGCATTTTGAAATTTTGGATATTTTTGCTGTTTCCATGGCAACGGCGGCCATTTTGAAAATTCCAAACTCAAAAGTCAAGTCTTCATAAGCTAGGCAACATTTGTTATAAGTTTTATTAAATTTAAAGCATTTTGAAGTTTTTCATATTTTTGCTGTTTCCATGGTAACGGCGGCCATTTTTAATATTCCAAAGTCAAACCCCCGCTGCAATTTTTTCCCCCCATAATCATATACCATTTAATGTCTCTAGAATAAATTTCACATTGATGTTCTGGAATGTTCTGTGAAAATTCAAAGTTTTGACCTTTTTGCATTGTTTCCAAGGTAACAACAGATATTTTGAAAATTCCAACGCCAAATTCCACATCTTCCAATGTTGCTCATCCTTACTGTGAAGTTTCATTAAGTTTTGAGCATTTTGATATTTTTGAAATATTTGGTGTAGTTTCCATGGCAACATAGTAGTTCCAATGAGTGTCAAAATCATCCAACACCTGTATATAGTGGGCACCTACATTGTATTAAAATATAATGTTTCTGAGTTAAAGCATATCAAAACAGTTCACCAAAACAAAAAACAGGATTTTTTCACATTTGTTCTGTTTCCATGGAAACGGTAGCCATCTTGAACCATTCCATGCTTACTGCAACTCTGCACATGGGGGTCCTTACTATAGAAGAGTTCCATCAACATTGGTCCTTTGGATTTCGAGAAATCACCTGGACAAAATTTGTTGCAAGAAGAAAAATAATAATAAGAAAAAAAAGAAACGTAGAATAACAATACGTCACCCCAACTCCGTTGAGGGTGCCATAATAATAATAGTGAAAAAGAAACAGAGGAATAGCAATATGTCACCCGACATTGTCGATCGGGTGACATAATAATGAATTCTGAGTATAAAAATTTATTAAAACTGAACCCTTTGATATACACTAGTACTATTATAATATTATATGTATTTAAATCACAGTATTTGATGTTTCTAGAAACAGCTAAAAAATGTTTCATACAAGAGATGGCAAACAAATAGCAAACAAATAAAATGCTCTGCTGGGCGCAGCTTGATACGATTGCAGAGGTCGAACCCTGAATAGTTGGGGCAAGTATGGACACAACATTCAAGCTTGATACAGCTCTGAATTTGGATTGTGATTAAATATTTGACATATAATAGGTTTCTGACACAGAATGAATGTGTTCTAAGAACGTATTTTTTTTTAATTTACCTATTATTGTTCAATATCCAAAATCTAAATACATGGTTAGATTCAGCATATATATCAAAGAATCCCAAGAATTCAATTTTTGATGAAATCAAACAAAGTTTAATTTTGGACCCTTTTGACCTCAATGTGAACCAATTTAGACCAATTTGAAAACCTAACCAAAAATTAAGAATCCCAATATTTCAATTTTTGATGAAATCAAACCATATCATTAATATTTGCTTTTATATATAAATCAGAAATAAACCAACTAAAAATGAAAAAAAATTAAAAGGAAAAAAGAAAAGAAAAAAAGGAACCCCCCCCCTAATTTTTTGAACACCCTTATCATTCATCACCCCAAACTCAATCCCAGCCTTCCCTTTGTGGTATGGTACCTTGCAGTACAATTTCAGAGAGATCCATAGACTTGAACACAAGTTATTGTCTGGAAACTAGAAAAATGCTTGTTTTTTGGCCCCTTTTGGCCCCAAATTTCTAAACATTTAGGGCAATTACCCCCAAACTCAAACCCAGCTTTTCTTTTGTGATACAGAACCTTGTAATACAATTTCATAAAGATCCATACACTTACAGACAAGTTATTGTCCTGAAACTAGAGAAATTCTTTGGCCCCTAATTACTAAAATTTTGAGGCAATTACCCCCAAAATTAATCCCAGCCTTTCCTTTGTGGTTTAGTACCTTGCAGTACAATTTCAGAGAGATCCATACACTTACACACAAGTTATTGTCATGAAACTAGAAAAATGCTTGTTTTTTGCCCCTTTTTTGGACCCTAACTCCTAAAATTTTGAGGCAATTACCCCCAAAATCAATCCCAGCATTCCTTTTGTGATATGGAACCTTGTGGTACAATGTCAGAGAGATCCATACACTAACACACAAGTTATTGTCTGAAAGTTACAAAAATGCTTATGTTTGGCCCCTTTTTGGCCCCTAATTCATTAACTGTTGGTACCATAACCCCAAAAATCAATTCCAACCTTCCTTTTGAGATATTAAACCTTTTGGTAAAATTTAATAGAGATCCATTCACTTAAACTAAAGTAATTGTGCGAAAACCAATGTGTCTTCGACAACGACGACGATGCCAACGTCATCCCAATATACGACTGCAAAATTTGTTTGCGGTCGTATCAAAAGTACCAACATAAAGAAATAAAGCTAAAATAATTTTCCATGAACCAGGAAACCCTTGTTTTCCCCCTTTTTGCCCCTGATTCTTAAACAGATTGAGCCAAAACCCCCCAACGCTAATCCTAACCATCCTTTTGTGGTGTGGTACAATTTCAGTCAATTCCATACATTATTCCACAAGTTATTGTCTGGACACTAAAAAAATGCTTATTTGGGCCCCTTTTTTACCCCTAATTCCTAAACCATAGGGACCATAACCCCCAAAATCAATCCCCACCTTTCTTTTGTGATTTCAAACCGTGTTTAAATTTCATAGATTTATATTTACTTATACTAAAGTTATTGTCAAATTTTCAATGGATTTTATAATACTAAAGTTATTGTCAAATTTCCAATGAATTTTAAAAAGTAATTGGCAAATTTTCGATGAATTTTATAAAGTTATTTGCAAATTTCAAATGGATTTTATTAATACTAAAAATATTGGCAAATTTCCAATATACATAATTTAAAAGCAGTGAAGTGAGGTAATTCAAATGTGTTTGAATTACCTCCCTTACACTGCTTTTAAATTATGTTTTGTACTTAAGTAATTGTCCATTAACCTGGAAGCCCTTGTTTTCTCCCTTTTTTGCCCTTTATACCTTAACGGTTTGAGTCATTATAACCCCTCAAAGCCAATTCTTACCATCCCTTTGTGGTATGGAAACTTGTGGTATAATTTCAGAGAGATCCATACACCTTTCCACAAGTTATTGTCAGGAAACTAGAAAAATGTTTATTTGGGCCCTTTTTTGGCCCCTAATTCCTAAACTGTTGAGACCAAAAATCCAAAAATAAATCCCTGCAACCTTCCTTTTATGGTCATAAACCTTGTGTTTAAATTTCATAGATTTATATTTACTTATACTAAAGTAATTGTCTAGAAACCAAATGTCTTCGGACGACGACAACCTGATACCAATATACGAGCGGTCGTATAAAAATTGCAGAATTTATCTTTGTTTCAAATAAAGAAATACTTGGTATGAGTAAAGTTTTATCCTGTCTAGTATTATAGAAAAAATCTCCAATAACATTTAATATCATATAAGAAAATAACCATTTTTCCATATTGAGGCAACATTAACAATTTTTCCATATTGAGGCAACATTAAACGATAAAACTGGCTAAAATTAGTTTTTTCATTAATACTTCTGATTTATATATCCAAATAAATATGGATTGTGTCCATGCATGGACAGATGATGCCCCTGCTTGCATCTCATATAAAGATATAAAGGGACATAACTGAAGAAAGGTAAAAGTGAATCTACTTAAATTTGTACTTGATTCGAGTTGTTGTGGTAATAAACTTAAGCATTGTGTATAAGTCTCATAACATTTGGTTGAGGAAAACTAAAGTTAGAGAACGGAAACGAAAAATTCACTTCTTTAATTTTATAAAGGGGCATAACTCAAAAACAGTAAAAGTGACACCACTCAATTTCAAACTTGATCTGTATTAAGTGGTAATAAGCATTGTGTATAAGTTTCCTAACATTTGGTTGAGGCAAACTTAAGTTAGAGAACGGAAAAAAATATTCAGAAATTTTTATGTTTAGAAAGGGGCATAACTCAAGAACAGTTAAAGTGACGCCACAAAATTTCAAACTTGATCTTTAATATGTTGCAATAAGTATTATGTATAAAAGAGGGACGAAAGATACCAAAGGGACAGTCAAACTCATAATTCTAAAACAAACTGACAACGCCATGGCTAAAAATAAAAAAGACAAACAGAAAAACAAAAGTACACACGACACAACATAGAAAACTAAAGAATAAACAACATTAACCCCACCAAAAACTAGGGGTGATCTCAGGTGCTCCGGAAGGGTAAGCAGATCCTGCTCCACATGTGGCACCCGTCGTGTTGCTTAAGTGATTACAAATCCGGTAAATAGTCTAATTCGGTAGGTCATATTCATGAAAGGGAAGGGGATTGTAGTTACGACGTAAGGAACATATCCGATATCATTTGTGAAACAGTTATTCCATAACGGTCAACCAACTCGTGATGGCGTCCGTAAAATTTACGAAGGGATGATTTCAACTTCACCATTTGGAACTCTTGGTTTAATAGCTTCCTTGTGAGCAGCAAACCTCTATCAAGAAAATCATGATAGGAAATGCAAGCACGGGAATATCGTATCAATTGGGAGATATATACCCCGTATGCAGGTGCTGCTGGAATGTTGCTACTTAGAAATGGAAAGTTCACAATTGGAAAGCTGAAATCATCTCTTTTGTCGTATAAGTTTCATAACATTTGGTTGAGGTATTTAAACTCAAGTTAGAGAACAGGACCTACAAATTTTGCAATTTTTCCATTTATAAAGGGGCATAACTCTAGAACAATTAAAGTGACACCACCAAAATTCAAAATTGATCTGTGTTTTGTAGTAATAAAAGCATTGTGCATAAGTTTCATAACATTTGATTGATGCAAACTTAAGTAAGAGAACGGAAACTAAAAATTTTGCAATTTTTCCATTTATAAAGGGGCATAACTCTAGAATAGTTACAGTGACACCATCAAAATTCATACTTGATCTGTGTTTTGTGGTTATAAGCATTGTGTGTAAGTTTCAGAACATTTGGTTGAGGCAAACTCAAGTTATAGAACGGAAACCAATTTTGGGACGTACGTAAGTACTACGTACAGACGGACAATGGTAAAACTTAATGCCGCCTCCTCTACGACGTGGGCATAAAAAAAAAACCAACAGGGCGTTACAGGCCTTATTTTCTTTCATTTATTGATAGTTCAATCTTCAAATTTTCAAGTTTTAATGTATTTTGTTGTATATTGAATGATACTAGGTAAAATATTTTTAAAACAAAAAACTATTTTTTCAAGATGACCAGAATGGACGCTCAGATAAAAACTAGAGGCTCGCCAAGTTTAATTTAATTTGTCTTAGTAGTTTCAGAGGAGAAGATTAACAAATATTTACGAAAAATTGTTAAAAATTGACTTAAAGGGCAATAACTCCTCAAGGGGCCAGTTGACAATTTTTATCCTGTTGACTTATTTGTAGATCTTACTTTGCTGAACATTATTGTTGTTTACAGTTTATCTTTATCTATAATTATATTCGAGATAATACCCAAAAACTGCAAAATTTCCTTAATATTACTTATTCAGGGGCAGCAACCCAACAAGGGGTTGTCTGATTCGTCTGAAAATTTCAGGGCAGATAAATCTCAACCTGATAATAATTTTTTTTTTTTTTATGTCAGATTTGCTCTAAATGCTTAAGTTTCAGAGATATAAGCCAAAAACTGCATTTTACCCCTATGTTCTATTTTAGCCATGTCAGTCATGTTGGTTGGCAGGCGGGGTCAATCGGACATATTTTTTAAACTAGATACCCCAATGATTATTGTGGCCAACTTTGGTTAAATTTGGACCAGTAGTTTCAGAGAAGATTTTTGTAAAAGTCAACAGACGACCACGACGATGACCATGGACGCCAAGTGATGAGAAAAGCTCACTTGGCCTTTTAGGCTCCAGGTGAGCTAAAAACTGCAAAAATTCCGTAAAATTACTAACTCAGGGGCAGCAACCCAACAACAATTTGTCTGATTCGTCTGAAAATTTCAGGGCAGATAAATCTAAATCTGATGAACATTTGTTGCCACCTGTCAGATTTGCTCTAAATGCTTTAGTTTCAAAGATTTAACAGTCAGGGATATAACTCTATAGGGTTGTTACAGGAAAGAAACATACATTTGTATTGTGGACTAAAAAATCAAAGATCTGTGATAACATACGTATGCAACATGTTTCAAAGGGACAATATACATCATAAGTTTAGTTAAAATGTATACAAGTTCTATTGATATTACTATTGTTTTTATGTATACTTAGCTAATGAAAGATGTAACAGTTCATAGTATTCCAATTTTGAATAGTACACCTATATGTTATTACAGAAAAAATATGCCTGTAATAACTAAAGGGTGTTATCACAGCTTCTCTATATATATCACTTCAGAGCATTTGCTCAGACATAAATCATGCTTAATTACAATGTATTTTAATTTATTGTAAGAAATAAAACCAGAGCACGTAATGAGGTTCTGAGCAAGTTTCTCAGTAATTCCCAAGTGTCTTATATAATAAGTTACATTCCTTTAATAACTAAGCCTTGTTATCACAGCTAAGTTAATTCCTTAATAGCCTTGTCTCATTACTTTACCATGGTTAATCAAAAATGTATTAATTCAATTTAAAAATTAATTATCAAGGCTATGCATTTAGTTTCTGCGCAAAGTCTTAAGAGTTCCCTAGAGTTCACTATAGATTAAATAATTTTACAAATAAAAAACATATGTTATTACAGATTTAGAAAATTTAAGGAAAAGTATCTGTATTAACACACTCAAGTTATTTTCTGTAATAACCCTATAGAGTTATATCTCTGACTGTATAAGCCAACAACTGCATTTTACCCCTATGTTCTATTTTTAGCCATGGCGGCCATCTTGGTTAGATGGCCGGGTCACCGGACACATTTTTTAAACTAGATACCCCAATGATGATTGTGACCAAGTTTGGTTTAATTTGGCCCAGTAGTTTCAGAGGAGAAGATTTTTGTAAAAGTTAAGGACGCAGACGACAGACGCAAAGTGATGGGAAAAGCTCACTTGGCCCTTCGGGCCAGGTGAGCTAAAAAAGGGAAAGGGATTGAGACAAGAAATTTTAAAATAATAGCTGTGTCATGCGCACATGTGTGAACCTGACAAATAGAATGAGTTTTGTACGTAATAACTTGAATAGCGCCAGAAATGATCAAAATGAAAAGATGCAGAAAATTATATTTAATTTTTTCAAATACAAACACAGATAAGATTTAACAAATAAGACATGTAAACACAATCCCAATAATTATAACCAAATTTTTGAATATGTATAGAATAATTCTGTCAACGCTGTGCTAACCTGGACAATTCCTCACTCGATATCTGAAAGACTAATTGAATAAGTTTTTCAAAACTTGTTTCTGAATCCCATATTTGAATTTCATGTAATAATTATAATACTCTATTGTTGTTATTCATTAATAAATACTGTTTAAACTACACTTGATATTTGTTTCATAATAATTAGAACATTTTCACAAATACAAACATTTAAAAAAAGATATTGAACCCTGTCTAATCTAGAAAAGATGGAGTTAAAGTCTTTATAGAGGAATTTACTTTCACATAATATTTATTTGCCAATTTGTATTTTTTTTGCAGATGAAATATCCTTAAAAATTAGCCAGTTTATTTCCTAATCAATAGATTACGCTTTAGCATTTGCAATGTTTAGGAAAATGTGTTACACACACTCACGATTTGTGTTTATACGATACTGTACGGTATAATAGCGATACTGTACGGTATAACAGCGATACTCTACGGTATAATAGCGATACTGTACGGTATAATAGCGATACTGTACGGTATAATAGCGTTATAGAGTAGACATGGCTACGTTACAGTAGACACCAATAACGTCGCCAAATATTTTTTAATTTTCCACTAAAAATCAAACTTCCAGAGGATATAGCTGGAAAACTAGCACGGTTGCTTATTAAGGACTTTCTTTGCATAAATGGATTTGTCGTTCATTTTTTGAATCACAGTTTGATTTTTTTTTAAAGTTCTGTGGACCAATTAACGAATTTAAGAAAATCTTGATAAAGTAAAAGTATCTGCTGATTTTTATGATTTTCCCTATATATATACTTTGTCTTTCTGACGTATCATGCTGTTAATTTCAACAGCTTGTATCTTAGAAACAAAAAACGGTTACCCCCTTTTTTATTTTATTTTCTGGTCTATTTTTACCAGCAGAATCCAGATGTAAAATTACATATACTTCTCCTTAATAACATTTATTTCTGCAAGGTTATAAATGTATAAATAAAAAGAGATGTTGGGTATGTCAATGAGACACAATGCATACACAATAATCACTAAAATAAATATATCAGCAAAGTCTATTTTAAACTTTAACTCAACTTAAAATTTCTATTAGTTGTGCATTATCATGATTATACATTTGTACATCTATAAATTTTAAGTCTGATTAAATATTAAATATAGCATAGTTTCTGACACAGAGTGAATGTGGTATACTTAATAAAGGCAACAGTAGTATACCGCTGTTAAAAACTCATAAATCCAGGGACAAATAACAAAATCGGGGTTACAAACTAAAACCGAGGGAAACGCATTAAATATAAGAGGAGAACAACGACATAACACCGAAACGTAACACACACAGAAACGGACCAAGCATCAGACAAAACACCACGAGAATAAAAAATATAACATGAAAACCAAATACATGAATTAGGGATAGACAAGTACCGTGCCACGTCTGATCTCAATATCTCAAAAATAAGAGAAAACACAAATGACTCAACGTTAAAATGCAACACACACAGAAACGAACAATAATATAACAATGGCCATCTTCCTGACTTGGTACAGGACACTTTTAAAGGGGAATAAAAGTGATGGGTTGAACCTGGTTTTTTGGCATGCCAAACCTCACACTTTAATGGCAAAGTTAAATATAACATTGAAATGACAACATAATATTACAGGACTACAATACAAATAAATAGGAGAACATATTAGACAAAGAAAAACATGATTAATAGATAACAAAAAGCATCAGGTTTAAAATTCAATACGCCAAAAACGCGCCTTGTCCACACAGGACTTACAAGTGATGCCCAGATATAAAAGATCGAAAGGGAAAAAAGTACAAAGTTGTACAGCACTGGAGATAAAAAGTTGAAAAGGTTTCGCCAAATACGGCATTGTTTTTATGCCCGGGATAAGAACATTCTTATTATATAGAACAATTCATGCTATTGCAAACAGTAAATTTTATCAAATGAATATGAAAGAGATATACATAAAGAAACTGAAGTATTAACTAATTACAGAAAACTAAACCCGAATACATAACGCCCAGATATAAAAGATCGAAAGTGAAAAAGGTACAAAGTTGTACAGCACTGAAGATCAAAAGTTGAAAAGGTTTTGCCAAATACGGCATTGTATTTATGCCCGGGATAAGAACATCCTTATTATATAGAACAATTCATGCTATTGCAAACAGTAAATTTTAACAAATGAATATGAAAGAGATATACATAATGAAACTGAAGTATTAACTAATTACAGAAAACTAAACCCGAATACATAATGCTATTAAAGTTTAACACAGAATAGACACACCCGAATCAGTCCAGGCGTCAACGTAATTACAAAAATGTGACGTCACATACGATGGCGAAAAGGTACAAACGTTATGCCACATTTGAATTTATGAAATTTAGAAACAGCATGACGTCACATATGAAAAACTATCAAAGTGAGATAGAATTAGGATTGATTTAAGATTATATCAGAACTAAATACTGATAATTAATTTAAAAAAAAATGCATATTGCAATACTTATTAATAGCAATTAACTGTAATATATATATATATGTCCAGTTTGTTATGAATCCAACTTCAAACGTAAATAATCGTACAAAATTTAATATAATTAATAAAGGCGGTGATTAATTTTTCTATCCGTAACACCTAAATACTAAATAATTCAGAATTGGACATTTAACAATTATGGTCCAATATCCAAATTCTAAATACATGGTTGGGATCAGCATGCATGTAAAGAAACCCAAGAATTCCAAGACCCCAAATAGGACAAACTTTGAAAACCAAGCCCAACATAAAAAAATCTGTTGGATTGGGCATATCAAATAACACTAATAATTCAATTTTTGATGAAATCAAACAAAGTTCAATTTAGGAACCCAACATGCCCAATTTGGACCAACTTGAATATTGTGCCCAAAATTAAAATCCTGAATACACCCTTAGAATCAGCATATCAAAGAATCTCAAACATTCATTTTTTTCTTCAAATAAAGTTTAATTTCGACCCTTTGGACCTTAAGACTGTAAATGACAGGTCCGAAAATAAAAAATCTAAATACATGATTTGATTCAGCATATCAAAGAACACCCATATATTCATAACGTAACGGTACCCAAATTGCACCTATTTAGCAAAAATAGCAGCGGAAATGTTACAATATATCCTAGAGACTAAACAATTTGTATTTTTATTATTTGATACTATGTACGTCTTTCAACATATGTAAAAATATTTAGATATACACAAAACGTTCACAGTATTTATCAACAGATGAAGTGTTTACTAAAAAAGCAAAATGTACCGAAACGTCGCCATGCGACGTCATCAAAACGTCATCTTTTTAAAATTAGCAAATACAATATGTTTCAAGTATCTATTTCTTAAAAAATAAAGAGTTAGTATGGACAAATATTCAATTGTTCAAAATATTTGAAAAAATTAAACAAAAGCTCTCTTCTTCGACTTTTGACGACGCGAATTTAAGCATGGATGCAATTTGGGTACTCCTCCTTTCAGAATTATTGATGGTTTGGAGGTTAATTCAGACCAATTTTTCTATGATTCCATATGGATTAAAATCAAATTGGTGTACCTAAATAATAAAGAAGGACACGGCTACAAAATAAACACAAAATGGAAAATTTTGTCTTAATCATAAAAAAACGTAGTTGAAAAATAGGTGCAATTTGGGTACCGTCACGTTATATATGATATTGTCATTGATTGTTAAAACATGTAATAATTACTCATAAAAAGACCAAAACAAATATTCCATTTAAAATTGCCTAATTTTTATTCATTATTCATTAAGAATTAAAGTATTCATCTAATAATTCAACCAGTATTTAAATCAAAGAGCTGATAGCTCTGAGGTGGAAGAAGGTGAAAAAAGGTTACTTGAATTACCATAAGAGCAGCCCCACTAACCCAGCCTGCTTTGTTCCAATATCGTAATGACGTAATTTTTTTTCTTCAAACAAGAATGTGTCATAAGTACATGGATTTCCCATCCGTACAATCATTTTCTATGTTCAGTGGACTGTGAAAATTAGGTAAAATCTTTAATTTGGCAGAAAAATTAGAGAGATCATGTCATAAGGAACACATGTGTACTAAGTTTCAAGTTGATTGGATTTCAACTTCATCAAAAACTACCTCGACCATAAACTTTAACCTGAAGCAGGACGGACAGACAGACCAGAAAACATAATGCCCATAAATGGGGCATAAAGATAGTAAGACTTGTTACATACACACCATCTTTTGAAAGTTCCCATGGGGGTTTTTAGTGCGCAACAACAATTTTAAAGGTTACAATTTTTAGCGAAGTATTTTGCACGATCTGGATTGTCTAGAAAAAGTGTCATATTTGTATGATGAACTTACATGCCTTTTTCTTAAGTCTGTTTGCATGATTCTAGTTATTGAATCGGGCTTAAATTAACATATTGTTTGTTTGCCCTTTACCGACCGACCCTATAAATTTGTTCCGCCTGAAAATCTTTTATTTGTATTTATCAGCAAGATTTCATTTTATTTTATTTTTCTGTTCCTACAAAAAATCTTATATTTGACATATTTGTATTTCCCGCTCAAAACCTTTTTACCGGAATCCTCGGGGTTTTATATTTTCCGTATAAGTTCTAGTCCCTTTGGTATCGTGTGAGCGTTTGACATGAACACTTGCATTTAGAGTTTCAAAGCATTTGTTTGAAATCGATGTTAAAAGCTTTGAAATCATGATATGACGAACGTAACTCGGTGTCTTTATACTTGAAGAGCAGGGTTCATTCCAAAAAAAGTTCGTCCAATACAAAATTATAAACGTGTGTACAAAATATTTTGTAATTGGACATTGTATACTATGTACATGATGTAGGAATGGCCTTTGGTGATCCGTAAATAAGCCTGGAATGATTATGTTAACGATGCCGTCGACCAGCATTGATATATTATTTATATCTGACATGGACCAAAGGTCTGTAAAGTGGAGAACATTTGGCAGTAAAATCACCACGTTTTTCCATACAGATCATTTATAAATGCGATGTTAAATACGTGACAATTGAGTTTCAAGTCTCGTATTATTTTTATTGGAAACTCAGGCACACACGAAAATATAAACACTCCAGGGACTTTTTTTTCTACTAGTAATCATGGTAATGTATGTCTGCCCGGACATATTTTACCAGGACAAATTTATCTCTTACAGAAAACCTTTAGGTTGAGGTAAGCGTACAAGGTACGTAGTACAGAATATTAGTGTAAGTTAAAACTCTTAAAACTTCCAGGCATATAAACGTTGAGAATATGCCGCACAGCCCTATATTTTGATATTTGAAAACAAAATAGTAGTGCATATGAATTAATTTCATATTCTACATGATAATTTTTTTTCAAAACTTCCTGGGACTTTATACTAATAGTCCAAAAAACTTATAAGCAAAAGCATACTTAAATAAAAGCAATACAGACAAAAATGACGTCATGCAGATTTTGTATCTATAAGATAAATTCTAGTAAAGATTTTAAGATTTTAATGGTAAATAAGTAAATAACACTGAGTTATCTCCCTTTGCAGCTTTTAACTGAGAAAAATGTTTAGCAAGACATTTTTTTCATATGATTACAATACATGCAACTGAAAACCAAGTTCATTCCATCGCTAAAAACAAGAATTTTTACACAGTAACTTTTGACTGGATAAAATATCAATAAAATAGGTGTTTAACAGTTTATCTTGTCGCAGATAGACTATCAATGGAAATCGAAAGTAGACTTACTTTTATGTAAATAAATCTTGTTCTCTGCTTCATTCGTACTGAAGTTATTACTTATCTTAATCGATACTTCTGTTAATCTTTTCTGACACCAGTGTTCCCTTTACAAAGTATATGCGACTTTCAACAATTAGCTGTAAAGATCTGTAAAATCTGTAGGGGACATAACTGGGTTACACTAAAGACCTGAAAGTGGACCTGAAAAGACCTGAAAAGACCTGAAAATATACGACTAAAATTATTCAAATTGCAATAACTTTTTTAATATTGGATGGTCTTTAAGTTGGAATTTTATTAATTGTAAATATCCGTATTTCATTAAAATCTAAATGTTTTAAATTTAAAACATTTTTTTTTATGCCAAAAGTTGGACCTGAAGGGAGAAATGAAAAGACCTGAAGGGACCTGAAAATCTATGGTCGGACTAATTCTAACTTCAATAACTATTTTAATATTCAATGATTATCTTTCAACTTTAGATTTTGTGAAACTAAAAGTTCAGTATAATGATAAAATGAAAAATAAATGATATAAAAAACAATGTTGGGGTATGAAAACTCGGACCTGAACGAAATAACATAAATGCTTGAAAAGACTGCGGTCAGATTTATTCAAGATCTTTAACTGTTTTCAATCAATCTCCTTGAAATATGAATTTTGTTATAAATGTAGGAAAGGTATAATATATCATTGAAATGATAACGAATTTTATCGAAAATATAATGGTTGAGCTACAAAATTGATGATGAATCCTGAACCTATTTAAAGAATAAAAAGGAAGATTGCCCGTTGAAATTATTCAAACTAATTCAACTTGCTTAATCTGCATTAATATATATTAAAGCAGGTCGTAAACTGTTTTATTTATAAAATGAAACTATTGCTTACACATACAACATATATGTAATTTAAAGACGCGTGATCGTCGATTGGAATGTTTTAATTACATGAACGTGTGCCAGTTGTAATTCACACCTTGTATTGATATTAGCAAGGATTTGTAAAGTAAGTCTTACTATACAAATCCTTGATATTAGGTGATAATTGGATCATTAGTCTAAATAAACATTTCACTTTAATCTTTTAATTGGATTATCGTTAAAATTAAATATTTTAATCACAAGTTGCTTTTGACTCTCCTTGAATGAAAGTGCAAATGTTTTATAAGCTATGTTTAATTAACTATATAGGCATTTATCAAGATTCATTCAGGACTTCTTTTTCATTCAGCAGGTCCGACGTTTGTCACAAATTGCAGGTTCCAGACTTGGGACACGCACACAAAGATTGTGAAGGGGTTATCATCATAGTTTAAAGGCACCAAACATTTTTCTGAATTAATTATTTCTATGGTATATCATGTCTCTTTGACTTATAAGTTTTGACATGAGAGTTTTGATTATTCTTTAATTGGTATCTCCCGTCTTTTTTACTTGCATCGGTTTTGCGTATCATATTAATTAGTATCTTTCGTCAATAAAGGTAAGAAAAAGATGTGGTGTGATCCCAACGAGACAGATCTCCACAAGAGACCAAATGACATCGAACATTAAAAGTTAAAAAACATATTTTTCGTCTATGTTTATTATTTTCGTTTAAAAAAAAATTGCGGAATTAAAGGCTCATTCAGATTTTTAATTTTCCGTTCAGGTCCGAGTTTTGACACCCCAAAGAGATTTTTCATATATATTTTTTTATATTATCATCATATTGAACCTTTTGTTTCACCAAATCAAAAGTTGAAAGATATCCACCGCATATTAAAACAGTTATTGAAGTTAGAATTAGTCCGAACATAGATTATCAGGTCCCTTCAGGTCTTTTCATTTCTCCCTTCAGGTCCAACTTTTGGCATCAAAAATTTGTTTTTAATTTAAAACATTTAAATTCTAATAAAATACGGATATTTACCATTAATAAAATTCCAACTTGAAGAAATTCCATCTAATAATAAAAAAAGTCATTGCAATTTGAATAATTTTAGTCGTATATTTTCAGGTCTTTTCAGGTCTTTTAAGGTCCTTAGTGTAACCCGACATAACTGCAGATTTTCCTCCCGTCTTAATACAAAACAGCAGTAGTCCTATAACATATGACCTCGGGGGCATTATTTACTATTTCTATTTACCTATTTAATGTTCTGATATTTTTTTTTCGCTTTCAAAAAAAAATAAAAAAATAAAATATCAGTATAAACGTTAAAAATTGAATAAGAATGCGAAGTCATATTCAAAAATTGAAAAAATCAAAAGAGGGTCTTTATACAAATATAGCCAGTATTTAAGAGACTGCAAAATAATAAATATAGAAATTGGGTAGCGACCAAGTTCTGCCATACTGGTTATAAGAAGCATTTTGATGGCACCAAGTACAAATCTACAATATCGAATGTGAACCTTTTCAGGTGCAAAATTTAAAAAAAAGTTTTTTCTAAATCATCATTTGAACCTTGTGTTAATCTTTTGTCCATGTTAAGAAAGTACGGACCCTACAATTCACTTCCATAGAGAAGGACTGGTTTAACACAGGAGTCAAACATACTATAAAGGGTCCCAGTTTGACTAGCGTAAAACCATTTAAACAGGAAACCCAATGGTCCAATCTATTTAAAAACGAGAAATGAGAAATACTTATGAACCACATCAACAAATGACAACTTCTGAACATCAGATTCCTGACTTAGGACAGGTGCAACATTAGTATTTTTATTTGTGTGTAGTATGATTGATGGGCTGCATTAGTTGTTTCAGTGCAGCAACCTCAGAACCAATGTATTTTTTAATTCTAATTTCTGACTTGTTGTCCCTGATGACAAAATTCATGTATATGGCAAATCAATATGGCTTATTTTCATATGTCCAATTTTGAAGTTATGATACTTGATTGGTTGGGAAGTGGCTCTTTAAGTTGTTTTTCATGTAATAACTACTTGAGAACCTTTCAAGCTTATCAAAATTAATATATGCTATTGCTGATGAAAAAAATTAGTTCAAGTTTTGATATTGGCAATATTGGCAGGAATTACAGTCCTTCATTGTTTTTTTTAGACTTTTGATATTTGAGAAATTTAATTTTGTTGTTGTAATGTAGCTTATATTAACATAAGTTTAAAAGGTCACATGATTCTACATTATAATCTGTTGTTATGATTATACCAGATGCTTGGTAAAATATTGTCTCCCCTTTTTATGAGAAGAATCTGCATCCAGAAAAAAAATGTTTGAGTAAAACTTAGATCAGTTGAGACTTAGATTGGTTGATTTGTGGCTGCTTAACATGCTTAATGTGAGGCAGAAAATGTTACATACATAATCAGGGGTATATATTATATAAAAGTAAGAAGATGTGGTATGATTTCTAATGAGACAAGTAGTATAAAATGGATGGTTGAAGCACTTGACCCCGTGTTTTTCTTTTGTTTGACCATTGTTTACTAAATATGCGAGGAATGCCATCCACATCTTGAGCATGACGCCTATATTTTATATTTGTTTGGTTATTGTTTACAAAATATGTAAAGAATGTTGTTCACGCATCATGTGATATCAATGATCTTTTAATACCAACGTAAAAAGAAAGATAACTCTACAAATTAAAAAAGAAAAGAATGATATAAAAAGTCTTGGTTACCTCGGGTGATTTTAGTATAATTTATTGAAAGTAGGGATGTCAGACGAATTAGAAACTAAATTTCGGATAAGGAATCAATTGGTTTTCACTTATGCAAGAGAAATTTTATGCATATGTCGAATGATCAATGCAGAAAGATGTATAGGTTGCCAATATAACGAGCCAAGTCATCTCCACCACGATTGTTTAACTACCACAGATGATGAAGTATTAATGTTTCATTTTGCAGAGGCTTTTCAAAACATTGATCATAGTGAAATATCCAACTTGTTTACCAAAAATACAGCAAACCTCGACATTCCCTCTGAAAAAGTAAAGGAATTTAGTGATTTGTTCAATTGGAACTGGTGGTTCGAAAACAACCAGAATAAACAGTTGATGGAATGTATGATAAGAGAAGCTGCTGACATTTTAACAAATTATCAATAAAATGAATCAAGAGGAAAATACGCTAACAAATGTATATTATGATACATCAAAACCAGCAGCATATCAAGGTGCAGAAAAAATACAACTAGTGCTAAAACGACGTGGCAATGATAAAATAGGTGTTCACAAAATACGAAAATGGCTACAAAATCAAGATGATTACAGTTTACAGAAGCCAGTGCGAAGGAGATTTCAGAGAGCTCGGGTTGTTGTTTCTGGTCCAAAAGAACAACTTGATATTGACCTAGCTGACATGCAATCTTTAAGTACAAAGAACGACGGCATCAGATACTTGCTTGTAGCTGTTGATGTATTCACCCGCTTTGCTTGGGTGATACCATTGAAAGATAAGACAGGAAAAGAAGTAGAGAAAGCTTTATCAATAATTTTAAATGAAGTTTCGCCTAAAAAAATTAGAAGTGATGCGGGTACTGAATTTAAGAACAAATGGATTTCAAAGTTATTAAATGATAAGAACATATACCATCATGTTACATTAAATGAGGTGAAAGCAAACTATGTGGAAAGATTGAATAAAACTTTAAAAACCATGATATATAGATATTTAGCAAAACACAAGTCAAACAGATACATCGATTCGTTACAGGATTTAGTGAAGTCATATAATGCCACTCCACATAGGTCACTAGATAACATAGCACCAAAGGATGTTAATGCAGATAACGCAGCTAACCTCTGGGCCTACATGTACTTGAGACCTAAAAAGAAACGTAAAGGAAAGACTTCTAATGTTATAAAGAAAGGAAAGAAAGCCTTTAGAAAAAGTTTATATAAATATAGAAAAGGACAACTAGTTCGTATTTCGAATCAGCGTAGACCTTTTCAACGTGTCTATAATGAACAATGGTCGTATGAGGTATTCAAGATATACGCACGCTTTCAAATGCAGGGGCTTCAAATGTATAAACTGGCCGACCTACTGGAACAACGGATTCTGGGAAATTTTTATTTTTCGGAAGTGCAACCTGTAAACAAATCAGAAGATGCATTGTGGGAAATTGAAAAAATCATAAAGAAAAGGAAGAGGAACAAACAAGTTCAGTATTTTGTGAAGTGGTTGGGATATTCGGAACGATTCAATTCTTGGGTTGCTGAATCAGATGTTAAAAATCAGTAAAAACTATGTCATCCACCAACAGTTTCTTCTTATTCATAGACAGTGACTCGGAGCAAAATAAAACTTATTTCCCAGACAATACTTCAACGAATTTCAAAATTCATCTGTCTGAACCTTTGCAACTTGACAATATTTGGAAAGTGGCATTGACTGAGATACGCATCAAGGAGGATAATAGAACTACGTATATGGGTAGTTTGTATGTTTTGTGCAATCTGGTAGATTATTCCATTGTTAATGGGGGACAAAAACAACCTATACTTCGTAGATTGCAATGTAATAAAAAAGGAAACTGGACCCACAAATATGAATCACCACATTATCTATCGATACATAAAACGCAAATATTTGATATTGAATTCTTTATATTGGACGACGAATTGAAAACTCCATCATTTTTGAAGAAGACGGTGTCACTAACACTACATTTTCGACAGTATCCATTTTTTCATTAGACAGAATATTTATGACATGGATATCTCTAACTTGTATATCCCAAATGTAACAACATGGATTAAGTATTATCAAGACAGCATAAATAAACATACATTTAATGGGAAAAAACGTAACCAGAGAGGAGGATCTTTAGTCAGTGGGGCAAAGACAATCATCACCCCAATAGAAAAAAAGAAGAAGAATGAATCATCGCAAATGGATGTAAATGATGTTCCAGTTAAAATAATTTCGCCTGCCCAGGCCGTTGTAGAACAAGCATCGACAGAAATCGAACATTTGGCGCATGTCAAGAATGGTATTAAAAGGAAACACAAATCCAAAACTGTCAGAAGAGGAAATAAGCGCCAACGTCTGAGGATAAAAGGCTCTCATAAAAAGAAAAAGAAGCGAAGATTGTTAAAGAAAAAGAAGCAAAGATTGTTAAAGAAAAAAAAGCATAGGAAACGTAGCAGTGATATTTTCAACTAAATATTTGAAATGGCTATGCTCAATAAGGAATTCTTTGTGGAGGGACAACCATCCGAACTGTCACTTTTTGATCTACCACCCACACAAGTAGGAGTAGAAAATATTAGAATTGAAAACGTTAGACCGACCTCAACAATTTCAGATTCATCCCCAATATTATTTGACATATCCGGTCAAAATGGTTTGGAATATTTGGATCTTTTCAACAGTCAGATACATGTGACATTGCGTGTGTTACATGATGACAATTCAGTACTTGGAGTCTCAGAAGATGTAGCTCCTGTGAATCTATTCTTACAATCTTTGTTTTCACAGATCGATGTTAGCATACAAGGAAAAGCTTTATCGACCACCTCAGGATATTATCCATACAAGGCATACATTCAAACTCTTTTACGATATGGATCAGATGCCAAACAGTCACAGCTTTCGACCCAGCTTTGGTTGAAGGACACTTCTGGACATTTTGACGATGTAGATTTCTCAAACGGAGATAACACCAATGGAATAGTGAGGATGTCATACATTCAAGAATCGAAGCTTCTCGATTTACAGGGTCCAATAATGCACGATCTATTCCAAGTAAGAAGATACATTCTTAACCAGGTCGGAGTTAGCATACGATTTCATCGCTCTAATGCCAGCTTTTCCCTACTCAGCAACGAAGCAAAGAAGTATAAAATTGACATACGAGAAATGACACTGAAAGTATGTAAAATACAGGTCAACCCTGCAGTTATTACTGCACATAACGCTTTGCTCAATTCAACGAATGCTAAGTACCCATACACGAAAACAGAAATTGCCTCCACGACCCTAGCAAAGGGAACTTTGAACTTTTCATGGAATCATGTATTTCAGAGCAGTTGTCCAAACAAGCTCATAATCGCATTCATCAACAGCGAAGCAACAGGAGTGGGAAATCTCAAAAAGAATCCTTGGAATTTTCAAAACTACAACCTGAGTCAAATAGGTCTGAGTGTTGATGGCATACCTGTGAATGGAGGGCCATTACAGCTGAGTTATAACAACAAAACTGGTTGCACAGTGGTAGAAGTGTTGTCTAATCTATTGATGACCACTCGCAAATGGTTAAATGATGAAGGTATCGATATAAACAGAGATGACATACCGAGTGGTTACGCTTTGTATGCATTTGATACACAACCCGATTTTGATGGAAATGAATATTTATCTTTGAAGAAACAAGGGAGCTTGAGAATAGATGCAGTTTTTAATACCGCATTACCACACACCGTTAATTGTATAGTTCTCGCTGAAAGACAAGGATATTTCGAAATAAGTCAGTCGAGGGATGTCATTTTAAATTCTGATGGATACTAACACAATTCGATGCATGGTGAACTGTGATCAGACCTTGTTACAACAAATGATTGGAATATTTTCGGTTGATGAAATACCCAAACAGCGTTTTACTTCATTTCCTATATCATTCATTATAAATACAGATATAAAAAGTGGACCCGGAAAACACTGGGTGGCTTTTCACGCATCAAACCACAGAGGTGAATTTTTTGACAGCTACGGACTGAAACCATCGTTTTATTCAGATCGAGTTCTTGACTTTTGTACTTCAAACAATCTCACTCTTCTGTACAATGATAAGCGACTGCAAAGTAAAGATTCAAAGACATGTGGCTACTATTGTATGTATTATTTAGTAAACAGATGTAGAGGAGTTCCGTTGAATGAGATTGTTCGACCATTCTCGGATGATTATAATAACAATGATTTATTTGTGTCTGATGTCATAACTAATACGTTTCCGTATTGTGCGGGTGGAGTGTGAAAAAATGGATTTGAAAGATGAAATACCCGTATTACAGTTTGAAACACCTACATCTATCATGGTATGTGGACCAACAAACTCTGGAAAAACAACGTTTATAAAAAGATTATTGGAAAATGCTCCCCTTATGTTCAAAGAAGTTCCATCATACATTATGTACTGCTATGGGAGTGTTTGGCAGCCAATTTTCAGCGAAATGCAACGTTCGATAGACGGTATTATTTTCCACAAAGGTGTTCCTAGTAAAGAGGACCTGGTGGAAGTTCGAGGGGATGACACACGACACATGATTTGTGTTCTGGATGACTTATTACACGATTTAGCCAACAATCAATGGGCACAAGAATTAGTGTGCGTCTCATCGCACCATCTTAATATGACTGTGTGTCTAGTGGGTCACAACATTTATGAGAAAGGCAAAGTCATGCGAACTCTTAGTTTAAACATACATTACTATATACTCTTTGAAAACAGACGGGATTCGGAGCAGATTCTCCGTTTTGGACGACAAGTGTTTCCACACAAAGGAAAGTACTTTCTAGACTCTTTTATCAAAGCGACGTCAGTCTCGCGATATCTGACAGTAGATTTAAATCCAAAATCGGAAAAGTTATATTCACTTCGTACCAGAATTTTCCCAGGTGAAGACACCATTGTGTTTCGTCCAAAGCATGAAGAAAAAACTGACGAGGGCCAACGGATTGGTTTTAAAATTTCTGACGGTGTGTGATAAAAACCAGCGAAATATCATTTTACGTACATTAACAGATCAACAACTACAAATTCTTGTGGAAATAATATATAACTTAGTCAAAGGTGGATTCCACATTTCAAAAAAATATAGAGACGCTTTATCGTTGAAAAAAACTAATATTAGATCAGTCATTGAAGAGTCAATTTCCAAACGTCTCAGGAGAAAAAGGTTGCTGAAAATAAGTGAGGTTATACCAATCATTCTCCAAGCGTTTTTTAAATATGAGTCGGGAGCTAGTATTAGTACCAAAGAGGAAATATGATGATCTAGTTCAGAGAGCCACAGCAGAAAAGACTGTCGACGATTCAAATATACCATTTGTGAAAAGGAGACGTGTTGAGGGAAATGGTGATGACACTACATCAGATGACACATCAACTATTGTTAACAAAACTAACAAGAACACTATGAATGAAACCATTGTCGGTGAAAATCAATATGGAGGTGCTATATCAAATCCTTTTGTTAAAATGACATTCAAATCTTTTGATAAAATGCATACAAAACAGGGGATGAAGAACAATAAAAAAACCAAGAATTTGAAATGGTTGAGTTTTCAATTGTAATTGTATTTTTTTTGTTTACCTTTTATTGTTATTTTGTTTCCCTTTTCGTTGTAAATAATTAAAATATATATGTATCTGGTTATATTTCATGGTATGTTAAGTCAAATTATTTTTTATCGTATATTGTATTTCATGAGTTGTAATTAAAATAAATATAAATGCATCTGGTTTTGTTTCATTGCTGACTACCCCAAAAAGAGAAAGTTATTTTCGTCATGGGAGGAGCTTACTTAGAATTCACGAAGTCTGTAATTGGTTGATTACTCTCTTTTTTTTTGTCGACAAACATTAGCCATATTAGTAAATGTAGGGATTGGTTGTGGTGAAATTTCTCCAGTCACAACCAGGTAAACATCTAAAATGAAAGTCTCCTGTACCTCACACTAGAAGCCACAGGTGTTCAACATGGATATAGATGCCATTTTAGCAGATTCAATACAAAAGCGTCCAGATGGTGGGAAAACGCTTGAAAGTGAAATTAGGAATCTGAAGCGCAGCTTGAACATTGATGAGGGATTTGCATGTCATCTCTGTAATAAAGTCATTCAACACCGAGCAAATTTTAAACGCCATTTAAAATCGCACGAAACTACATACAAGTGTTTCCTTTGCAATAGAAAATTCAACAGATTAGATTCATTACAGAGGCATGAACGAGGACATTTAGTGGGATATGTAAGACCCAATGACACATACAACTGTCAGCATTGTGGAATGGGTTTTAAAGACTACACTACCCTATTCAATCACTCAAAAACTACACATCCCGTGCAGATAGGTGGTAATGTAAACATATCCAACCATCCGACTGTAACAAAGAGTGCATTGGAAGATTCCGTCCATATTTTAACCATCTATCCTTCAGATGAAGACAAGTATGATTTATTAACATTTTTCTTCAACATTCGACAAAAAATAAAAGACGCGCTTGCTGAAAGATGTGAAAAAGTAAAACATGTAAAGTGGTATCTTAATGTGCATGTTGAATTTTCCCGCGAGACGAATGAAGGGGAAGTGGATAATACCCATCCATATTTCAAAAGTGGTACATATATATTACTTTCCAAAAATGACATCAGAGATGATGACATTAATGAAGCGTTTCAAAAACAGTTCAAATCGTTTGATGAATACATCGCACGGGGATCGGGGTGGACTTTGAAGCAAGTAATGTTCATGGAACTTCAAACCATTCAATTTCGTCCGATAGGTGGGTCGACATATTTTAGAATCCCCGAAACTTTGGAAAAAAGCCATGCTGTCATTAACATAAAAAACGACGATGAGAAATGCTTTCTGTGGTCAATTCTCGCTCATCTTTATCCAAAGTCAAAGAATGCAAATAGAATGTCACATTACGTCAGATATGAAAAAGAACTAAATATGACCGGTATTTCATATCCAGTACAAGTGAACAAAATACCAAAATTTGAAAATCAAAACGACATATCCATCAATGTTTTTGGTTATGAGAACGATGAATTCTTCCCTATACACATCAGTCAACAAAAAGGTAAGAAGCATGAGGTTGACTTGTTATATCTCACTAGGGAAGATAGTGCCCACTACTGCTATATTAAACATTTGAATCGATTACTTTCAAGGACAAAAAATAGTGGGAGAGGGTACAAATTTTGTCGCTACTGTTTAAGGGGTTTCACCTCGCAAAGAGTGCTAGAAAAACACCTCAGATATTGTTCGAAACATGATGCTCAACATGTTGAGTTTCCACTGAAAGGCAGTGGGGAGGACATAATCGAATTCGATGATTATTCAAAACAGATGAGAGTCCCATTCGTTATTTACTGTGACTTTGAGGCATTTGCCCGTCCACTTGACACATGCTTCCCAAATTCTACTCAATCTAGTTCAACGGCGACAGTAAATTACGAAGCCTGTGGGTATGGATATCAAGTAGTTTGTGAAAACGAGCGTCATTCGAAGCCTCCTGTCATCTACAGAGGACCGCATGCATGTGAGCACCTACTGAAACAACTTTTCGAAGAAGAGGTTTACATTAGGGGTGTTCTCGATAAGATAGAACCACTACAAATGACACCGGAAAACGAACAGAAATTTAAGGCCAGCACTCACTGTCATATATGTAACAGTCCCTTTGAACAAACATCCACTAAGGTTCGAGACCACTCACACATTACAGGAAAATATCGAGGGGCCGCACATAACTCTTGTAATCTTAACTACCAACACCCAGATTATATCCCCGTATATTTTCACAACCTTCGAGGATTCGACAGTCACCTTCTGATGCAGGGCGTTGGACTTTATAAAGGCAAAAGAATTAACTGCATTCCTAACAATATGGAAAGATATGTGTCGTTTTCTCTCGGTTCTCTCAGATTCGTAGACAGCTACCAGTGTTTGCAGAGCAGTCTATCTAATCTCGTGAATGATTTAGCAAAAGAAGACCCCAGCCAATTCAAAGCATTAATCAAAGAATTTCCATCCGACAGACAGAGATCGCTTTTGTTAAGAAAAGGTGTGTACCCTTATACATATATGGATAAAAAAGAAAAATTTTCCATGAATTGTCTACCACCAAAAGATGCCTTTTATAACGATTTGACAAAAAGCCACCTTGCCGATGAAGATTATGAACATGCTAAGATGGTCTGGGACACCTTCGAAATTGAGGACATGGGTTCCTATCACGATTTATACCTGAAGTCAGACGTGCTACTATTAAACTGTGTTTTCGAAAGATTTCGAGATCAGTGTATGGAAATCTATGGTCTAGATCCTGCTCACTTTTATACATGTCCAGGTCTGGCATGGAGCGCTGCATTGAAAGTGGCAAAATGCAAATTGGAACTAATCACCGAGGACAATGCAGAGGCCTATCTCTTCATTGAGTCTGGTTTGCGCGGTGGGATCTCACAGATTTCCAATCGATTGGCCACCGCTAACAACGAGTACCTTGACAATACGTATGACTCTGAAAGGGACAGTTCATACTTGCTTTATCAGGACTGTAATAATCTATATGGTCTCGCTCTTAGCATGCCGCTCCCAACTGGAGAGTTTAAATTCCTGAGTGAGGAGGAACGTATTAATTTTAACGTATTGGATGTGGGGAAATGTAGTGATAAGGGTTACGTATTAGAGGTAGACCTGGACTATCCGAAGGAACTTCATGATTTACATTCGGATTATCCACTGGCACCGGAAACTAAGTCGGTGTCTGATGACATGTTGTCTCCCTATAGTCGAAATCTGTGGACCAAGTTGAATCCATCAAAACGAAAAGGATGTGTGAAAGGTCGATCGAGAATAAAAACAAATAAGTTGTTATGTACATTGGAGAACAAAAGAAGATACGTTTGTCATTACAGAAATCTTCAACTGTATTTGCAACTTGGTATGGAGTTGAAAAAGGTACATCAGGTGTTGGAGTTTTCCCAGTCACCATTTTTAAAGGAATACATTGATTTAAATACACAAAGACGAAAGTCTGCCAAGGGAGATTTCGAAAAATCGTTCTATAAATTGATGAATAATGCGGTTTTTGGTAAGACAATGGAGAACGTTCGCAAGCGGGTGGATGTCCAACTCATACATTCTAAGCGAAAAGTGTTGAAGCAAGTAGCCAAATCATCTTTTGTGAGATGTGAAATTTTCAACAAAGACCTTGTGGGTGTTCAATGCAAAAAAACTGTGTTGAAATTGAACAAACCTATTGCAATTGGTATGTCTGTATTGGAATTGTCTAAGTGTGTTATGTACAATCATCACTATCATTATGTTATACCCAAGTATGGTAAAGATGTCAAATTGATGATGACTGACACAGACTCCTTTCTTTATCATGTTAAAACAAAAGATGTCTACGCAGACATGGAAAAAGATAAACATTTGTTTGATTTTTCCAACTATAGTAGGGATCATTTTCTTTTCGACAACACCAATGCAAAGAAGCCGGGGTTATTCAAGGATGAGACAGGAGGTGTACCCATTGAACAATTTGTTGGTTTAAGGAGCAAGATGTATTCTTTGACATATGGTGATGTCGAACAGAAGAGAGCCAAAGGAATAGTGAAATCCGTAGTGAGAAGAGAACTTAAACATTCAAATTATGTTAGATGTATCCTTGATCAGAAAAACGTTAGACGCAAACAAAATTTGATTCAATCCAGGAAGCATCACCTGCAGATGGTCACTGTAAACAAGGTTGCTTTAAGTGCTTTCGACGACAAACGCTATGTGATGGCTAATGGTGTGGATACGTTAGCCTTTGGACATTATCGTATATCAGCAGAATAACAATATACATTCAAAAAAAAATTTATTGTTTCATAATATATTTTTATCAAAATACACTTATATATATATACATTGTAATATGTGGTTTTTTTCCCCAACCCGTGTGTTGTGTCATCAGATATAAAATAAAGGGTTATAAGTAAACAAAAACAAAAAACACAACAACTGACAACAATTCAAAAAGTTATAAAGTAAAAAAATATTAAAAAAAAAATCCGAAAATCATAATGTGAATATTTTGATTCTGTTGTTTTGTTTTGTAGAAAAAGTTCGTTCCCCATAAGAAAATAAAACACAAAATACAAGAAGTGATCTTGCTCTTATAAATTAAATGACTCAAAACTGTTAAATCAAAAAACTATTACAAAACATAATCTACTAATTTTACTGAAGATTAATAGGTTTACCATGACAATCAAATATTCCTTGCTGCTAGAATGTTTGAAATGATGCGACACCAATGCTCATGTAGAAAAATGTTTGATATATCATTAAGAACGCTAGAGCTCATCTTCCTAACAAGAAATGAAATTTCCTCACTAGTTAGAAAACCACATTTCCTAACAATTGAACTGCAACAAATCTGATACAAAGAGGCGTTTGGCACCTCAAAAGTTCGCTGTGTTAGTATTTCATACAACATGAATACCACATCAACGGTGTTGTTTGACAAATCAGCATCAAAATTTTGATATAGTTCCATCAACAGTGATGACGGTAATTTCACGAGAATGTCCCGGGTTAGAAGAGATATGGGTGTCATACACAGTATTTGACATATATTAGATATACATTGTTGCTTTAAGACAATCACTCTCAAGCATCCTCGTCGCTTTCTACGGTTATCGGGATTTCTGTCTCCGCATCCCTCATTTTCTTTGTCAGTGGTGTGCTCTCCAACTTCACAGTTGACCCACGTTTCAGACTGCTGGTTTCTCCATGTTCTTCGGTGTCCCTCATTGCCCTCAAGGCCTCCTCTTCTCGTTTCTGGTTCCTGCTATTCTGAAATGACAACAATCCATGAGTTACAAATATAAGTGGTGATTTTTATTTATAGTGAAAATTATGTGCATCTCCCTACTGCAAGTAGGTTCTATCACTAGTTTGTTTTAATTTGTCTAACTCAAGACCCCTTTTCAAATATTTGTATATGATGGTTTGGGGGATTTTTATTCATTCAAATTAGAATTTCTGGTAAGTTTTTATTACAAAATTCAGTTGTGTATGGATGAACTAAAAACTGTGAGTGTATTTTTATATATAGATGCAAATTAAACTTCACATACCTGGATTTCAAAATTTTCAGCAATAGTTGCTAACTGGTTGGGTCCAGCAATTCTCACTAGCTCTCTATACTCAGTCATTGACATTGTATAGCTTTTCCATCCTGTACCACTCTTCTTCGGACACTTCAGATGGATGTAGGTGATTCCACCAAAGTTGTTGATAGAGACAGTCTTGCTGGAACCAAAGGTTCCACTTATCCTAAGGATGGACTCCTCATCGGTTATGGTTCTTAATTCACTCATGTTTTATCAATGTAGTTTTAAATTAATTATAAAACTGATATATTTGATAAGTATTTGATCCTTATTTATAGCTATTACTTATCATCCCACACAAACAAAATCCCCACTCGCGATATTTTCGTTGGACAATATCTTCCCTCGTGACTATTTAGTGGTGTTGATAATGAATAGACCCCTTTTTAGTGGGAGTACTTATCTTCCCACATTAACAAAATGGTATTTCGTTGGACAATTTTTATCACCCCACTTTCTATTCGTATTTGCTCATTAGTCTTCATCAACCGATGATTTTCATTGGTTAATAAGTTACAGATGATAGACCCCTTTTGTAATGAGACAACTCTCCATCCAAATAACAATTTAAAAAAGGTAAACCATAGTACTTATCATCCAAGGTTAACAAAAACCTTTCCAAAAGAGAGAGGGGGGGGGGGGGGGGGCTGCTTTAAATGCATGACCTGTTCACATTCCAATCAGCTACCGATTTTTACTCATGTCAGATCATCATGAGGTGCCAAATGATAGTGAATAATGACGGGGTCGGTAATAACGAGCACCGAAAATAAGAATTCCTTTTTAATAATTTTCACAATAATTATCCATTTTCTACCTGTTGTTATGGTTCACTGTTTCTTGCCATCAAAATGACATGGTTATCCTACCACGATATATTTAACTATTATATCCACATATTATAACCTGTATGATTTTTTTTTCATTTATTTCCCGTAATTTTTGTTTGTTATAAATTGGCTTATCATGGATCTTTATTACGTATTGCAACCAGTAGAAATAGTGAATGGAATGTATATATATGCTATAATTGGTGTGACATGTTTTGAATTGGGGTCTATTGAAAATCCTATAGTTATAAAGATAGATTCAGAACAGGAATCAATTAACAATCAAATGATTTCTGATGAGTGTGATAACTGTGGGGACTCTTCCATCATAATTAATGATGATGAGTCAATAATATCAATATCCTCTGATGATAGCATCATATCACTGTCTTTTGATGATCATAGTGAATCTGATATTACTTCATCTGATTATGAAATCCAGTTTGATATTGGTGACAGTAATGACTCACCTCTATGTGATATAGATTTTGTTGAAACATCCAAAAATACCCATTCTTTCGACTCTGATGACGAGTATGTATTACCTATGACGTTGAAAGATAATCAGGTAGGTTTTCATATGGTTATTATAACCTTGATTCGTTAATATATTTCAGTAATATTGTAGTAATTTTCGTTGTTATATACTGTCTGTAATTTGTGTTGGCTCATAGTTTATGAGTGACCTATTGTGAAACATAATTTCTGACCTCATTTAACAATTTGGGAAAATAGAAGACCAATGAGACAGCTGTTAAACCAAGACCACATGATGAAGAAACTAAATGATCTTCAACAATGAGCAAAATCCACATTGCGAGTAAGCAATAATAGACTCTAAAATGTAAAACAATACAAACAAGAAAACTAACAACCTGATTTATGTTGAAAACAAAATGAAAAATAAAACTGAACTCTAAATAATTCCCTTATGGTTCTATAAAGGGGTTAATAGTGTTATAATCTCAGTGTATAATAGTACCACACCATTCTAAGTATGAAGTATCACATTCTTATCACGTCTCCACAAGCTTTGCTTTGAACATAATAACACAATCTTTATCTTAAACTTTATTAAATAAACTACAAATTTCTAAATAACAATAACAAAACATACATATTCATTGGAAGACTAAAATGTTTCGCCATTAAAAAACAACCCATTGTAAACGTCATGAGTAAGTAATTAAAAAATTACGTATATAAATTTATCACAATTTATTTGTGGACATCATATAAAATCTTTGGTGTAAAATATAATCTCGCTTCAAAAACTACAAATTTCTAAAAAACAATCATAAAAAAAACCAAAACATATTTCATTGAAAGACTAACAAGTTTCATTTGACTTTACTTTAAAACTTCAAAAACTACAAATTTCTAAATAACAATCATAAAAAAACAAAAACATATTTCATTGAAAGACTAACAAGTTTCATTGGGCTTAATCTTAAAAATTTATTGTAAATGTCATAGATAATAAATAAAAAAAATATGTACATGTATAATGATTCATTTGAAGATATGATATAAAATCCCATAATTAAAGTAATCGAAAGACATGCGAAACAAAATATTTCAACTGGTCAATTTTGGTGGTCAGAACTATCAATATGTGGGTGTAAATTCTGGAATGTAAACAAGAAAGGCTTGTCAAATAAAACAGTTCAACATTGGTCCATTTCTTACTTAGTGAAAATAATAAAGAGTTCCTCCTGAGCCATAATAAAAATCTAGCAACAAACAAAAATATATAAAATTAGTAGCACCTTGAAAAAAAAAATACTGTATAATATTATAAATATACATACTACATGTTATCAACTCTGGATTTTTAAATGTTAACTTTTGGATGTTTTAAGGTAGCTAAAACATAATACTGAAAAATTAGCAACAAAAAATATATATAATGTAGTAGCACCTTGTTAAAATAAAACTGCATAACTTTATAAACAGACAACTGATAATATTATGTAAACTTAAAGGTGAACACACATTATTTAGAATATCTTTGTGTGAATGATCTCTTTCTACATGACCTCCTAAGTACCACTTCCTGTGGACGATTGTTTTGAGGTAGTATTAATTGTACATTCTGATGAGGAACCTGATATTGTGGATTGTCTTGAGGTTGAACAATCTGCGGTTGAATAATCTGAGGTTGTGGATTGTTTTGTAGTTGAGCAATCTGGGGGTGTGGATTGTCTTGAGGTTGTGCAATCTGGGGTTGTCGATTGTCTTGAGGTTGTGCAATCTGAGGTTGTGGATTGTCTTGAGGTTGTGCAATCTGAGGTTGTGGATTGTCTTGAGGTTGTACAATCTGGGGTTGTTGATTGTCTTGAGGTCGAACAATCTGATGATGTGGATTGTGATGGGGTTGAGCATTCTGAGGTTGTATATTGTCTTGAGGTTGTACAATCTGAGGCTGTGGATTGTGATGGGGTTGAGCATTCTGAGGTTGTATATTGTCTTGAGGTTGTACAATCTGAGGCTGTGGATTGTGATGGGGTTGAGCATTCTGAGGTTGTATATTGTCTTGAGGTTGAACAATCTGAGGCTGTGGATTGTTTTGTGGTTGAGCAATCTGAGGATGAAGTCTTTGGAATATATGTTGATCGTGTTGTACAAGATTTGGTAAAACTATAGCCGGCATAGGAATTTGGAAATAATTTGCAACTGCATCTGTAAAAAAATTTAAATATTTTCAAGTTCATTAGGATCATTTACATGTACATCACCAAGAAACATTTCAACATCATTCGGTAAGTTATGATGTTGTCCAACATATGTCCCGCTCATTTCAAAAGAGTCCTGTTCGCGTTTTCTATAGCAAAAACACCAACCACAGTGTTTGAATAGACATACGGATAAACAATTCCTCGTTCTTACAGATCCTTTGCAGCAGAATAATATGGTTGTTGTAATAGTTAAGATCATGCAGGCTGGAAAATAAAAAAAAAATAGAGAAAATAATAATTTTAAATTTATAATTAAAATGATTTTAACATTGTTTAAAAAACAAAAATGAAAAGAAAATTTGAACACAATTTGAATACAAAAAGAAAATGTGAATGTTTTAATGGTGTATAGAGTATTGTCCTATTTCGGTTTTGTCTTTGTTACTTGGTTTTGGAATTTTAATAATAATAAGTTTCAGATCCTCAACTGAAAATAAAATGTAGTAGATTCATGTTTTATATATAATTCTAGACTGATAAATTACTGTGATTTAAATCGATCTTACACCAGTTGATGGTGAATGCTTAACATCTAATTAAAGTCTTCCACATAAATATATCCACCTTGTGTTAATAATAAATAATTGTATACTTACATATAACAATCAAAAGTGTCCATAAGAAATAAGTTTTAAGGTGGTTTAAATCATCTTGCACTGATTTTTTATCTTGGGCTTGAGTAGTGGTTGTATCTGTTGTTGGTGGCTTAGTTAACGTTTCAGTTGTGGTAATATCCTCATTTCTGTCGGTGTCAGTAATGGTGTTGGTGTCAGTAATGATATGTGTAGTTGACGCCTGTTTTTCAGTTCTTTGTGTTTGGGGAGTGTCAGTAATGGTGTTTGTAGTTGATAGCTGAGTTTCAGTTGTTTTCATTTGTGCTTGGAGAGTACTAGTGCTATCCCCATTTCTGCTAGTTTTTGTCGTCGACATTAGAAAATCTATCTGAAAATGAAAAAAAATTATAAAAAAGTTAATTTATAGAATCATGTACATGTGCGAATTTAGCTCAATGAATATAAAATTTAAAAAGTATATACATGACCGTAAAAGCTTAAAACTTTGAATTCAGAATTTATTTAGGCAATTTATATAACTGAAAAAAATATCATAATAATAAAAAAAAAACATTCTGATATCTGATACATAGACCAGTACATGAATGTTGATTTTACAGAATTGTAATATTTAATCTCAATTTTGTCTGTTCTTCCTAATTCATAATAATACATTTTTTTTTTTTTTTTTTTGTAATATATGTATGCAATGCAATAGTTTCTTTATTTGAAGAATATGTACATGGTCAAGCAGACTGGTTGAAAAGGGTCGAAAGGACAGACAAAGGTAAAATCCTTTGGTGTAATTAAATTATTTTCTTATAAATCTGAAGAGTCTACATGGACTAGAGACATAAATTATTTTATTTTTCAGAAACCTGGGAGTTTTTGAAATTTCTGAAACATGATGAGAGTTCGAACACCTTAGATGGATAAGTTACTATCATGAGCATATATGTTTATAAATATGTCTGATTTAATACCTGACACTGTTGATCTCCTACTTCAACGCTTAGATGATTTTGTATGTTTGTCTTGAAGACAGGGCATTCACCAACTTTGGAATGTATGTTACTTAGTCCCGGTGTCATCTCTGTAAATGCACTGATTTCGACACCCCCAACAATGACATCAAACATCAATCTCGTGACAAGTTTTGAGCTGTGGATTACGTAGCTCCCTTGTCTCAAAACACCACATCTGAATATTGAACTTCTTGGAATAGGCTGACATTCTTTGTGTATGTCAAAGATAATAGATGTTGATAAAAAAACAGAACTCAAAAAGACGATTGCTGAAAGTGCGAACATTTTTACAAATGCATTTTTCTGTGACGTAATACTCAAGTTTTGCTAAAAGAATGAAAGGTTCCGAGCTTTCGATTTTCAAATATGATTTTATTACTTGTAAACGAATAAAAAATTGTATGTTTCTGTTAAATAACATTATATTACACTGTTATCATAGTTAAAATAATTAAATTGTAGTAAATATCTTTTACGAATGCTGTTGATTATAGGTTGCGAACAATGCATACTTATTTTTTCTTTACATATTTATATAATTGCGGTGTAGTATCAAATTAATAACATCTTTATTTGTCTGGGTTATGTAAATAATATATTCCACTAAATGGTGTTTTTCTCGTGTTTCTATTGAACATCTAACTCTATCATTCCGTTTTTTTGTTTTATCATCATTATTAAATGAATTAGTTATGTAGGATACATTATTTTTTTTTAGATGACTACGGTGTCCATTAAAGTTAAGACTAAATATTTTGCCTCATACATGAACTTCTCGAGGATTATATGTATACATCAACAATGTCCGATTAAAAATAATTTGTGATGTTATGATCGTAAATATGAACCACCCTATAAAAAGATTTCTTATTTGTTCATCATTATTTTAATAAATTAGTTCATGATGATGGCAATTCTCGGGGATCTACAACAATGGTCGAACTTAATTCTAGATTTTATGTCAACACAAACCATTTTATAACATCCCTTTTTCTCAATTACTATTTTCATAAATTCTTATTAAATTATACTAAATTTCAGTGGAAATAGACAAGTGGCTACCTCGGAGTTCCTTAGAGCCTAGGGGGCTACGAATCATTATTTTTTCATTTCATGATAAGAATCTTTCATTAATTTGAATTAATAGGATAATAATATAATGTATCAGATAAAACTGTGTATGATATATGCACAAGCTATCCCGAGGGAAACTTCAGGTGGAACCAGTTACTGATTACAGAAATGGTTTTATAAATACTGTCATATATTATATATATATATATACAAGTCTAAATTGAAAACAACGTTCAAACCTATAATTGCATTGGATAAAAACTACAATTTTTATACGTGTGCATGCAAAACAAATTTCTTGGTAGAGGGGTCTAAAACAGCACAAACAACATATATATATATATAGAGAGAGAGAATGAATGTTGATTTAGTATAATGTGTCATAATACTACTATAAGCACATCATACTTATTAAACTTACATCCTTTTATATGAGAACAATTAAAATTGGTTTCGGTGTTTTATATTTTTTGTGAAACTGATAAGTTCAATATACATGTATGAATGATATGTCCTTCGGTAAAACCTCGCTATTCAAATTATGGAAACCTCGGAGTGTTAATCTAAGTATGGACTTTTCTCTATATGATCGTTCCTTCTGGTTTTTTTTTTTTTTTTTTTTTTTACTGCTCAAGATACCAAATGGACAACTCGTGTATCACTTATTTCACCTTTTAGAAACCGGAGTTATCTCTCCTTACACACGTCATGGTTAAGATGTGGATGACATTCCTCACATATTTAGTAAACAATGGTCAAACAAAAGAAAAACATGGGGTCAAGTGCTTCAACCATCCATTTTATACTACTGAGACAACTCTCCTTCAGACACCAAATGTTAACAACTATACATCAATGTTGGTCAGGGTTATAGTATGTTTAATTTTAGTTTCTTGTGTACAATTTTGAACTTAGTATGACGTTCATTATCACTGAACTAGTATATATTTGTTTAGGGCCAGCTGAAAGAAAGCCTCTGGGTGCGGGAATTTCTCGCTACATTGAAGACCTGTTGGTGACCTTCTGCTGTTGTTTTTTCTATGGTCGGGTTGTTGTCTCTTTGACACATTCCCCATTTCCATTCTCAATTTTATTATGAGATGTTAAAAAGTGGAGACATTCAAAAACTCATAAGTTGATGAAAAAATTGACACTGCAATGGCAAAAAATGAAAAACGATGTAACCATGAACAAATTCACATAACACTTTTAGAATACTTTAGTCTAAGCAATATAAATCTTAAAAAAAACTGGCGGTGAATTCAGGTGCTCTACTTTGTACTAGAACATTATAAACTGCTATTGTGCAATGTAACAGTTTGTAGGAAAACTTGTCATACTATCTGGATATATCATTCTGTATCAAGTTAACCACAGCTCCTTATAGTTTGGCTTTCACTTTTAGAGAATCAAATAAATGAATAATGATGTTAAAGTTTATAATTTTGTTTTTATGCCAAATATTCTATGGATGAGCCATCAATAGTAGCCAGTTGGCAGGGAGACAAATCTGTAGGAATAGACGATGATGATGGAAGGTTGAAGGCATCTTTGGAGGAGGAGAGAAGGTTGCATAGAAAGACAAAAGGTAGGTGACAGATTATCTTAAAAAGTAATAAGGGGTTGTAATTAAATTGATGTATCTGGGTTTGAAAGAAATTTCAATTTTATTAAGAGTTTTTTATGTGACTGCTTCTGGTATAGAAAGAATGTATCAAAGGTTATTATTGTAATAGTATTTTTTATGGCATTACTCAAGTTGAAAAAAACAAGTGTTAAATACTGTTGTGCATTATTTTTATTTTATGAAAAAATACATAAAGATTTGGCATAAATTAACACTCACAAATAAAAATTTGGTTTCATTATTTGAAGGCATCATTTCCTGAAACAGTCAAAGTTTAAAATTGCGATAAAAAATGAACGCAAAATGTCAGAATTTCTAGAAATTCATATCACATTATAAATATAGTTTTAGATGCAATTGTTAAGAAAGTAAAGGATTATCAGACTATGAGATTAAAATGTCTATAACAATATTGTAAATAAATATATATATAAAAAGATGTGGCTTGAGTGCCAATGAGACAACTCTCCATCCAAGTCATAATTTGTAAAAGTAAACCATTATAGATCAAAGTAAATTTATTATACTTGTAACATTATAATTTTATTTTTAGATGACCTAGTTCAAGTAGAAAAAGAATATGGCAGTATGATTGAAATGCAGAAACAAGAATTTGAGGAACAGATATTTAAACTTAAGCAAGAAATATTTGTTCTGCAAGCAAAGGTAAAAATGTCAAAATCAAAACTAAGATTTTGATCAAAATATTTGATTCAGTTCAGATTATCTGTGAAATTACATGATCTCATAAGAACTGTGGATGGTAAGGCTGATTTCAATATGGAGATGTCAGTAAATGTTTATGCATGAAATAACTACACAGCAACATAAAGAAACATAAAGAGGTCAACATACCTTCTTCAACAACACACAGGTTGTATAAAAAGACCAATAAAATTTAGAATGAAAATGGGGAATGTGTCAAAGAGACAACAACCCAACTAAAGAGCAGATAAAAACTGAAGATCGCTGAAGGCTACCAATGGGTCTTCAATGCAGCCGGAAAATCCCACACCCAGAAGCGTGCTTCAGCTGGCCCTAAACAAAAATTTATACTAGTTCAGTGATAATGGACAACATACTTAACTACTAAATATATAAAAGAAACTTAAATTGAAAATCATACAAGACTAACAAAGGGCAGAAGCTCCTGACTTGGGACAGGCACAAAAATGTGGCAGGGTTAAACATGTTTTTTGAGATCCCCCCCTCCCAATACCTCTAGCCAATGTAGAAAAAACAAACACATAGCAAAACGCACAGTAAAACTAAGTTTAATAGAAGTCTGAGTCTGATGTCAGAATAGGTAACAAAAGAAACTAAACAAAATGACAATGATACATAAATTAACAAAGGACTACTAGCAGTTACTGACATGCCAGCTACAGACCTCAATTAAACTATTTAAAAGATTATGTCTTCATCATATGAAAATAAAGTACAACCCCTCCTGTTAGCCGTTTAATATTATACCATCATAAAATATATGAGAAGAACATAACCTGTAACATTGTTTTTCCTTCCTCATACAGGTACCTGAGGATGAGACTGAAATAAGAAAGAAAATGGTAGAAGGTTTAACAGATGGAGCCAGTAAAGGACAGGTTGAACGGTTTGAGAAGGAGCTCAAGGAACAAGAAACACTGTTGGAAGGATACCAGCAGGAAAACAAAAAACTGTATCAACAATTAAAGACATCACAAAAACAGTCTAAACAGGCAGAGGAAAGGATGTTTAAAGAAAACCAAAAGATGGCGACAGAAGTGGCAAATCTGAGGTATGTGCTTGTTATAATTATATAGGAGATTTGTTTGGGTTTTTTATAGTGACACTTAAATTGTTATGATGCCATTATAACAATGATTTAAAAAAAAAAAACCATTTTGTAATGTCTCCAAATTATTCAAATTATTTACCTTTCAGAAATATACATTAAAATGTCCCCGGCATAGTTCAAGAACTAAGCTACAAACCAATGTGGAATAACGTTGCACACAATTACAATTACAAATGCAAGTATTAAGATTATACCTCCATAAAGAAAGTGAGAAACTAAAATTTCACAAAAAAAAGGAAAACATTTTTAAAAATGGGGGATTTTAAGTAATCACCCTTGAAATGTCTGAGTTATGAAAATTTCACAGTTTTGGGTATTTTTCTTTGAAAGTGATATTTGCAAGATGAACATGAGAATTGCTGAAAAGTTCCAATGGATAAGATCCATCTATCCTGAAAATAAAAAAATAAAAAAACATATTCTGGAATCATCTCCCCTGATAAATTAATAGATATGATATAAGGGTAATACATGGTGATATCAAAATAAGAAGATGTGTATGATTGCAAATGAAACAACTCTCCACATGAGACCAAATGACACAGAAATTAACAAGTATAGGTCACTGTTAGGCAGTCAACAATGAGTATAAGCTACTTGTTACCAAGTCAGGAATATGTGTTGTCCATTCATTTGATGTGTTTGAGCATTTGACTTGGCCATTTGATTACGGTTTTTCCCTTTTGAATTTTCCTTCGAGTTCAGTATTTTTATGATTTTACTTTTTAAACAATATTTTTATGCCCCACCTACGATAGTAGAGGGGCATTATGTTTTCTGGTCTGTGCGTCCGTGCGTCCGTCCGTCCGTCCGTTCGTTCGTTCGTTCGTCCGTTCGTCCGTCTGTCCCGCTTCAGGTTAAAGTTTTTGGTCGAGGTAGTTTTTGATGAAGTTGAAGTCCAATCGACTTCAAACTTGGTACACATGTTCCCTAAGATATGATCTTTCTAATTTTAATGCCAAATTAGAGATTTTACCCCAATTTCACGGTCCACTGAACATAGAAAATGATAGTGCGAGTGGGGCATTCGTGTACTGAGGACACATTCTTGTTATTGTTAAATTAATTTTTAAAAAATATTTTAGTTCTTTTTAAATCATAAAATTCAATACATGTTTCTCTATTCAGGACTCTACTTGAAAGACAAGAAGTGGCATACAAGAACAAAGGTGTGATCACCAGCTTACCAGTACAGCAAAACATAGCTGCCGGGAATACTGAAGGAGGGGCAGTACTGGGTGCAGGGAAGATAGCTATATTAGAGGCTGAGTTCAAAGAAGCCAAGGTTAGTATAACATGATATATCCACTGAATACTTTACGCCATCACGAGTTGGTTGCCCGTTATGGAATAACCATTTCACAAATGATATCGGATATGTTCCTCACGTCGTAACTACAATCCCCTTCCCTTTCATGAATTTGACCTACCGAATTAGACTATTTACCGGATTTGTAATCACATAAGCAACACGACGGGTGCCGCATGTGGAGCAGGATCTGCTTACCCTTCCGGAGCACCTGAGATCACCCCTAGTTTTTGTTGGGGTTCGTGTTGTTTATTCTTTAGTTTTCTATGTTGTGTCATGTGTACTATTGTTTTTCTGTTTGTCTTTTTCATTTTTAGCCATGGCGTTGTCAGTTTGTTTTAGATTTATGAGTTTGCCTGTCCCTTTGGTATCTTTCGTCCCTCTTTTACAGACAAATCCCAAAACATGGTTGTGTTAAAAGCAGAAGACAATAAAAGGTATATGAAAATTCAAAAGTGGACAACACCAAGGCATCTGAAGACTTAAGTAACGAGAACATCATTTAACATGGGGAATCACAGGTGGTCTGGAAAGATATGCGAATTGTGCTCCACAAGTAGCAGTTATAAAAAGTACTTCGGATATGATAGATAGGGGTAGGATTTTAACTTTAAATAAAAAAAAAAAAAAGTGTATAACAAAACTGGTAAATAGAATTTTTTCATATTAAAGACAAGGGATAAAATCTATAGACAAATTAAATGTCTAGATAATATATCATGCTCTTAATTGTCAGAGTCTATACAAATTGTGAAAACATTTCACTAATTAAGATATGTATGAAATTAATGGGGAAATTATCTGCTGTATACTAATAGATACTTTTGATTGATTTATACCAGTTAAATGCCACAATGACACATGTTGGCTTTATAATAACATGTAAATTAATGATGATAAACTTTACAGAGACAAGAGGAAAATTCCAAAAGAGAATTATCAGTCCTCCAGAAAACTAAGGTGGAATTGGAACAACACATTGATCAGATTATTAAAGAAAAAGAACAACTGAGGAAAAAACTGGAGGAATCTAAAGGACTGAAGTCTGAGGAAGCTAAGGTATGACAGCACTAAAAATAAACAATGAGTAGATTAGATCAGTGGCAGATCCCAAACTTTTCATCTTGTCATGCTTCAATGATTCCCTATATAATCAACCAAATTTTTCCCACAAAAAAGGGGGCCAAATTCACATCTTCAGGACACCATACAGACTTTTAAAACAATCATTCATAGAACATTTGTGAACAAACATCTTTCTATACTCAGTAAGTCACACAAGATTTTATATTCCTACTAGAGACATTTTGTTGTTCCAAAATTCTAAGGAAGTAGAACTAGGATAACAGACTTAAGTATATTCTTATTTTTCGAATTAACACAGATTACCAAATTCTGTTTCACATAAATGCTTAGAAAGGATTGATGAAACCAAGGTTTTTACAAACACATAACTGACTAAAGAGTTATTCCTTTACATGGTTTTGTAGGAAATAGAGGAAAAATATATAAAGGAGAATGAAAGAATCTCACGAAAGCTGAAGTGGTATGCTGAAAATCAACAGATCCTCGACAAAGATGCTAAAATACTGAAAGAAAAGGAGGAGGAAATATCTAAACTCAAAGTCAGAATAGAAGAGTTAAAATCTGAGGTATGTTGACATTTAATATCGTTTATCTATCTACAAATAACTTTTAAACCTATTGAATATACATGGTATAAAGCTTTAGTAAGATACCTATCATCCATTTTTTCCCCATTTTAGACAGGAAAGAAGAAAGAAGAAAATAAAACAAGAGCCAAGGAGAGAGCAAATGATGCCAAGAAAATTCAAGATTTGCAACGACAGGTAAGACTAGATAGTAAACCATCTATAATAGGTTAAAGAAATAACAAAGGATTCCAAGAAAATTCAAATATCTATAAGTACAAAGCAAAGAAAAATGCATACAAATCCGAGAAAATCTGAAACAATAAATAAAAAACAACTATGACTGACCCCAATCAACAACAACCTCTAAAGAACAGAATCCTGACTTAGGTACAGGCACATACAGAATGTAGTGGGGTTAAACATTTTCCCACTCACACCTCACCCTAATCTAGGACAGTGGTGAGAGTCCAGTAATTCAAACTTGGTTTGGGAAAATTTGCTTATCTCAAATTTTAAAGCTTCTTTCAAAAACCAACAAACAAGACCTAATTATATATGGCTTACAGGCAGCTTGATATTTATCCCTCATTTGAGTAATAACAAAAACTTGTCAATAAACAGTAAATATATTACCGGTCTGACTTTTATGTCACTGGCCTTCTTTTCTCCCTGGATTATGAATTGTTCTTCTCAAATTGTCAAAATTAAAATACAAAATGATAATCTAATAATCAATTTTCATTGGTTGTAAATTTAGAATGATAATAATTTACACATGGGTTATCTTCTAATTAAATATAGGTTAAAGAGATGGAGCAGATTATCCGTCGACGACATCCAAACTCTCTGCCAGCTCTGATTATGACAGCGGCCATTGCTTCTGATGAGAAACCAGGGTCATTAGAAAGAACTCCTACTGTGATTGTTTTGGAAAATCAACTTAAGAAGTTAGAGGCTGAGCTGGAAACAAAAGACGAGGAGTCGGAGAGAATGTTGAGATCTGTAGAACAGAAATATCACACAGTCAAGGTAGTTTACTTGTTTATGATTTGAACATTATATCACAGTTAAATTTTAATTTTCTACTCTTTTGAGAGAGTTGCGTTTAAAGGTATTTTTTTTATGGCCCCGCAATGAAGGTGCCATATAGTTTTACCCTTGCGGAAATTCCGTCATTCCGTCATTCCACAACAAACCATTATACAGAGTTTTTTTCTAAAGGCCTTCAGATATTGGGCTGATTTTTGGTATGTGAGTTACTCATAATGAGTTACAGATCAAGTTTAAGTTTTGTTCCTCTCCATTAATTTTTGCCAAAATTAAGGGTTTACAACTTTGAAAATTGTTGAAAATTACAGTTATACAAATGTACAGACTTTTTTTCTATAGGTCTCCACATTCTGATCTGAGTTTTGTTAACAGTTAATTAATAATTATGAACATATCCATCTGAGACTACCATCATGTTTGTGTCCACATGTGTTATTGAAATTGCAGGTTTTTCAACTTTTTGGGACGGGGCCATTCGTGTCGCTTTGACACATCTAGTTCTTAAATAACTCTGGAAAAGTCTTTCAAATTGGTACTAAAATAATGGTTCTTGGCTCATAGCACTGACCAATAAAAGCAGTAGACTGTATTACTAGATTTATTTCACTTGACTTAAGAAATTTGCTTATTTAAGACCAGTTCATCTATAGACAGGAGTTTAGGGATAAACTCATGAATGAAGTGTTCAGTTATTCGTCCGATATCATACTCTCAGTCCTTTTGTATTTGTGTTTGGTGACAATGGTAATAAGAATTCTATAATAATTATGATGGCAATCATCCTTATCACACACATCTTCAAATAGACTGTCCTTATGCAAATTCAAACATAAGTTCCACCCGATTAGTTGAAATAGCATAGGTAATAGCTGTCATTACACTTCTGATCAGGATTTATGTGAATTAGTGTTTTTACGATTCCAATCAATGGACTTTTGGTGTTAAATTCACAAAATATTAACGTCTTTAGTATTAATTTGTGCAATGTATTTCATTAGGTTAAATATCAGAACATTTTATTATGGCTAAAATAAAAAAACAAACTTTTACAGTATTTATTCTGTTTCAGTTACAATACGAAGACAGAATAAAAGATTTGGAGGCTCAGCTTCACCTCTACAAGAGACCTGATGATAACTCACTGAAGGAGTATGACCACCCACACACCAGCACCCTGGCTGTACAGAGAGAGTTAGACAGTGTCAGGGAAAGATATAAGAAGCAAGTCGCTGAACTGCAGGCAGAAATAAATAACCTTAATAATGAACTAAATAAAACTAAAACTTCTCAAGAAGGTAGGATATACAATAGTTAAAGAAATATTAAGGTGGTATGGGAGTCGAAATTAAAAATGATAGAATTTGTTCATACTTTGCCAAAACGTAGTAACTATTGATATATGCTCAAAAATATAATAAAAATGATAGGTCACGGCACATTTTCTCCAGCTACAGGTTGTGACAAAATGACACATTTTGTATGGATTATACAGGAAGAAACAACATTTTGTGATTAGGAGCTAAACAAAATGATAGAATTGTAAAATCAATTAGGAAAAGATACCTTTCAGACAATGCTTTGAGAATATCAAAAGAAAAGATAGCGTCACCATACGTTTTTTCCGGCTAAAGTTCAAAATAGGAAAATTCTATGTAGATTACATCAGAAAATGCAGTTTTAGAGTTACCTCCCCTTAAAATGCTTATCTAAAAACATTTAAAAACAACCAAAAATAATCTACACTTGTAAAAATTATAATATTTATAAGTTATAATCTAATAAATTGGTTCTTTTAAATGAAAATTCACATTAGATATCTGCATTCCTGCATCAATTTTTGCTAACTTGATAGAAAATCTGGACCTTAGGTTATCTGTTTTTTACAATCCAAGATGGCAGAAGACACCCATACCTTAAAAAAAGCTATTATTTGACATTCTCAAAATTCTACAGAGATTTCCAAATGAACACAATGAATATTTTCAGTTGAAGTTTAGTGAAAACAGAAACTCTGTGATAAAAGTTATAACATTGTTACATCATCGCCATAAATAGTTTTTTAACATTCTTCACTGATGATCACTAAAAGAAAAATCCTTCGCTTAATATATTGATTGGAGTAAAATTAAAACAAAGTTTATTGATGAACAGAGATTATATATGAATATGGCAATATGGATGTTATTTAATGTTGTATCTCATTTTAGTATCACTGAAAAATGAACTGAAGATGTCAAAGGATCAAGAGGCAGATCTAAAGAACCAAGTTAAAGTCTTTCGTGCAGAGATTGAGAGTAAAAACCATGACCTTCAAATCTTACAAAAATCCATAGAGAGGCTAAGGAAAGAAAAACATTTGTACCTTGTTAATGGTTTTACCAATGATACAGGTAAATATGAAATGTATATAATTAACCCTACTCTACTCTTTATACAAGTATTCCACATTCCAAACTAAAAGACAAATTGAAAGAGTTGGTATTACTTTGCTTCATAAAAAAGAATGGCCAACGTAGATACAAGTATTTTGTCTTAGGGAGGGATAAATCATACTTTGTAAAGAATCACTCTGATTCAAACAAAAAATTCTCTGAAACCGATATTATCAAGATGCTTGATTTCTTGATTGACAACATATTTGTAACAGGATTCGAAATAAGCGCTATCCCGCTTGCCTGAGGCAAGTAAAATCTGCAGCGGGCAAGTGAATCTCATCACATAGTTGTCCGCCGGGCAAGTTGAAATTTTGTGTTTGTGTTTCATTCTATCATGTCAATTAATATAATAATATATGCAAAAGGTCTTAACCATTTATTGTTAATGAATTTGTGCCAATAAAATATTTGTATAACTATGTCAGACGTAATTTTGTACGATGTACAACTGTGTATTATTGTATTACTATTTTCGGCGTCTTTATTTATTTCATATGTTCATGCCAGGAAAATCGTAAACATCGTAGTTTGTCCCGAATAATTCTATTGGTCAATTCCTATGCGTAAGCCAATGAGCGCCGTCGTTTTAGAATGTTCAGTCGCACCTGCTCGGGGATTTCCGCTACTAATCGTGAAAGGAAGTCGATACAATGATCCAATCAGAACGCGTTTTGCAAACGACTTTTGAGTTGGTTTAAAAATGAAGCATATTTTTTACAGGAAATTTGACAATTCAAAAACTTCATTGGGTCAGTTTCTACATGTACATCTGAAATTTTTTTGTCACTTTTTTTTGTAAAAGTAAAAGTTTTTGTTTAAAAAAGGGTGTATAGAAACTTGAAATCATCTGCCAGGAGAGGTCTAGAATGCAGGATTTGGCACCATTTACCCCAGACCCCTCGCCGTAAGTGCGACGAGCATGCAGACAGCTTCTCCGTCCGCATTAGTCGGGCAAGTTAATCTTTGGGCAAGTCAATGGTCTTTTCTTATTTCTACCCCTGTGTAACGTTCGGAGGACATGTTTTTCAACAGACTGTCGTCATCCCAAATGGAAACAAACTGTGCCCCTCTACTTGCCGACTTGTTTCTTTATTATTATGAGGCTGACTTCATGCAGGAACTTCTTAGGAAGAAAGATAAGAAGTTAGCAATATCCTTTAACTCTACTTTCCGCTATATAGATGACGTTCTTTCACTAAACAATTCAAAATTTGGTGACTATGTGGAACGCATCTATCCCATTGAATTGGAGATAAAGGATACTACAGATACAGTTAAGTCGGCTTCATATCTTGACTTACATCTAGAAATTGACAATGAGGGTCGGTTGAAAACAAAACTTTACGACAAAAGAGATGATTTCAGCTTTCCAATTGTGAACTTTCCATTTCTAAGTAGCAACATTCCAGCAGCACCTGCATACGGGGTATATATCTCCCAATTGATACTATATTCCCGTGCTTGCATTTCCTATCATGATTTTCTTGATAGAGGGTTACTGCTCACAAGGAAGCTATTAAACCAAGAGTTCCAAATGGTGAAGTTGAAATCATCCCTTCGTAAATTTTACGGACGCCATCACGAGTTGGTTGACCGTTATGGAATAACCGTTTCACAAATGATATCGGATATGTTCCTTACGTCGTAACTACAATCCCCTTCCCTTTCATGAATGTGACCTACCGAATTAGACTATTTACCGGATTTGTAATCACATAAACAACATGTTGTGTCATGTGTACTATTGTTTTTCTGTTTGTCTTTTTCATTTTTAGCCATGGAGTTGTCAGTTTGTTTTAGATTTATGAGTTTGACTGTCCCTTTGGTATCTTTCGTCCCTCTTTTAGAGTGCACTTGATTTATATGAATAATGTCTCCACAATGTAATTAAGAAACACATATTTACACTCAAGGTGGAAAGCTAAGTTTATTTTATCCAACCAAAAGTTTTTAAGGTTAACTGTAATAAAAAAGTTTATTTTCTCTCTATTGCATTTTTTCCAACTTCTTGTCAACCTGATTCCGGTATTCAAATGGGCTTCTTTTGTTCAATCTTTAATATTTTGTCAACTAAATTACTGTTTGTCTTGTCATGTTTTTTCTTCCTGACATTCACTCTAAGACTTAAAGAGTTAATCAGACTTTCAATTGAAAGAGTATGTGATTATTTTATTTTATATTAATATTTTTTTGGAAGGGGGAGGGAGAGGTTGTGCCTTGTGCATACTATTTATTTGTTCATTTAAAAAAGGTTTGGATTGTCCTTTAGCCTAACAAAGCAATTGATTAGGTCAAGTCTTGTATTTTAAACTTATTTAGAATGTAGAGATAAATATTCTATAAATTGTTTCAATTTACATCTTTTTAAATAAGTTATATAGATATTACTCCAATATGAATGATATGTGATACATTGCATAGGCCTTACATCTGTCAGCAACCCTACAACCGAAAAAAACCCACAGAATACATCTAGAGTTCAACATAGTGTTCAACTATGTGTTTATATTGTTAGATAAAAATAAGAAGATGAAAGGTAAAGGAAAGACAAGAAAGATGGATGAAGATGAAACAGAAGTTTTATCTGAAATGAACGGATTTACAGAGAGAGTGAATGAAAAACAATATGAACCAGAAACATTTGCTGATAGAACTCATATATCTGATGTGATAAAAGAAAACGAAGTGTTAAAATCAAAGGTAGGATTTACTCTCTGAGCCTTCATGTATGATGTCGGAAAGTGAAAAATAAATTGAAGTCCTGTCAAAAGTGAATGTAGTGTTGTCTGATACATCCCAATGTTCATAATCATGAATATGATAACTGTTTTTTAGGAAATTTGCGAATAGTGTGAAGAAATAAACATTTTGTCACCATTTTTTCCAACTAATAACAAAGGGAAATAATCCATTCATTAAAATTTCGGGTAAACTCGGCACATGACCAACTCATACCATGACAAGACGAAACTGTAAAACTCAAAATCATGTCACAAAAAATAAAATGAAAAAATAAAACAAAATGGAAATACTTACCTACCTACCCTATTTTTTTTTGAAGTATGTAACCTTACACAGACATATATTTTTTTTTGCCTTTTGCCATTGGATAAACAGCAGTTATCAATCATACAATCAACTTAAGTCCCTAATAATCCCCAATAAATCTTAACGTCTTTTTATAGAAATCAGTTGGTATCTGATAGAATGACTCTTAATAAGTAATACTTAAAATGATCATTAGAAAAGCTGATTCATTAAAATATACGAATATTTGATAGAATCAGAGTGTACAGAGAGTTACTTCTGTGACTTCTCACTCAGTTCAAGGGAAACTACTCTTGATTTCCCATTCAATTTAAGGAAATAAATCTTGCTTCCCTCATTTAGTTCAAGGAAATTTACTATTACTAACTATATGAATGAATAAATTGTCATAATATATCTCTTATTAGGTTGATGAACTACAGCTAGAGGTAGATACACATAGGATAGAACTACAGAAATATCAGGCTCATTTTGAAGATAAGAATCGTAAAACAAGAGAGAAATATGAAGAACAGGTACCAGTGACATACACATGTAGATTTATTAGTATGAGTTATTATAATCTATAAAAAAAGGACTTTGGTTGGTAAATTGCAGAGCGTTTGTTAATTACAATGATTTTGTATCTTTAAGTATTTGATCCACATTGTGATTGATACTTGGATGAAAGTTAAGCACATTAATGATTTAATTGTAAAATGGTGTGATAAAAGCATGATACACTTTTGAATGATTGACTTTGAAACAATGTATGATGAGGTTTGGAATGGGAGACTAAATTGGAGTTCCTTAAGGGATTTGTTATCGTAATATTTTGTAAAAAAAGATAAATTGCATGTTGAGATCACTTCCATAGAAAAAAGTTACATCAGTTTGAGTTTGAGTTTCGCCTTAGTCAATATAAAGACTGTAACTCATATAGCATTAAGGAGGAAGAGCAAAGACTGCTTGTCCCGTGTCAGAAAAAAATTGTAAGGTAGGGTGACATGTCTTCCTGCAGACCTTTGGGAAATAGCAAGATAAAAATCAGGCTCAGTTTGTCTGTCTTGTATACTCATATCACAGTTACATGATTGATTGATAGTTGGTTGCTTTACGCCTCATAAGCACAAAAAGGCTATATCGTGGCGAGAGGTTATTCAAATATTTTTTGTTTAAATAAAATTGAGAATGGAAACAGGGAATGTGTCAAAGAGACAACAACCCAACCAAAGAAAGGACAAAGCATATTTTAAAAATTAGACACAAGGTCCTTCAATAAACTAAAATTCTAGACTATAAGCAAATTGATTATTTACAAATAAAAATCAACAGTAAGATAACTTGATAGAAATATCACCCTAACATGTTCTTGTCCTGTAAATGCATGTTTTTTGTCACTTGACATTAAACTGCCATCCAATCACCAATCAAAATTGAACTATTTGTTTTATATAGTTAAAATGTCTTGAAATTTATCTTTTCACAGATTGGTGTACTAAGATCTTCACACCAGAGGGAGCTACAGAAATTTTTGGCTGACAACGCTTTACAACATTCTGCCTCTAAAATGGCAGAGTTACAATCAAAAACAGATGCTCAACAGGTAAGAATTCATTAGATAAGAAGATGTGGTATGAATGCCAATGAGACAGCTTTCCATCCAAGTTACAGTGAGTTAAAAGTAATCAACTATAGGTCAAAGTAACCTTAACCTTCTTTTCTGTTTTATAATTTTATAAAAAATTATTCATCTTTCTGTGTTAATGGCTTGTACATTTGATAAATAAAACAGTAAATTATTAAAATAAGTGATCATAAATTTCTTTTTTTTTTTAGGTGATGATAAAACATTTGAAAGAGCAGTTAAATAAATCACATTTAGATTCAGAACAACTTTCTATACTTCGAATACAGAATGCCAGTTTAGAAAACCAAATTGACAAACTAAAAGAGGAATTACGTGAGGCAAAGAAATTCCACACTCCAGTAAGTACTGTTACTCTGGTGATATATCTTAACCCCTTCATCAGGAAATTTGTCTTGAATTGCAAAATAAAAGGGGTCAATTGAGACATTAGATATTTGCTTGTTTTTTACTTTAAACATGTATATCAAACTTGAATACTGATAGGAATTTAGAAAAGTATATTTTTACTTCACTTCTCATTATTTAAACATCTCTGGCATGCCTTTGAAATATTTTTGTTTTTTCTGTCCTCAGTGATATTGTTCGCTTTTTTCAAAACTACCTCTACCCTTTTTTTTTTGGAAAATGTGCGTCCTTTTTATCAAATTGGGAAATTTATAATAAACCATGAATTTGACTGGATCTTCAATTTGAAGACCCTCTTTCAAGAGATAAACCCTCATTTGAAATAAGACCCCTTATTGTCAGTGATGATACATAAATAGACCCTCAAATCTGCACATATAGTCATTTTAGGCATGAAAATGGTTTAAATGAGTTTTTTTTCAGTTCGTATTCATGCACAGTTACTACTGATACTGCACTGTTGGGGAAAAAAGTTGTCTTTTTGGGAATAATTTTAAGCCACTTTTTTTTTCAAAATGGGATTGTCTCCAGGGAAAAGTCATAAAGCTCCTTAAATTTCTACTTATTTAAAGATCCCTGTCTTTCAAATGCTTTGGTTTGGCGGTTTCTTATAAAGGTAAATTGGTGTATAAAACTCGACCAATTCACTCACAAACAAATAAAAGTTATTTTATGATGTTTGTGAGTGACTTGGTACAGTTTATACACCAATAAATTCCTTTAAAAAGCTGTTTATTTCTCATGATTCTTTAAAATTGGAGATACAGAATTTATTTTTCCACACTCGTTACCTCTATCACACGTAAATTGTATATTTGTGTCATTGAATAGACCTGGCGCATGAATACATGTGTAGGTTAACGTAAAAATGTGTGATCAATGAAATTTGCAATCTGATAAATAATACAGTGCAAAAACTCTTATTATCATTCAAACGGATGTTTCGTGTTAGTATCTAATTTAAAAACAATAAAAGCGAAGTGTAAACATATTTGGAAACATTGATCCAGATTGTGTCATTAAGGCTGCTATCTTGTTTACATTGGTTACAAAAAGAAGTTGGGTCAACGTCGTCTATCGAAAAATAAACAATGTCAAGAACAAGTACCAGAAGTCCTCTCAAACAATCATATCAACGTATACACTAATATGCATATCATATAAGAATTATTGAATAATATTTTCATTTATTTGATGTGAATATTTATAGGAAATAATATTGTAGGATTGTTTCTGTGTAGTATGCCCTTACTGTTGAAAGGAGTGTTGACTAGGAGTGCCTAGCCTATTAATGTTGCCTAGGTGTGCCATGCCAATATATTGACTTGGAGTGCCTTGCCTATATGTTGAATAGAAGTGCCTTGCCTAAATGTTGACTAAGAGTGCCTTGCCTAAATGTTGACTAAGAGTGCCTTGCCTAAATGTTTTGCCTTTATAATGTTATACATATTTTTGTTTGTTTTAGGAAATGAAACATTTTGAATCAATTCAGCAGAAAATAATTCAAATGGAGAAAAAACGTGAAACACGTGAACTTGAACTGCAACAAATTATAAAAAATGCCAAACACACAGCTTCAGTGGAAATGGACCAGGAAGCAAATAAATGGAAAGGAATCGTAGATTCTAAAAATAGTGAAATCCAAAGATTTAGAACAGAATTAGATTCCATATTAGACGTTTTAAAATTACTCCAAAAACAAGGAGTTGTAATACCTGTCAGTGCAGCAGTGTCATAGCAGTAGCTCTTTAGTAGTTTTATTAATTTAAAATTTGTATTAATATTCCGTCCTATATATTTTCAAGAGATTGAAAACTTTATATTATGGTATTCTTTATTATATAACTGTAGTTCATGATATGTTTTAAGAAAAGACAAACAAATAATAATAAGGAAAAGAGGAAAACTTATATTTGGTATCAATTTAAAAAATATTTTTGTCAATTATTTGACCAATGTCTTGAACTTCTTTTTAAGAAATATGCAGATGTTGTGGTTGTATCAATAATAAAATTTCTACACAATTTAATGATGTGGTGCATTCTATTTGTCACATGTGTATTTTTGTTTATGTTTCACAGAACAACACGTTCTATCACTGTTCATATACCGGTACCTCATTTCATGGAATTGTGTTAAACAAACCTTTGAAATTGCTCAATATATCTTGCTTGTTACATGCAACTTTTCACTGAAATCTTTATAATTTTTCCCTCATCTATTTTATTTTTTATGCCCCACCTACAATAGTAGAAGGTGCATTATGTTTTCTGATCTTTGTGTCCATTCATTGTTCGTCCGTCAGACGGACCGTCCCTCTGGTCTGCAGGTTAAAGTGTTTGATCTGGGTAGTTTTTCATGAAGTTGAAGTCCAATCAACTTAAAACTTTAATATAGTACTCATATTCCCTTTGATTTGATCTTTCTTATTAGAATTGTGACCCTAATTTCATGGTCCACTGAGCATAGAAAATGATAGTTGAGTGGGCGTCCATGTTCTACGGACACATTCTTGTGAACAGCTACTATTGACTTAAATATAGAAATGTATTTGCTAATCAGTGTAACAAACTGAGTTGGATTTGTATTTGCAAGAACATAATACTGGGAGATTTCTTGACACTTTTTGTTTTGTTTAACAATGTATGTTGAATATGAGTCCTTTTTCAAACTATCATTTTTTATTTGCAAAATCTTATGAATGTTGCAAAAATTTTATCCAAGAGTATATGTGCTTTTTTGGTTAATTCTATGTGAATAAAAATCCATCACCAATTTGTATGTTACCCTTAAGGCCTTTTAAATTTCTGAGAAAACCATAGGTAATTCTTATTATGTGATCAGTTGTTTCCCCTTTATTTTCCCTAGACGTTTAGAGTTGCCTCATTTAAGAGTTGTTTACTTTGTATACCATTTGGAAGTTCCTGTTTTTTTGTAATACTGTTTTAAAAAATTATATAATATGTACTTTTGTATGATGTTGTACTTTATAAAACATGTCAAATGTTAAATCAACCTGATTAAAGGGAGATAATTTCTTAAGAATTGTCTCCTTATCAGTACTAAAATTATTTATTAAATATCTTCTTAAAATGAATATAATGACCACTACTTAGAGAGGTTTTGTGTGATGTTGTAAGACATACAAAAGTTTTGTCAAATACTTAGTTTTGTTTTAGTTTTATTATATATTTATTTTATTTATCATTATCATTATTTTACATATTGTTCAAAATTGTATACATGAAATGAAAATATTTATAATAAATTTACAATTATATATTTGTATATTTTATAAATTCAGTAGAACTTTACTTTGACCTTTTGACCTTTATCTTATTTACTTCAAATGTCTAAGGATTCTGTGTCATTACTAAATTTACCAAAACCATTTTTTTTTCATTTCCCTGAAAAAGGTTTTAGGTCACATATCTCATTGAAATAATTTATCATAGTACGACCATTTTGGACAATTATAGCAAAGCTTCATATAGACATAAAAAAACATGTTAAAGATACATTTTACAATACAAGGATATATTTAGTTATGTTCTCAGCAAATGATTAAAAATTTTCTAAGTATACAAATGAAATTTATTTCATCAAACGGAACATTCATAGTGACAGATATATCCCTTTTTGTCATCTGCGTTACGCGTTGCAGGAGACATGGAAATACTGGGCGTCCGTCTGTCGGTCCGGTCTTGTAAGCGCTCTCACATGTACAATTCTTGCCAGATTTTTATGAAACTTTTATCATAGGTTTATATCAACAATGTCTTGGCGAATTTGTAAACCAATGCCGATCAATAATTTTTAGAAGAGTTATGCCCCTATTCATATGGACAATTGCCTTATGGGCTCTCTAATGTGTACAGTTCTTACCAATACAGATGCCCTATGTTATGAAGTTTCCATTTGTCACATGTCCTTGGTCCCTGACCTCATTTTCAAGGTTCAGTCAATGGTTTGAAAAAAAAACCATTTAATGGTTTTTGTCATTTGAATTTATCACTTATGAGTAATAGAATGATTTAATTTGGTATATGGGATTCTTGCAGGGTCTTCATGTCCGGCAGACAGAATTTATATGACATCCACTTCATTTCATTGATCAAGGATCAATTATTAAAGTCAAAAGTTACATAATAAAGTCTGTTTCTCAGATACTATAAGCACTAGGTCAACTATATTTGATGTATGGAATGATTGTAAAGTGTACATTTCAGAATGGCAGGTTTCATTTTACCTTGAACTTATTTTCATGGTTCATTGATCAATGTTTTGTGTTTTGGTCTGGGTTTTTTTTCAGATACAATAAATTATCGGTTAGCTGTGTCTGGTGTATGGAATTATTATAGGCTATACATGTCACTCTAGCAGGGTTCATCTTGACCTTGTCTTCATAAACATGGATGATAGATAAAAATGAAGTTTATTTGCCATTGGTAGTAAATCCTTCTTCTGAATAACTTTCTACATAAGATCGATCATGATAAGTAAAGCAGTGTGTACTGTTGTTCCTCTTAACACGTGGAATGACATATTTGGGGGATATAGGACATCATAACAATACTGACAACAACACCTTTCTCGCCTGCCAAAATAATAAAGAAGCAAGTCTACAAGGTAAATTACTCCTGTTGTTTTAAAGATGTTAAAAATGATTTCATATGTTCACAAAAGAATGCAGATGTGAGCTTTCTCATCACTTGGCGTCCGTCATCATCGTCCGTTAACTTTTACAAAAATCTTCTCCTCTGAAACTACTAAGCCAAATTTAACCAAACTTTGCCACAATCAACCGTAGGGTATCTAGTATAGATAAATGGAGAATGTGTCCCCATGGACACAGATGATGCCCCCACTTGCATACAACATTATAAAGGGACATAACTCAAGAACAATAAAAGTGACGCTACACAAATTTGTACTTAATCTGAGTGGTAATAAGTATTGTGTATAGGTTTCATAATATTTGGTTGGGGCAAACTTAAGTTACAGAATGGAAACTAAACATTTTGCAATTTTTATACGCCCGTCAAAATTTTGACGGGACGTATTATGGTATACAAATGTCCGGTGTCCGTCCGTCCGTCCATCTGTCAGGCGTAAACATGTCGCACCGTAACTTGAGAACGACTAATCTAAATTTCATGAAACTTAATATAGTTGTTTCTTATGATGGTCAAATGATCTGTATACTTTTTGGTGAAAATAAGATTTAAACTTTTTGAGTTACGGCACTTTGTAACTAAAACAGGGGTGTGTTTTTTTTCACATGTCGCACCGTATCTCAAAAACGATTCTTGATTATTGCTTGAAACTTTACACACTTCGTAGTTATATTAATCTTAATATCTGTATACTTTTTGGTGATGATTCAAAATTTCATTTTTGAGTTATTGAGTATTTTGTAAAAAAAGGGGAGGTTTTTTTTACATGTCGCACCGTATCTCAAAAACAATTAATGATTATTGCTTAAAACTTTACACACTTCTTTGTTATATTAATCTAAAAATCTGTATACTTTTTGGTGATGAGTCAAAATTTCATTTTTGAGTTATTGAGTACTTTGTAAAAAGGGGGAGGGTTTTTTACATGTCGTGCCGTATCTCAAAAACGATTTATTATTATTGCTTAAAACTTTACACACTTCTTTGTTATATTAATCTAAAGATCTGTATACTTTTTGGTGATGACTCAAAATTTTATTTTTGAGTTATTGAGTATTTGTTAAACAGGGGAGGTTTTTTTTACATGTCACGACGTATCTCAAAAACAATTTATGATTATTGCTTGAAACTGTACACACTTCTTTGTTATATTAATCTTAAGATCTGTATACTTTTTGGTTTTATTCAAAATTGTGTTTTAGTGATATTTAGTTTTTTTTTTTTTTTTAAACTGGGTGAGGGGGGTTTCACATGTCCTGCCGTGTCTCAAAAACAATAAAATGGTTATTGCTTAAAACTTTCTCAGAAACTATTTATGATTATTGCATAAAACTTCCACACAAGACGTCGGGCGTATCATGCGCTCATGGCGCAGCTGTTTATTCGATTAATAAAGGGGCATAACTCGATAATGATTAAAGTGACGCCACCAAAATTCAACTTGATCTGTAATGTGTGGTAAAAAGCATTGTGTATAAGTTTCTATCATTTGGTTGAGGCAACTTAAGTACCCTTCCGGAGCACCTGAGATCACCCCTAGTTTTTGGTGGGGTTCGTGTTGTTTATTCTTTAGTTTTCTATGTTGTGTCGTGTGCACTATTGTTTTTCTCATGTCTTTTTCATTTTTAGCCATGGCGTTGTCAGTTTGTTTTAGATTTATGAGTTTGACTGTCCCTTTGGTATCTTTCGTCCCTCTTTTAGAGAACAGAAACTAAAATTTTGCAATTTTTTTCATTTATAAAGGGCATAATTCTAGAACGGTTAAAGTGACGACACTAAACTTCAAACTTGATCTGTGTTTTGTGGAAATAAGCATTGTGTATAAGTATCATAACATTTGGCTGAGGCAATCTTGTTAGAAAAAGGAAACTAAAAGTTTTATAATTTTTCCATTTATAAAGGAGCATAACTCTAGAACGGAAAGAGTGACGCTACCAAAATTCAAACTTAATCTGTAGTTTGTGGTAATTAGCATTGTGTATAAGTTTCATAATATTTGGTTGGGACAAACTTAACTTAAAGAACGGAAACTTTTTTTTTGCAATTTTTCCATTTATTAAGAGGTATAACTCTAGAACTGTTACAGTGACGCCACTAAAATTCAAACTTGATCTGTGTTTTCTGGTAATAAGCATTGTGTATAAGTTTCATAACATTTGGTTTAGGCAAACTCAAATTAGGGAACGGAAAACAATTTTGGGATCTTAACCTGATGATCATTTTTACCCCATGTCAGATTTGCTCTAAATGTTTTAGTTTCAGAGATATAAGCCAAAAACTGCATTTTACCACTATGTTCTATTTTTAGCCATGTCGGCCATGTTGGTTGGCAGGCAGGGTCATCGGAGACATTTTTAAAACTAGATACCTTAGTAATGATTGTTTGGTTAAATTTGGCCTAGTAGTTTCAGAGGAGAAGATTTTTGTAAGATTACAAAAATTTACGAAAAATTGTTAAAAATTGATTATAATAGGCAATAACTCCTTAAGGGGTCAACTGACAATTTTTGTAATGCTGAATTATTGTAGATCTTACTTTGCTGAACATTATTGTTGTTTACAGTTTATCTCCATCTATAATAACATTTAAGATAACCAAAAACTGCAAAATTTTCTTAGAACTACCAATTCAGGGACAGCAACCCAACAACGGGTTGTCTGATTCATTTAAAAATTTCAGGGCAGATAGATCTCAACCTGATGAACATTTTTATCAGATTTCCTCTAAATGCTTTAGTTTCAGAGATATAAGCCAAAAAACTGCATTTTACCCCTATGTTCTATTTTTAGCCATGTAGGGTGAGCTAAAAATGTGTCTGATGACCCCGCCTGCCAACCAACATGGCTGACATGGCTAAAAATAGAACATAAGGGTAAAATGCAGTTTTTGTCTTATATCTCTGAAACTAAAGCCAAAGTATAAGGTTGCATTATTTCATGCATCAATTCTAAACAAAAATATCAGGTGAGCGACACAGATTCCTTGGAGCCTCTAGTTTAAGAAGAAAACGATACAATTTCAAGATAACATACAGGATGTTGATGCCCGAAAAAAGACTGAATATACCAGAGACAATCTATGTCGTTTGGTTGATCGTGTGCAATAACTAATACCCAACATCTAACAATCAATGTCGTTTGGTTGATCGTGTGCAATAACTAATACCCAACATCTAACAATCTATGTCGTTTGGTTGATTGTGTGCAATAACTAATACCCAACATCTAACAATCAATGTCGTTTGGTTGATCGTGTGCAATAACTAATACCCAACATCTAACAATCAATGTCGTTTGGTTGATCGTGTGCAATAACTAATACCCAACATCTTACAATCAATGTTGTTTGGTTGATCATGTGCAATAACTAATACCCAACATCTAACAATCAATGTCGTTTGGTTGATCGTGTGCAATAACTAATACCCAACATCTTCTTTAATCTTGTGTCAAGTTGTAATTGGCAGAACTTTTCTTTTACAAAACTGTACAACCAATGCTGACATAAATCAACATGAGAAGAAGTTAATTAAAATTGCATTATTTTAATATTGCGAAATAAAAACTTGAAGCAAGTGTTTTACAATTTATAGTATTCTGATTACCATGATGACTCTTTAAACCACTACTAAGCATAATAATTAGGTCTTTCCACTTTTCTGTAGAAAGACCTATTGTTTTTCTTCTGATTATTTTTTTTTTCTTCCGCCTAATTTTGTTCTTGCGATAAACATTTGTTTCGCAATATGTCGCTTAGATATTTGGTATATGATATCGAACAGTTTATGCGCTTTTGAAATTTACCCTGCGTAAACGAATACTTTTCTTTGTAGGAGTTATCTCCCCAAACACTGTTTTCCTTGTTAGCGCATCTCCTTCGCAACCGTAAAAGATTATGACAAATTTATTTTACAAAATTGCTCGTTATATCCTTCGCATGATTTGTCCGATTTTGACCGAAGCGATATGACCGCTCCATATGAGAGTTATTTCCCCTTATGCATCTGATATAAGTGGTATGAATTTCTATCTTATAAATCATAAGTGATAGAGACCTAGGATCTTTTGATTTGAGGTCCTTGGTCCCAAAAAATGAAAATTAGGTCAAGGTCATATTCTAATATTTGAATTTGGCTTATTTTCACTTATATCCAAAGACTGTATAAGATATCAACAAATTATTTTTACTAAATTGTTAGTTGCGACATGTCGTAAGATGTAAATTTTGATTGCAAGCGTACGTTGAATGTAAAAGGGAGTTTTCTCCCCTCTTGTATTTAAAAATACGCGTTTGGTGATATAACTCATTAACTAAATATAATAAAGACCTATGGTCTTTTGATTTGAGGTCCTTGGTTTATGACCTTGAAATTGATCTCAAGGTCATAGCTTAATTTGACGTTCTAGATTTTGACCTTTGCTTTTATTCTATATGTATACATGATAAAGATATACAACTTTTAGAAAAAGGTATCAAACCATTTAACCTTGTAAAAAACAACCGGAAGTGACCTTTTGTAAACCGGAAATAGCTATTTTTTTGTACTTTATTAATATAAAAGTATATAGAACCAGATATTTTTGGAATCAGTGTCAAGTAAATATTCAAATATAATTGGAAGTGACATTTTTCAAACCAGAAGTAACAAATTATCTCCCTTATTTAAAAAAAATGTATGGAAACAATATATTTTTGGAATCAGCTTACTAGGAGCTATCATTTGACGATTGAAATGACATTTTAAACTTAGTTTCACAACTTTTCATATCAAAATACATTGTTTTGATGGAAAGACCTTCAATTGTTCTCTGAACAATTGGTTTTTAATTATATTGATTGTTTGTTCAATCTCTCCAATAAATATACAATATTTGTATGATTTTCTCTTCTAGCAATACCTAATGGTGTAAGTCCTTCCCATTTAAGGTTACAGTCTGCTTTGTGTTTCAATAAAATTTCAACAATCTCTGCATGGCCTTTATAACATGCTATAAATATCGGGGATTCTCCAGAATCTCTACACTTATTAATATCTGCCTTATTGTTTATTAACATCTTAACTACTTCAGTATGTCCATTCTGACAAGCAATGAACAGAGGTGATGATCCAGAATCTCTACACTTATTAATATCTGCCTTATTGTGTATCAACATCTGAACTACTTCTGTATGCCCTTCCTGACAAGCAATATACAGCAGTGATGCTCCAGTATCTCTACACTTATTAATGTCTGCCTTATTGTGTATCAACATTTTAACTACTTCAGTATGTCCATTCTGACAAGCAATGTACAGAGGTGATACTTCTTCATCATTACACTTATTAATGTCTGCCTTATTGTTTATTAACATCTTAACTACTTCAGTATGTCCATTCTGACAAGCAATGAACAGAGGTGATGATCCAGAATCTCTACACTTATTAATATCTGCCTTATTGTTTATTAACATCTGAACTACTTCAGTATGTCCTTCCTGACAAGCAACGTACAGAGGTGATAATCCAGTATCTTTACACTTATTAATGTCTGCCTTATTGTTTATTAACATCTTAACTACTTCAGTATGTCCATGCTGGCAAGCAATGAACAGAGGTGATGCTCCAGTATCTTTACACTTATTAATGTCTGCCTTATTGTTTATTAACATCTTAACTACTTCAGTATGTTCATTCTGACAAGCAATGTACAGAGGTGATGCTCCAGTATATTTACACTTATTAATGTCTGCCTTATTGTTTATTAACATCTGAACTACTTTAGTATGTCCTCCCTCACAAGCAATGTACAGCGGTGATGCTCCAGTATATCTACACTTATTAATGTCTGCCTTATTGTGTATCAACATCTGAACTACTTCTGTATGCCCTTCCTGACAAGCAATATACAGCAGTGATGCTCCAGTATCTCTACACTTATTAATGTCTGCCTTATTGTGTATCAACATCTTAACTACTTCAGTATGTCCATTCTGACAAGCAATGTACAGAGGTGATACTTCTTCATCATTACACTTATTAATGTCTGCCTTATTGTTTATTAACATCTTAACTACTTCAGTATGTCCTTCCTGACAAGCAATGTACAGAGGTGATTCTCCAGTATCTCTACACTTATTAATGTCTGCCTTATTGTTTATTAACATCTTAACTACTTCAGTATGTCCATTCTGACAAGCAATGAACAGAGGTGATGCTCCAGTATCTTTACACTTATTAATGTCTGCCTTATTGTTTATTAACATCTTAACTACTTCAGTATGTCCATTCTGACAAGCAATGAACAGAGGTGATGCTCCAGTATCTTTACACTTATTAATGTCTGCCTTATTGTTTATTAACATCTTAACTACTTCAGTATGTTCATTCTGACAAGCAATGTACAGAGGTGATGCTCCAATATCACTATACTTACTAATATCTGCCTTTTTGTTTATTAACATCTTAACTACTTCAGTATGTCCTACCTGACAAGCCATGTACAGAGGTGATTCTCCAGTATCTCTACACTTATTAATGTCTGCCTTATTGTTTATTAACAATTGAACCACTTCAGTATGTCCCTCCTGACAAGCCATGCACAGAGGTGATACATTATCAGTACGACAATGGTTTACATTACTGATACAATGATGAATACACCATTTAACCAGATCAATATCTCCATCAAAACAACACATTATCAATGGAGTACTTTTGTCATTAATGTCATATGAACTGGCCAATTGTTTTTGTTGTGATATTGCTAAGCTTTGTATATGTAGAAGGAATTGTTGTCTGAAGATACAATTGACCATATTGATGTTACAGAAGACATCTTGTACCTTTCCTATTGACCAGTCATCTACCATTCTGTTTATATATCCTTGCTGATATATCGTTGGTACAATAGTTGTAAATTCATCATTATTGCTTTTTCTTTCAAATGAAAACCTTTCACGAATAAAACGACTGTTAGCATTTTTAATTAAACAATAAATCATCACACTGCCAAAGTAAAAAGCAAGAAAGTCAAACAGTTTATCATGAATAGTTCTGTAGACTTCACCATCCTTTCTGATATATGTATGTGTAAGTGAATCCAGCTCATCACGTAAAACCAATCGTGACGTCCCTTCCAACACTTTACAAGCTTCATATGTGTTCTTTATAATTGTTTTGATGTTTTCATCTACATCTTCAGTAAGCCATTCTTCCTTCAACTGATTGTTAAACATTACACATAGAGCAAGTGCACAGTATTTGACATGTGCTCCCTCTGTCTGTAATTTATCTATCTCTTCTTTGTAAACTGTAAATGGATTTGTAAAGAAATTTACAATGTTTAGTTTTAGATTTTTGCTGTACAATTGACACAAAAGAGGGAAACAGTCAAACATGTCATATAATTCACTGATCTCAGAAGCGTTTGTTTTCAGGTAAAATTCAGCAATGGATTGTTTTTCTGTTCTAGATAAACACAAATCTGCAGACAGGAGATTACATTCACACCCTTGAAAGAATGATAACGCTTCCATCTGCCTATCATGATAAACCTGTAGTCTACAAGACATAATTAACTTAACTGGTTTCTTTTCTACTAAAGCTTTAATTTTTTCTATCAGATTTTTCCAGTTTTCAAACTTCATTGGATTTAAACTATATGTTCCACAAAAATCATCCACAACAAACAGTATCTTCTTAATTGGATTGTACCACTTGATGATTTCCTTAGCATTTGATACTGGTAAAATCTCATATCCTTCATTTTGCATCTGTAAAGCCACGTGACGCACCAATGATGATTTTCCACTACCAGAACTTGCTGTGACAACAACACAACCATTTTCTTTAATGCACTTTAATACACATTTTGCTCCGTTTGTTTCTATAAATGTTTTGTCATCTTTTTTCCAATTTTCTAATTCCTCATTAATTTGTTCTGAAAAAGAAGAATTGACAATTCTTTGAATACTTATTTTTTAAGATAAAAGTTAAGGAATGTTTGACATATATGGTAAAAAAAAATTGCTTGACATATGGTATAAACAAAAGGCTTGATCTATCCATGCTTGGTATAGGTAAAAGGCTTGACATACGGTATGAACAATTTGCTTGTCAAATGGAATAGACAAAAGGCTAGACATATGGTATGGACACTTTGCTTGTCAAATGGTATAAACAAAAGGCTTGATCTATCCATGCTTGGTATAGGTAAAAGGCTTGACATACAGTATGAACAATTTGCTTGTCAAATGGAATAGACAAAAGGCTAGACATATGGTATGGACACTTTGCTTGTCAAATGGTATAAACAAAAGGCTTGATCTATCCAGGCTTGATATAGGTAAAAGGCTTGACATACAGTATGAACAATTTGCTTGTCAAATGGAATAGACAAAAGGCTAGACATATGGTATGGACACTTTGCTTGTCAAATGGTATAAACAAAAGGCTTGATCTATCCATGCTTGGTATAGGTAAAAGGCTTGACATACAGTATGAACAATTTGCTTGTCAAATGGAATAGACAAAAGGCTAGACATATGGTATGGACACTTTGCTTGTCAAATGGTATAAACAAAAGGCTTGATCTATCCATGCTTGGTATAGGTAAAAGGCTTGACATACAGTATGAACAATTTGCTTGTCAAATGGAATAGACAAAAGGCTAGACATATGGTATGGACACTTTGCTTGTCAATAAACAAAAGGCTTGATCTATCCATGCTTGGTATAGGTAAAAGGCTTGACATACGGTATGAACAATTTGCTTGTCAAATGATATAGACAAAAGGCTAGACATATGGTATGGACACTTTGCTTGTCAAATGGTATAAACAAAAGGCTAGACATATGGTATGGACAAAAGGCTTGACCAAAGATACCAAAGGGACAGTCAAACTCAGAAATTTGATGTCTGGTATAGACAATTAAATTGATATATGGTATAAACAACTGACATGACTCATGGTGTTGACAATTGACTTGAGATATGGAATTGACAATTGACTTGAGATATGGTATGGACAATTGACTTGACATATGGTATAGACAATTGATTTGACATATGGTATGGACATTTGACTTGACATATGGTATAGACAATTGACTTGGCATATGGTATGGACAATTGACTTGACATATGGTATGGACATTTGACTTGACATATGGTATGGACCATTGACTTGGCATATGGTATAAACAAAAGGCTTGATCTATCCATGCTTGGTATAGGTAAAAGGCTTGACATACGGTATGAACAATTTGCTTGTCAAATGGAATAGACAAAAGGCTAGACATATGGTATGGACACTTTGCTTGTCAAATGGTATAAACAAAAGGCTTGATCTATCCATGCTTGGTATAGGTAAAAGGCTTGACATACAGTATGAACAATTTGCTTGTCAAATGGAATAGACAAAAGGCTAGACATATGGTATGGACACTTTGCTTGTCAAATGGTATAAACAAAAGGCTTGATCTATCCATGCTTGGTATAGGTAAAAGGCTTGACATACAGTATGAACAATTTGCTTGTCAAATGGAATAGACAAAAGGCTAGACATATGGTATGGACACTTTGCTTGTCAAATGGTATAAACAAAAGGCTTGATCTATCCATGCTTGGTATAGGTAAAAGGCTTGACATACAGTATGAACAATTTGCTTGTCAAATGGAATAGACAAAAGGCTGGACATATGGTATGGACACTTTGCTTGTCAAATGGTATAAACAAAAGGCTTGATCTATCCATGCTTGGTATAGGTAAAAGGCTTGACATACGGTATGAACAATTTGCTTGTCAAATGATATAGACAAAAGGCTAGACATATGGTATGGACACTTTGCTTGTCAAATGGTATAGACAAAAGGCTAGACATATGGTATGGACAAAAGGCTTGACCAAAGATACCAAAGGGACAGTCAAACTCAGAAATTTGATGTCTGGTATAGACAATTAAATTGATATATGGTATAAACAACTGACATGACTCATGGTGTTGACAATTGACTTGAGATATGGAATTGACAACTGACTTGAGATATGGTATGGACAATTGACTTGACATATGGTATAGACAATTGATTTGACATATGGTATGGACATTTGACTTGACATATGGTATAGACAATTGACTTGGCATATGGTATGGACAATTGACTTGACATATGGTATGGACATTTGACTTGACATATGGTATGGACCATTGACTTGGCATATGGTATGGACAATTGACTTGACATATGGTATGGACAATTGACTTGGCATATGGTATTGACAATTGACTTGACATAAGGTATGGACAATTGACTTATGGTATTGACAATTGACTTGACATATTGTATGGACATTTGACTTGACATATGGTATGGACAATTGACTTGAGATATAGTATGGACAATTGACTTGGCATATGGTATGGACAATTGTTTTGACATATGGTATTTGACAATTGACTTGACATATGGATTGACAATTGACTTGACATATGGTATAGACATTTGACTTGACATAAAGTATTGACAATTGACTTGACATAAGATATTGACAATTGACTTGACATATGGTATTGACAATTGACTTGGCATATGGTATGGACATTGATTTGACATATGGTATTGACAATTGACTTGACAAATGGTATAGACAATTGACTTGGTATATGGAATGGACAATTGAGTTGACATATGGTATTGACAATTGACTTGACATATCTTATTGACAATTGACTTGATATATGGTATAGACAATTGACTTGGCATATGGTATGGACAATTGACCTGACATATGGATGGACATTTGACTTGACATATTGTATGGATATTTTACTTGACAAATGGAAATGTATGGTATGGACAATTGACTTGACATAAGGTACTGACAATTGACTTGACATATTGTATGGACATTTGACTTGACCTATGGTATGGACAATTGACTTGACATATGGTATGGACATTTGACTTGACATATGGTATGGACAATTGACTTGAGATATAGTATGAACAATTGACTTGGCATATGGTATGGACAATTGACTTGACATAAGGTTTTGACAATTGACTTGACATAAGGTATGGACAATTGATTTGACAAATGGTATAAACAATTGACTTGGCATATAGTATGGACAATTGACTTGACATATCGTATTGACAATTGACTTGACATATGGTATGGACAATTGACTTGACATATGGTATAGACAATTTACTTGGCATATGGTATGGACAATTGACCTGACATATGGTATGGACATTTGACTTGACATATTGTATGGATATTTGACTTGACATATGGAAATGTAATGTATGGACAATTGACTTGACATAAGGTATTGACAATTGACTTGACATATTGTATGGACATTTGACTTAACCTATGGTATGGACAATTGAATTGGCATATGGTATGGACATTTGACTTTACATATGGTATGGACACTTGACTTGGGATATAGTATGGACAATTGACTTGGCATATGGTATGGACAATTGACTTGACATATGGTATTGACAATTGACTTGACATATGGTATAGACAATTGATTTGACATATGGTATGGACATTTGACTTGACATATGGTATGGACATTTGACTTGACATATGGTATAGACAATTGACTTGGCATATGGTATGGACAATTGACTTGACATATGGTATGGACATTTGACTTGACATATGGTATGGACCATTGACTTGGCATATGGTATGGACAATTGACTTGACATATGGTATGGACAATTGACTTGGCATATGGTATTGACAATTGACTTGACATAAGGTATGGACAATTGACTTATGGTATTGACAATTGACTTGACATATTGTATGGACATTTGACTTGACATATGGTATGGACAATTGACTTGAGATATAGTATGGACAATTGACTTGGCATATGGTATGGACAATTGACTTGACATATGGTATTTGACAATTGACTTGACATTTGGATTGACAATTGACTTGACATATGGTATAGACATTTGACTTGACATAAAGTATTGACAATTGACTTGACATAAGATATTGACAATTGACTTGACATATGGTATTGACAATTGACTTGGCATATGGTATGGACATTGATTTGACATATGGTATTGACAATTGACTTGACATATGGTATAGACAATTGACTTGGCATATGGAATGGACAATTGAGTTGACATATGGTATTGACAATTGACTTGACATATCTTATTGACAATTGACTTGATATATGGTATAGACAATTGACTTGGCATATGGTATGGACAATTGACCTGACATATGGATGGACATTTGACTTGACATATTGTACGGATATTTGACTTGACATATGGAAATGTATGGTATGGACAATTGACTTGACATAAGGTACTGACAATTGACTTGACATATTGTATGGACATTTGACTTGACCTATGGTATGGACAATTGACTTGACATATGGTATGGACATTTGACTTGACATATGGTATGGACAATTGACTTGAGATATAGTATGAACAATTGACTTGGCATATGGTATGGACAATTGACTTGACATAAGGTGTTGACAATTGACTTGACATAAGGTATGGACAATTGATTTGACAAATGGTATAAACAATTGACTTGGCATATGGTATGGACAATTGACTTGACATATCGTATTGACAATTGACTTGACATATGGTATGGACAATTGACTTGACATATGGTATAGACAATTTACTTGGCATATGGTATGGACAATTGACCTGACATATGGTATGGACATTTGACTTGACATATTGTATGGATATTTGACTTGACATATGGAAATGTAATGTATGGACAATTGACTTGACATAAGGTATGGACAATTGACTTGACATATTGTATGGACATTTGACTTAACCTATGGTATGGACAATTGAATTGGCATATGGTATGGACATTTGACTTTACATATGGTATGGACACTTGACTTGAGATATAGTATGGACAATTGACTTGGCATATGGTATGGACAATTGACTTGACATATGGTATTGACAATTGACTTGACATATGGTATTGACAAGTGACTTGACATATAGTAATGACAATTGACTTGACATAAAGTATTGACAATTGACTTGACATAAGGTATGGACAATTGATTTGACATATGGTATGATCTTTTGAATTGACACATGGTAAGGACTATGGAATTACCCAATTAACATTATTACTCCACATAGCTGATCTTATTTGTAATATAAAAAAAACATCTAGGGTTTTTTTTGTTTGCTGTCATCATGGTCATAGAATCCTGAAACTTCAAAGCATAAGGCATCTTTACTAAATGAATACAAAATAATTTAGCTATTAAATCATGTTAATATCCTTGTCTAAACTAAGTTGACTCTATCTACCTTGTTTGCATTGTTAAGCATCTAAATGTCTTTCCTGTTTTGATTTATGCCTGGAACATGTTCAGCTAAACTATCTAAACTACATGTAAATACGATAAGAATGATTCTTGCAAAAACAAAATTCAATTGCTAATATTATTTCAGAGTATTATCTTCACCTCCTAATATTTATGATAAATCCAACATACAATGACGTAATCAGGTAATATTTTCAAAATTTTACTGGATTGAAAAATAGATAGCATGGAAAATATAGAAGAACTTCAAGAAGCTGTTTGTATAAGGACCCATGAATAACCATTATAGTACTACCATATCTTCTTGTAATACAATTATAATATATACCTCTTATGTTCCATGGTATTGGGTCTTTTAAAATCTCTGTGACTTTTAAGTGTTCAATTTGTAAAGTTCTATGGGAATCTTTCAGATCTATCAGATTTTTGGTAGTGCTTGAGTGTTCTGTTTGCAATGTACTGTGGGAATCTTGCAAATCTCTAAGATTTTCCTTGATGGTTGAGTTTTCAATGTCCATTGTTCGTCTCAGTTCCTTCATTTCTTCCTGTGATTGTTTGATTTCCAGCATAATTTCCTGGTTAGACTGATCTAAAATTTTCACCTTTAGCTCTTGACACTCTTGATTCATTGGCACACCACCCAATCGACTTACAGCCTGTAAATAAATATTTCAAAGAGATACAATAAACAGAGCTGCAATCTTTATACATAAGCAGTAATTATTTTGTGTCAGGTATAGATTTTGAATATATCATGATGAAAATAACCTCAGGAAATATATGTCCCAGGATGAGAAATAAAAAAATATGCCAACATTTGAGTCAATTAATTGCAATTGTGACCAATTTATAATAAGATGATGTCTTTGCACTAAATCTACTGGATGATTTGTACTGATTGATATCTTAGTCTAGGAAGCACAATATATTGCATGTATTAGTTTATTAGTATAAGTTGTCAGTAACTGTATGTACTTTTCGATAGGTGTTTTTTTTCTTTACTCTTACCAGATTTTTGTTGTGTCTATCTGATGAGTCAAGCCCTTTTTAACTTATTTTAAATTTTTATTTTAAGTTTGATGTTATGATATTCTGTTACATACATTACATGGTTGTTCGTTTTTTGCCATTGGCTTTGTTTGTTCATTTTCGACTTAGGAGTTTGAATGTCCCTTTGGTATCTTTTGCCTCTCTTTTACACTACTGTCACAAGTTAGAGATAGGTTGTACTGTCACAAGTTAGAGATGGGTTGTACTGTCACAAGTTAGAGATGGGTTGTACTGTCACAAGTTACAGATGGGTTGTACTGTCACAAGTTAGAGATGGGTTGTACTGTCACAGGTTAGAGATGGGTTGTACTGTCACAAGTTAGAGATGGGTTGTACTGTCACAGGTTAGAGATGGGTTGTACTGTCACAGGTTAGAGATGGGTTGTACTGTCACAGGTTAGAGATGGGTTGTACTGTCACAAGTTAGAGATGGGTTGTACTGTCACAGGTTAGAGATGGGTTGTACTGTCACAAGTTAGAGATGGGTTGTACTGTCACAGGTTAGAGATGGGTTGAGTGCTCACTAACATGTTTAACAATACCACAATCTTTACATGTCTATCCCAAATCAGGAGCTGTCCATTCATTGGTTTTCTGTGATTGCTGTCTACAACTTTTTTTTTCATTTGTTGTTGCAATAAAAAATTGGGTTGTTTAATTTCTTTTTAACATTGTGTTCATCAAGCCTTGTCTTTTTATAGTTTACTTTATGGTATGGGTTTTGCTCATTGCTGAAATTGTACAGACCTATAGTTGCTAGGTACCACATTATACAACATTATTGTTTTATTAAGAATGTACTTACATCTACTACATTTCTCCATGCTGTATTGAAATCACCTGTTGACATAGTGTTACTATCATGATGAGCTAGTATATTTCTGTACCATTTAATCCTGGCAAGATCAGGTCCAGGAGTTGTCTCCCTTGGTAGTGGTAGACTGTCAAATCCATTGATTGGAGGAGTGACAGATGTCAAGTTTCTGATCAAACAAATCATCAATGTTACATCAAAAGTTTTGGAATCAGGTACACCTGTATCAACAAAAGACATTGAACATCAACAGTTATTCATATCCCTAAATACAAAATCCCCCAAGTAAATGTAACTGATATATAAATTCATACATTACCATGTATGTAATACAAATTTAATAAAAATCACCATCTACTAAATCTATAAATGAGTAACTTTCTGTCAAACAGTGTCCATTCATTCACATGAAAAAGCTTTGACGAATCAAATTTAGATATGTTGTTTCCTGTGACTAAACGATAGCCAAGTTCAATTTTGGTGATTTTAACAGGTCTCGTTGTTGTGTTGTAGACCTTTCAGTAGCAAAATTGATTTTTATTATGTGAATTTGAGTTCTTTCCCTATGAACAGAAGTTAATAATTAATTTCTATGTCATTTGGTCTCTTGTTTATTTTGAGTTATTTCCCTTTGAACAAAAATGTAATTAATAAGTATTTCATAAAAATTTGAATTTTTGGGGTTCTTTGATATGCTGATTCTAACAATGTACTTAGATTTTGGATATTGGACCATAATAGGTAAATGTCCAATTTCAAATTTTCCAGTTCTTAGACCACATTCAGTCTGTGTCAAATCTTCAATCACAATCTGAATCCAAATTAAGAGCTGTTTTAAGCTTAAATGTTATGCCCATACTTGCTCAACTGTTCGGGGTTCGACCTCTGAAAGGAACATCTGGTTTGCTGTCACCCTGACAGCCTCTTGTTTTATTTTGTTAAGTGAAAGTTTACCATGGTAGAAACGTAATTTAGAAAAAAAGACTTGTCAAACTAGACTTCATGGAGATGGGTGCCATCTTTGTGGGCATTGTAAATAACGGGTTACTATTTGACTATTACAGATGTTAGTGGTTAAATCTCTTAGAGCAGGTTACAAGTGCTTTAAACAGTACACCGGATGCACTTTACCCTTAATTTTAGAAATATAATATAAGAGAAAAAAAACTTCTTGAAATAGACACAGGTTATTTCGCATTACTTATCAAGCCAGAATTATGGCCTTTATATTGTGGCAACTTTGTACTGTATCTGTATTCACTAGATTACATAGTTCTTGTGTTTACCTATAAAACAGTTCATTTTTAAAGTACAGTAAATATTTTTATCATGTGGAAATCTATACGTTAGTAGTCCTAGGCTCGACAAAAAAAACAACAGATTGAATTATCTGATTGGTTTAATTTTTTTGTGTTACTAATCTCCCTATCCTTGTTTTTTTTTTATTTTTAAGAGTGATAACACATGTCCTGGTGGAGTAATATCTTCACATATAATTACATACAAGGGAACAGAACTAAGCCAGTTGAATGGATTGATGGAAAACGACATAAGGATGAATTCTGCAACAAATGCTAAGGACTACAATGACAATGATCAGCATCAGCATCAGTTTTGGTGTGGTAAAATATTTGTATGGATAAGCTTATATGAAGCACTTTTTTAAGTTATTACATAGTCTAGTTATGTGCTGAGAGTGTATTGTATTCTATGTTTTTTAGTTAGTGTTATGTTTGGCCTAGTAAGTTGTACATACATTATGACACACCCTCTAGTGTTGGTTAATATACATGTCAAGTATAAACTTTGAAATCATAACAGTTCTCAAGATATAGTGGCGGGGCCCTAATAAATCAATTGCCAACATAACCTAACATGACGGGGCCACAAGTGGAGCAGGATATACTTACCTTTCCCAAGAACGTTCTATCACCCCCTGTAAAAATTGATTTTTTTCCCTGTGTTTTGCATACTTTGTTGTTCAAAGTTGTTTATTTCTTAGCTTTAATTTGTTTTTTGCCATAGTATTGTCAGTTTGTCTTCCACTTATGTTGTTGGATACTTATTGCCACCACATATAGCTCTTAATCAGATTGCCAATTAACAAACCTGTCTGAAAGCAGAACTACAATATTCTATGGACATATGAAATACGTACCATTGTTGGGAAACAAAAGATTCCACTGAGCCTGGTTCAAGATTCTCTTTTTAAACAAGGCATTCAGAGTGTTGTAGTTTGTATTTAATGTTGATGGTAGATAGGTAGGTGGAAATTCCTTGTCAAAGAAAGTACGGACTGCTCTTGGTGACACTCCTTTCAATAACAAGGCTAATCTGATATAATTCTCTTCTTCTTCTGAAAGGGGGGCCATCATTCAAGAAACCCCTCTAATTTTCAATAGAAAACTAACTCCTATTTACTTCATGTTCCATGTTATACTTAAAAAGATACAAGACTATTACATATCAACAATAAGTAAAGAATTAACAAAAATGTTATATCTTCAAACTGGCATATGTGCTAAATTTTTATACATCTTATAATATGTATAATGCAAAAACAATCTTAGTTAACTTTCATTGTTTTTTATATCAACGATTTATTTTGGCATTATACATGTTATAAGATGTAAAATAATTGAGCACAGTTTTGAATATATAAGTAACCAAAAAATACAAATGTTAAACCACTACAAAGTATTAATTCCAGGTTTATTGTGCTTTTACGAAAGAAACAATGTGTTAAAAAAGAGTTATATATTGACTGTCTCAATAGGGCTATTTAACCACCTAAACATAAAATAAGTAACATATATTTTATTGCATTTATGTGATAACTTGAGTTATCATTGGTTTGTTCATAATTATAAATTAACTGTTAACAAAACAAAATTTTTAAAATAAAACTAAGGCTTTTCTACCTCAGGAATAGATTACCTTAGCTGTTTTTTGGCAAAACCTTTAGGAACTTTTGGTCCTCAAAGCTCTTCATCTTCGTACTTTATTTGGCTTTTTAGACATTTTTTTATTCGAGCGTCACTGATGAGTCTTTTGTAGACGAAAAGCGCGTCTGGCGTAAATATAAATTTTTAATCCTGGTATCTATCTATGATGAGTTTATTTATTGAATGTAAGATGTTTTAAATCAAATGTTGTCTGATTGTTTTACATATATAGAATACTTTTTGAGAGAGAGAACATGTATGAAAGCTTAGTTTGGAAATGTTTATAGCAATTCAAATTACTACCTTTAGCATAGCAATTACAATAAAATTATTATAAAGCTGTCAGACTGTTTTTTTATGTGGATTTAAAGTCTTATAGAATTGTATGTCTTATCCTTCACCTTGCACTATCACGACTTGAAACCATTTTTACAGTTGGTTTTATAAAACAAATCAAAATTTGGTCAGAGTTTTGAAAAAAGAATGTAACATGATAGTGAAATGACAGTAAGTGTAAACTGTTACAGTTAGTAAGATATATTCTTAATGATAGTGTTCCATTGATTATGTCTTTATTGTGTTGTTCAATTCGGCATATTTCTTTTTTTATTCAAATAATGCATGTGCAATTGTCACACTCCAGGCCTTGAAGTCATAAAACTTTCGAGTCAGTTTGTTTGTACTCATACTCCAACATTAACCAATCAAAATGCTTGATTTCATGCTTCGAGCACGATTTTTGTGCTTCGAGCACTGAGTAAAGTTTTATGACTTCAACCCCTGACATACATTGGTAAATAAAAGTTGATCTTGCATGTCAAAATCGGTGTTGATGGCGTTAAAATTTCTGATAATTCCAGGCTACTGTTGTTTTTGTCTTCTTGTCAAGTTGTTGTCTTCTTGACACATTCCCCTTTTCCATTCTCAATTTTAAGTTATAATGCAATTAAAATTCTCTGAATTGAGATGAGACACCATTGAAAAAAATAAAGAGCCGAAGTTTTATGTGGTTCAAAGTATCGTGATTTCATGTATTTGATAGTATGTTTTAGTTCATTGGTCGTAATAATTGTTGAAATCTTAATGATTCCCTAACGTTAGAATCAACGTTCTGTCTTATATCACGATAACCGTGTAGGACATAGCTCAACTGTTTTAATACAGAATTTAAAGAAATGTCGAAAGTTTTTCACAAAATGACTATTTTTTTCGGCTTTGGGTATACCATAAAATTGAGAATGGAAATAGGGATGTGTCAAAGCGACAACAACCCGACCATAGAGCAGACAATAGCTGAAGGCCATCAATGGGTCTTCAATGTAGCGAGAAACTCCTAGACCCGGAGGCGTCCTTCAGCTGGCCCTTAAACAAATATGCATACTAGTTCAGTGATAATGGACGTCATACTAAGCTCCGAATTATACACAAGAGAAGTCCGAGTCCGATGTCAGAATATGAAACAAAATAAAAAAAGAAAACATACATACTCCAGTACCAGTTGAGTATACAAATGTATATTTTTAACGATTTTTTTTGGATGCACAAAAATGTGTATTCATTTTTAAGCAGAAAAGTCTTAGTTGATTAACTTTGAACTTAAATGACATGATTGATACATGATCTTAACATTTTTTCACTCTGAAAGAAAAATCAAAACAATTAATCTTTTTCGTCTTCTATTTTTATTTCAATTATAGCAAGCATCGATCAGGACCAAATCACTAGCACTTATTCCTGTCAATTAAACACAATGTTATCAATCATCTTAACCGTGACACAGAAAACAATAGTTTTTAAAATATACTGTCTTTTCATTGAAAAAGAAACATAATAAAAACATGGTGAAGGGTGATTGCCAAAATGAGACAACTCTCCATTAAAGACAAACATATATAAAGGTTAACAATTATACGTTACCGAAGAGCCTTCAGTAATGAGTAACACCCATACTGAATAGCAATGAATTTACTGACGTATCTCGCCATTTTCATCCTGTAAACGGAACGTGTGTCAAGAGGAATTGAAATGATTTGCTTTGTCAATCTATACGATTTATGATACAAATCTAGGTTTAGATAATATAGTAACGTCATATGTACGAGATCTTGTAAGGTCGTGTTTTATCATCATATCCATTATCGCACATAACTGTAGGCTGTCACAGTGTTTACTGAATGCAGATAATTCATAGGTGATAAATAAATTAACTTTTATCTCTCAAAGTTTAAAATATATGACATAGACCAAATAATAAATGTCAGGTCGAATTCCTGTTCATATACTGATTAAAAGGATTTAGATAAATTTAAATGTAAGAATGTTGAAGAGTAGCTTAGGTCTCTCCTCAACAAACTAAGACTCATACTGCATACTAGCTTCCTAAAGAACGTTAAACTTGTCAAATATTGTTTCTTTTTGTCTTCTAGTAAATGCATATCTACATGTCCTACAATTAGCATGCCTATTCATAAGTACTCGAGTATCACTCGGTAGTACCAAGTATCGAACAACAATGAAAATCGACTAATCGGTTTCCTGTTAAAATGTTGTTGCTGTGTTTAACAAAGTTTTGTTTTATCAAGTGCGCCTCTCGGTAAAATAACATTTTAATGAAAATTACGTTTCCAATGTTCGCGTTTAATTGTTTTAAATATTCTTCAGAGAAAATTAGACTATTAACAACAGCACAATTCCAGACTTGATAGTTTAGCTAATCGTGTCTTTGTCATTCCATCATTTCTGTACAGTCAGCGCAAATGTTTTCAGGAATGCGTAACAAAATTGAGAAATCGGCTCGTTCCTGAAAAAGTTAAGAACACATTTGTTGCACCCTGTGTCGCTCACCTTGGTCTATGTGCATATTAAACAACGGAAACATATGGATTCATGATCAAATTGTGTTTTGGTGGTGGTGGGGTGTTTGTGTTGTTTTATGATAATTGTTGTATTCGTAGCTTTCGTTTATGCTGGTGTGCTTTGTTTATGTACCATTTCGAGTTTCTTTCTTGCATTTGACATGGCTCTGTACTTATACATCCCGTCATTGTGTTATCTTGTCCTGCTAAATGTTTGTTTATAATATATCTGTTTGTTTTATAGAGATTAAGATAACACAACGTTGACTGCTGTACCCCTATGTTTGACTTTTTTGCCTAGTATATCTGTTTGTTTTGTTCACACATCGATGTCAATATAATGGAACTTTATACGACTATCATACAAGTGAGAGTTTTCGCTAGCTATAAAACTAAGTTTAACCCATCGTTTTTTACATAAAAAAGGCCGTTACTAAGCTAGGAATATGACAGTTGTTCTCCATTCGTTTATTGAGTTTGAGCTTTGGATTTTGCTATTTGATTAGTTTTTGAATTTTTCTCGGAATTCAGTATTTTTGTGATTTTACTTTTTGCTGTAGAGTTTTATTGATTAGTTGATGAGATTAATTTATTGCCAGTTAACATAAGTACATTAATACATGTAATAAATCAGCTATTAAATAAGGTATCCTCTTAGGTATTAATGAGGATTTTACGTATATAATACAACGACCAACACTACAAAAAAGGGGTATAATTTTGTGTTTCCATTTTATAGATGTGTTTCAGGGTATCGCTCAGTTAACATCCTTATATATATTTTTTACACATGAATAATCTCCTACCTGAGTATAGGTTAAAGAGTTGAAGTAGATTATCTGTCGACGACGTCCAAGCTCTTTTCACGCTCTGATTATGACAGCGGCAATTGGTGCTGATGAGAATCAACTTATTATATTTCCGATCAGGATGGAAGGTTTTCATGGGAACTATTACCGTGGGAGCTAGAACAAAAAATTGAAATGCTAATATAACACAGCATGGTTTATATTTGTATCTAATTGACATAATCTCATTATGAATATTGTTAAAAAAATTACAAGTTGAACTTTGAACATCTGATTCCCTGCTTTGTTTGATGAGGCATTTAAACAGCAATGTTACATGGTTAGTTAAAAGTGTAAACAATTTTGGAATTATATTTCCTTAACTGGCTACAGAAATTAAAAATGCATATTTTCCTGGATTGGTATTTTTTCGTTTCCAGTCCATAAACTTTTGGTGTTGGGGTTAAATTCACAAATCTTAACATCAGTAGTATTGATTTGTACAATGTATTCCATCTGGGGAAATATCAGGACATTTTATACATCTTCAAAATAGGCCAGACACCAAATTGCAATATTTACAGTATTTTGTCCTGTTTCAGATACAATATGAAGACAGAATAAAAGATTTGGATGCTCAGCTCCACCTCTACAAGAGACATGATGATAACTCACTAAAGGAATATGACCACCAACATACCAGTACCCTGGCTGTACAGAGAGAGTTAGATAGTGTCAGGGAAAGATATAAACTAGAGGCTCTTAAGAGCCTGTGTCGCTCACCTTGGTCTATGTGCATATTAAACAAAGGAAACAGATGGATTCATGACAAAATTGTGTTTTGGTGATGGTGATGTGTTTGTAGATTATACTTTACTGATCATTCTTGCTACTTAAAATGTTCTCTATCTGTAATGAACTTGACCCTTTAGTTACCTAGTTTTTGGTGGGGTTCGTGTTGTTTATTCTTTAGTTTTCTATGTTGTGTCGTGTGTACTATTGTTTTTCTGTTTGTCTTTTTTATTTTTAGCCATGGCGTTGTCAGTTTGTTTTAGATTTATGAGTTTGACTGTCCCTTTGGTATCTTTCGTCCCTCTTTTACAGAGGAAAATATTTTGTAAAAACTTACCACCAAAATTTACCAAATAAAGGAAAATTGTTAAACATTGACCTTAAAGGACAATTACTCCTTAAGGGATCAACTGACCATTTTGGTCATGTTGACTTATTTGTAGATCTTAATTTGCTGAACATTATTGCTGTTTACAGTTTATCCCTATCTATAATAGTATTCAAGATAATAACCAAAAACGGCTAAATTTCTTTAAAATTTACCAATTGGGGGGCAGCAACCCAACAACCAGTTGTCCAATTCATCTGAAATAAACAAAATAAGCCCCATGTACGATTTGCTTTAAATGCTTTGGTTTCAGAGTTATAAGCCAAAATCGACATTTTATCCCTATGTTCTATTTTTAGCCATGGTGGCCACCTTGGTTGGTTGGCCGAGTCATCGTACACACAAATTTATAAACTAAATACCCTAATAATGATTGTGGCTAAGTTTGGTTAAATTCGGTCCAGTAGTTTCAGAGAAGATTTTTGTAAAAGATTACAAAAAATTTTGAAAAATTGGTAAAAAATGACTATTAAGGGCAATAACTCCTTAAGGGGTCAACTCAACATTTTGGTCATGTTGACTTATTTATAGATCTTACTTTGCTGAACATTATTGATGTTTACAGTTTATCTCTATCTATAATAATTTTCAAGATAATAACCGAAAACGGACAAAATTTCCTTAAAATTACCAATTCAGAGTCAGCAACCTAACAACCCATTGTCCGATTCATTTGAAAATTTCCAGGACAGATATATTTTGACTTAGTAAACAATTTTACATCATGGCAGAATTGCTTTAATGCGTTGGTTTCAGAGTTATAAGCCAAAATATACATTTTACCCCTATGTTCTATTTTTAGCCAAGGCGGCCATCTTGGTTGGGTTGGCGGGTCACCGGACACAATTTTTAAACAAGATACCCCAATGATGATTGTGGCCAAGTTTGGTTAAATTTTGCCAAGTAGTTTCAGAGGAGAAGATTTTTGTAAAAGTTAACGACGACGGACGACGGACGCCAAGTGATGGGCCAGGTGAGCTAAAAAACAAATTGCTGAACTGCAGGCAGAAATAAGTAACCTAAATAATGAACTAAATAAAATTAAAACTTCACAAGAAGGTAGGGTATATATGCAGTACTTAAACAAATAGATAGAAGCTAGTTTTTTACATTTTCAAAATTCTACAGATATTTCCAAATGTATGCAATGAATATTTTCAGTGTAAGTTTAGTGAAAACAGAAAGTCTGTGCAAAAAGTTATAATTTTGTTACATCATCGCCATATATAGTTAGTTTTTTGACATTTCTTCACTGACTGGCGTAAAAAAAAATTCTTCGTTTAATATATTGATTGGAGAAAAAGTATATGAAGGTAGCAATATAAAACATATTTAAAATCATATCTGATTTTAGTATCACTGAAAAATGAACTGAAGATGTCGAAGGATCAAGAAGCAGATCTAATTAAAGAACATAGTTAAAGTCTTTCGTGCAGAGATTGAGAGTAAAAACCATGACCTTCAAATCTTACAGAAATCCATAGAGAGGCTAATGAAAAAAAGCATTTGTACCTTGTTAATGGTTTTACCAAAGATACAGGTAAAAACATTGTATGAAATGTATAGTTTTAATCATACTCATTGAGTGCACTAGATTTAGATGATTAATGTCTCTACAGTGACAACCAAAAAACAAATATTTACAATTTGTTGGAAAGCTAAGTTTATTTGACCCAACCAAAAGTTTTTAAAGGGTAACTGTTTAAAAAAAACTTTATTTTCTTTCTATTGAGTATTTTCAATGTCTGGTCCACCTTATTATGGTATTCTAATGGGCTTCTTTTGTTCAATCTTTAGTATTTTGTCAACTAAACTTCTGTTTGTCTTGTCATAATCATGCTTTTTCTTTGTAACATTGGAAACATTCACTCTAAGACAGTAATTAGTTAATACTTCAGCTTTATCATGTACATCTTTTGAATATTCATTTTATTAAATTTACTGTTTGCAAAAGTATAAATTACTCTAAATTATAGGGATTTTCTGGTAACTTAACAGAAAACCCTTGCCGTTTTTGGCACAACCTTTTTGATCTTTTGGTCCTCGATGCTGTTCAACTTTGTACTCGTTTCGGCTTTCAAACTTTTGTATCTGTGCGTCACACATAGGTCTTGTGTGGACAAAATACACTTCTGGCGTATTAAAATTTTGAACTTGTTGCCTTTTGTTGGCTGTTGTTCGTGTGATTCTTTGTCAATTGTGTTCTCCAATTTATTTATATTGTAGTCCTGTGTTGTCATTTTGATGTTATATTTCACATGGCCATAAAAGTGCGAGGTTTGGCATGCCACAAAACCAGGTTCAACCCACCATTTTTTCCTTTAAAAATGCCCTGTACCAAGTCAGGAATATGGTCATTGTTATATTATAGTTCGTTTCTGTGTGTATTACATTATAACGTTGTGTCGTTTGTTTTCTCTTATTTTTGAGTGTAAATTCACATTGCGATAAGACGTGTCACGGTACTTGTCTATCCCAAATTCATGTTTTTGGTTTTGATGTTATATATATATGTTATATTTGTTATTCTCGTGGGATTTTGTCTATATGTGTTACATTTTAGTGTTATGTCGTTGTTCTCCTCTTATATTTAATGCGTTTCCCTCGGTTTTAGTTTGTTATCCCGATTTTGTTTTTTGTCCATGGATTTATGAGTTTTGAACAGCGGTATACTACTGTTGCCTTTATTAAAAGAGTTAATCAGACTTTCAATTGAAAGAGTATGTGATTATTTTGATTGACATAAATATTTTTTGGAAGGGGGAGGGAGAGGTTGTGACTTGTGCATACTATTTAATTTGTTCTTAATAGGTGGTTCTGTTTGTCTTTAGCCTAACAAATCAATTAATTAGGTCTTTCCACTTTTCTGTGGAAAGACCTATTGTTTTTCTTCTGATTATTTTTTTTTTTTTTTTTTTTCTTCCGGCAAATTTTGTTCTTGCGATAAACATTTGTTTCGCAATATGTCGCTTAGATATTTGGTATATGATATTGAACAGTTTATGCGCTTTTGAAATTTACCCTGCGTAACCGAATACTTTTCTTTGTAGGAGTTATCTCCCCAAACACTGTTTTCCTTGTGCTCACAACTCCTTCGCAACCGTAAAAGATTAAGACAAATTTATTTTATAAAATTGCTCGTTATATCCTTCGCATGATTTGTTCAATTTCGACCGAAGCAATATGAACGCTCCATATGAGAGTTATTTCCCTTTTTGTATTTGAAATTTTAAAATGTATTTTAAACTGGAACACCATAAGTGATAGAGACCTAGGATCTTTTGATTTGAGGTCCTTGGTCCAAAAAAATGAAAATTAGGTCAAGGTCAAAGGTCAAGGTCATATTCTAATTTTTGAATTTGTCTTATTTTCACTCATTTTCATTAACCTTATAAGATATCGACAAATTATTTTGTATAAATTGTTAGTTGCGACATGTTGTAACTAAATAATTTTAGTTGAAAGGGTGCGTAAACAATGAACGGGAGTTTTAGCCCCTATCATATCTTAAATTATGTTTAAAGTGATATAACTTATTAACCATACATATATGAGACTAGGGTCTTTTGATTTGAAATCCTCAGTTTGTGACCTTGAAATTGAGGTCAAGGTCATAGGTTAATTTGACGTTCTAGATTTTGACCTTTGCTTTAAATTCATATCTAAACATCATAAAGCCATATGAACTGACATTTTAAACTGATTTTTTATATTTCAATATCAAAATAGATATTAACTGTTGGAAAGACCTTCAATTGTTCTCTGAACAATTGGTTTTTAATTAGATCAATTTTTGTATTTTCTGCTTTAAATATAGAGATAAATGTTCTATACATTGTTTCATTTTACATCTTTTTAAATATTTATATAAATATTACTTCAATATGAATGATGTGTGATACAATGCATAACCTTTCCTATGTCAGATAACAACCCAACAACACAAAAAGTAAAAAATCCACCTTGAGTTCAACATAGTATTCAACTATTTGTTTATATTGTTAGATAAAAATAAGAGATGAAAGGTAAAGGAAAGACAAGAAAGATGGATGAAGATGAAACAGAAGTTTTATCTGAAATGAACGGATTTACAGACAGAGTGAATGACAAACAATATGAACCAGAAACATTTGCTGATAGAACTCATATATCTGATGTGATTAAAGAAAATGAAGTGTTAAAATCAAAGGTAGGATTTACTCTCTGAGCCTTCATGTATTATATCGTAAAGTGAAAAATCAATTGAACTTCTGTCAAAAGTGAATGTAGTGTTGCCTGATACATCACAATGTTTATAATCATGAATATGATAACTGTTCGCGAATAGTGTGAAGAAATAAACATTTTGTCACCATTTGTTTCCAACTGATAACAAAGGGAAATAATCCATTCATTAAAATTTCGGGTAAACTCAGCACATGACCAACTCAAACCACGACAAGACGAAACTGTGTAACTCAAAATCATGTCACAAAAAATAAAATGAAAAAATAAAACAAAATGGAAATACTTACCTACCTACCCTATTTTTTTTTTAAAGTATGTAACCTTAAACAGACATATATTTTTTTTGGCCTAATATTTGCCATTGGATAAACAGCAGTTATCAATCATACAATCAACTTAAGTCCCTAATAATCACCAATAAATCTCTATGTATTTTTATAGAAATCAGTTGGTATCTGATAGAATGACTCTTAATTAGTAATACTTAAAATGATCATTAAAAAAGCTGATTCATTAAAATATACGAATATTTGATAGAATAAGAGTGTACAGAGAGTTACTTCTGTGACTTCTCACTCAGTTCAAGGGAAATTTCTCTTGATGCCCTCATTCAATTTAAGGAAATTTATCTTGCTTCCCTCATTTAGTTAAAGGAAAATTACTATTACTAACTAACAGAATAAATAAATTGTCATAATATATCTCTTATTAGGTTGATGAACTACAGCTAGAGGTAGATACACATAGGATAGAACTGCAGAAATATCAGGCTCATTTTGAAGATAAGAATCGTAAAACAAGAGAAAAATATGAAGACCAGGTACCAGTACATACATATGTAGATTTATTAGAATGAGTTATTATAATCTATAAAAAAGGACTTTGGTTGGTAAATTGCAGAGCGTTAGTTAATTACAATAATTTTGTATCTAAGTATTTGATTCATATTGTGATTGATACTTAGATGAAAGTTAAGCACATTAATGATTTAATTGTAAAATGGTGTGATAAAAGCATGATACACTTTTGAATGATTGACTTTGAAACAATGTATGATGAGGTTTGGAATGGGAGACTAAATTGGAGTTCCTTAAGGGATTTGTTATCGTAATTTTTTGTGAAAAAGATAAATTGCATGTTGAGATCACTTCCATAGAAAAAAGTTACATCAGTTTGAGTTTGAGTTTCGCCTTGGTCAATATAAAGACTGTAACTCATATAGCATTAATGAGGAAGATCAAAGACTGCTTGTCCCGTGTCAGAAAAAAATTGTAAGGTAGGGTGACATGTCTTCCTGCACACCGTTGAGAAATAGCAAGTTAAAAATCAGGCTCAGTTTGTCTGTCTTGTATACTCATATCACAGTAACATGATTGATTGATTGTTGGTTGCTTTGCGCTGTATTAGCACAAAAAGGCTATCTCTTTACGATAGGTAATTCAAATATTTTTAGTTAAAACAAAATTGTGAATTGAAATGGGGAATGTGACAAAGAGACAACAACCTGACCATAGAAATGACATATTTTTAAAATCAGACAAAAGGTACTTCAATAAACTAAAATTCTAGACTAAAGCAAATTGAATAATTTACAAATAAAAATCAACAGTAAGATAACTTGATAAAAATATCACCCTAACATGTTCTTGTCCTGTAAATGCATAGTTTTTGTCAATAGATGTTAAACTGCCATCTCATGGAAATAAAGTAACAATGAAGGTAAATAAAAGCTGCCTTTCTATTTAGTTTGTTCCTCTTAATATAACCTTGTGGGTCAATTATATATTTTTATGATAAAACAAATATAGTAGCATTTTTGAGTTTGAGTTTCGCCTTGGTCAATATAAAGACTGTAAATCATATATATAAGGAAGAAGAGTAAAGACTGCTTGCCCCAAGTCAGAATATTTTGTAAAAGGTAAGATGACATGTCTTCCTGCAGACTGTTGGGAAACAGCAAGATAAAACTCAGACTAGTTTGTCTGTCTTGTATACTCGTATCACAGTTACATGATTGATTGATTGTTGGTTGCTTTACGCCTCATAAGCACAAAAAGGCTATATCGTGGCAAGAGGTTATTCAAATATTTTTTGTTTAAATAAAATTGAGAATGGAAACAGGGAATGTGTCAAAGAGACAACAACGCAACCAAAGAAAGGACAAAGCATATTTTAAAAATTAGACACTAGGTCCTTCAATAAACTAAAATTCTAGACTATAAGCAAATTGATTATTTACAAATAAAAATCAACAGTAAGATAACTTGATAGAAATATCACCCTAACATGTTCTTGTCCTGTAAATGCATGTTTTTTGTCACTTGACATTAAACTGCCATCCAATCACCAATCAAAATTGAACTATTTGTTGTATATAGTTAAAATGTCTTGAAATTAATCTTTTCACAGATTGGTGTACTAAGATCTTCACACCAGAGGGAGCTACAGAAATTTTTGGCTGACAACGCTTTACAACATTCTGCCTCTAAAATGGCAGAGTTACAATCAAAAACAGATGCTCAACAGGTAAGAATTCATTAGATAAGAAGATGTGGTATGAATGCCAATGAGACAGCTCTCCATCCAAGTTACAGTGAGTTAAAAGTAATCAACTATAGGTCTAAGTAATCTTAACCTTCTTTTCTGTTTTATAATTTTATAAAAAGTTATTCATCTTTCTGTGTTAATGGCTTGTACATTTGATGAATAAAACAGTAAATTATTAAAATAAATGATCATAAATTTCTTTTTTTTTTAGGTTATGATAAAACATTTGAAAGAGCAGTTAAATAAATCGCATTTAGATTCAGAACAACTTTCTATACTTCGAATACAGAATGCCAGTTTAGAAAACCAAATTGACAAACTGAAAGAGGAATTACGTGAGGCAAAGAAATTCCACACTCCAGTAAGTACTGTAACTCTGGTGATATATCTTAACCCCTTTATCAGGAAATTTGTCTTGAATTGCACAAAATAAAAGGGGTCAATTGAGACATTAGTTATTTGCTTGTTTTCTACTTTAACATACTGATAGGAATTTAGAAAAGTATATTTTTACTTCACTTCTCATTATTTAAACATCTCTGGCATGCCTTTGAAATATTTTTATGCCCCACCTACAATAGTAGAGGGGCATTATGTTTTCTGGTCTGTGCCTCCGTTTGTCCGTCCGTCCGTTCGTCCGTCTGTCTGTGCCTCCCTTCGTCCGTCCGCTTCAGGTTAAAGTTTTTGGTCAAGGTAGTTTTTGAAGAAGTTGAAGTCCAATCAACTTGAAACTTAGTACACTTGTTCCCCATGATATGATCTTTCTAATTTTAATGCCAAATTATAGTTTTGACCCCAATTTCATGGTCCACTGAACATAGAAAATAATAGTGTGAAGTTCAGGTTAAAGTTTTTGGTCAAGGTAGTTTTTGATGAAGTTAAAGTTAAATCAACTTGAAACTTAGTACACATGTTCCCTATGATATGATCTTTCTAATTTTAATGCCAAATTATAGTTTTGACCCCAATTTCATGGTCCACTGAACATAGAAAATAATAGTGTGAAGTTTAGGTTAAAGTTTTTGGTCAAGGTAGTTTTTGATGAAGTTAAAGTTACATCAACTTGAAACTTAGTACACATGTTCCCTATGATATGATCTTTCTAATTTTAATTCCAAATTATAGTTTTGACCCCAATTTCATGGTCCACTGAACATAGAAAATAATAGTGTGAAGTTCAGGTTAAAGTTTTTGGTCAAGGTAGTTTTTGATGAAGTTAAAGTTACATCAACTTGAAACTTAGTACACGTGTTCCCTATGATATGATCTTTCTTATTTTAATTCCAAATTAAAGTTTTGACCCCAATTTCACGGTCCACTGAACATAGAAAATGATAGTGCGAGTGGGGCATTCATGTACTATGGACACATTCTTGTTGTTTTTGCTGTCCTATTGACATTTTGATGTATAAAATTTATAGTGTTATTTTCATTAACTTGCATTGGGTTGATGATCCCCTAGAGTATTATAAGCCCAGTAGTTCTTGCTTTGGTACTGACATGATTTATAACACTTGCAAGTATATTTATTAAGAAACTAAGGTTTCAACTCCCTGAAGCACTTAAGTTGGCCATACCTTAATTTGGCTCATCTTTTCAAGTTACTTCTAGTCATCAAGCTCCTTAAATTTCTACTTATTTAAACATCCCTGTCTTTCAAATGCTTAGGTTTGGGGGTTTCTAATAAAGGTAAGCCAAGCAAAGAGTTTTGAATGCTTACAATTTATTATAGGATTAAACACCTTTTTAAAGGAATTTATTGGTGTATTAAACTTGACCAATTCACTCACAAACAAATAAAAGTTATTATGCCCCACCTACGATAGTAGAGGGGCATTATGTTTTCTGGTCTGTGCGTCCGTTTGTCCGTCCGTCCGTTCGTTCGTCCGTCTGTTCCGCTTCAGGTTAAAGTTTTTGGTCAAGGTAGTTTTTGATGAAGTTGAAGTCCAATCGACTTCAAACTTAGTATACATGTTCCCTATGATATGATCTTTTTAATTTTAATGCCAAATTAAAGGGTTTACCCCAATTTCACGGTCCGCTGAACATAGAAAATGATAGTGGGAGTGGGGCATTCGTGTACTGGGGACACATTCTTGTTTTATGATATGTTTGTGAGTGACTTGGTACAGTTTATACACCAATAAATTCCTTGAAAAAGGTGTTTAATCCTCATGATTCTTTAAAATTGGAGATACAGAATTTATTTTTCAACACTCGTAACCTCTATCACACGTAAATTGTATATTGGTGTCATTGAATAGACGAGGCGCATGAATACATGTGTTGGTTAACGTAAAAATGTGTGATCAATGAAATTTGCAATTTGATAAATAATAAAGTGCAAAAACTCTTATTATCATTCAAATGGATGTTTCGTGTTTGTACCTAATTTAAAAACAATAAAAGCGAAGTAAAAACATATTTTGTTAACATGGATCCAGATTGTGTCATTAACGCCGCTATCTTGTTTACATTGGTTACAAAAAGAAGTTTGGTCAACGTCGTCTATTGAAAAATAAACAACGTCAAGAACAACTACCAGAAGTCCTCTCAAACAATCATATCAACTTATACCCTAATATGCACATCATATAAGAATTATTGAATAATATTTTTATTTATTTGATGTGAATATTTATAGGAAAAAAAATGTAGGATTGTTTTTTGTGTAGTATGCCCTTACTGTTGAAAGGAGTGTTGACTAGGAGTGCCTAGCCTATTAAAGTTGCCTAGGTGTGCCTTGCCAATATATTGACTTGGAGTGCCTTGCCTATATATTGAATAGAAGTGCCCTCCATAAATGTTGACTAAGAGTGCCTTGCCTAAATGTTTTGCCTTTATAATGTTATACGTATTTTTGTTTGTTTTAGGAAATGAAACATTTTGAATCAATTCAGCAGAAGATCATTCAAATGGAGAAAAAACGTGAAACACGAGAACTTGAACTGCAACAAATTATAAAAAATGCCAAACACACAGCTTCAGTGGAAATGGACCAAGAAGCAAATAAATGGAAAGGAATTGTTGATTCTAAAAATAGCGAAATCCAAAGATTTAGAACAGAATTAGATTCCATATTAGACGTTTTAAAATTACTCCAAAAACAAGGAGTTGTAATACCTGTCAGTGCAGCAGTGTCATAGCAGTGGCTCTTTAGTAGTTTTATTAATTTAAAATTTGTATTAATATTCCGTCCCATATATTTTCAAGAGATTGAAAACTTTATATTATGGTATTCTTTATTATATAATTGTAGTCCATAATCTGTTTTAAGAAAAGACAACCAAATTATAATAAGGAAAAGAGGAAAACTTATATTTGGTATCAATTTAAAATATATTTTTGTCAATTATTTGACCAATATCTTGAACTTCTTTTTAAGAATTATGCAGATGTTGTGGTTGTATCAATAATAAAATTTCTACACAATTTAATGATGAGGTGCATTCTATTTGTCACATGTGTATTTTTGTTTATGTTTCACAAAACAACACTTTTTATAACTGTTCATATACCGGTACCTCATTTCATGGAATTGTGTTAAACAAACCTTTGAAATTGCTCAATATATCTTGCTTGTTACATGCAACTTTTCACTGAAATCTTTATAATTTTTCCCTCATCTATTTTATTTTTTATGCCCCACCTACAATAGTAGAAGGTGCATTATGTTTTCTGATCTTTGTGTCCATTCATTGTTCATCCGTCCGTTGGTCCAGCCCTCTGGTCCGCAGGTTAAAGTGTTTGATCTAGGTAGTGTTTCATGAAGTTGAAGTCCAATCAACTTGAAACTTTATTATAGTACTCATATTTCCTTTGATTTGATCTTTCTAATTCGAATGCCAAATTAGCATTGTGACCCCAATTTCATGGTCCACTGAGCATAGAAAATGATAGTTGAGTGGGCATCCATGTTCTATGGACACATTCTTGTGAACAGCTACTATTGACTTAAATATAGAAATTTATTTGCTAATCAGTGTAACAAACTGAGTTGGATTTGTATTTGTAAGAACATAATACTGGGAGATTTCTTGACACTTTTTGTTTTGTTTAACTATGTATGTTGAATATGGGTCCTTTTTCAAACTATCATTTTTTATTTGCAAAATCTTATGAATGTTGCAATAATTTTATCCAAGAGTATATGTGCTTTTTTGGTTGATTCTATGTGAATAAAAATCCATCACCAATTTGTATGTTACCCTTCAGGCCTTTTAAATTTCTGAGAAAACCATCGTTAATTCTTATTATGTGAACAGTTGTTTCCCCTTTATTTTCCCTAGAACGTTGCCTCATTTAAGAGTTGTTTACTCTGTATACCATTTGGAAGTTCCTGGTTTTTTTTAATACTGTTTTAAAAAATTATATAATATGTACTTTTGTATGATGTTGTACTTTATAAAACATGTCAAATGTTAAATCAACCTGATTAAAGGGAGATAATTTCTTAAGAATTGTCTCCTTATCAGTACTAGAATTATTTATTAGATATCTTCTTGAAATTACTATAATGACCACTACTTAGAGAGGTTTTGTATGATGTTGTAAGACATACAAAAGTTGTGTCAAATACTTAGTTTTGTTTTAGTTTTATTACATATTTTATTTTATTTATCATTATCATTATTTTACATATTGTTCAAAATTGTATACATATATTGAAAATATTTATAATAAATTTACAATTATATATTTGTATATTTTATAAATTCAGTAGAACTTTACTTTGACCTTTATCTTATTTACTTCAAATATCTGTAAGGATTCTGGGTCATTACTAAATTTACCAAAACCATTTTTTCGTTTCATTTCCCTGAAAAAGGTTTTAAGTCACATATCTCACTGAAATAATTTATCATAGTACGACCATTTTTGACTATTATAGCCATGTTAAAGGTACTTTTTACAATTTACAAATATATATTTAGTATGTTCTCAGCAAAATGATTAAGAACTTTCTTAATATGCAAATGAAATTTACCTCATCAAACGGAACATTCATAATGACAGATATATATCCCATTTTGTCCCATGTGTAACACGTTGCAGGGGACATGAAAATACCGGGCGTCCGGTTTTGTTAGCGCTCTCACATGTACAATTCTTGCCAGATGTTTATGAAACTTTTATCATAGGTTTATATTAGCAAGGTTTTGGCGAATTTGAAAACCAATGCCGATCAATAATTTTTAGAAGAGTTATGCCCCTTGGAAATATTATTCATGCCGACAATTGCCTTGTGTGCTCTCTGATCTGTACAGTTCTTACAGATGCCCTATGTTATGATGTTTCCATTTGTCATTGACCTCATTTTCCAGGTTCAGTCACTGGTTTGAAAAAAAACAACATTTAATGGTTTTTGTCATTTGAATTTATCACTTATGAGTAATAGAATGATTTAATTTGGTATATGGGATCCTTGCAGGGTCTTCATGTCCGGCAGACAGGATTCATATGACATCGACCTCATTTCATTGATCATTGATCAAAGTCAAAAGTTACGTGATAAGGTCTGTTTCTCAGATACTATAAGCACTAGGTCAACTATATTTGATGTATGGAATGATTGTAAGGTGTATATTTCAAAATGGCAGGTTTCATTTTAACATGAACTTATTTTCATGGTTCATTGATCAATGTTTTGTGTGTTGGTCTGTTTTTTGGATACAATAAATGATAGGTTAGCTGTGTCTGGTGTTATTGGAATGATTATCGGGTATACATGTCACTCTGGCAGGGTTCATCTTGACCTTGTCTTCATAAACATGGATGATAGATAAAATGAAGTTTATTTGCCATTGGTAGTAAACCCTTCATCTGAATGACTTTCTACATTATGATAAGTAAAGCAGTGTGTACTGTTGTCCTCTTTACACGTGGAATGACATATTGGGGATATAGGACATCATAGCAATACTGACAACAATACCTTTCTCGCCGGCCAAAATAATAAAGAAGCAAGTCTACAAGGTAAATTACTCCTGTTGTTTTAAAGATATTAAAAATGATTTCATATGTTTAAAAAAGAATGCAGATGTGAGCTTTCTCATCACTTGGCGTCCGTCATCATCGTCCGTTAACTTTTACAAAAATCTTCTCTGAAATTACTACGCCAAATTTAACCAAACTTGGCCACAATCAACAATAGGGTATCTAGTTTAGATAAATGGAGAATGTGTCCCTATGGACACAGATGATTCCCCCGCTTGCATACAACATTATAAAGGGACATAACTCAAGAACAATAAAAGTGACGCTACACAAATTTGTACTTAATCTGAGTGGTAATAAGTATTGTGTATAGGTTTCATAATATTTGGTTGGGGCAAACTTAAGTTACAGAACGGAAACTAAAAATTTTGAAATTTTTCGATTAATATAGGGGCATAACTCGATAATGATTAAAGTGAGGCCACCAAAATTCAACTTGATCTGTGTTTTGTGGTTAAAAGCATTGTGTATAAGTTTCTATCATTTGGTTGAGGCAACATAAGTTAGAGAACAGAAACTAAAATTTTGCAATTTTTCCATTTATAAAGGGGCATAATTCTAGAACGGTTAAAGTGACGCCACTAAAATTCAAACTTGATCTGTGTTTTGTGTTAATAAGCATTGTGTATAAGTTTCATAACATTTGGCTGAGGCAATCTTGTTAGAAAAAGGAAACTAAAAATTTTGTAATTTTTCCATTTATAAAGGAGCATAACTCTAGAACGGTTAGAGTGACGCTACCAAAATTCAAACTTGATCTGTATTTTATGGTAATAAGCATTGTGTATAAGTTTCATAATATTTGGTTGAGACAAACTTAAGTTAAGGAACGGAAACTTTTTTTGTTGCAATTTTTCCATTTATTAAGGGGTATAACTCTAGAACGGTTAAAGTGACACCACTTAAATTCAAACGTGATCTGTGTTTTGTGGGAATAAGCATTGTGTATAAGTTTCAAAACATTTGGCTGAGGCTAACTTGTAAGAGAAAGGAAACTAAAAATTTCGCAATTTTCCATTTATAAAGGGGTATTACTCTAGAACTGTTACAGTGACGCTACCAAATTTCATACTTGATCTGTGTTTTCTGGTAATAAGCATTGTGTATAAGTTTCATAACATTTGGTTGAGGCAAACTCAAATTAGGGGACGGAAAACAATTTTGGGATCTTAACCTAATGAACATTTTTACTCCATGTCAGATTTGCTCTAAATGTTTTAGTTTCAGAGATATAAGCCAAAAACTGCATTTTACCCCTATGTTCTATTTTTAGCCATGTAGGGTGAGCTAAAAATGTGTCTGATGACCCCACCTACCAACGAACATGGCTGACATGGCTAAAAATAGAACATAAGGGTAAAATGCAGTTTTTGGCATATATCTCTGAAACTAAAGCCAAAGTATAAGGGTTGCATTATTTCATGCATCAATTGTAAACAAAAATATCAGGTGAGCGACACAGATTCCTTGGAGCCTCTAGTTTAAGAAGAAAACGATACAATTTCAAGATAACATGCAGGATGTTGATTCCCGAAAAAAGACTGAATAAACCAGAGACAATCTATGTCGTTTGGTTGATCGTGTGCAATAACTAATACCCAACATCTAACAATCTATGTCCTTTGGTTGATCGTGTGCAATAACTAATACCCAACATCTTACAATCTATGTCGTTTGGTTGATCGTGTGCAATAACTAATACCCAACATCTTACAATCAATGTCGTTTGGTTGATCGTGTGCAATAACTAATACCCAACATCTTACAATCAATGTCGTTTGGTTGATCGTGTGCAATAACTAATACCCAACATCTTCTTTAATCTTGTGTCAAGTTGTATTTGGCAGGACTATTCTTTTACAAAACTGTAAAATCAATGCAGACATAAATCAACATGAGAAGAAGTTAATTAACATTGCATTTGTTCAATCTCTCCAATAAATATACAATATTTGTATGGTTTTCTCTTCTAGCAATACCTAATGGTGTAAGTCCTTCCCATTTAAGGTTACAGTCTGCTTTATGTTTCAATAAAAATTCAACAATCTCTGCATGGCCTTCATAACATGCTATAAATATCGGGGATTCTCCAGAATCTCTACACTTATTAATATCTGCCTTATTGTTTATTAACATCTTAACTACTTCAGTATGTCCTTCCTGACAAGCAATGTACAGAGGTGATTCTCCAGAATCTCTACACTTATTAATGTCTGCCTTATTGTTTATTAACATCTTAACTACTTCAGTATGCCCTTCCTGACAAGCAATGTACAGAGGTAATGCTCCGGTATCTTTACACTTATTAATATCTGCCTTTTTGTTTATTAACATCTGAACTACTTCAGTATGTCCTACCTGGCAAGCAATGTACAGAGGTGATTCTCCAGTATCTGCAAACTTATTAATGTCTGCCTTATTGTTTATTAACATCTGACCTACTTCAGTATGTCCTACCTGACAAGCAATACACAGAGGTGATACTCCATCAGTATCTCTACACTTATTAATGTCTGCCTTTTTGTTTATTAACATCTGAACTACTTCAGTATGTCCTACCTGACAAGCAATGAACAGAGGTGATACTCCATCAGTATCCCTACACTTTTTAATATCTGCCTTATTGTTTATTAACATTTTAACTACTTCAGTATATCCATATGCAGATGCCATGTATAGAGGTGATTCTCCAGAATCTCTACACTTATTAATATCTGCCTTATTGTTTATTAACATTTTAACTACTTCAGTATGTCCTTCCTGACAAGCAATGTACAGAGGTGATGATCCAGTATCTCTACACTTATTAATGTCTGCCTTATTGTTTATCTCTTAACTACTTCAGTATATCCATATGCAGATGCCATGAATAGAGGTGATTCTCCAGAATCTCTACACTTATTAATATCTGCCTTATTGTTTATTAACATTTTAACTACTTCAGGATGTCCATATGCAGATGCCATGAATAGAGGTGATACATTATCAGTTTTACGACAATGGTTTACATTAATGACACAATGATGTATACACCATTTAACTAAATCAATATCTCCTATAAAACAACACTGTATCAATGGAGTACTTTTGTCATTAATGTCATATGAACTGGCCAATTGTTTTTGTTGTGATATTGCTAAGCTTTGTATATGAAGAAGGAATTGTTGTCTGAAGATACAATTGACCATATTGATGATACAGAAGACATCTTGTACCTTTCCTTTTGACCAGTCATCTACCATTCTGTTTATATACCCTTGCTGATATCTCGTTGGTACAATAATTGTAAATTCATCATTATTGCTTTTTCTTTCAAATGAAAACCTTTCACGAATAAAACGACTGTTAGCATTTTTAATTAAACAATAAATCATCACACTGCCAAAGTAAAAAGCAAGAAAGTCAAACAGTTTATCATGAATAGTTCTGTAGACTTCACCATCCTTTCTGATATATGTATGTGTAAGTGAATCCAGCTCATCACGTAAAACCAATCGTGACGTCCCTTCCAACACTTTACAAGCTTCATATGTGTTCTTTATAATTGTTTTGATGTTTTCATCTACATCTTCAGTAAGCCATTCTTCCTTCAACTGATTGTTAAACATTACACATAGAGCAAGTGCACAGTATTTGACATGTGCTCCCTCTGTCTGTAATTTATCTATCTCTTCTTTGTAAACTGTAAATGGATTTGTAAAGAAATTTACAATGTTTAGTTTTAGATTTTTGCTGTACAATTGACACAAAAGAGGGAAACAGTCAAACATGTCATATAATTCACTGATCTCAGAAGCGTTTGTTTTCAGGTAAAATTCAGCAATGGATTGTTTTTCTGTTCTAGATAAACACAAATCTGCAGACAGGAGATTACATTCACACCCTTGAAAGAATGATAACGCTTCCATCTGCCTATCATGATAAACCTGTAGTCTACAAGACATAATTAACTTAACTGGTTTCTTTTCTACTAAAGCTTTAATTTTTTCTATCAGATTTTTCCAGTTTTCAAACTTCATTGGATTTAAACTATATGTTCCACAAAAATCATCCACAACAAACAGTATCTTCTTAATTGGATTGTACCACTTGATGATTTCCTTAGGATTTGATACTGGTAAAATCTCATATCCTTCATTTTGCATCTGTAAAGCCACGTGACGCACCAATGATGATTTTCCACTACCAGAACTTGCTGTGACAACAACACAACCATTTTCTTTAATGCACTTTAATACACATTTTGCTCCGTTTGTTTCTATAAATGTTTTGTCATCTTTTTTCCAATTTTCTAATTCCTCATTAATTTGTTCTGAAAAAGAAGAATTGACAATTCTTTGAATACTTATTTTTTAAGATAAAAGTTAAGGAATGTTTGACATAGATGGTAAAAAAAATTGCTTGACATATGGTAAAAACAAAAGGCTTGATCTATCCATGCTTGGTATAGGTAAAAGGCTTGACATTCGGTATGAACAATTTGCTTGTCAAATGATATAGACCAAAGGCTAGACATATGGTATGGACACTTTGCTTGTCAAATGATATAGACAAAAGGCTAGACATACGGTATGAACAATTTGCTTGTCAAATGATATAGACAAAAGGCTAGACATATGGTATGGACACTTTGCTTGTCAAATGATATAGACAAAAGGCTAGACATATGGTATGGACACTTTGCTTGTCAAATGATATAGACAAAAGGCTAGACATATGGTATGGACACTTTGCTTGTCAAATGATATAGACAAAAGGCTAGACATATGGTATGGACAATTTGCTTGTAAAATGATATAGACAAAAGGCTAGACATATGGTATGGACACTTTGCTTGTCAAATGATATAGACAAAAGGCTAGACATATGGTATGGACACTTTGCTTGTCAAATGATATAGACAAAAGGCTAGACATACGGTATGGACACTTTGCTTGTCAAATGATATAGACAAAAGGCTAGACATATGGTATGGACACTTTGCTTGTCAAATGATATAGACAAAAGGCTAGACATATGGTATGGACACTTTGCTTGTCAAATGATATAGACAAAAGGCTTGACTTTTGGTATGGACACTTAGCTTGTCAAATGATATAGACAAAAGGCTTGACATATGGTATGGACACTTTGCTTGTCAAATGATATAGACAAAAGGCTTGACATATGGTATGAACAATTTGCTTGTCAAATGATATAGACAAAAGGCTAGACATATGGTATGAACACTTTGCTTGTCAAATGATATAGACAAAAGGCTAGACATATGGTAGGGACAATTTGCTTGTCAAATGATATAGACAAAAGGCTTGACATATGGTATGGACACTTTGCTTGTCAAATGATATAGACAAAAGGCTTGACAAAAGGCTAGACATATGGTATGAACACTTTGCTTGTCAAATGATATAGACAAAAGGCTTGACATACGGTATGGACACTTTGCTTGTCAAATGATATAGACAAAAGGCTAGACATACGGTATGGACACTTTGCTTGTCAAATGATATAGACAAAAGGCTAGACATATGGTATGGACACTTTGCTTGTCAAATGATATAGACAAAAGGCTTGACATACGGTATGGACACTTTGCTTGTCAAATGATATAGACAAAAGGCTTGACATACGGTATGGACACTTTGCTTGTCAAATGATATAGACAAAAGGCTAGACATATGGTATGGACACTTTGCTTGTCAAATGATATAGACAAAAGGCTTGACATATGGTATGGACACTTTGCTTGTCAAATGATATAGACAAAAGGCTAGACATATGGTATGGACAATTTGCTTGTCAAATGATATAGACAAAAGGCTAGACATATGGTATGGACACTTTGCTTGTCAAATGATATAGACAAAAGGCTAGACATATGGTATGGACACTTTGCTTGTCAAATGATATAGACAAAAGGCTAGACATATGGTATGAACAATTTGCTTGTCAAATGAAATAGACAAAAGGCTAGACATATGGTATGGACACTTTGCTTGTCAAATGATATAGACAAAAGGCTTGACATATGGTATGAACACTTTGTTTGTCAAATGATATAGACAAAAGGCTAGACATATGGTATGGACACTTTGCTTGTCAAATGATAGAGACAAAAGGCTTGACATATGGTATGGACACTTTGCTTGTCAAATGATATAGACAAAAGGCTTGACATACGGTATGGACACTTTGCTTGTCAAATGATAGAGACAAAAGGCTTGACATACGGTATGGACACTTTGCTTGTCAAATGATATAGACAAAAGGCTTGACATACGGTATGGACAGTTTGCTTGTCAAATGATATAGACAAAAGGCTAGACATACGGTATGGACACTTTGCTTATCAAATGATATAGACAAAAGGCTAGATATATGGTATGGACAATTTGCTTGTCAAATGATATAGACAAAAGGCTTGACATATGGTATGGACACTTTGCTTGTCAAATGATATAGACAAAAGGCTAGACATATGGTATGGACACTTTGCTTGTCAAATGATATAGACAAAAGGCTTGACATATGGTATGGACTCTTTGCTTGTCAAATGATATAGACAAAAGGCTAGACATATGGTATGGACACTTTGCTTGTCAAATGATATAGACAAAAGGCTTGACATATGGTATGGACACTTTGCTTGTCAAATGATATAGACAAAAGGCTTGACATACGGTATGGACACTTTGCTTGTCAAATGATATAGACAAAAGGCTAGACATATGGTATGGACACTTTGCTTGTCAAATGATATAGACAAAAGGCTAGACATATGGTATGGACAATTTGCTTGTCAAATGATATAGACAAAAGGCTAGACATATGGTATGGACAATTTGCTTGTCAAATGATATAGACAAAAGGCTAGACATATGGTATGGACACTTTGCTTGTCAAATGATATAGACAAAAGGCTAGACATATGGTATGGACACTTTGCTTGTCAAATGATATAGACAAAAGGCTAGACATATGGTATGGACAATTTGCTTGTCAAATGATATAGACAAAAGGCTAGACATATGGTATGGACACTTTGCTTGTCAAATGATATAGACAAAAGGCTAGACATATGGTATGGACACTTTGCTTGTCAAATGATATAGACAAAAGGCTTGACATATGGTATGGACACTTTGCTTGTCAAATGATATAGACAAAAGGCTTGACATATGGTATGGACAATTTGCTTGTCAAATGATATAGACAAAAGGCTAGACATATGGTATGGACACTTTACTTGTCAAATGATATAGACAAAAGGCTAGACATATGGTATGGACACTTTGCTTGTCAAATGATATAGACAAAAGGCTAGACAAAAGGCTAGACATATGGTATGAACAATTTGCTTGTCAAATGATATAGACAAAAGGCTAGACATATGGTATGGACACTTTGCTTGTCAAATGATATATACAAAAGGCTAGACATGTGGTATGGACACTTTGCTTGTCAAATGATATAGACAAAAGGCTTGACATACGGTATGGACACTGTGCTTGTCAAATGATAGAGACAAAAGGCTTGACATATGGTATGGACACTTTGCTTGTCAAATGATATAGACAAAAGGCTTGACATACGGTATGGACACTTTGCTTGTCAAATGATATAGACAAAAGGCTAGACATATGGTATGGACACTTTGCTTGTCAAATGATATAGACAAAAGGCTAGACATACGGTATGAACAATTTGCTTGTCAAATGATATAGACAAAAGGCTAGACATACGGTATGGACACTTTGCTTGTCAAATGATATAGACAAAAGGCTAGACATACGGTATGGACACTTTGCTTGTCAAATGATATAGACAAAAGGCTAGACATATGGTATGGACACTTTGCTTGTCAAATGATATAGACAAAAGGCTAGACATATGGTATGGACAATTTGCTTGTCAAATGATATAGACAAAAGGCTAGACATACGGTATGGACACTTTGCTTGTCAAATGATATAGACAAAAGGCTAGACATATGGTATGGACAATTTGCTTGTCAAATGATATAGACAAAAGGCTAGACATATGGTATGGACACTTTGCTTGTCAAATGATATAGACAAAAGGCTAGACATATGGTATGGACACTTTGCTTGTCAAATGATATAGACAAAAGGCTAGACATATGGTATGGACACTTTGCTTGTCAAATGATATAGACAAAAGGCTAGACATATGGTATGGACACTTTGCTTGTCAAATGATATAGACAAAAGGCTAGACATATGGTATGAACAATTTGCTTGTCAAATGATATAGACAAAAGGCTTGACATATGGTATGGACACTTTGCTTGTCAAATGATATAGACAAAAGGTTAGACATATGGTATGGACACTTTGCTTGTCAAATGATATAGACAAAAGGCTTGACATACGGTATGGACACTTTGCTTGTCAAATGATATAGACAAAAGGCTAGACATATGGTAGGGACAATTTGCTTGTCAAATGATATAGACAAAAGGCTAGACATATGGTATGGACACTTTGCTTGTCAAATGATATAGACAAAAGGCTAGACATATGGTATGGACAATTTGTTTGTCAAATGATATAGACAAAAGGCTTGACATATGGTATGAACACTTTGTTTGTCAAATGATATAGACAAAAGGCTAGACATATGGTATGGACACTTTGCTTGTCAAATGATATAGACAAAAGGCTAGACATATGGTATGGACACTTTGCTTGTCAAATGATATAGACAAAAGGCTTGACATATGGTATGGACAATTTGCTTGTCAAATGATATAGACAAAAGGCTAGACATATGGTATGGACACTTTGCTTGTCAAATGATATAGACAAAAGGCTTGACATATGGTATGGACAATTTGCTTGTCAAATGATATAGACAAAAGGCTAGACATATGGTATGGACACTTTGCTTGTCAAATGATATAGACAAAAGGCTAGACAAAAGGCTAGACATATGGTATGAACAATTTGCTTGTCAAATGATATAGACAAAAGGCTAGACATATGGTATGAACACTTTGCTTGTCAAATGATATATACAAAAGGCTAGACATATGGTATGGACACTTTGCTTGTCAAATGATATAGACAAAAGGCTAGACATACGGTATGGACACTTTGCTTGTCAAATGATAGAGACAAAAGGCTTGACATACGGTATGGACACTTTGCTTCTCAAATGATATAGACAAAAGGCTTGACATACGGTATGGACACTTTGCTTGTCAATATATAGACAAAAGGCTAGACATATGGTATTGACACTTTGCTTGTCAAATGATATAGACAAAAGGCTAGACATACGGTATGAACAATTTGCTTGTCAAATGATATAGACAAAAGGCTAGACATACGGTATGGACACTTTGCTTGTCAAATGATATAGACAAAAGGCTAGCCATACGGTATGGACACTTTGCTTGTCAAATGATATAGACAAAAGGCTAGACATATGGTATGGACACTTTGCTTGTCAAATGATATAGACAAAAGGCTAGACATATGGTATGGACAATTTGCTTGTCAAATGATATAGACTAAAGGCTAGACATATGGTATGGACACTTTGCTTGTCAAATAATATAGACAAAAGGCTAGACATATGGTATGGACACTTTGCTTGTCAAATGATATAGACAAAAGGCTTGACATACGGTATGGACACTTTGCTTGTCAAATGATATAGACAAAAGGCTAGACATACGGTATGGACACTTTGCTTGTCAAATGATATAGACAAAAGGCTTGACATATGGTATGGACACTTTGCTTGTCAAATGATATAGACAAAAGGCTAGACATATGGTATGGACACTTTGCTTGTCAAATGATATAGACAAAAGGCTAGACATATGGTATGAACAATTTGCTTGTCAAATGATATAGACAAAAGGCTTGACATATGGTATGAACACTTTGCTTGTCAAATGATAGAGACAAAAGGCTAGACATATGGTATGGACAATTTGCTTGTCAAATGATATAGACAAAAGGCTAGACATATGGTATGGACACTTTGCTTGTCAAATGATATAGACAAAAGGCTAGACATATGGTATGAACAATTTGCTTGTCAAATGATATAGACAAAAGGCTAGACATATGGTAGGGACACTTTGCTTGTCAAATGATATAGACAAAAGGCTAGACATATGGTATGGACAATTTGCTTATCAAATGATATAGACAAAAGGCTAGACATATGGTATGGACAATTTGCTTGTCAAATGATATAGACAAAAGGCTAGACATATGGTATGAACAATTTGCTTGTCAAATGATATAGACAAAAGGCTAGACATACGGTATGGACACTTTGCTTGTCAAATGATATAGACAAAAGGCTTGACATAGGGTATGAACAATTTGCTTGTCAAATGATATAGACAAAAGGCTAGACATATGGTATGGACACTTTGCTTGTCAAATGATATAGACAAAAGGCTAGACATACGGTATGAACAATTTGCTTGTCAAATGATATAGACAAAAGGCTAGACATATGGTAGGGACACTTTGCTTGTCAAATGATATAGACAAAAGGCTAGACATATGGTATGGACACTTTGCTTGTCAAATGATATAGACAAAAGGCTAGACATATGGTATGGACAATTTGCTTGTCAAATGATATAGACAAAAGGCTAGACATATGGTATGGACACTTTGCTTGTCAAATGATATAGACAAAAGGCTAGACATATGGTATGGACAATTTGCTTGTCAAATGATATAGACTAAAGGCTAGACATATGGTATGGACACTTTGCTTGTCAAATGATATAGACAAAAGGCTAGACATATGGTATGGACACTTTGCTTGTCAAATGATATAGACAAAAGGCTAGACATATGGTATGGACACTTTGCTTGTCAAATGATATAGACAAAAGGCTAGACATATGGTATGGACACTTTGCTTGTCAAATGATATAGACAAAAGGCTAGACATATGGTGTGAACAATTTGCTTGTCAAATGATATAGACAAAAGGCTAGACATATGGTATGGACAATTTGCTTGTCAAATGATATAGACAAAAGGCTAGACATACGGTATGGACACTTTGCTTGTCAAATGATATAGACAAAAGGCTAGACATATGGTATGAACACTTTGCTTGTCAAATGATATAGACAAAAGGCTAGACATATGGTATGGACACTTTGCTTGTCAAATGATATAGACAAAAGGCTAGACATATGGTATGGACACTTAGCTTGTCAAATGATATAGACAAAAGGCTTGACATAGGGTATGGACACTTTGCTTGTCAAATGATATAGACAAAAGGCTAGACATATGGTATGGACAAAAGGTTTGACCAAAGATACCAAAGGGACAGTCAAACTCAGAAATTTGATGTCTGGTATAGACAATTAAATTGATATATGGTATAAACAACTGACATGACTCATGGTGTTGACAATGGAATTGACAATTGACTTGAGATATGGTATAGACAATTGACTTGACATATGGTATAGACAATTGATTTGACATATGGTATGGACATTTGACTTGACATATGGTATGGACATTTGACTTGACATATGGTATGGACAATTGACTTGGCATATGGTATGGACAATTGACTTGACATATGGTATGGACATTTGACTTGACATATGGTATGGACCATTGACTTGGCATATGGTATGGACAATTGACTTGACATATGGTATGGACAATTGACTTGACATATGGAATGGACAATTGACTTGACATATGGTATGGACAATTGACTTGACATAAGGTATGGACACTTGACTTATGGTATTGACAATTGACTTGACATATGGTATGGACAATTGACTTGAGATATAGTATGGACAATTGACTTGGCATATGGTATGGACAATTGACTTGACATATGGTATTTGACAATTGACTTGACATATGGATTGACAATTGACTTGACATATGGTATAGACATTTGACTTGACATAAAGTATTGACAATTGACTTGACATAAGGTATTGACAATTGACTTGACATATGGTATTGACAATTGACTTGGCATATGGTATGGACATTGATTTGACATATGGTATTGACAATTGACTTGACATATGGTATAGACAATTGACTTGGCATATGGAATGGACAATTGAGTTGACATATGGTATTGACAATTGACTTGACATATCTTATTGACAATTGACTTGATATATGGTATAGACAATTGACTTGGCATATGGTATGGACAATTGACTTGACATATGGATGGACATTTGACTTGACATATTGTATGGATATTTGACTTGACATATGGAAATGTATGGTATGGACAATTGACTTGACATAAGGTATTGATAATTGACTTGACATATTGTATGGACATTTGACTTGACCTATGGTATGGACAATTGACTTGACATATGGTATGGACATTTGACTTGAGATATAGTATGGACAATTGACTTGGCATATGGTATGGACAATTGACTTGACATAAGGTTTTGACAATTGACTTGACATAAGGTATGGACAATTGATTTGACAAATGGTATAAACAATTGACTTGGCATATGGTATGGACAATTGACTTGACATATCGTATTGACAATTGACTTGACATATCGTATGGACAATTGACTTGACATATGGTATAGACAATTGACTTGGCATATAGTATGAACAATTGACCTGACATATGGTATGGACATTTGACTTGACATATTGTATGGATATTTGACTTGACATATGGAAATGTAATGTATGGACAATTGACTTGACATAAGGTATTGACAATTGACTTGACATATTGTATGGACATTTGACTTGACCTATGGTATGGACAATTGACTTGACATATGGTATGGACATTTGACTTTACATATGGTATGGACACTTGACTTGAGATATAGTATGGACAATTGACTTGGCATATGGTATGGACAATTGACTTGACATATGGTATTGACAATTGACTTGACATATGGTATTGACAAGTGACTTGACATATAGTATTGACAATTGACTTGACATAAAGTATTGACAATTGACTTGACATAAGGTATGGACAATTGATTTGACATATGGTATGATCTTTTGAATTGACACATGGTAAGGACTATGGAATTACCCAATTAACATTATTACTCCAAATAGCTGATCTAATTTGTAATATAAAAAAACATCTAGGGTTTTTTTGTTTGCAGTCATCATGGTCATAGAATCCTGAAACTTCAAAGCATAAGGCATCTTTACTAAATGAATACAAAATAATTTAGCTATTAAATCATGTTAATATCCTTGTCTAAACTAAGTTGACTCTATCTACCTTGTTTGCATTGTTAAGCATCTAAATGTCTTTCCTGTTTTGATTTATGCCTGGAACATGTTCAGCTAAACTATCTAAACTACATGTAAATACGCTAAGAATGATTCTTGCAAAAACAAAATTCAATTGCTAATATTATTTCAGAGTATTATCTTCACCTCCTAATATTTATGATAAATCCAACATACAATGACGTAATCAGGTAATATTTTCAAAATTTTACTGGATAGAAAAATAGATAACATGGAAAATATAGAAGAACTTCAAGAAGCTGTTTGTATAAGGACCCATGAATAACCATTATAGTACTACCATATCTTCTTGTAATACAATTATAATATATACCTCTTATGTTCCATGGTATTGGGTCTTTTAAAATCTCTGTGACTTTTGAGTGTTCAATTAGTAAAGTACTATGGGAATCTTTCAGATCTATCAGCTTTTTGGTAGTGCTTGAGTGTTCTGTTTGCAATGTACTGTGGGAATCTTGCAAATCTCTAAGATTTTCCCTGATGGTTGAGTTTTCAATGTCCATTGTTCGTCTCAGTTCCATTATTTCTTCCTGCGATTGTTTGATTTCCAGCATAATTTCCTGGTTAGACTGATCTAAAATTTTCACCTTTAGCTCTTGACACTCTTGATTCATTGGCACACCACCCAATCGACTTACAGCCTGTAAATAAACAATTCAAAGAGTTACAATAAACAGAGCTGTAATCTTTATAAATAAGTAGTAATTATTTTGGGTCAGGTATAGATTTTAAATATATCATGATGAAAATATTATAACCTCAGGAAATATATGTTCCAGGAGGAGAAATAAAAAAATATGCCTACATTTGAGTCAATTAATTCCAATTGTGACCAATATATAATTAGATGATGTATTTTTACTAAATCTACTGGATGATTTGTACTGATTGATATCTTAGTCTAGGAAGCACGATATATTTCATGTATTAGTTTATTAGTTTAAGTTGTCAGTAACTGTATGTACTTTTCGATAGGTGTTTTTTTTTTCTTTACTCTTACCAGATTTTTGTTGTGTCTATCTGATGAGTCAAGCCCTTTTTAACTTATTTTAAATTTTTATTTTAAGTTTGATGTTATGTTATTCTGTTACATACCTTACATGGTTGTTCGTTTTTTGCCATGGCTTTGTTGGTTCATTTTCGAGTTTGAATGTCCCTTTGGTATCGTTTGCCTCTATTTTACATTACTGAAGGTTAGAGACGGGTTGAGTGCTCACAAACATGTTTAACAATACCACAATCTGTACATGTCTATCCCAAATCAAGAGCTGTCCATTCATTGGTTTTCTGTGATTGCTGTCTACAACTTTTTTTTTCATTTGTTGTTGCATTAATAAATTGGGTTGTTTAATTTCTTTTTAACATTGTGTTCATCAATCCTTGTCTTTTTATAGTTTACTTTATGGTATGGGTTTTGCTCATTGCTGAAATTGTACAGACCTATAGTTGCTAGATACCACATAATATAACATTATTGTTTTATTAAGAATGTACTTACATCTACTACATTTTTCCATGCTGTATTGAAATCACCTGTTGACATAGTGTTACTATCATGATGAGCTAGTATATGTCTGTACCATTTAATCCTGGCAAGATCTGGTCCAGGAGTTGTCTCCCTTGGTAGTGGTAGACTGTCAAATCCATTGATTGGAGGAGTGACAGATGTCAGGTTTCTGATCAAACAAATCATCAATGTTACATCAAAAGTTTTGGAATCAGGTACACCTGTATCAACAAAAGACATTGAACGTCAACAGTTATTCATATCCCTAAATACAAAATCGCCCAAGTAAATGTAACTGATATATAAATTCATACAGCACCATGTATGTAATACAAATTTAATAAAAATCACCATCTACTAAATCTATAAATGAGTAACTTTCTGCCAAACAGTGTCCATTCATTAACATGAAAAAGCTTTGACGAATCAAATTTAGATATGTTGTTTCCTGTGACTAAACGATAGCCAAGTTCAATTTTGGCGATTTTAACTGGTCTCGTTGTTGTGTTGTAGACCTTTCAGTAGCAAAATTGATATTTATTATATGAATTTGAGTTATTTCCCTTTGAACAGAAGTTAATAATTAATTTCTATGTCATTTGGTCTCTTGTTTATTTTGAGTTATTTCCCTTTGAACAGAAATGTAATTAATAAGTATTTTATAAAAATTTGAATTCTTGGGGTTCTTTGATATGCTGATTCTAACAATGTACTTAGATTTTGGATATTGGACCATAATAGGTAAATGTTCAATTTCAAATTTTCCAGTTCTTACACCACATTCAGTCTGTGTCAAATCTTCAATCACACTCCAAATGAAGGGCTGTTTTAAGCTTAAATGTTATGCCCATACTTGCTCAACTGTTCGGGGTTCGACCTCTGAAAGGAACATCTGGTTTGCTGTCACCCTGACAGCCTCTTGTTTTATTTTGTTATGTGAAAGTTTACCATGGTAGAAACATAATTTAGAAAAAAGACTTGTCAAACTAGACTTCATGGAGATGGGATCCATCTCTGTGGGCATTGTACATAACAGGTTACTATTTGACTATTACCGATGTTAGTGGTTGAATCTCTTAGAGCAGGTTACATGTGCTTTAAACAGTACACCTGATGCACTTTACCCTTAATTTTAGAAATATATTATCAGAGAAAAAAAAACTTTTGAAATAGACACAGGTTATTTTGCATTACTTATCAAGCCAGAATTATGGCCTTTATATTGTCGCAACTTTGTACTGTATCTGTATTCACTAGATTACATAGTTCTTGTGTTTACCTATAAAACAGTTCATTTTTAAAGTACAGTAAATATTTTTATCATGTGGAAATCTATACGTTAGTAGTCCTAGGCTCGACAAAAAAACAACAGATTGAATTATCTGATTGGTTTATTTTTTTTGTGTTACTAATCTCCCTATCCTTGTTTTTTTTTATTTTTAAGAGTGATAACACAACATGTCCTGGTGGAGTGATATCTTCACATATAATTACTCACAAGGGAACAGAACTAAGCCAGTTGAATGGATTGGTGGAAAACGACATAAAGATGAATTCTGCAGCAAATGTTAAGGACTACAATGACAATGATCAGCATCAGTTTTCTTGTGGTAAAATATTTGTATGGATAAGCTTATATGAAGCACTTTTTTAAGTTATTACATAGTCTCGTTATGTGCTGAGAGTGTATTGTATTCTATGTTTTTTAGTTAAAGTGTTACGTTTGGCCTAGGAAGTTGTACATACATTATGACACACCCTCTAGTGTTGGTTAATATACATGTCAAGTATAAACTTTGAAATCATAACGGTTCTCAAGATATAGTGGCAGGGCCCTAATAAATCCATTGCCAACACAACCCTAACATGACGGGGCCACAAGTGGAGCAGGATATACTTACCTTTCCCAAGAACGTTCTATCACCCCCTGTAAAACAAACTGATTTTTTTCCCCTGTGTTTTGCATACTGTTGTTCAAAGTTGTTTATTTCTTAGCTTTAATTTGTTTTTTGACATAGTATTGTCAGTTTGTCTTCCACTTATGTTGTTGGATACTTTAACTTATGGCCACAACATCTGTCTCTTAATCAGATTGCCAATTAACAAACCTACCTGAAAGCAGAACTACAATATTCTATAGACATATGAAATACGTACCATGTTTGGGAAACAATATATTCCACTGAGCCTGGTTCAAGATTCTCTTTTTAAACAAGCCATTCAGAGTGTTGTAGTTTTTATTTAATGTTGATGGGAGATAGGTAGGTGGAAATTCTTTGTCAAAGAAATTACGGACTGCTCTTGGTGACACTCCTTTCAATAACAAGGCTAATCGGATATAATTCTCTTCTTCTTCTAAAAGAGGTGCCATTATTCATGAAATTCTTCTGATTGTCAATACATAACTAAAACATGTTTACTTTATGGTCCATGTTGCACTGAAAAAGATACAAGTCTATTACATATCAACTATTAAGAAAGAATTAAAAATAAATTGGGAATGTGTCCATGAGACACAGATGATGTTCCCGCTTGCATATCATATAAAGTTATAAAGGGACATAACTGAAGAACAGTAAAAGTGATGCTACCCAAATTTGTACTTGATCTGAGTGTTGTTGTAATAAGTACTGTGTATTAGTTTCATAACATTTCGTTGAGGCAAACTGAAGTTAGAGAACGGAAAAAAAAAAAAATCAGCAATTTTTCCATTTGTAAAGGGACATTACTCTAGAACCGTTAAAGTGACACCACCAAAATTCAAACTTGATCTATATTTTGTGTTAATAAGCATGATAAACATTGTGTATATTTAGTTTCATAACATTTGGATGAGGTAAACTTATAAAGATTATAGAGAACTGAAATAAACTTTTGGACGGATGGACCTACAGGCAGACAAGGATAAAACTTGGTATCAGGTCCGTTCGCGCCCAATACACTTTCGCACCCAAGGTCCGTTCCAGTTGAATAATTGGAAAATCATGATTGTTGTTTTAAATCGCTTTGGTGTAAATACTGAATGTATTTATAGCTTGGTATGAGTAAAACATTGAATTTTTTTTTTATATGAAAAACACACAGCTTGGTCCCTTTGATCTGAAACAATGAAACAATAAAAAATAGCAATACACTATTATAACCAAAACATGATGAAATTTATTCAACACACAAAAAAAAAAACGTAGTCAGAATCTCACTTTATTTTGAAACTAGTCAATGAAACAAAGTAATAGTTATAGCAATACACTAACCAAAGCATGATTAAGAGTTCACAAAATAAAACTTTGACAGAATCCCACTTTATTTATAAGAAAGGATTATCATTTTTTTTTTAACAATAAGCACTATCCAAAACATCATGATTCAACACAAAAAAAAATGCTGCCTCACTTTATTTTGAGACAATGACAACAATTATACTTATTAGAATACACTTGCCAAAACTTGATTACAAAGTTATTAAACACAAAACCAATTAAAATTTGGCGCGAACATGTAGGGTGCGAACGGACTTTGGGTGCGAACATGTAGGGTGCGAACATGAAAGGGGGCGAACATGAGTGGGTGCGAACGTGAATGGGCGCGAACGGACCCGGATTCATAAAACTTAATGCCCCCTCCGCTACCACAGGACAGGGGCATACAAATGTGTCAAGATTACAAAGGAGTAGGTTCAGTAAGACCCCTTTTTGGCCCCACCATTAAGCAGTTTTGCAAAATTGCGAAAATGTAATCTTTTAGCTATTTTTTGGAAAGTAGAATGCTTCTGCTACATAAATATGTGCTGTTTTTGACAATACAATGCACATATATTGTGTACTAGCATCATAAAATCATGCTAAATTACTGAAATCTTCACAATTATAGCATTTTAGTTAAATTTTAGACGGTTTCCGTCTTAAATGAAAGTGGCTGCATTCGTGTTCATTCATAATATTGAAATGTAAGTTGTATTTGATGATAATACATAACATATATAAAGGTTGAGGATGAACACGGATGCAGCCACTTTCATTTTTGACGAAAACCATCTGAAAAGTTACGTTTTTTGGCATATTTGATAGATTTTTCATTTTTAAGCTTCAATCGGAGCGTTTTTAATGACTAAATCAGTTAAAATATTTAGCATAAACTAATCGAATCAATTAAAATAGACACTTAAGTGTTTAGAAAGTGTCCTAAATATCTCGTTAGATGAAACTGAAATTTGGGGCCAAAATCGGCCCTTATCCGACCTACTCCTTTGCCTAAAAAGTAAAATATTTGCAAAATGTAATGTAATTACTAGATTCCACTTATGTCGGAAATATTTGCCACCTGTAATTACAAGATAATAGATATAACACAGGTAATGTGCTACATGTAGTCACCAGATTACAAATAAACTTCAAACACATAATCATTAGGATATACTTTTCAAATCAATTGCTTCAAAACATTTAAAACAAATTTCAGCAGTTCATCATTTATAAGGCTAACTTCCATCAACTTATGGTAAAGAATGCATTTATATGGTGTGCCATGCAATACTTATATGACTGATTTGGTTTACACATGTATTGATCATACTATGAATTAAGGTGAAGTAATAAATACAGAATTCCACGCCTCTAGCGGAATTTAAGATAAAAATGTGTGCCGTTAGTTACACAAGTTATGTCCCCTACTCCAAGGAGGGGAAATAGGCACATGAAATAATAAAGGGCTGCGCTTTAGCGCATGATACGCCCGTTGCTCTTTTAACTTGTCTTTTATGCTTTAAATGAATTTATATGATCAACTAGAAATAGTGTGAGCCCTGTCAAATACCCCCCCCCCCAAAATAATAAATAAAAATGCACAAAAAAATTGGCACTATTAAGGCTACCTCAAATTTAACTAAGTTTGTTGTCTTTAATTTTTCATCCATACATAAAATTTTGTGAAAGTGTTAGTTATTGTCCCAAAATTGGAAAAATCCCCCCTTTTTTAAGCATAAAAATTCATAACACGGAAATGTAAAATCTGAAATTTATAAAAATTGAAAGGGAGCTTACATCAATAGATATAAACAATTCACCAAAGTTTCATGGACATTGGTGAAAGCCTTTTTGAGTTATTGTCCGAAGTGTTAAAAATCACCCTTTTTTTTTATGAATAAAGCCCCATAAATCCAAAACTTTAAATCTGAAATTTATAAAAATTGAAAGGGAGCTTACATCAATAGATATAAACAATTCACCAAAGTTTCATGGACATTGGTGAAAGCCTTTTTGAGTTATTGTCCGTAGTGTTAAAAATCCCCCTTTTTTTATGAATAAAGCCCCATAAATCCAAAACTTAAAATCTGAAATTTAAAAAAAACGAAAGGGAGCTTACATCAATAGATATAAACAATTCACCAAAGTTTCATGGACATTGGTGAAAGCCTTTTTGAGTTATTGTCCGAAGTGTTGAAAATCCCCCCTTTTTATGAATAAAGCCCCATAAATCCAAAACTTAAAATCTGAAATTAAAAAAAAAACGAAAGGGAGCTTACATCAATAGATATAAACAATTCACCAAAGTTTCATGGACATTGGTGAAAGCCTTTTTGAGTTATTGTCCGAAGTGTTGAAAATCCCCCCTTTTTTATGAATAAAGCCCCATAAATCCAAAACTTAAAATCTGAAATTAAAAAAAAAACGAAAGGGAGCTTACGTCAATAGATATAAACAATTCACTTAAGTTTCATGGAAATTGGTGTAGGTGTTTTTGAGTTATTGTGCGAAGTGTGGACGACGGACGGACAGACGGACGGACGGACGGACAACGGTATACCATAATACGCCCCGTCTAAAAGACGACGGGCGTATAAAAATGACTTTGTGTGGTCTATCATGAACCCAAACAAGTATTCCTGTGCTATCTTATAATAAAACTTCAAAGAAATTATGATAATGATTCCAATCAGAATCCGAATATCTTATGTGAGTTAGTCTGACTCTATTGCCACTGTTTTTTTTGTTTAGACAAGCAGGAGGAGCAGGTACATTATATGACTTCAAACTGACTTGTTTTAATTTCAACAGAAAGTGAAACGCTTGAACAACAAAATTACAGTGACAACTCTGCTTCTAGTCGTATCAAACTCAGAATTGCCCCCTTAATATTATTTGAAAAATCATAGTTTTACTTTTGTATGAAATTGCCAGTGTAGCATAAAATTGTAGGTTACAAATAATTACTGGTATATTGCATGTTAATTTGTGTCTTGAACTAGAAAGACGTTAGTTAGTCTATGTCTCGTTTTTATGCAATTTTTTATGCAATTGAAAATTTAGGATAATTTATATTCATGTGAAAAGTATTAAATATACTACGGTGTAATCAACCACTACTACAACAATTATCAAAAAACAATTTAAAGCTAATGGCAACAAAAAAATCTGATTCCATCCACAAAACATTGCACGCGGAAACTAAGAAGTCAGCACTGCATGTGATATTTATCTCAGAATAAGTCAAATCTATGTCATCCAAAGTTGCAGAAAAGAAACAGATATAGGTGTCTTCTAGTACGCAATTTTTGGGGAAAGTAAAATCTAAATTTAGAACCATGGTTGAAACTGAATCTTCACATGTACAAATGATGTATGATAAAAACAGAACATATTGTTTTTTCTTGATCAAATTCCAATTTCGAAGGGATAGCGTAATTTGTGAGTATTCTTTTGTTGTCCTTTAATATGTCATTCATAAGTATTGAATACAAGTAAAATTTGTCTTCTCAAGTTTCAATATTGAAGATTATGATAGAACAAAGTATAAGAGTATAAGGTACAGAGAAGAACAGGGAGAGTGAAGAAAATAATGTAACAATGTAGGTGCCTTTAATAACCGACTATATGTTATGGATTTTTGTCATTGTTGAAGGCTGTATGGTTGCCTTTTATAATAGCTTACATCCACTTCATTCATTAAGGTAGATGGGGTGTCTAAATGTTCGACGATAGGTTATTTGTAAACTGTTGTAAAATACTTCTCGGTCAATGTAATTTCAAATTTCTATATAAAAACTTAGGATCACGGCCCTTGTTTTTTTGTAATAATACATTGCAAATAACGACATTTAGGGGTTATACCACCATTGATTTTCCCCTATTAGTCTTTGTTGAATTTGCACTTATATAAAGAAAATAAAATGCTTCACTGAGCGCAGCTTGATACAACCGCAGAGGTCAAACCCTGGACAGTTGCGGCAAATTTGGACACAATATTCAAGCTTGATACTATCTAAATTTTGATGTGATCAAATTTTTGACATAATATAAGTTTCTGACACAAAATAAATGTGGTCAAAGATCTTACAAATTTAATATGCAATACTATGCAATTGAAGATTTCTTCTTGAAACTTTTCAAAAATTTGAAATTCGAAAAATTTGAAAGAAAAAAATATATAAACCCCTTAAAATTTAGACCCCCCCCCCCAAACTCTTTGAATCCCCCTTGGAGCATTAACCATCAAACTCAATCCCAGTCTTTCCTTTGTAGTATAGAACCATAGTAAGGGAGGTAACTCTAATGCAAAAAAAAAAACCAAACAAAGAATAATGAATTCTGAGTATAAAAATTTATTACCACAGTATTTGATGTTTCTAGAAACAGCTAAAAAATATTTCATACTAGAGCAAGCAAACAAATAGCAATAAAATGCTCCGCTAGGCGCACCTTGATACGACTACAGAGGTCGAACCCTGAATATGGACACAACATTCAAGCTTGATACAGCTCTGAATTTGGATTGTGATTCATAGAATTTAAGTCTTGTACTTAAATTCAGTTATCACGGTGCACTGTACCTTATATGTTTTGTTTGGTTATTGGTGAGTTTACTATACCATAATCTCATTGGTGGTTGCTGAACCTTAAATCTGACGTAAAATTCCTTTTTCAATTTGGATCCAAGGAGGAAGGCAGGAGATAATTGAACTCAAATATAAAGCCAAAAAGTATTGTCAGGAAGTTAACTAGAGCACATGGCGAACACATGGAAAAATATAATTTTTCAAAGACTATTACCTAGTTAATGCATATGACAATTGGATATTACTGATCATACATTTGACACACTTGCTAAAGTCGAACGCTTACTTGTCGCCGATGTCCCCGTCCCCCCCTGTTTTCCCCATTTCCTTTTCTCTCTCATTACGAATTATACTTGTGTGAAATGTGTTGACGTTAACCGGTTTATCAACCAAATGATTTTACCAGAGTAACTGCTTACAATGTAGGTCTGTCTGTTCAATTTGAAAGTCCTTGATGGAACTACTGTTTTAATGTTGAATGAAACGTACTGATCTTTTGCACTATTTTTATTTATAATCTTTTTACGAGATTTCCTGGTGTGGATTCCAAGTGACAAAAACAAGATTTTTAGATGTCAATCAAGATTCTCCGAGGAGCAGTAATTTACAGTTTAAATTAAAGTACAAATAATTGTAATATTTATTTCATTGAACTAATTGAAATTACATTGCATGCCATAACACTATAGGAGAAGGGAGACTTCAACCACAGTATGTTCCTTTATGTCTACCCTTTTCTATTTCAAGTTCATGGGCACTGATTTTTAATTTGTATAACTCATTTATTGTTTCACATTTACTTTACAGTAAATATTTGTCAAGGATATATATTAGCTAAATTGTGTCAGATATATGGTTACAGATGATACTGTTGTGACAAGAATTCTAAATTGACCATTTGAGGCAGAAAGTGTGTATATCAATTAACAACTAGACATACAGTAAGATGTGGACTGGAGACAGAGGCTGGATTGGATACTTTATATAATCTTGAATGTTGTTATGATTGACTGCTAAACATTACATTAATAGTATTCTGATATCATGCTTTCAATATGTTATCAAAACAGTTTTTAACAGGTTCAAGGTATTTTTTATCAGAAAACATGCAAATAGGGTAAGCTGGCAATAATTAAAGTCTTGTTTTCAAATATTTAAAAAAAATTGAAACAGGGGAGGGGCCCCGAGGGGGTATAAAATGTACAGTAAAGAAAATAAGAGTATATGCAGTTATTTCTTTAAGGCTATAATTCTGATAAATGAGTATTAATTTGAAAAAAACTGATTTTAGAGAGTTTTCTATTTGAATAAATGTTTGTATAGGTTGCACTTTGTAAATACAGCTGTTTCTCGAAACACGCCTCTTTTGGGGAGAACTTGAATATTCATAGAAAATTAATTTCGTTTACATACTGGTTCCCAGTTATGCTCTCTGTGTTCCATCTCACAGACACATAACTTGAGAATGTTACCAGTAAATTTGCATGTGCATATTGTTTACATTGAAATCTGTGGTAACCTTTCATTGGAAGTAGGGGTAGTTAAGAAAATTAGTGTTAGTTGAAACTCTGAGAAGTTCAGGGCATATAAACGTTGAAAATATATTTTTATATTTTGACCTTTGAAAAAAATTGTGGTGCATATGAACTTTCAATTCTAGGATAAGATTTTTTTCAAAACTTCATAGTAAAAGTGGTACAGTTTTAGCCGTAAAAGGAGTTCCTATGGGAAATTGCATTGTCAATATTTACAGAATTGCAACCTATAGTCTCTATAGAGGAATTTTCTTGCACAGTATATTTATTTGCCAATTTGCATTTTTTTTTTTTGCAGCAGAAATATCCCTAAAAATTAGTCAGTTTATTTCCTATCAATCAATTACGCTTTAGCATTTGCAATGTTTAGGAAAATGTATTACACACACTCACGATTTGTGTTTATACGATACTGTACTATGGTATAATAGCGTTATAGAGTAAACATTATGGTCACGTTACAGTAGACACCAATAACGTCGCCAAATATTTTTTAATTTTCCGCTAAAAATCAAACTTCCAGAGGATATAGCTGGAAAACTAGCACGGTTGCTTATTAAGGACTTTCTTTGCACAAATGGATTTGTCGTTCATTTTTTTAATCACAGTCTGAATTTTTTTTTAAAGTCTGTGGACCAACGAATTTAAGAAAATCTTGATAAAGTAAAAATATCTGCTGATTTTTGTGATTTTCCCTATAAATGTATATATACTTTGTCTTTCTGGCGTATCATGCTGTTAATTGCAACAGCTTGTATCTGAAAAACGAAAAACGGTTACCCCCTTTTTTATTTTATTTTCTGGTCTATTTTTACAAGCAGAATCCATATGTAAAATTACATATACTTCCCCTTAATATCATTTATTTCTGCAAGGTTATAAATGTATAAATAAAAAGAGATGTTGGATATGTCAATGAGACACAATGCATACACAATAATCACTAAAATTAATATATCAGCAAAATCTATTTTAAACTTTAACTCAACTTAAAATTTCTATTAGTTGTGCATTATCATGATTATACATTTGTACATCTATAAATTTTAAGTCTGATTAAATATTTAATATAGCATAGTTTCTGACACAGAATGAATGTGGTTTACTTAATAAATACTAAATAATTCAGAATTGGACATTTACCAATTATGGTCCAAAATCCAAATTCTAAATACATAAATTTATACTGTCATTGTTTGGGATCAGCATGCATGTAAAGAAACCCAAGAATTCCAAGATCCCAAATAGGACCATCTTTGAAAACCAAGCCCAACATCAAAAAATCTAAAACACTGTTGGATTGGGCATATATCAAATAAACCCAATAATTCAATTTTTGATGAAATCAAAAAAAGTTCAATTTAGGAACCCAACATGCCCAATTTAGACCAACTTGAATACTGTGCCAAAAATTAAAATTCTGAATACACCCTTAGAATAGCATATCAAAGAATCCCAACCATTATTTTTTTTCTTCAAATAAAGTTTAATTTCGACCCTTTGGACCTTAATGTGGACTAAATTGAAGACAGGTCCGAAAGTTAAAAATCTAAAGACATGATTAGATTCAGCATATCAAAGAACGCCCATATTGTCATTGATTGCTAAAACATGTAATATGTAATAATTATTCATAAAAAGACCCAAAAAAAGATTTCATTTAAAATTCCCTAATTTTTATTCATTAAGAATTTAAGTATTTTGATAAATACATCTAATAATTCAACTAGTATTTAACAGTTTAAATAAAATTGGGTGCGAACAAACTCATGGGGGGGGGGGGGGGTCAACGTGTTGGTTGCGAACGTGTATTTGGAGCGAATGGACCCGATACCCATCTCCACCAACCCTCTTGAACAAACATATGAAAGCATTCATTCTTTATTTTTCTAAGATAAATTCTAGTAAAGATTTGAAGAATTTATTAAATGGTAAATAAGTAAATAACACTGAGTTATCTCCCTTTGCAGCTTTTAACTGAGAAAAATGTTTAGCAAGACATTTTCTTCATATGATTACAATACATGCAACTGAAAACCAAGTTAATTCCATCGCCTAAAACAAGAATTTTTACACAGTAACTTTTGACTGGATTAAATATCAATAAAATAGGTGTTTAACAGTTTATCTTGTCGCAGATAGACTATCAATGGAAATCGAAAGTAGACTTACTTTTATGTAAATAAATCTTGTTCTCTGCTTCATTCGTACTGAAGTTATTGCTTATCTTAGTCGATACTTCTGTTAATCTTTTCTGACACCAGTGTTCCCTTTACAAAGTATTTATTTTATTCGACTTTCAACAATTAGCTGTAAAGATCTGTAAAATCTGTCACGAATTTGAAAGGGGACATAACTGGGTTACACTAAAGACCTGAAAGTGGACCTGAAAAGACCCGAAAAGACCTGAAAAGACCTGAAAATATACGACTACAATTATTCAAATTGCAATAACTTTTTTAATATTGGATGGAATTTCTTTAAGTTGGAATTTTATTGATTGTAAATATCCGTATTTCATTAAAATTTAAATGTTTTAAATTTAAAACATTTTTTATGCCAAAAGTTGGACCTGAAGGGAGAAATGAAAAGACCTGAAGGGACCTGAAAATCTATTGTCGGACTAATTCTAACTTCAATAACTTTTTTAATATTCAATGATTATCTTTCAACTTTAGATTTTGTGAAACTAAAAGTTCAGTATAATGATAAAATTAAAAAAAAATGATATAAAAAACACTGTTGGGGTGTGAAAACTCGGACCTGAACGAAATAACACAAATGCTTGAAAAGACTGCGGTCAGATTTATTCAAGATCTTTAACTGTTTTCAATCAATCTCCTTGAAATATGAATTTTGTTATAAATGTAGGAAAGGTATAATATATCATTGAAATGATGACAAATTTTATCATCGAAAATATAATGGTTGAGCTACAAAATTGATGATGAATCCAGAACCTATTTAAAGAATAAAAAAGAAGATTGCCCGTTGAAATTATTCAAACTAATTCAACTTGCTTAATCTGCATTAATATATATTAAAGCAGGTCGTAAACTGTTTTATTTATAAAATGAAACTATTGCTTACACATACAACATATGTAATTTAAAGACGCGTGATCGTCGATTGGAATTTGTTTTTATAATTACATGAACGTGTGCCAGTTGTAATTGTGTTGATATTAGGTGATAATTGGATCATTAGTCTAAATAAACATTTCACTTTAATCTTTTAATTGGATTATCGTTAAAATTAACTATTTTAATCACAAGTTGCTTTTGACTCTCCTTGAATGAAAGTGCACATGTTTTATAAGCTATGGTGAATTAACTATATAGGCATTTATCCAGGTTCATTCAGGACTTCTTTTTTCATTCAGCAGGTCCGACGTTTGTCACAAATTGCAGGTTCCAGACTTGGGACACGCACACAAATATTGTGAAGGGGTTATCATCATAGTTTAAAGGCACCAAACCTTTTTCTGAATTAATTATTTCTATGGTATATCATGTCTCTTTGACTTATAAGTTTTGACATGCGAGTTTTGATTATTCTTTAATTGGTATCTCCCGTCTTTTTTTACTTGCATCAGTTTTGCGTATCATATTAATTAGTATCTTTCGTCAATAAAGGTAAGAAAAAGATGTGGTGTGATCCCAACGAGACAGATCTCCACAAGAGACCAAATGACATCGAACATGAAAAGTTAAAAAAAAAACATATTTTTCGTCTATGTTTATTGTTTTCGTTTAAAAAAAATTGCGGAATTAAAGGCTCATTCAGATTTTTAATTGTCCGTTCAGGTCCGAGTTTTGACACCCCAAAGAGATTTTTATGCCCCACCTACGATAGTAGAGGGGCATTATGTTTTCTGGTCTGTGCGTCCGTCCGTCCGTCCGTCCGTCCGTCTGTCTGTCTGTTCGTCCGTCTGTCCCGCTTCAGGTTAAAGTTTTTGGTCAAGGTAGTTTTTGATGAAGTTCAAGTCCAATTGACTTCAAACTTGGTACACATGTTCCCTATGATATGATCTTTTTAATTTTAATGCCAAATTAGAGATTTTACCCGAATGTCACGGTCCACTGAACATAGAAAATGATAGTGCGAGTGGGGCATTCGTGTACTGAGGACACATTCTTGTTCATATATATTTTTTTTATATTATCATATTGAACCTTTTGTTTCACCAAATCAAAAGTTGAAAGATATCCACCGCATATTAAAAAAGTTATTGAAGTTAGAATTTGTCCGAATAGATTTTCAGGTCCCTTCAGGTCTTTTCCTTTCTCCCTTTAGGTCCAACTTTTGACATCAAAAATTTGTTTTTAATTTAAAACATTTAAATTCTAATGAAATACGGATATTTTCAATTAATAAAATTCCAACTTGAAGAAATTCCATCTAATAATAAAAAAGTCATTGCAATTTGAATAATTTTAGTCGTATATTTTCAGGTCTTTTCAGGTCCACTTTCAGGTCCTTAGTGTAGCACGACATAACTGCAGATTTCCTCACGCCTTAATACAAAACAGCAGTAGTCCTATAACATATGACCTCGGGGGCATTATTTACTATTTCTATTTACCTATTTACTGTTCTGATATTTTTTTTTCGCATTAAAAAAAAAATTAAAAAAAATAGAATATCAGTATAAACGTTAAAAATTGAATAAGAATGCGAAGTCATAATTTATAGGACTAATGCTAATTTTGAAAAATTCAAAAGAGGGTCTTTATACAAATATAGCCAGTATTTAAGAGACTGCAAAATAATAAATATAGAAATTGGGTAGCGACCAAGTTCTGCTATACTGGTTATAAGAAGCATTTTGATGGCACCAAGTACAAATCTACAATATAGAATGTGAACCTTTTCAAAAGATCTCAGGTGCAAAATTTAAAAAAAAGTTTTTTCTAAATCATCATTTGAACCTTGTGTTAATCTTTTGTCCATGTTAAGAAAGTACAGACCCTACAATTCACTTCCATAGAGAAGGATTGGTTTAACACAGGAGTCAAACAGTTTTACTATAAAGGGTCCCAGTTTGACTAGTGTAAAACCATTTAACAGGAAAACCAATGGTCCAATCTATTTAAAAACGAGAAATGAGAAATACTTATGAACCACATCAATAAATGACAACTTCTGAACATCAGATTCCTGACTTTGGACAGGTGCAACATTATTTTTATTTGTGGGTAATATGATTGATGGGCTGCATTTGTTGTTTCAGTGCAACAACCACAGAACCAATGCATTTTTTAATTCTAATTTCTAAATTCATGTATATGGCAAATCAATATGGCTTATTTTCATATGTCCAATTTTGAAGTTATGATACTTGATTGGTTGGGAAGTGGCTCTTTAAGTTGTTTTTCATGTAATAACTACTTGAGAACCTTTCAAGCTTATCAAAATAATATGCTATTGCTGATGAAAGTTTTGATATTGGCAATATTGGCAGGAATTACAGTCCTTCACTGTTTTTTTTTTAGACTTTTGATATTTGAGAAATTTAATTTTGTTGTTGTAATGTAGCTTATATTAACATAAGCTTAAATGGTCACATGATTCTACATTAGAATCTGTTGTTATGATTTCACTAGATGCTTGGCAAAATATTGTCTCCCCTTTTTATGAGAAGAATCTGCATCCAGAAAAAAAATATTTGAGTAAAACTTAGATCAGTTGAGACTTAGATTGATTGATTTGTGGCTGCTTAACATGCTTAATGTGAGGCAGAAAATGCTACATACATAATCAGGGGTATATATTATATAAAAGTAAGAAGATGTGGTATGATTTCTAATGAGACAACTCTCCTTCAGACACCAAATGTTAACAACTATACATCAATGTTGGTCAGGGTTATAGTATGTTTAATTTTAGTTTCTTGTGTACAATTTGGAACTTAGTATGACGTTCATTATCACTTATGTTCTCCTTCGCTTGCTCGTCCGAACATAAAACTTTTCTGATTACTTCAAAGACAACTAAAGACTTATGTGAATTGAGAGATGCACCAAAGCAGTTTTAATAAACTTTTTTCAACAAAGATGTTTCATTCATATCCAATATATTAGTCCAAATTGTATTAAATTATTTCAAAGTCCAAATTATCAACACAATTCTGGAATCACACAATCTACAAATATAAATAATATCAATTAGAACAAGAAAAAAATAAACTTCCATACAAAAACATTGTAATAAATAATATCTAAATATAACTGTAGAACTCGCTTTGGTGTTTTCTCGATAATTAGAAAAAGGCGCCAAAATAATTATATAAAGGTCTAGAACCGAATCACTTCTTATTACGCAAAGAAAGTAAATACGATTATTTTATTAAATAAGAAATATTATTATGTTCTCCTTCGCATGCTCATCCGAACATAAAACTTTTCTGATTACTTCAAAGACAACTAAAGACTTATGTGAATTGAGAGATGCACCAAAGCAGTTCGACAAAACAAAGATAAAAGGATAAATTGTACGTGCGATTGACATTTCATAATTAACTATAAATTCAAACTTTTGGAAACTGACAATCTATTTTTAAGGTTTTCTTTTATGTAACCATCTTTAGCCAAAACCGTCTTCCAACGACCGTGTGATTTTAATAATCTTTCAGGGATGCGATTATGTGCAGCTTCTGAAACACCGCCGCTTCTTAAACTGTGTAAACCGAATTGTTCTTTTTTACAACCTACTTCTGACAATGTGCTTAATAACAACTCTCGAGCTCGTGTGTATGACAATGGTTTGTTAGCTTTACACAAAATATGACTATTCCTGGACTTTAAAAAAGAAATAGCTCTAAAAATAAACTCATCTGAAGAAATGGAAATATTTGCTGCTTCCAAATATCTTTTTAACATTGCAACTGGACATAAATCAGAGTTAGTTTTTGCTATCACAACTACATTGCCTTGTCTGTAAACGTCGGTTTTGCAAGATACTATGGTGATTTCGACATGCGAATCGTAAAATCGTAAATTCGAAGCTTTTAAATGAGAAAGTTCGCTGTATCTTAAAAATCCCGCATAACTCAAAAGGACTAAACAGCAAATTCTTAAGTCTGCTAAATTAGTAAATAAACCAAACTTGTCTATGACTCTCTTTATTATATCGTGGGTGATAGGTTCTTTCTTGTTAACTGGTTTTGATAAAAGTCTGACTCCACCTTCTAGAACTATTGACAAAAAATCACTTGTAAACACATTACTATACAGGTTTAAATCATGTTCCCATTTTATTCCATAAAAAGCGCCATTTAAAACAGAAGATGAAACTTCGGATTGTATCAAAAATGATAAATAAACTGCAACTGTTATCACTGAAGCTGGCAGTGGACATAAATCGTAATTTGAACACCAAACGCTAAATCTTTTAAAAGCGTAAGAGTACTTTTTCACAGTGTTTTTGCTTTTGCTTGCTTCTGCTATATTAGGGAGTTTACTAGCAAAGTCACGTAATGACGGGTTTTGAATTGATTGCAAATCTTTCCAATACGAAAATTGAAATCTCTGAAAAGATATTTAAAACATTTTCAACAAAACTTAAGAACCGGAATGATATAAATAAATGTACGAAAAATTAATTAGCCAAAATTCAATCCAACAAAACGATTATCAAATATAAACAACAATAAAAGTATTTAAATTTTTTTTATTATTTTACAACAAAAACTAAAAAGAAAATCCCAATAACATTATAGCTATTAATGCGTCTTGCGAACTATAAGTCGTCCATAAGATTTTAACCCTATGTCAGGGAAAATACATATAACATATAGACCCTTCATGCCATGGGATGGAAGTAAATTGTTAATCTCAAAACGAGAAATCCTGTCCCTTCTTGGGCACAATGATAATTAAATACATTAGCCTCCTTTCAATATCCCTTCACGGGAAAAACCCATAACAGGTTATATATATATGGATAAGATTTTTACTCCTTCACGGAAAATCCTTCTTTTTAATATCCCTTCACGGGAAGACCCATAACGGGTAAAATATATGATTGCAATTTTTATTCCGTCACGGAAAATCCCATCACAGGGTGCAAAACTAACAATTTTAATACCCATAACGGGTGTATTTGCTGATCACTATTGCGTCGGTTATATAACTGAAGCATGTTAGGTAGTAAAATCCAAGTATAATACTAATGCCCGCGTCACACTGTCCCGATTTTTACGCCGATGGCAACACGATTATGGAAATTTTCAAAATCGGGACTGATCGTATCCAGATCGGGCTATTCGTAGTGCCATCTTTAACCATCGTAGAACCATCGGCCACTTTTTCTAGCCTTCGGGGACAACTTCGGGAAGGGTTTTAAATTTTTTAACATGTTAAAAAATCCCCGAAGGTGCGTCCGATGTTGAGGGTTCGTATGGAGTTCGTATCACCATCCTCCCCATCGTAATGTCACCGGGAATGCATCTTTGAACATCGTATTACCTTCGTGTTTCCATCGTTTCCATCGGGCAGTTTTGACATTACGATGTCTACACGAATGAATCGAGAAGCTACCCGAAGGTCTTACGATGGCAACACGACTTCGTGAAGACCTCGCAATCCCGTCGTGTTGCCATCGAATAAAAGTACGAAGGCGACAAGAGTGAACTACGACGGCAATAAATCCAGCTAAATGTAATGTAATTTTCGCGCTAAAATACATTTAAAGTGCCATGCGCGATATGCACTGGTCAGTCTAATACGACAGTTAAAAAAGACGTTCACAAAACATGGAGCTCATATCATATGATTCTATCAGAACAAGAAAGGCGACAGCGTTGTTTCTATTAATTCAAATGGAACAAGAAGAGCAGCTATTACAGGCTCAGGATTTACTTTTACAATTAAAATATATTTTTTGTCAATTTTTCATATCAAGTAACATAATGAAAATCATAAACGCGCCTCGTACACCAACACTGCAGGTACACGTATATAGAGAAACCAACTTTTTCTTCATTATTCTGATTTTTTATGTATCGTCTGAGTTGTTGTCACACGAATGTTTACTCCATTACCATTTTGTTTTCTATATGTCATATTTTGCCGCATTTGTTGTTTTCTCCAAATCCTTCCTTTTGTCTATATTATTATGATATTCTCCTGGAAAGAGCTCTTTTTGAATAAAAGGGATCAACGAACCCATTACCTTACCTTTAAGATAGATCAGTAAACATGGGCATAACTATGGGTGATTATTCAGACTAGTGCACACATTTTGCAGTTCAAACAAGGCAATGCCGAGCGTGGCATCCCCTCGTATGCAACATATTGGGGACAAATATGGACACTATATTTGTATATGACACATGCAGAAAATGGTAAATTGCATATGCATATTTGATACATAAACTATTTTTTTAGAAATCAACCAAAACATTCAGTAACTGGAAATACCTTTAATATTGTCTTTAGAACCAGCAGGTAAAAAAATGACATCGTATGGCCATCGCGCCATCATCGTAATCCATCGTGTAGCCTTCGTAATCCACCGTGTAGCCTTCGTGATCCATTGTGTAGGCTTCGGCGGATATATGAAGCTTGAATACCCGTCTTCGGTTAACCTTCGTATGTCCATCTTTTGCTATCGTATATAATTTCGGCACCATCGTATAGACTTCGTTATTCATCGTACTTGCTTCGGTCACTTTTTGTTATTTTAACGAGATCGGGACCAACTTCATACGAACTTACAATTTTCGCATTCGGGTGTCCATCGTATATAAAAATCGGGACAGTGTGACGCGGGCATAACACATTAAAAGACAAACGATCTGCGACGAAAATACTATTAGGATCTGATCCTTTTTGAAAAAATCCTCTGGGCTGATTGTATTCTATGAATCTTTTAACGAATGAATGAAACGAGTTTTCTTTTAAAGACCATATGATTGGCCAAAAAACTGACGATGTCCATTTCGGCGTAACCAATACACCTTTACCTTGACACTTTGACAAATGTAATACTGACCTACTTATCAATCTAATAGGCGGAACAATCCAGCAATTATACAAAGACGAGTCGTATGCAAAAGCGTCAACACCTCCCGTTCCGGGGCACCAGTGGGGTGAGAAAAACATAGGTACTTTGTTATTATTAAAATCGGCGAAAACATCACAAGTAAAAGGGCCCCATAAATTGTTAAAATATTTAAAATGAATATCTGAAATCTTCCAATCGTCAAAATCAAAAATTTTAGAATAGAAATCGGCTATTTTGTTTTCTTCTCTTGGAACCCAGTCGACTTCTATTGAAATGTTATTTTGCACACATAAATTAAATATTTCTATTGCTAAAACTTGTAATTCGGCATTCATGCTCCCAGCTGTAATTATCCTGACAACGTTTTGGTTGTCTGTATAAATTTTTACCAAACGACTATGAAAATATTTCATTAAAGAGTTTAAAGTTATCAAAACGGCTTTTAATTCTCTGTAAGTAGAACTCTTTTGTTTTTCTTCAAATGTCCACATTTTGTGAACGACTTTCTTAAAGTCTCAACTGTATAACCTGCCGCTGCAAAACTGCTGGCATCAGTGTAAACTATTTTATCTGGCAAAAAGTTATTCGAAAAAAGTGTTTTGGAGGGTAATAATTCACAATTAGTGTGCCAAAAATTAATTTCGGAAATTGCGTTCGACGTTAGCAAAATCTGTTCGTCCCAATACCGGCTAGTGGATATTAACATTAGCATATTTCTGCTCATTATCCTGCAAATATTTCCTAAGCTAGGCATAAATGAAATAATTTTACCAGTAATTTTGGCTAGTTGTCTGGCTGTAGGTGAAACAGAATGTAAAGAATTTATATCGTTTTTAAAGCGCTGGATTTTTTCCGAGGGTATCTCCAAAGTATGAGTGTTTAAATCCCATACAAATCCTAACCATATAAGCTTCTTTGTGGGTTGCCAAATACTTTTATCTTTATTTACAAAGAAACCGGAAGATTTCAGATCTTGCTTCATCTTATTAGCCAAATCATTACAAGAATCGAAATCGTGTTCCATACCCCAACCGTCGTCCAAATACATGACTACTCTCGAACCTTGTGAACGCCAATGCTTTACCAGAGGACGTAAAACTTTTGAAAAAACGTGAGCAGCTGTGGAGAGGCCAAAGGGTAAAGCGGAAAAAACGAAATATTTTGTAACGCCTTGAAATCTCCAAGAAAAACCTAAATAAGTTCTGTGGTCCTCGTGTATACTTATATGATGATACCCGGATGTAAGATCAAATTTAATCATGAAACCGTCTTTAATTACATAATTCATAGCTTCGGAAACTCCTTCAAATTTAAATTTTCTTTTTTCAATGAATTGATTGACGTGGCGTAGGTCAAGGATTAACCTTTCTTTACCTTTTACGTTTACTGATACCGTTAATGGGTTAACCACGTGAGGAATACAATGCTTACATTCTATTGCGGCTCCACAATCAAGCAACTTTTTGATCGCTGTCTCAACAAAACAAGCATGCTTGATAGCTGATATATTATTAGCTAACTGGGCTGTAGATGGATTTTCAAAGAAAGGAATTATATAACCGCTTGAAATAACATTTAAAACGAAATTATTTGCTTGTAAAGTATCTTTCCAAAATGCTAAATTATGATTAAGACTTCCAACTAAAAAAGTACTTGATGAACTGCTTAAATTTTTGTATTCATAATCCCGTTCTACTAAATTAGGTATGTACTTAACTGTTTTAGAACTGCTTCCCAGACTGGAGTCTTGAGGCAAAGTGTCCTTCAGCGTTGCAATAGAAACACTTGTCGCTCTTCTTTCCACCGTAGTATTCAGACTGGGAGTAGACATTCTGGGAATTGTTGGAAGATCTGCCTTAAAATGAGTCTTCTGAATGTGATGTGCCAGGCCTACGAAAAAGATCACTATTACCCTTGTCATTGCCGAACTCATTACTTCTGCTGTACGGACTGGTCCTCTGCTTGTCACGAGCTTTGTCTCTGCGTTTTGCCTTTGCTCTAGATTCTGCCTGACGCAACTTAGTGGCATCTTCTGAATTGTCTGTAAGAGGGTCGTCCATGTACTCCTCGACGGTATCCCACCCGTACTTGTCGGCGATCCTTATTACCTTATTACGCTCTTTCATGGCCTTTTCCGACCCTCCCCCCCCCAGCAACTTTAAAGCGGCTTCCAAGGAACCCCTCTCGATAAACGATTTTGTCTTGAAGATTTCGTCAAGGCGGAGAGAATTGAAGGAATGTTGCTTGCTATTTCCTTCAAACTTGAATTTCTTGGTGTGGGTTGGGGGACGGTTGGTGTTTTCAAATGCTTGAGTACTTAGCTTATGATCAATTTCGGAAACAATCTCCTTTTTCTGTCTGGATAATGCTGCATCTAGTTTTGTTGAGAATAATGAAAGCGCATCCTCTGGAGAAAAGTGCTCGTCGGACCTTTGGACTGCTCGACTAGGCGTATCTCGAACGTCAGGTTCGTGCGAAAAATCTTCTTCGTCACTCATGGCTGCGCTGGTATTTAAATAAATAACTTACTTATAGGTACTTATAGTTGATTTCCAGTACAGGATCCCTCAAGGTTCCTCTTCACCAGACTCGTAGTTTAATGTGTTTCTTATACTATTTTGACCGTGACTTCCGGATATTTCTGCTCTATAGTCATTATAGTATAATTCTTCGTCTGACCAATATTTGTCTAGTCGATTTTTGAATGAATTTATCGATGGTGACTTTGTTATTTTATCTGGTAGTTTGTTCCAGGTTTTAGCAATTCTAACAGAGAAAGAGTGTTTACGGATATTAGATTGGAATCTTTGATGAACTACTTTATTACTGTTGGTCCTACTACTACATCTTTGTTGAGAATCGTATGCCTTTCTCAAAAATGAGCTAACTTCTTTGTCGTAGTGTCCGTTCATTGTTTTGAAGGTTTCGATCATGTCTCCTCTTATTCTCCTATAGGATAATGTAGGTAAGCCTAGTTTTTTTAGTCTCTCTGGGTAGCTCATGTCTTTTAGCCCTGGTAGTTGTTTTGTTACTCTTCTTTGGACACCTTCTATTTTGTCTATATCTTTCTTTTTGTATGGGGACCAGACTGAGCTGGCATAGTCTAGGTGTGTTCTAACCATGGTTTTGTATAGTGGCATGAATGTCTCTATTCCCAGGTATTTAAATGTTCTTCTAAGAACTGCGAATATGGAGTTTGCTTTGTTCACTTTTTCACTAATGTGATTTTCGAATGTGAGTTCTGCATCAATGAGGACTCCAATATCTTTTTCCTCTTTAACTTGTGCTATAGGATGATTTAATAGGCTATAGATTGGTGGATGGTCAGTGCTATTAGATTTCTTACTTATTTTCATATATTTACATTTTTCTGGGTGAAATTTTAGTAGCCATTTGTCACTCCAGGATTCCATCTTATTAAGATCTTCTTGTAAAATTTGTCTGTCATTTTGTGTTTTAATTATTCTGAAGATCTTAGTGTCATCTGCAAATAGGTATGCATCAGAATCTACTTGGTCTGGGAGATCATTTATATATAAAACAAATAGTAGTGGTCCTAATACTGATCCTTGGGGTATCCCAGATGTAACGTTAGCCCAGTCTGACTCTTCACCATTCACTACGACCTTTTGTTTCCTATCTTCTAAAAAGCTCGTTATCCACCCTACTATATCTTCATGGACACCTAGATTTTTGATTTTGGCTATTAATCTTTTATGTGGTACCTTATCAAAGGCCTTCATAAAGTCTGTATAAATGCAGTCTACGTCTAATCCTTGATCTAGTGCCTCTGTCCATTTATCAATCACTTCTAATAATTGGAGACCAGTTGACCTTCCTGCAATAAATCCATATTGCTTTTTAAAGAATAGGTTGTTCTTTTTCATATGCTCTATTATAAATTCACGTAATATTTTCTCCATTATTTTACATACTACTGATGTCAAACTGACTGGTCTATAGTTTTTGGCTAGTGTCTTATTACCCTTTTTAAATATTGCACTTATCATAGCATTCTTCCAATCGTTAGGTACGGTCTTACTTTCAAGTGATTTACTGTAGAACTCGCTTTGGTGTTTTCTCGATAATTAGAAAAAGGCGCCAAAATAATTATATAAAGGTCTAGAACCGAATTACTTCTTATTACGCAAAGAAAGTAAATACGATTATTTTATTAAATAAGAAATATTATGAACTAGTATATATTTGTTTAGGGCCAGCTGAAAGAAAGCCTCTGGGTGCGGGAATTTCTCGCTACATTGAAGACCTGTTGGTGACCTTCTGCTGTTGTTTTTTCTATGGTCGGGTTGTTGTCTCTTTGACACATTGCCCATTTCCATTCTCAATTTTATTATGAGATGTTAAAAAGTGGAGACATTCAAAAACTCATAAGTTGATGAAAAAATTGACACTGCAATTGCAAAAATGAAAAACGATGTAACCATGAACAAGTTCACAGAACACTTTATAGAATACTTTATTTTCTACATATTTTCTGTGTGTGTTAGTTACATTGTAGTGTTGTGTCGTTGTTCTCCTCTTATATTTATGCGTTTCCGTCAGTTTTAGTTTGTTACCCCGATTTTGTTTTTTGTCCATGGATTTATGAGTTTGAACAGCGGTATACTACTGTTGCCTTTATTTAGACTAAGTAACCATGAACAAGTTCACATAACACTTTTTAGAATACTTTAGACTAAGCAATATAAATCTTTACAAAAACTGGAGGTGAATTCAGGTGCTCTGCTTTGTACTAGAACATTATAAACTGCTATTGTTCAATGTAACTGTTTGTAGGAAAACTTGTCATACTATCTGGATATATCATTCTGTATCAAGTTAACCACAGCTCCTTATAGTTTGGCTTTCACTTTTAGAGAATCAATAAATGAATAATGAAGTTAAATTTATAATTTTGTTTTAGGCCAAATATTCTATGGATGAGCCATCAATAGCAGCCAGTTGGAAGGGAGACAAATCTGTCGGATTAGACGATGATGTGGGTAGGTTGAAGGCATCACTGGAGGAGGAAAAAAGGTTGCATAGAAAGACAAAAGGTAGGTTACAGACTATCTAAAAGTAATAATGTTTTTTCCTTAAGGTGGTACCTAACAGTATAGGGAGATAACTCTGTAAAATCAGCTAAACGTTTTAATCATGTTGTATTGTTAAGGAAATATTAAGCTTCTCAATAATCAAAATGAGTCTTTGTCAAACTTCTATGTATCCAATGTATCCGAGAAAGTGATTGGTTCATTTGTTTTGAAATTTTTATATTTTTTTAAGGGTCAAAGTAAATATTTTGTCAAAATTTTAAGAAAATTAAACAAGCCAAATTAATTTTAGTCAAGGTGTTGGGTACCACCTTCAATGGATGTACCTGGGTTTGAAAGTAATTTTATGAAGAGTTTTTTATTTGACTGCTTTTGGTAGAGGAGGAGTGTGTCAAAGGTTATTATTGTAATAGTATTTTTTATGGCATTACTCAAGAAAAAAAAATGTTTTAAATACTGCTGTGCATAATTTAAATTTATGAAAAAAATTACAGAAAGATTTCGCAGAAGTTAACACTCACAATTAAAAATTTGGTTTCATTATTTGAAGGCATCATTCCTGAAATAGTAAAAGTTTAAAAATTGCAATAACAAATGTGTGCAAATATTTCTGAATTTCTAGAAATTTATATCACATTATACATATTGCGGAACAAATATTTAAACTTAAACAAGAAATATTTGTTCTGCAAGTAAAGGTAAAAATGTCAAAAATGGAAATTAAAAATTTTGAAATCATAATCCATGCTAAATTTTCCAGGAACTGCAGATAATAAGGGTGATTTTAGTATGAATATAAGAAGATGTCAGTAAATGTCAATGCATGAAATAACTACTCAACAACATGAAAAAAACATAAAGAGGTTGACATACATTTTCAACAACAAGCAGGTGCTTATATAAAAAGATCAATAAAATTGAAAATGGAAATGGGGAATGTGTCAAAGAGACAACAACCCAACCAAAGAGCAGATAACAGCTGAAGGGCACCTATGGGTCTTCAAAGCAGCGAGAAAATCCCACTACCGGAGGCGTGCTTCAGCTGACCCCGAAACAGAAATGTATACTAGTTCAGTGATAATGGATATCATACTAAATTTCCGAAATATATAAAAAAAAAAAAATTAGAAAATTAGAAATCATATAAGACTAAAAAAGGCCAGAGGCTCCTGACTTGGGACAGGCACAAAAATGCAACAGGGTTAAACAAGCTTTTTTGAGATCTCAACTCTCCCCTATACCTGTAGCCAATGTAGAAATAACAAACAGACAACGATACACACATTAAACCTCATTTAAAAAATTCATAATCCGTTGTCATAATAGGTAACAAACAAAACTAAACAATATGACAATGATACATAAATTAACAAAGGACTAGCTACTAGCAGTTACTGAATATGCCAGCTCCCGACCTCAATTTAAAAAAATATATGTGGTATGATTGTCCAGGAGCCAATTCTCCTCAAGAGACCAAAATAACACAGAAATTAACAATTATAGGTCACTGTGCGGCCTTCAACAATGAGCACAGCCCATAACCCATATATAGACAGGTATAAAAGGCCATGAAATGACAATGTAAAACAATTCAAACAAGAAAACTTTTGGCCTAATTTATATAAACTATTTAAAATATTATGTATTTATCATATGAGTATCAAGCACAATCTCTCCCGTTTAGTATTATACCATCATAACATATTTGAGAAGAACGTAACATGTATTATTGTTTTTTCTTCTACAAACAGGTACCTGAGGATGAGACTGAAATAAGAAAGAAAATGGTAGAAGGTTTAACTGATGGAGCCAGTATTAATGACAGGTTGAACGGTTTGAGAAGGAGCTCAAGGAACAAGAAACATTTTTGGCAGGATACCAGCAAGAAAACAAAAAAACTGTATCAACAATTAAAGACGTCACAAAAACAGTCTAAACAGGCAGAGGAAAGAATGTTTAAAGAAAACCAAATCTCAGGTATGTGCTTGTTATAATTATATAGGAGATTTGTTTGGGTTTTTTATAGTGACACTAAAATTGTTATGATGCCATTATAACAATGAAATTTAAAAAAACCCGTTTTGTAATGTCTCCAAATTATTCAAATTATTTACCTTTCAGAAATATACATTAAAATGTCCCCAGCATAGTTCAAGAACTAAGCTACAAACCAATGTGGAATAACCTTGCACACAATTACAATTACAAATGCAAATATTAAGATTATACTTCCATAAAGAAAGTGAGAAACTAAAATTTCATTACAAAAAAAAGGAGACAATTTTTAAAAATAGGGATTTTAAGTAATCACCCTTGAAATGTCCGAGTGATATTTGCAAGATGAACATGAGAATTGCTGAAAAGTTCAAATGGATAAGATCCATCTATCCTGAAAATTAAAAAAACAACATTCTGGAATTATCTCCCCTGATAAATTAATAGATATGATATAAGGGTAATACATGGTGATATCAAAATAAGAAGATGTGTATGATTGCAAATGAAACAACTCTCCACATGAGACTAAATGACACAGAAATTAACAACTATAGGTCACTGTTAGGCAGTCAACAATGAGTAAAAGCTACTTGTTACCAAGTCAGGAATATGTGTTGTCCATTCATTTGATGTGTTTGAGTTGGCCATTTGATTAGGGTCTTTCTCTTTTGAATTTTCCTTCGAGTTCAGTATTTTTATGATTTTACTTTTTAAACAATATTTTTATTGTTAAATTAATTTTTAAATATTTTAGTTCTTTTTAAATCATAAAATTCAATACATGTTTCTCTATTCAGGACTCTACTTGAAAGACAAGAAGTGGCATACAAGAACAAAGGTGTGATCACCAGCTTACCAGTACAGCAAAACATAGCTGCTGGGAATACAGAAGGAGGGGCAGTACTGGGGGCAGGGAAGATAGCTATATTAGAGGCTGAGTTCAAAGAAGCCAAGGTTAGTATAACATGATATATCCGCTGAATACTATGCAGGCAAATCTGAAAACATCGTTGTGTTAAAAGCAGAAGACAATAAAAGGTATATGAAAATTCAAAAGTGGACAACACCAAGGCATCTGAAGACTTAAGTAACGAGAACATCATTTAACATGGGGAATCACAGGTGGTCTGGAAAGATATGTGAATTGTGCTCCACAAGTAGCAGTTATAAAAAGTACTTCAGATATGATAGATAGGGGTAGGATTTGAACTTTAAATAAAAAAAAAATAAGTGTATAACAAAACTGGTAAATAGAATTTGTTCATATTAAAGGCAAGGGATAAAATCTATAGACAAATTAAATGTCTAGATAATATATCATGCTCTTAATTGTCAGAGTCTATACAAATTGTGAAAACATTTCGCTATTTAAGATCTGTATGAAATTAATGGGGAATATATCTGCTGTATACTAATAGATACTTTTGATTGATTTATACCAGTTAAATGCCACAATGACACATGTTGGCTTTATAATTACATGTAAATTAATGATGATAAACTTTACAGAGACAAGAGGAAAATTCCAAAAGAGAATTATCAGTCCTGCAGAAAACTAAGGTGGAATTAGAACAACACATTGATCAGATTATTAAAGAAAAAGAACAACTGAGGAAAAAACTGGAGGAATCTAAAGGACTGAAGTCTGAGGAAGCTAAGGTATGACAGCAAATCAGAAATAAACAATAAGTAAATTAGATCAGAGGCAGATCCCAAACTTTTCATAAGGGAAGCCACTCTTGTCATGCTTCAATGATTCCCTATATAATCAACCAAATTTTTCCTACAAAAAGGGGGGCCAAATTCACAATTTCAGGACACCATACAGACTTTTAAAACAATCATTCATAGAACATTAATGAACAAACATCTTTATACTCAGTAAGTCACACAAGATTTTATATTCCTACTAGAGACATTTTGTTGTTTCAAAATTCTAAGGAAGTAGACCTAGGATAACAGACTTAAATATATTCTTACTCCTCTAATTAACACAGCTTACCAAATTCTGTTTCACATAAATGCTTAAAAAGTTTTAATGAAACCAAGGTTTTTACAAACACAATGCTGACTAAAGAGTTATCCCTTTACATGGTTTTGTAGGAAATAGAGGAAAAATATATAAAGGAGAATGAAAGAATCTCAAGGAAGCTGAAGTGGTATGCTGAAAATCAACAGATCCTCGACAAAGATGCTAAAATACTGAAAGAAAAGGAGGAGGAAATATCTAAACTCAAATTCAGAATAGAAGAGTTAAAATCTGAGGTGTGTTGACATTTAATATTGTGTATCTATCTACAAATAACTATTAAACCTATTGAATATACATGGTATAAAGCTTTAGTAAGATACCTATCATACATTTTTTCCCCATTTTAGACAGGAAAGAAGAAAGAAGAAAATAAAACAAGAGCCAAGGAGAGAGCAAATGATGCCAAGAAAATTCAAGATTTGCAACGACAGGTAAGACTAGATAGTAAACCATCTATAATAGGTTAAAGAAATAACAAAGGATTCCAAGAAAATTCAAATATCTATAAGTACAAAGCAAAGAAAAATGCATACAAATCTGAGAAAATCTGAAACAATAAATGAAAAACAACTATGACTGACCCCAATCAACAACAACCTCTAAAGAACAGAATCCTGACTTAGGTACAGGCACATACAGAATGTAGTGGGGTTAAACATTTTCCACTCATACCTCACCCTAATCTAGGACAGTGGTGAGAGTCCAGTAATTCAAACTTGGTTTGGGAAAATTTGCTTATCTCAAATTTTAAAGCTTCTTTCAAAAACCAACAAACAAGACCTAATTATATATGGCTTATTACAGGCAGCTTGATATTTATCCCTCATTTGAGTAATAACAAAAACTTGTCAATAAATAGTAAATATATTACCGGTCTGACTTTTATGTCACTGGCCTTCTTTTCTCCCTGGATTATGAATTGTTCTTCTCAAATTGTCAAAATTAAAATACAAAATGATAATCTAATAATCAATTTTCATTGGTTGTAAATTTAGAATGATAATAATTTACACATGGGTTATCTTGTAATTAAATATAGGTTAAAGAGATGGAGCAGATTATCCGTCGACGATATCCAAACTCTCTGCCAGCTCTGATTATGACAGCGGCCATTGCTTCTGATGAGAAACCAGGGTCATTAGAAAGAACTCCTACTGTGATTGTTTTGGAAAATCAACTTAAGAAGTTAAAGGCTGAGCTGGAAACAAAAGACGAGGAGTCGGAGAGAATGTTGAGATCTGTAGAACAGAAATATCACACAGTCAAGGTAGTTTACTTGTTTATGATTTGAACATTATATCACAGTTAAATTTTAATTTTCTACTCTTTTGAGAGAGTTGCGTTTAAAGGTATTTTTTTATGGCCCCGCAATGAAGGTGCCATATAGTTTTACCCTTGCGGAAATTCCGTCATTCCGTCATTCCACAACAAACCATTATACAGAGTTTTTTTCTAAAGGCCTTCAGATATTGGGCTGATTTTTTGGTATGTGAGGTAACCATGATGAGATACAGGTCAAGTTTAAGTTTTGTTCCGCTTCGCTAATTTTTGCTGAAATTACAGGGTTTTGGACTTTGATAAATTGTTGAAAATAACAGTTATACAGACTTTTTTCTAAACAATTTCAGATATTGGGCTGATTTTTGGTATGTGAGTTACTCATAATGAGTTACAGATCAAGTTTAAGTTTTGTTCCTCTCCATTAATTTTTGCCAAAATTAAGGGTTTACAACTTTAAAAATTGTTGAAAATTACAGTTATACAAATGTACAGACTTTTTTTCTATAGGTCTCCACATTCTGATCTGAGTTTTGTTAACAGTTAATTAATAATTATGAACATATCCATCTGAGACTACCATCATGTTTGTGTCCACATGTGTTATTGAAATTGCAGGTTTTTCAACTTTTTGGGACGGGGCCATTCGTGTCGCTTTGACACATCTAGTTCTTAAATAACTCTGGAAAAGTCTTTCAAATTGGTACTAAAATGATGGTTCTTGGCTCATAGCACTGACCAATAAAAGCAGTAGACTGTATTACTAGATTTATTTCACTTGACTTTAGAAATTAGCTTATTTAAGACCAGTTCATCTATAGACAGGAGTTTTGGGATAAACTCATCAATGAAGTGTTCAGTTATTCGTCCGATATCATACTCTCAGTCCTTTTGTATATGCTTTTGATGACACTGATAGCTAATAAGAATTCTATAATAATTATGATGGCAATCATCCTTATCACACACATCTTCAAATAGACTGTCCTTATGCAAATTAAAATGTAATCTCTGCCCGATCAGTTTAATAACATTAATAATAGCTGTAATTATATTTCTGATCATGATTTATGTGGATTGGTGTTTTTATGATTCCAATCAATGGACTTTTGGTGTTAAATTCACAAAATATTAATGCCTTTAGTACTGATATGTGTAATGTATTCTATTAGGGGATGTTCAGGACATTTTATTATGCCTCATTTATGGGCATTATGTTTTGTGGTCTTTGCATTTGTTGGTTTGTCTGTTCGTCCGTTTGTCTGTTCGTCAGTTCGTCCCGCTTCAGGTTAAAGTTTTTGGTCGAAGTAGTTTTTGATGAAGTTGAAGTGCAATCAACTTGAAACTTGAGTCTTTCTAATTGTAATGCCAAATTAAAGTTTTTACACCATTTTCACGGTCCATTGAACATAGAAAATGATAATGCAGATGTATCCATGTACTTGGGACACATTCTTGTTTATCTCAAAAATAAGCCAGACACAAAAATTGCGACAATTACAGTATTTTTTTCTGATGCAGTTACAATATGAAGACAGAATAAAAGATTTGGAGGCTCAGCTTCACCTCTACAAGAGACCTGATGATAACTCACTGAAGGAATATGACCACCCACATACCAGTACCCTGGCTGTACAGAGAGAGTTAGACAGTGTCAGGGAAAGATATAAAAAAACAAGTAGCAGAACTGCAGGCTGAAATAAATAACCTTAATAATGAACTAAATAAAACTAAAACATCACAAGAAGGTATCTATACTATTAAACGAGAAGACCTCATTTTGTGTGTCGCTTCTCTTCTTTCCACAATAAATTAATCAACACGCCTCTGTGTCCTATAGGTACAGTGCATAGTCGCATTTGTCATCCATTCATATGATTATTCAGATTGAGTTATTTTAGGAGAAAAATGAGAAAAAAGGCATCTGGATATTGTCCCGTCATTGGACGAAATTATAAGTCAGATTAGACTTCCGGTTTGCGTTTTTTCTGTATACTTGGAACATACATATACTACGAATAAAGTATTTTCAGAATTTTTATCTGCTATCATTTTCAAGTTTACTATCCACCGCGGTCACAGAGTTTATTAAATAGAGAGGGTATGTATACTATATCAATGATCACCATGGATTGATTAGTAAACTTAGAATTGAAAGTAAATACGCTTTATTTATATAGTAATCATGCATGTTCATAATATACAGATAAGCGCTAAAATTATTCATGAGAACTTTTGATACCTTTTCTGAAATTCTCCAGTCATTAAATCTTTTACAAAATGCATTGATTAGCAAAAAAAAAAAAGAAGATGTGGTATGATTGCCATGTTGAGACAACTCTCAACAAAAGACCAAAATGACACAGAAATTAACAACTATAGTTCACCGTACGGCCTTCAACATAGAGCAAAGCCCATACATAGATAACAAATAATGAATCCACAGCAGTTTGTTTTTCTCAACATTTCCGCAGTCAGGGCTTCAAAGAAATATAAACTTAATATTGATTTGAGTAAAAGTAAAATGAAGTAAAAAATATATAATATGAATGTGGCAATATAGAATATATTTAAAATCATATCTTATTTTAGTATCACTGAAAAATGAACTGAAGATGTCTAAGGATCAAGAGGTAGATCTAAAGAACCAAGTTAAAGTCTTTCGTGCAGAGATTGAGAGTAAAAACCATGACCTTCAAATCTTACAGGAATCCATAGAGAGGCTGAGGAAAGAAAAACAGTTGTACCTTGTTAATGGTTTTAACAATGATTCAGGTAAATATGAAATGTACAGTTTTATTTCTACTCCTTGAGTGCATCAGATTTAGGCAAATAATGTCCCTACAGTGATGATCAAGAAACAAATCAGTGGAAAGCTAAGTCTATTTTGCCCTACCAAAAGTTTTTAAAGGTTTATAACTGTAAAAAACAACTCTTTTTTTCTGTCTATTAAAATTTTCCCATTTTCACATGCTTATGGTATGTGGTTATTTATTTTTGTATTTATCTTTTTAGGGAGGGGGTGGAAGATAAATGTTCATTTTTAATTTTTTTAAATTTTGATATAGATACTACTGCTATATCACTAATATATGATACATTGTATAGGCCTTTCCATTGTTGTATAGCAACCCAACAACACAAACACAGAAAACATCTGGAGTTCAACATAGTATTGAACTATGTTTTATATTGTTAGATAAAAATAAGAAGATGAAAGGTAAAGGAAAGACAAGAAAGATGGATGAAGATGAAACAGAAGTTTTATCTGAAATGAACGGATTTACAGAGAGAGTGAATGAAAAACAATATGAACCAGAAACATTTGCTGATAGAACTCATATATCTGATGTGATTAAAGAAAACGAAGTGTTAAAATCAAAGGTATGGTTTACTCATGTTTAATGTAAATGTTTAATTGACTGTAAGAAAAAGATATGTATATCTCTCATTAATTTGTAATTGTCTTAAATAATTGTAATATTTGCCATTGGATAAACAGCAGTCACCAATTTATCAATCATGCTATCAACTAAAGTCCCTAATAATTACCAGTTAATATTGCCATCTTTTAATGAAATCAGCATTATTCAATTTATGGGAAATTACTCTTACTGCCTTCATTCAGTTTAAGGGAAGTAACTTGCTAACTAGCAGAATATTTTATTTCTAATTTTTATTTTATTAGGTTGATGAACTACAGTTAGAAGTAGATACACATAGGATAGAACTGCAGAAATATCAGGCTCATTTTGAAGATCAGAATCGTAAAACAAGAGAAAAATATGAAGAACAGGTATTAGTTCATGAATTTGTTGATTTTTTTGGAATTAGTTTTTATAAGAATCATTAGGATTTAGGACTTTGGTTGGTTAAATGCAGAGTGTTTGTTAATTATATTAATGATTTGATAGTCAATCTGTCTTTAATCTTTATTGTGATACTAGAAAGGTAGATAGTCCCATTATTATATTTGATTGTGTGATAGAAACATGACACTGTTGCATGATTGACTTTTTATGCTGAGATTTGGAATGGAGACTAAATTTGAGTTCCTTAAGGGATTTGTTCTCGAAAAAGATAGATTGCATGTTGAGATAACTTCAATAGAAAAAAGTTACATCAGCATCTCATGGAAATAAAGTAAACATGAAGGTAAATAAAAGCTGCCTTTCTATTTAGTTTGTTCCTCTTAATATAACCTTTGTGGTCGATTATATATTTTTGTGATAAAACAAATGTAGTAGCATTTTTGCCTTTGAGTGTGAGAGTTAATGAGTTTGAGTTTCACCTTGGTCAATATAAAGACATATAGCATTAAGCAAGAAGAGCAAAGACCCTGAGTGAAAATAATTTGTAAGATGACATGTTTTCCTGCAGACCGTTGAGAAATAGCAAGTTAAAAATCAGGCTCAGATTGTCTGTCTTGTATACTCATATCACAGTAACATGATTGATTGATTGTTGGTTGCTTTACGCCTCATAAGCACAAAAAGGCTATATCGTGGCGAGAGGTTATTCAAATATTTTTTGTTTAAATAAAATTGAGAATGGAAACAGGGAATGTGTCAAAGAGACAACAACCCAACCAAAGAAAGGACAAAGCATATTTTAAAAATTAGACACAAGATCCTTCAATAAACTAAAATTCTAGACCAAAAGCAAATTGATTATTTACAAATAAAAATCAACAGTAAGATAACTTGATAGAAATATCACCCTAACATGTTCTTGTCCTGTAAATGCATGTTTTTTTGTCACTTGACATTAAACTGCCATCCAATCACCAATCAAAATTGAACTATTTGTTTTATATAGTTAAAATGTCTTGAAATTTATCTTTTCACAGATTGGTGTACTAAGATCTTCACACCAGAGGGAGCTACAGAAATTTTTGGCTGACAACGCTTTACAACATTCTGCCTCTAAAATGGCAGAGTTACAATCAAAAACAGATGCTCAACAGGTAATAATTCATTAAATAAAATGGTATGAATGCCAATGAGACAGCTCTCCATCCAAGTTACAGTGAGTTAAAAGTAATCAACTATAGGTCAAAGTAACCTTAACCTTCTTTTCTGTTTTATAATTTTATAAAAAGTTATTCATCTTTCTGTGTTAATGGCTTGTACATTTGATGAATAAAACAGTAAATTATTAAAATAAATGATCATAAATTTCTTTTTTTTTAGGTGATGATAAAACATTTGAAAGAGCAGTTAAATAAATCACATTTAGGTTCAGAACAACTTTCTATACTTCGAATACAGAATGCCAGTTTAGAAAACCAAATTGACAAACTGAAAGAGGAATTACGTGAGGCAAAGAAATTCCACACTCCAGTAAGTACTGTTACTCTGGTGATATATCTTAACCCCTTCATTAGGAAATTTGTCTTGAATTTCACAAAATAAAAGGGGTCAATTGAGACATTAGTTATTTGCTTGTTTTTTACTTTAAACATGTATATCAAACTTGAATACTGAAAGGAATTTAGAAAAGTATATTTTTACTTCACTTCTCATTATTTAAACATCTCTGGCATGCCTTTGAAATATTTTTGTTTTTGCTGTCCTCAGTGATATTGTTCGCTTTTTTCAAAACTACCTCTACCCTTTTTTATTGGGAAAATGTGCGTCCTTTTTATCAAATTGGGAAATTTATAATAAACCATGAATTTGACTGGATCTTCAATTTGAAGACCCTCTTTCAAGAGACAAACCCTCATTTGAAATAAGACCCCTTATTGTCAGTGATGATACATAAATAGACCCTCAAATCTGCACATATAGTCATTTTAGGCATGAAAATGGTTTAAATGAGTTTTTTCAGTTCGTATTCATGCACGATTACTACTGATACTGCACTGTTGGGGAAAAAAGTTGTCTTTTTGGGAATAATTTTAAGCCACTTTTTTTTCAAAATGGGATTTTTCTCCAGGGGAAAGTCATAAAGCTCCTTAAATTTCTACTTATTTAAACATCCCTATCTTTCAAATGCTTTAGTTTGGGGGTTTCTAATAAAGGTAAATTGGTGTATAAAACTCGACCAATTCACTCACAAACAAATTTTATGATATGTTTGTGAGTGACTTGGTACAGTTTATACACCAATAAATTCCTTTAAAAAGGTGTTTTTATTCCTCATGATTCTTTAAAATTGGAGATACAGAATTTATTTTTCCACACTCGTAACCTCTATCACACATAAATTGTATATTTGTGTCATTGAATAGACCTGGCGCATGAATACATGTGTAGGTTAACTTAAAAATGTGTGATCAATGAAATTTGCTATCTGATAAATAATAAAGTGCAAAAACTCTTATTATCATTCAAACGGTTGTTTCGTGTTAGTATCTAATTTAAAAACAATAAAAGCGAAGTGAAAACATATTTTGTAAACATTGATCCAGATTGTGTCATTGAGGCCACTATCTTGTTTACATTGGTTACAAAAGGAAGTTCTGTCAACATTGTCTATCGAAAAATAAAAAACAACATCAAGAACAACTAGATTTGTAATTGCTAGCAATAACGGATGGCACCCTTCCCCCATTGCCAGGATAACAGCAGCCATTTTGAAAATTCCAAAGTCAAAGAACGGATTTACACATGCCTATTAACATTTTTGTAAAGTTTTAGAAAGATTGGAGCATTTTGAAAATTTTTAAATTTTTCGCATTTTATCAGTTTCCATGGTAACGGCGGCCATGTAGGTGGTGCCAACCCTTATTTGCAAATCTGCACATAGTGGTTAACATTATAGTAAAGTTCCATTAGCATTGGTCCATACAGTTCCGAGAAATCGCCTGGACAAAAAAGTGGAAGAAAAATAATATTAAAAAAAATAAGAAAAAAAGAAACGTAGAATAACAATATGTCACCCAAACTCCGTTTAGGGTGCCATAACTACCAGAAGTCCTCTCAAATAATCATATCAACGTATACCCTAATATGCATATCATATAAGAATTATTGAATAATATTTTTATTTATTTGATGTGAATATTTATAGGAAAAAATAATGTAGGATTGTTTCTGTGAAGTATGCCCTTACTGTTGAAAGGAGTGTTGACTAGGAGTGCCTAGCCTATTAATATTGCCTAGGTGTGCCTTGCCAATATATTGACTTGGAGTGCCTTGCTTATATGTTGAATAGAAGTGCCCTCCATAAATGTTGACTAAGAGTGTCTTGCCTAAATGTTTTGCCTTTATAATGTTATACATATTTTTGTTTGTTTTAGGAAATGAAACATTTTGAATCAATTCAGCAGAAAATAATGCAAATGGAGAAAAAACGTGAAACACGTGAACTTGAACTGCAACAAATTATAAAAAATGCCAAACACACAGCTTCAGTAGAAATGGACCAGGAAGCAAATAAATGGAAAGGAATTGTTGATACTAAAAATAGCGAAATCCAAAGATTTAGAACAGAATTAGATTCCATATTAGACGTTTTAAAATTACTCCAAAAACAAGGAGTTGTAATACCTGTCAGTGCAGCAGTGTCATAGCAGTCGCTCTTTAGTAGTTTTATTAATTTAAAATTTGTATTAATATGCCGTCCCATATATTTTCAAGAGATTGAAAACTTTATAATATGGTATTCTTTATTATATAACTGTAGTCCATGATCTGTTTTAAGAAAAGACAACCAAATTATAATAAGGAAAAGAGGGAAACTTATATTTGGTATCAATTTAAAATATATTTTTGTCAATTATTTGACCAATGTCTTGAACTTCTTTTTAAGAATTATGCAGATGTTGTGGTTGTATCAATAATAAAATTTCTACACAATTTAATGAAGTGGTGCATTCTATTTGTCACATGTGTATTTTTGTTTATGTTTCACAAAACAACATTTTTTATAACTGTTCATATACTGTACCTCATTTCATGGAATTGTGTTAAACAAACCTTTGAAATTGCTCAATAGGTCTTGCTTGTTACATGCAACTTTTCACTGAAATCTTTATAATTTTTCCCTCATCTGTTTTATTTTTTATGCCCCATCTACAATAGTTGAAGGTGCATTATGTTTTCTGATCTTTGTGTATATTCATTGTTCGTCGATAAGTTGGTCCGCCCCTCTGGTCCGCAGGTTAAAGTGTTTGATCTAGGTAGTTTTTCATGAAGTTGAAGTCCAATCAACTTGAAACTTTAATATAGTACTCATATTCCCTTTGATTTGATCTTTCTAATTCGAATGCCAAATTAGAATTGTGACCCCAATTTCATGGTCCACTGAGCATAGAAAATGATAGTTGAGGGGTATCCATGTTCTATGGACACATTCTTGTGAACAGCTGCTATTCACTTAATTATAGAAATTTATTTGCTAATCAGGGTTACAAACTGAGTTGGATTTGTATTTGCAAGAACATAATACTGGGAGATTTCTTGACACTTTTTGTTTTGTTTAACAATGTATGTTGAAAATGGGTCCTTTTTCAAACTATCATTTTTTATTTGCAAAATCTTATGAATGTTGCAAAATTTTTATCCAAGAGTATATGTGCTTTTTTGGTTGATTCTATGTGAATAAAAATCCATCACCAATTTGTATGTTACCCTTAAGGCCTTTTAAATTTCTGAGAAAACCATCGGTAATTCTTATTATGTGATCAGTTGTTTCCCCTTTATTTTCCCTAGAACGTTTAGAGTTGCCTCATTTAAGAGTTGTTTACTCTGTATACCATTTGGAAGTTCCTGTTTTTTTTAATACTGTTTTAAAAAATTGTATGATGTTGTACTTTATAAAACATGTCAAATGTTAAATCAACCTGATTAAAGGGAGATAATTTCTTAAGAATTGTCTCCTTATCAGTACTAGAATTATTTATTAAATATCTTCTTAAAATGAATATAATGACCACTACTTAGATAGGTTTTGTATGATGTAGTAAGACATACAAAAGTTGTGTCAAATACTTAGTTTTGTTTTAGTTTTATTATATATTTTATTTTATTTATCATTATCATTTTTTTACATATTGTTCAAAATTGTATACATGAAATGAAAATATTTATAATAAATTTACAATTATATATTTTCATATTTATAAATTCAGTAGAACTTTACTTTGACCTTTTGACCTTTATCTTATTTACTTCAATTGTCTGTAAGGATTCTGTGTGATTACTAAATATGCCAAAACCATTTTTTTTTCATTTCCCTGAAAAAGGTTTTAGGTCACATATCTCATTGAAATAGTTTATCATAGTACGACCATTTTGGACAATTATAGCAAAGCTTCATATAGACATAAAAAAAAATGTTATAGATACATTTAACAATACAAGCATGTATATATTTAGTTATGTTCTCAGCAAATGATTAAGAATTTTCTAAGTATACAAATGAAATTTATCTCATCAAACGGAACATTCATAGTGACAGATATATCCCTTTTTTGTCACCTGCGTTACACGTTGCAGGGGACATGGAAATACCGGGCGTCCGTCTGTCGGTCCGGTCTTGTTAGCACTCTCACATGTACAATTCTTGCCAGATTTTTATGAAACTTTTTTATCAACATTGTCTTGGCAAATTTGTAAACCAATGCCGATCAATAATTTTTAGAAGAGTTATGCCCTTTGGAAATATTATTCATATGGACAATTGCCTTATGGGCTCTCTAATGTGTACAGTTCTTACCAATACAGATGCCCTATGTTATTAAGTTTCCATTTGTCATATGTCCTTTGTCCTTGACCTCATTTTCAAGGTTCAGTCACTGGTTTGAAAAAATAAACATTTAATGTTTTTTGTCATTTGAATTTATCACTTATGAGTAATAGAATGATTTAATTTTGTATATGAGATCCTTGCAGGGTCTTCATGTCCGGCAGACAGGATTCATATGACATCAAACTCATTTCATTGATCAAGGATCAAATCTCAAAGTCAAAAGTTACATGATAAAGCGTTTCTCAGATACTATAAGCACTAGGTCAACCATATTTGATGTATGGAATGATTGTGTACATTTCAGAATGGCAGGTTTCATTTTACCTTGAACTTATTTTCATGGTTCATTGATCAATGTTTTGTGTTTTGGTCTGTTTTTTTAGATACAATAAATTATCGGTTAGCTGTGTCTGGTGTATGGAATTATTATAGGCTATACATGTCACTCTAGCAGGGTTCATCTTGACCTTGTCTTCATAAACATGGATGATAGATAAAATGAAGTTTATTTGCCATTGGTAGTAAATCCTTCATCTGAATAACTTTCTACATCAGATCAATCATGATAAGTAAAGCAGTGTGTACTGTTGTTCCTCTTAACACGTGGAATGACATGTTTGTGGGATATAGGACATCATAACAATACTGACAACAATACCTTTCTCGCCGGCCAAAATAATAAAGAAGCAAGTCTACTAGGTAAATTACTCCTGTTGTTTTAAAGATGTTAAAAATTATTTCATATGTTCACAAAAGAACGCAGATGTGAGCTTTCTCATCACTTGGCGTCCGTCATCATCGTCCGTTAACTTTTACAAAAATCTTCTTCTCTGAAACTATTACACCAAATTTAACCAAACTTTGCCACAATCAACAATAGGGTATCTAGTTTAGATAAATGGAGAATGTGTTCCCATTGACACAGATGATGTCCCCGCTTGCATACAACATTATAAAGGGACATAACTCAAGAACAATAAAACTGACGATACACAAATTTGTACTTAATCTGAGTGGTAATAAGTATTGTGTATAGGTTTCATAATATTTGGTGGGGGCAAACTTAAGTTACAGAATGGAAACTAAAAAATTGTGCAATTTTTCGATTAATAAAGGGGCATAACTCGATAATGATTAAAGTGATGCCACCAAAATTCAACTTGACCTGTGTTTTGTGGAAAAAAGCATTATGTATAAGTTTCTATCATTTGGTTGAGGCAACTTAAGTTAGAGAACAGAAACTAAAATTTTGCAATTTTTCCATTTATAAAGGGGTATTACTCTAGAACGGTTAAAGTGACGCCACTAAAATTCAAACTTGATCTGTGTTTTGTGGTAATAAGCATTGTGTATAAGTTTCATAACATTTGGCTGAGGCAATCTTGTTAGAAAAGGAAACTAAAAATTTCATAATTTTTCCATTTATAAAGGAGCATCACTCTAGAACGGTTAGAGTGACGCTACCAAAATTCAAACTTGATCTGTATTTTGTGGTAATAAGCATTGTGTATAATAGACATGTATTGTCGAAATGCGCATCTGGTGCAGAAAAATTGGTACCGTTAATGTTATTATTTCATAATATTTGGTTGAGACAAACTTAAGTTAAAGAACGGACACTTTTTTTTTGCAATTTTTCCATTTATTAAGGGGTATAACTCTAGAAAGGTTAAAGTGACACCACTTAAATTCAAACATGATCTGTGTGTTGTGGTAATAAGCATTGTGTATAAGTTTCAAAACATTTGGCTGAGGCAAACTTGTAAGAGAAAGGAAACTAAAAATTTTGTAATTTTCCATTTATAAAGGGGTATTACTCTAGAACTGTTACAGTGACGCTACCAAAATTCAAACTTGATCTGTGTTTTCTGGTAATAAGCATTGTGTATAAGTTTCATAACATTTGGTTGAGGCAAACTCAAATTAGGGAACGGAAAACAATTTTGGGATCTTAACCTAATGAACATTTTTACTCCATGTCAGATTTGCTCTAAATGCATGAATAATGCAATCCTTATACTTTGGCTTTGGTTTCAGAGATATAAGCCAAAAACTGCATTTTACCCCTATGTTTTATTTTTAGCCATGTCGGTCATGTTGGTTGGCAGGCAGGGTCATCGGACACATTTTTAGAACTAGATACCTTAGCAATGATTGTGGCCAAGTTTGGTCAAATTTAGCCTAGTAGTTTCAGAGGAGAAGATTTTTGTAAGATTACAAAAATTTACGAAAAATTGTTAAAAATTGACTATAATAGGCAATAACTCCTTAAGGGGTCAACTGACAATTTTTGTAATGCTGACTTATTTGTAGATCTTACTTTGCTGAACATTATTGCTGTTTACAGTTTATCTCTATCTATAATAACATTCAAGATGACCAAAAACTGCAAAATTTTCTTAGAATTACCAATTCAGGGACAGCAACCCAACAACGGGTTGTCTGATTTATTTGAAAATTTCAGGGCAGATAGATCTTAACCTGATGAACATTTTTATCAGATTTGCTCTTAATGCTTTAGTTTCAGAGATATAAGCCAAAAAACTGCATTTTACCCCTATGTTCTATTTTTAGCCATGTAGGGTGAGCTAAAAATGTGTCCGATGACCCCGCCTTCCAACCAACATGGCTGACATGGCTAAAAATAGAACATAAGGGTAAAATGCAGTTTTTCGCTTATATCTCTGAAACTAAAGCCAAAGTATAAGGGTTGCATTATTTCATGCATCAATTGTAAACAAAAATATCAGGTGAGCGACACAGATTCCTTGGAGCCTCTAGTTTAAGAAGAAAACGATACAATTTCAACATGCAGGATGTTGAGGCCCGAAAAAAGACTGAATATACCAGAGACAATCAATGTCGTTTGGTTGATCGTGTGCAATAACTAATACCCAACATATGACAATCAATGTCGTTTGCTTGATCGTGTGCAATAACTAATACCCAACATCTTACAATCAATGTCGTTTGGTTGATCGTGTGCAATAACTAATATCCAACATCTTACAATCAATGTCGTTTGGTTGATCGTGTGCAATAATTAATACCCAACATCTTACAATCAATGTCGTTTGGTTGATCGTGTGCAATAACTAATACCCAACATCTTACAATCAATGTCGTTTGGTTGATCGTGTGCAATAACTAATACCCAACATCTTACAATCAATGTCGTTTGGTTGATCGTGTGCAATAACTAATACCCAACATCTTACAATCAATGTCGTTTGGTTGATCGTGTGCAATAACTAATGCCCAACATCTTACAATCAATGTCGTTTGGTTGATCGTGTGCAATTACTAATACCCAACATCTTACAATCAATGTCGTTTGGTTGATCGTGTGCAATAACTAATACCCAACATCTTACAATCAATGTCGTTTGGTTGATCGTGGGCAATAACTAATACCCAACATCTCCTTTAATATGGTGTCAAGTTGTAATTGGCGGGACTTTCTTTTACAAAACTGTACAATCAATGCTGACATAAATCAACATGAGAAGAAGTTAATTAACATACCATTATTTTAATATTGCGAAATAAAAACTTGAAGCAAGTGTTTTACAATTTATAGTGTTCTGATTACCATGATGACTCTTTAAACTACTGCTAAGCATAATAATTATATTGATTGTTTGTTCAATCTCTCCAACAAATTTACAATATTTGTATGGTTTTCTCTTCTAGCAATACCTAATGGTGTAACTCCTTCCCATTTAAGGTTACAGTCTGCTTTATGTTTCAATAAAAATTCAACAATCTCTGCATGGCCTTTATAACATGCTATAAATATCGGGGATTCTCCAGAATCTCTACACTTATTAATATCTGCCTTATTGTTTATTAACATCTTAACTACTTCAGTATGTCCATTCTGACAAGCAATGTACAGAGGTGATTCTCCAGTATCTGCACACTTATTAAAGTCTGCCTTATTGTTTATTAACATCTTAACTACTTCAGTATGTCCATTCTGACAAGCAATGTACAGAGGTGAATCTCTAGTATCTCTACACTTATTAATGTTTGCCTTATTGTTTATTAACATCTTAACTACTTCAGTATGTCCATTCTGACAAGCAATGTACAGATGTGATACTCCAGTATCTGCACACTTATTAAAGTCTGCCTTATTGTTTATTAACATCTTAACTACTTCAGTATGTCCATTCTGACAAGCAATGCACAGAGGTGATGCTCCAGTATCTCTACACTTATTAATGTCTGCCTTATTGTTTATTAACATCTGAACTACTTCAGTATGTCTTTTCTTACAAGCAATGTACAAAGGTGATGCTCCAGTATCTCTACACTTATTAATGTCTGCCTTATTGTTTATTAACATCTTAACTACTTCAGTATGTCCATTCTGACAAGCAATGTACAGAGGTGTTGCTCCAGTATCTCTACACTTATTAATGTCTGCCTTATTGTTTATTAACATCTTAACTACTTCAGTATGTCCTTTCTGACAAGCAATGTACAGATGTGATACTCCAGTATCTCTACACTTATCAATGTCTGCCTTATTGTTTATTAACATCTGAACTACTTCAGTATGTCCTTTCTTACAAGCAATGTACAGAGGTGATACTTCTTCATCATTACACTTATTAATGTCTGCCTTATTGTTTATTAACATCTTAACTACTTCAGTATGTCCTTCCTGACAAGCAATGTACAGAGGTGATGCTCCAGTATCTCTACATTTATTAATGTCTGCCTTATTGTTTATTAACATTTTAACTACTTCAGTATGTCCTTTCTGACAAGCAATGTACAGAGGTGATACTTCTTCATCAATACACTTATTAATGTCTGCCTTATTGTTTATTAACATCTTAACTACTTCAGTATGTCCTCCCTCACAAGCAATGTGTAGAGGTGATACTCCAATATCTGTACACTTATTAATATCTGCCTTATTGTTTATTAACATATTAACTACTTCAGTATGTCCTCCTTCACAAGCAATGTACACAGGTGAATCTTCAGCATCTGCACACTTATTAATGTCTGCCTTATTGTTTATTAACATCTGAACTACGTCAGTATGTCCTTCCTGACAAGCAATGTATACAGGTGAATCTTCAGCATCTGTACACTTATCAATGTCTGCCTTATTGTTTATTAACATCTGAACTACTTCAGTATATCCTTTCTGACAAGCAATGTACAGAGGTGATACTTCTTCATCAGTACACTTATTAATTTCTGCCTTATTATTTATTAACATCTTAACTACTTCAGTATGTCCTTCCTGACAAGCAATGCACAGAGGTGATACTTCTTCATCATTACACTTATTAATATCTGCCTTATTGTTTATTAACATCTGAACTACTTCAGTATGTCCATTATAACAAGCAATGAACAGAGGTGATGCTCCAGTATCTCTACACTTATTAATGTCTGCCTTATTGTTTATTAGCATCTGAACTACTTCAGTATGTCCCTCTTGACAAGCAATGTACAGAGGTGATCCTCCATCAGTATTACAACACTTATTAATGTCTGCCTTATTGTTTATTAACATCTGAACTACTTCAGTATATCCATAATGAGATGATATGTATAGAGGTGATACCTTATCAGTATTACGACAATGGTTTACATTAATGACACAATGATGTATACACCATTTAACTAAATCAATATCTCCTATAAAACAACACGCTATCAATGAAGTACTTTTGTTATAAATGTCATATGAACTGGCCAGTTGTTTTTGTTGTGATATTGCTAAGCTTTGTATATGTAGAAGGAATCTTTGTCTGTAGATATGATTGACCATATTGATGTTATAGAAGACATCCACTACCTTTCCTCTTGACCAGTCATCTACCAATCTTTTTATATACATTTGCTGATATCTCGTTGGTACAATAATTTTAAATTCATCATTTTTGCTTTTTCTTTTAAATGAAAACCTTTCACGAATAAAACGACTGTTAGCATTATTAATTAAACAATAAATCATCACACTGCCAAAGTAAAAAGCCAGAAAATCAAATAGTTTATCATGAATAGTTCTGTACACTTCACCATCCTTTCTGATATATGTATGTGTAAGTGAATCCAGCTCATCTCGTAGAACCAATCGTGACGTTCCTTCCAACACTTTACAAGCTTCATATGTGTTCTTTATAATTGTTTTGATATTTTCATCCACATGCTCAGTAAGCCATTCTTCCTTCAACTGATTGTTAAACATGACACATAGAGCAAGTGCACAGTATTTGACATGTGCTCCCTCTGTCTGTAATTTATCTATCTCTTCTTTGTAAACTGTAAATGGATTTGTAAAGTAATTTACAATGTTCAGTTTTGGATTTTTGCTGTACAATTGACACAAAAGAGGAAAACAGTCAAACATGTCATACAAATCACTGATCTCAGAAGCGTTTGTTTTCAGGTAGAATTCAGCAATGGATTGTTTTTCTATTTTAGATAAACACAAACGGGCAGACTGAAGATTGCATTCACATGCTTGAAAGAATGACAACGATTCCATTTGCCTATCTTTATAAACCTGTAGTCTACAAGACATAATTAACTTCACTTGTTTCTTTTCTACTAAAGCTTTAATTTTTTCTGTCATGTTTTTCCAGTTTTCAAACTTCATTGGATTTAAACTATATGTTCCACAAAAATCATCCACTACAAACAATATCTTCTTAATTGGATTGTACCACTTGATGATTTCCTTAGGATTTGATACTGGTAAAATCTCATAGCCTTCATTTTGCATCTGTAAAGCTACGTGACGCACCAATGATGATTTTCCACTACCAGAACTTGCTGTGACAACAACACAACAATTTTCTTTCATACACTTTAATACACATTTTGCTCCGTTTGTTTCTATAAATGTTTTGTCATCTTTTTTCCAATTTTCTAATTCCTCATTAATTTGTTCTGAAATAGAAGAATTGACAATTCTTTGAATACTTATTTTTTAAGATAAAAGTTAGGAATGTTTGACATAGATGGTAAAAAAAATTTGCTTGACATATGGTGTAAACAAAAGGCTTGATCTATCCATGCTTGGTATGGGTAAAAGGCTTGACATACGGTATGTACAATTTGCTTGTCAAATGGCATAGACAAAAGGCTTGACCAAAGATACCAAAAGGGACAGTCAAACTCAGAAATTTGATGTCTGGTATAGACATCTAAATTGATATATATATATGGTATAAACAACTGACATTACTCATGGTGTTGACAATTGACTTGACATATGGTATGGACAATTGACTTGAGATATGGTATGGACAATTGACTTGACATATGGTATTGACAATTGACTTGACATATGGTATTGACAATTGACTTGACATAAGGTATGGACAATTGACTTAACATATGGTATGGACAATTGACTTGACATATGGTATAGACAATTGACTTGACATATGGTATTGACAATTGACTTGACATATGGTATTGACAATTGACTTAACATATGGTATTGACAATTAACTTGACATAAAGTATTGACAATTGACTTGACATAAGGTATGGACAATTGATTTGACATATGATATGATCTTTTGAATTGACACATGGTAAGAACTATGGAATTACCGGATTAACATTATTACTCCACATAGCTGATCTAATTTGTAATATAAAAAAAACATCTAGGGTTTTTGTTTGCAGTCATAGAATCCTGAAACTTCAAAGCATTAGGCATCTTTACTAAATGATACAAAATAATTCAGCTATTAAATCATGTTAATGTCCTTGTCTAAACTAAGTTGACTCTATCTACCTTGTTTGCATTGTTAAGCATCTAAATGTCTGTCCTGTTTTGATTCATGCCTGGAACATGTTCAGCTTAACTATCTTAACTACATGTAAATACGGTAAGAATGATTATTGCAAAAACAAAATTCAATTGCTAATATTATTTCAGAGCATTATTTTCACCTCCTAATATTTATGATAAATCCAACATACAATGACGTAATCAGGTAATATTTTCAAAAGTTTACTGGATTGAAAAATAGATAACATGGAAAATATAGAAAAACTTCAAGAAGCTGTTTGTATAAGGACCCATGAATAACCATTATAGTACGACTCTTTATCTTCTTGTAAAACTATTATAATATATACCTCTTATGTTCCATGGTATTGGGTCTTTTAAAATCTCTGTGACTTTTGAGTGTTCAATTAGTAAAGTACTATGGGAATCTTTCAGATCTATCAACTTTTTGGTAGTGCTTGAGTGTTCTGTTTGCAATGTACTGTGGGAATCTTGCAAATCTCTAAGATTTTCCCTGATGGTTGAGTTTTCAATGTCCATTGTTCGTCTCAGTTCCTTCATTTCTTCCTGTGATTGTTTGATTTCCAGCATAATTTCCTGGTTAGACTGATCTAAAATTTTCACCTTTAGCTCTTGACACTCTTGATTCATTGGCACACCACCCAATCTACTTACAGCCTGTAAATAAATATTTCAAACAGTTACAATAAACAGAGCTGCAATCTTTATACATAAGTAGTAATTAGTTTGGGTCAGGTATAGATTTTAAATATATCATGATGAAAATAACCTCAGGAAATATATGTCCCAGGATGAGAAATAAAAAAATATGCCAACATTTGAGTCAATTAATTGCAATTGTGACCAATTTATAATAAGATGATGTCTTTGCACTAAATCTACTGGATGATTTGTACTGATTGATATCTTAGTCTGGGAAGCACGATATATTTCATGTATTAGTTTATTAGTATAAGTTGTCAGTAACTGTATGTACTTTTCGATAGGTGCTTTTTTTTCTTTACTCTTTCCAGATTTTTGGTTGTGTCTATCTGATGAGTCAAGCCCTTTTCAACTTATTTTAAATTTTTATTTGAAGTTTAATGATATGTTATTCTGTTACATACATTATATGGTTGTTCGTTTTTAGCCATGGCTTTGTTGGTTCATTTTCGACTTAGTTTGGATGGGATCTTTTGCCTCTCTTTTACACTACTGTCACGGGTTAGAGATGGGTAGAGTGCTCACTAACATATTTAACAATACCACAATCTTTACATGTCCATTCAAAATAAACAGCCGTCAATTCATTGGTTTTCGGTAATTGCTGTTTTTTTAGTTTGTTGATACATAAATAAATTGGGTTGTTTGTTTTCTATTTAACACTGTGTTCATCAAGCCTTATCGTTTTATGGTTTACTTTATGGTATGAGTTTCGCTCATTGATGAAACTGTGTGTAGATCTACAGTTGCTAGGTACGCTATTATACAACATGTATGTACTTACATCTGCTACATTATTCCATGCTGTGTTGAAATCAACTGTTGTCATTGTGTTAGTATCATGATGAGCTAATATATTCCTGTACCATTTAATCCTTGCAAGATCAGAGCCTGGAGTTTTCTCCCCTGGTAGTGGTAGCTTGTCAATATTTTGTTTTGTAGGAATGACAGAAGTCACGTTTCTGATCAAACAGATCATCAAGGTTACATCAAAAGTTTTGGAATCAGGTAAACCTGTAATAATAAAAGACATTGAACGTCAACAGTTATTCTTATCCTAAAATACAGAATTCACCCGAGTAGACGTGATTGGTAAATACATTCATACAGCACCATGTATGAAAAACAAATCTAATGAAATACATTGGTTTTCTACATTTATTTCTAGATAAGTATTTTTCTGATCCATATTATATTGTTGGTTTTGTTTACTCTGCTGTTTTTCTTATGTCAAGATAGTATTTAGATACTAGATTTTCCATTCAACATTATTTGATACTTTTACCAAGGTGTTTTTAAACGACCTTGACTACCCATGAGGGTCGTGCATGGTCAGAAACACTACAAAGTACACAAGCTACTAACAATATTGTTTGTTTTCACACTACAGAGTACCAAAGGTACCAGACATAGTGTTTGTTTACACACTTCGGTGTTGCCAAGCTACTATTCATTATGTTTGTTTACACACTACAGAGTTGCCAATCTATCATATATTATGTTTGTTTACACACTACAGAGTACCAAAGGTACCGGACATAATGTTTGTTCACAAACTACAGTGTTGCCAAGCTACCATTCATTATTTTTGTTTACACACTACAGAGTTGCCAAGCTATCATATATTATGGTTGTTTACACACTAAAGAGTTCCAAAGATTTCAGATATTCTGTTTGTTTTTACAATATAGAGTAGTCACGCTATCAGACAATCTGTTTATTTACACACTACAGAATTCTCAAGCTACCATACATTATGTTTGTTTACACACTAGAGAATTGCTAAGCTGCCACTCATAGTGTTTTTTACACACTACGGATAGGTCACGCTACCAGACATCATTCTGTTTGTTTACAAACTCCAGAATGGCCAAGCTACCAAATATTCTATTTGTTTACACACTACAGAATGGCAAAGCTACCAAACATTCTGTTAGTTTACACACTCCAGAGTTCCCAATCTACCAGACATATTGTGTTTTTACACACTACAGAGTTGCTAAAAGAGGGACGAAAGATACCAAAGGGACAATCAAACTCATAAATCTAAAACAAACTGACAACGCCATGGCCAAAAACGAAAAAGACAAACAAACAACAGCACACACGACACAAACAGAAAACGAAAGAACAAACAACACGAACCCCACCAAAACACTAGGGGTGATCTCAGGTACTCCGGAAGGGTAGGCAGATCCTGCTCCACATGCGGCACCCGTCGTGTTGCTTATATGGTAACAAATCCGGTAAATAGTCTAATTCGGTAGGTCACATTCATGAAAGGGAAGGGGATTGTAGTTACGACGTAAGGAACATATCCGATATCATTTGTGAAACGGTTATTCCATAACGGTCAACCAACTCGTGATGTCGTCCGTAAAGCTAAGCTATTATATTTGTTTACACACTACAGAGTGCTCAAATTACCATATATTCTGTTTGTGTTTACACTACAGAGTGGTAAAACTACCAGACATTATGTTTATTTACAAACTATAGAAAGGGCAAACTACCATATATTCTGTTTGTTTTTACACTACAGAGTTCCCAAGCTACCAGACATTCTGTTTGTTTACACATTATAGAGTTTCCAAGCTGCTAGACATTCTGTTTGTTTACACATTATAGAGTGGCCAAGCTACCCGAAATTCTGTTTGTTTTCACACTACAGAGTGGTCAAACTATCATATATTATGTTTGTTTACACACATAAATAGTTCCCAAAATATCAGATATTCTGTTGGTTTCACACTACAGAGTAGTCACGCTACCAGACATTCTGTTTGATTACACACTACAGAGTTCCCAAGCTAACATACATTATGTTTGTTTACATACTACAGAGTTCCCAAGCTACCATACATTCTGTTTGTTTACACAGTACAGAGTACCCAAGCTACCACACATAGTGTTTGTTTACACACTACAGGGTCGTCACGTTACCAGACATCATTCTGTTTGTTTACACACTCCAGAATGGCCAGGCTACAAAATATTCTATTTGTTTACACACTACAAAATGACCAAGCTACTAAACATTCTGTCAGTTTACACACTCCAGAGTTCCCAATCTATTAAACTTTCTGCTTGTTTACAAACTACATAGTGGTCAAATTACCATATATTATGTTTGTGTTTACATTACAGAGTGGTCAAACTAGCTGACATTATGCTTATTTACACACTATAGAATGGCCAAACTACCATATGTTCTGTTTGTTTTTACACTACAGAGTTCCCAAGCTACCAGACATTCTGTTTCTTTTCACACTGAAGAGTAATCAAACTATCAGACATTATGTTTGTTTACACACTACAGGGTGGTCAAACTGCCAGACAATATGTATGTTTACACACTACAGTGTGGTCAAACTATGAGACATTATGTTTTTGACACACTGCAAGGTGATCAAACGGCCAAATATTCTGTTTGTTTACACACTACAGGTAGGCAAACTGCCAGACATTATGTTTGTTTACACACTACAGTGTGGCCAAACTACAAGACATTTCTGTTTGTTTACACAATATAGAGTACCCAAGCTACCACACATTCTGTTTGTTTACAAACTACATATTGACCAAACTACCAAACATTTCTGTTTCTTTGAAAAAAACTCCAAATTAACCTTTCAGACATTCTGATTGTTTACAAACTACAAAGTGACCAAGCTCAAAGTGCTGTCTTCTCTATGGTCGGGTTGTCGTATCTTTGGCACATTCCCTATTTCCAATCTTAAATTTACTAACACTCTGTATTTATGAAAAAGAAGATATGGTATGTTTGCCAATAAAACTACTCTTTACAAGAGACCAAATGACACAGAAATTAACAACCATAGGTCACCGTACGGTCTTCAACAATGAGTAGGGTCATACCGAAGAGTCAGCTGTAAAAGGCCACAAATGACAAATATTTACACACTAAAGAGAGCCCCAGCTTTCAAAAAAATTGTTTGTTTACAAACTAAAGAGAGCCCCAATTATCTGACATATTGTTAGTTTTCACACTACAGAGAGCTCAAGCTACCTGATATATTGTTTGTGTACACACTACAGAGTACCTGATACCGTATAGCGGGTATCGCGGGAGTAAAATTTCACGATTTTTAAGGAATAAGTATACGAAATATCTTGGCGGTTATTATTTTGTCGGATTCAAACCTTTTAAATTGGCGGAATTTATTTGAGCGATTTTGTTCTATTCGCGAAAATAAGCGAAAATTTACACCCCACTAAAATACAAGCTATACGGTATATTGTTTGTTTACACACTACAGAGAGCCCCAGCTATCTGACATATGGTTTGTTTACACACTACAGAGAGCCCAAGTTACCTGACATATTGTTTGTTTACACACTACAGAGAGACCGAGCTATCTGACATATTGTTTGTTTAAACACTACAGAGTACCCAAAAAATCACCACATGTATCTTTCAAATTGTATTTTAACATACTAAATAAAGAATGCCCAACTACCTTACATATTGTAATCTATGTCTGGTTACAGGTCAAAATTATGTATGTGAGTGTACTGGTCAGTCTTAAAAATATAGGGCAGGTATGGTAGCATCTTTTTCATATTATATTTTGTTACGGGACTGTCCTCATATGATAACAATTTTACAATGGCCTCAAGGCTAATTTAGAAAATAAGACTTGATGTTAGGCTATTGTTTCAGAATGGGAGGTGGTTTGGTACTATTAAAACGTTCAATCCCGCTGCATTTTTTTTTGTTGCACCTGTCCTAAGTCAGGAATCTGATGTTCAGTGGTTGTCGTCTGTTTATGTGGTCCATAAGTGGTTCAAGCTTCTCGTTTTTATATAGATTAGGCCGTTGGTTTTCTCGTTGAATGTTTTTACACTAGTAATTTTTGGCACCCTTTATATCTTGCTGTTCGGTGTGAGCCAAGGCTCCGTGTTGAATGCTGTACCTTGACCTATAATGGTTTACTTTTATAAATTGTTATTTGGATGGAGAGTTGTCTCATTAGCACTCATATGACATTTTCCTATATCTATTGTCAAATAATTTCATTGCCAACACAATCTGACATGACATGACCTCTCGTGAATCTGCTTACGTTCCCAAGAACCTGTTATCACCCATGTAAACAACCTGATTTTAGTGGGGTTCAGTTTTTAGTTTTTTTTACGTTGTGTTTTGCATACTGTTGTTTATTCTTAGCAAATTAATTTGTTTTTGCTATGGTCAGCTTGCCTTCGACTTACGTTGTTGGATACTTATAAGCAAAGTGTAGCCACAACATCTGTATCTTAATCAGATTGCCAATTAACAGACCTAATTGAATGCAGAACTACAATATTTCTATAGACATATAAAATACGTACCACTTTTTGGAAACAAAAGATTCCACTGAGCACGGTTCAAGATTCTAGTTTTAAACAAGCCATTCAGAGTGTTGTAGTTTTTATTCAACGTTGATGGTAGATAAGTAGGTGGAAATTCCTTGTCAAAGAAAGTACGGACTGCTCTTGGTGACACTCCTTTCAATAATAAGGCTAATCTAATATAATTCTCTTCTTCGTCCGAGAGAGGTGCCATTTTTCCAGAAATCCCTCTGTTTTTTTAAAGGAAAATATATCTTTCCTACTTTGTGTTCAATGTATACTAAAAAATATTCAAGTCAATTACACATCACTAAGGTATAGATAATCCAAATAATTATGACGTCTGGCAAGGCTATTTTAATTTTTTTTCTGGGACGCTTTCCTATGATGTCATAACGCTGACGCAATTTTTTACGTCTAGACTTTGAAAAAAATTTTTAGGGGAAACTTTGAGACCTAATTTTGACATGAAATATTTATTGACGGCTAGAAATGTTTACGTAATCACAAAGTTCTACCTTTTTTGAGCTTATTAATGCAAAATATTTCCAGAAATATTCAATAGAAAGTTAAAAAAAAAGATACGATTCCATTTGAGCTGGGCAAATTTTTATTTTGCTTTCAAAATGATTACCAGAACTACCAAAATACGTCACTTTAGAAGAGTATAAAATATTAAACTGGGTAAAATATGACATATCCGAATTTCCGTATAATGTTAATCGAACTTTACGAAATTCGGGTCCATTAAATTTAACAAAGTTAAATATTTGGTGTGTTGAATGTGTCTGTTGTTATTATGTTGTTTACATGTTGTAATTAACTATTAAGATATTTTATTTATATGTTTCTCTGAATGTTCGTTCATTTTTTTTTTTACTTTATTCCTGTCATGAAATGTCGTAATTTTAGTGGTAGTTTTAACATTGTGTGTAAGCGGGAGGTTTGACTTGCCATAACACCAGGTTCAACCCACTATTTATTCTTAAAATGTCGTGTACCAAGTTAGGAATATGTCAGTTGCTATCAAATATTCCGCTTCTATGTATGTTGGCATTTGTTTTTATTGCACTTTAGTGTTTCTGTTGTTCCTTTGTTTTCCTCTGAAAGTTGATGCATTTTCCTTATATATCATTTTATTCTGGTATCATCTCAGTTGGACAAAGGTATACAGAAAAACACATTAGTTTACATTACATTGCATATATATTCCTCAGATTTAGTTTGCTACCCGAATTTGTTTACTCTCAATCAATTTATGAATTCTGAACAGCGGTATACTACTGTTGCCTTTATTTGTATGGAGAAATCTAAATTGAAAGCTCTTTACTGTTGTTACGTTAAAGTATGATAGTTTCTTTTACAAAATGATTATATTTTGACCTTCCCTGTTAATAATAAAGAGACGACATTTTGATATTCAGATTGAGGTGGATTTTGAAAATGATTATATTCTGGTCTCCTATTAGAAAGAGCTGCAAATAAATAACCTTTGCCTTCATAACTCATGTAACTATGCACTCATCTACTTGTAGTGACAGACAAACTGTAACAATGCACTCTATCTTATAGTGACAGATTGTCCCACTCGAGGGATAGACTGTAACATCCCTCACTGTCTGGTAGTGATTGATTGTCTCGGAGGAGAACAAACTATTCAAGCGCATTTTGACATACAGCTCTATCCGGATGACCGGCTATAAGAGACTATACTATTTGTAAATGTAAAAGTGTTCGTTATTGCTTTATACACGATATATCGATAAATAGTCAGTCAGTATCTTTTAGTTCGTTTCAGATATTTTAAGAAACACCGTATTTTTTATTGACAGGTTGAATCATATTATCTCTTTCAACGATTGTTTAAGATATAAACGCCCTATTGCAGGGTAACACGTTACATTACTTTATTTTACATCGGGTGAAAATAAAAATTCTGAGAGAGATGTTCATCAATATGCTGCATTACTATTACATACATAAAATTACTAACATATTTTTACTAAGTATTACGAGATTACATCTATTTAATTAATGTATACATGACTTGTTACATTACAAATATTATATACTTCAGTGTCACACAACGCTAGTTTTCGTGTATATTTTATTTTAGTACCATTGAACCAAAACAAAGTAATTTTTAATAGACGAAGAAGGAGTTTAAATCTATTTATGAATCTCTTTATATAAACTATTCAATTTATTAATTTATTTAAGTAGGGCGAGCTAATGTGCTACACAATATCTTATTGTTTCTTTCAGAGGCAAATAATCCATAATATCATGAATAGTATTTCAATTTGCTGAAGATTTCATAGGATATGTAAATTGACTAGTTGTAGTATATATTCATGTCAGTTTTTCTGCAATTTCTCTAGAATTTTTAATTTAAGCAAACAACTTCAATTTTACTTATGTATTTATTTTTTTGTGCAACATCGGTCATGTTTGATAATGTATCAAATCCCTGTTTATAAACTTTTAAGGTAGATCGATTCCCTTACGACCATTCGTGTAAAGTTTTGTAACATTTGGCCTTGTAGTTTCAGATGAGAATATTTTCCAAAACCTTTTTGACACCGCAAAGACAAACGACAGACGACGACGGATGACAAGTGATTGCATAAAGCTTACATCACTTTTTAGTCGAGGTGAGTTAAACGTTAATCACATCTGTCACAAACAATCTCAAGTCTCAAAACGCTATAGTTTTACAAAAGAAAAAAGATGTTTAACTGACGTCATAATTCACTGAAACTTAATTTCGGTATGTATATAACCGATAGGCACGATAATCACATGCGTTTCTGCAAGTCACTTACAGCAGTTAAATCTTTCAGATATCTTAAGGTGATATTGTTATTCAACACTTCTGTCTTTACCGTACATATTTCCCTCTACTTTAATATAAATAGTTATTCTGCAGATGTTTAACAATAGATCTGTTGTTAAATATGTGCTTGTCGTAGTTTTTACCAGATTAAAAAAGAAGGCATGTAAATGATGTGCAATATTTATTTCACTTACAAATTACTGAGTTGGAATACACATATATTTATTACATTTAATTTATGTGTTCATTTAATTCAATACTGCAATGTTATGCACAAGGATAAAATGCTTGATATACCTCAATTTGACAAGAATCAAGCAGCGTAAATAAACAATTAACATTAATTATGTAACACTTCAATTTTATTATTTTAAACTTGTAATTCTTAGGATGATGTTTGCTCCTTAGTGATGAAATTGAAATTACCCGCAGTAAAATAATAACTTTAATTTAACACAGGTAAATGTCGAATATTATATCGGGTGAAATTAATAATTCTGAAAAGGATGTCCAGCAATACACTGCACTACCATTACAGTATAGATTTGCCTAAATATTTTGACATATTGTTAGCAACGCATTAAAGTTACACTTCAAGTGTTTTAAATTCTCCAATTGCAAAATACACTTGTAATCGTGTATATTTTATTTCAAACTCCAATGAACACATAGAAAATCATTTACAATTGACATAGAAGAAGTTTAAATCTATTTATGAATCATGACATATTTGCTATTTAAGGAAGTTATGCAGTTAGGAATGCCCAACATACTACACAACATCTTAATGGCCTTAGTTGGACTGGATATTGGAAAATCTGTCTCAACGTACATACCAAGTGAATTCCCTCGATAAAAACAAGACTGTTTCACCGTAAATTTTGACCAAATAATATATAGAAAAGGTGTTAAGGTTACAGAAAGAGATCAACAGACGATCAGTGGATATCAATTGAATTCTTTCTTTTAATGTAAATAGACCTAGTTCTCTGTTTCATTGGTACTGAACGTATTGTTTATCTTAGTTGATACTTCTGTAAATATTTTAAGACACCAGTGTATTCTGTATAAAGTATATAATGACTAAAAGATGTACTTCAGCTTACCTGTACCTAAGATCTGTCATGTGGCCTGCGGAAAGGTAGATAACTGCAAATATATGATTGACATACCTTTTCACCCTAGCAAAAAAAAACAGTAGCAGAGCCGATACAAAAACTTTAATTGAAATCCCTGTGCTGTTAAAATGTTAAGGTACAGACTATTTCCTTTACAAAATGTTTCACAAAACAGGATAAAATGATTATTTAACAACACAATAAAATCCAATTGACACCCCCTCCCCCTCCTCATATGTCAAATGGTCGCCCCTTAAGTCCTGGTCTAGAAATTAATTGAAAAAAGCTAAAAACACATTATCATTGAATTATAACCCTTTTAATGCAAATGATATTTCATAAACGGATTTGATCTTTTTAAATTGGAGCTCAACCCGACCAAAGTGCAAAAATTTCCAACCGAAGGCCACAAATGGGTTTACAACACAGCTAGAAAAATTTACACCCAGAGGAGGACCTCAGCTGGACCCTAATCAAAAATGTGTACTAGTTCAGTGAAAATGAACTTCGTGCTATACTCATCAACATATAAATGAACTAAAAATTTAAAAAATCAAACAAGACCAGAGGTTCCTGACTTGGACAGACGCACAAATGCGGCGTGGTTTAATATGTTTAGTCACATCTCAACCCTCGCTCTATACCTCTAGCCAATGTAGATTAGTCAAACACACAGCAAATACGCACGGTAAAACTCAGTTGAAAAGAAATGCGAGTCCGGTGTCAGAATAGGTAACAACAGAAACTTATTAATTTTTATCCTTAAAAAATATCTCAACATGTATAGGTAATTAGATATATTTGATAACTTTTCATATATGACAGGTTGATTCAAATTTATTTGAATGGAAGTCAATTGTTTGTTAACAACAAGATATGAAAATGAGAACCTGTGGTTACAATATTGACATAAGTTTGAAAAGTTGATTTGAAACACCAATACATTATTTATTATGTACATAGATCACACTTACGAAGTACTCTTGTATAAATAAATTGCATTATATGGACAGAAAATCTCGCTTATCTCCCTTACCTCATATATTTCTTGGCAGTAGATATTTAGCCGGCTCTGATTAAAATTATCTCAATTCAAGCCGGCAAAATAACATAATTCTATAGAAGTGGCATTTTATCGGCACCTGCAATATAATGAATTTGTTATTTAGCCGGTTCTTTGAAAAAGAGTGAAATTTAATATTTATTTTTGAAATGTATTAGGAAAATGTGCACAGTCAGCATAAAAGTACCAAATACTTACTGGTATACCAGTAGTTAATAAGGTAGCACAATACAAAGATTTATTTACTTCCAATCACTAACCTTGAAAATGCTGTAACTTTCTTATGAATGCATAAAAAAATAATAAAAGAGGAATATATAGATAGATAATAGATTAATCTTTTATATGAATGCAATATTTTTAGTATGCAATCATTATGTAATCAATTATTTTATAATTAGTTGCAAAATTTCGGTCAGTTCACTTGAATGAATTTAGCTCTATCATTATTTTTTAACTATACAGAAAATTTTAACGAAATCTTAATCAAAATATCATGGGCTTCAAAAGGTTGTCTCAAATTGTCCCTATGGGATTCCATTCTCTCACAAATCTGTAATTAGTGTAAACATCCTAACCACATAAAAGAAGATAATGTTTATTAAGGTGTAAAACTTGTTCTATACATTCTATCTGAAATCTGGGACACACTTTTTTAGATAATGGCCATGGAAACAACATATAATAAAATCAACTCTCTAGGAATACCTATGCAGAAGCTAATTTCATTTGAAAGTGGAAATTCGGCGAAAGATATTTTAGACACGGTTAACATTATAATTGGTTACATAATTGTTGCATAATACTAACATTGCATTAATTTGAAAGAGTAATCTGCTAGCTATCCAAAACTACCAGTTTTATAAATTTTCAAGCTTTATTAAGAAAGTTACAGCATTTTTAAACGTGGGGTAGAAGTTATGAAATTTTTGTATTGTGCTACCTTTAATAAAAAAAACCAGCTATTTTGTTCTCACTGCTCTTCAACTTCGTACTTTATTTGGCCTTTTAAACTTTTTTGGATTCGAGCGTCACTGATGAGTCTTTTGTGGACGAAACGCGCGTTTGGCGTTTATACTTTAGTCCTGGTATCTATGATGAGTTTATTTACACTATTTGAGAAACATATAATCGTATAAAAACATTTATCAGTCAAAGTGTGAATAATTATATCGAATTTATAACAAGATAAAAATATTGAGCATCCATTGGTTGCAATGAAATCATATATGAACATGTAGTTGAATTTATTTCTAAAATCCGTCAGGCTAATGATACAGCTGCATGTATGCATAGGAATAAAATCTCAGTTTTATCAACTAAAATTGAGAATGGAAATGGGGAATGTGTCAAAGAGACAACAACCCGACCAAATAAAAAACAACAACAGAGGGTCACCAACAGGTCTTCAATGTAGCGAGAAAACTGTATATTATAAAAAAATTATATAAAAATTAAAAATCGCATTGCATCAATCACATAAATCGAAAATGTTTAAACTAAACTTGCTTTAGAAATTTTAGTCAGTTGTTTATATTGCATATGCGTATACAAATTAGTTTTTAACTTTACTTTTGCTTACCTTAAACCAGCAAAATAACATAAGTTCTATTTTTCCATCCGCCAACAACAATTTAACTTCATTGCTTGCACTGGTAAAATAGCCATTTCTATACAAATAGGCTATTTGAACGGCTTGAATTATGATATTTAAGCAGAGCCACTGCTATATTTTTAATCGAAATGAATATGATCAGACTCTTCACCTATTTATAAGATACAGAATATGAAGTTTTATAATTTGTACTTTATATGAGAAAGGTTGTTCTGAGCAAAAGTTCCGATAACAATGATTAAGTTCCCCAAAATCTATAAAGTTTTTTTAAAAATAAATTATCCATTCCAAGTAAATAAAAATGATCAGAACCATCTATGATCTTAACTCATTTCTGTTCACATCTTATTTGACTTTTGAGTTATATGTACTTTTAATTAGCAAATGTAAAAAATAAATGCAACAGTAGTATTCCGCTGTTTAATAGTCATATATCGATGAAGCAGAAACAATTCCTGGTCTCAAACCAAAACCAATGCAAACACATCCACTATAAGAGGAAAAACAACGGAACAACAGAAACACTGAGCTGCTACAAATACAAACAGCAACAAACATAAACACGAAATATTTAATAAAAACTGCCGTATTCCTGACATGGTACTGTACGTTTTAAGAAAATAATGTTTGCTTGACCCTCATTTTTGGCTAGCCAAACCTCTCGCTCATATGGCAATGTAAAAATACCGTTAAAATGAAAATATTACGTGACAGGAATACAGTACAAATACACGTAAAAGTGCCGGATTCTTTTGCTGCTTTTAGGCCTTAGGCTGTTATCTGCTCTTTGGTCGGGTTGTTGTCTTTTTGACTTATTCCAAATTTCGATTCTCGTCTTTATAGCTGAATCATCGGGGTTTTTTTTTTTGTTTTATTTGGAATCATTTCTTTCTAAAGAAACATATGTGTTCGCCTAAAAGACCTAACGCAATGCATGATTGTATATTTAAAACGAGTCTGGTCGGATTCTTCATAAATCGAAAGGTGAGTGTATTGGGATTATTTAGGATTTTTTTGCCAAAGCTGTACTATCAGTAATATTTGCATTTCGTCACATCTTTCTAATTTCAAAAATAAATGTGTATATGCAAATTCAATAATAATAAGGTAATTGCCCATGTCAGTCATATTTTGTTACAATTGTTTAATGAATTTAATTGTAAAAATATTATTTATATAGCTCATTAATTTCGTGGATCAACTGTTCCCACGAAATCCACGAAAATTGGTATCCAACGAATAATAATGAATCCACAGTATATAGTTGTAAGAAAATTTTTATTATGTTATCAAAATCTGTGAGTTTCCTTTTTTGAATAATTTCTCTCTACAGAGTATATGTATTCGCTCAAAGGATCTAACGTAATGCATGATGGTATATTTAAAACGAGTTTGGCTAAATTCTTCATAAATCGAATGTCGAGTGTATTTGGATTATTTATGTTTTTTGGCCAAAGCTGTCTTATCAGGCAATACATTTGCATTTCATTGTATTTATTTAACATCAAAATTAAGTGTTTATATAGTGCAGCGGCGAAATCTGAAAAGACGCTTAGTTAAGGAGTTTAATGCACCCAAAGAACACACACCTGGATTTTTTTTAAATAAAAGAATACATGTTAAACTTGTATTTTAAACATGCTGTAAGAAAATCGTATGGTCGAATTTCCGTAAAAATGACTTTTTAGAGCGTTATGTAGTGTATAAAAAAAAATTAACTGATACACTAAAATGTAAATTATTATTACAAATCACAATATTACGGCTTTTTTTTTAATTTTAAAATGTAATAATATATAACTGACGATAAAACTAGTCAATAATTGTTTTTAAAATATTTACAATCAACATTTTAAAAACCGTTTTACTTCAGTAGTTGTGGTTAAAACGATTTTTACCGGTTTCCGTTAATAACAGGATAATTATAAAACACTTCATTTGTGTTTATTTGGCATAAATATACACTTCGATATTTACTTTATACAAAACAACTTTCGTTTGGAACATTTCTTATTCGATTTACAAGAAATTTTTAATTTGAATATAACACATCAATCTGTTACACAGTTTATCTAATTCCGGAATTACCGTCCGGGACGTTTATTTTTGTTTAATTCTCACTTCATTCAGTTCTATCGCTGTACAAGCCAAATGTCGATTACATTTCACATTGAAATTGTTTAATTAATATCAGTTTTAGGGTTTATATTTGTCTTTACACTAGTTTTATATTTGCTTTGTTGTTGATTTCATTGTTTTTTTGTTATTTTGAATACCCAGAGTGGTAATATATTGTTTTTTTTTTTCATTGTTTACATTGTGTTAAGTAATCGCTTAAAAAATATTCCGGATCTGTTGTGAAAATTTTCCGGATAATGTCACAGTTCGGTAGTCCTTCAAAACTTACCCCAACAAGTGCCAAGAGAGGGAAATCTTCCTTAGATTGGCTGGAATGCATTATTTGTCAGATTAAAAGCCCGGAAAAATTATATATTTTCACTGACAAAGGCAAAGTTAGGTTTATTGAAGCTACTAAAATACGGAAAGAGGAGATCTATTTGAAGATTGTAGAAGAGTTGTCTTCTGTTAATCATTTTTTTTTCGGAAAATGTTGATCTTAAATATCATAGATCTTGTTGTTAATCTTAAACCAGTAAGCAGAATTTATCTTGTTATAAACAAGAATTTATGGAAACGGAGGAGAATATAGGTGGTGCTAGCATTTGTTCACCTGCTGCAAGCACATCTAGAATCACAACTCAATCAGAGTGGTATTCCTGTTTTTTTTGTAAGAACAAAACCTACAAAAAAGATGCTAAATTTCACAAAGTGGAATCAGAAGACAGAATTAAGAATATACTTGAGGCAGCTAGAAAAAAATCGGATCATGAAATTGAGTCAACGGTTTTACATGAAAATTTTACTGAAAATGACCTTTATCATTCGGTCTGTATAACTAAATATCTACTGAAAACACCCCAAAAAGCAAAAACAGAATCCTATGATACTGCATTTGTGAAGCTGGTATCAGAAATTAATTCAGACCTGATGGTAAAGCATAAGACTTTAATGATGTCCACCTTGTCCACCTTGTGATTCGTGTCTTGCTTCAGGGCTATGCCGACAAATACACAACATATAAATTGCAAAATAGGTTAATGAATTAGTACGGCGATGCAATTGTCATACAACCACAACAAGGCCAGGGTAAATCAAATATCATGTTCAGCAGCTCTATATCTATCGGTGACGCAATCGAAGCTGCAAGTTAGCTAAAATCTGAACACAAAATAGCACAGTTAGATTTGGAAATTGGAAGTTCCAAAAATACAACAAGTGAAGAACAGATTTTACACACCGCTGCCAATATTTTAAGGCGTGATATACATAGCCTTGATCTAAGCAATGATTATTACCCAACACCTTCCGAATGTTCTCTGCCGTTGTCAATTCAATCAATGCCCCCCAACGTGACCAAATTTATTTGTTGGTTAATAGATGAAACGTCTTTTCTGGCCGTTACAAACCAAAATCATACTACCATAGTTTCAATGAGTACTAATGTTATCACTCCATTTCAAATTGGTCTTGCATTACAATTGTATCACGAATTTGGATCAAAATAATTAGTGGAAACATTAAATGCTCATGGGTTTTGCAGTTCGTATGATGTGGTAGGGCGTTACCTAACACGCTTATCAAGTCATGAAATTGATAGGATCAAATATTGTACCACTGTCGCCCAATGGTTGTCTTATCCAGGAAGGATCAGATAACATTGACATAAACACGGAAACGGTGGATGGCAAGGATACTTTCCATTCTATGGCTAGGGCTGTTTTCCAACTGCAGACTTAAATGACAGATTCAAGCGCTGTACATGCTGAACAGGTTAAAGTTAAACGAGGACAGGAAAAATCTTTACCAGTCGACGAGCAGACAATGTCTTTGATAAACTGTATACCATTCAACAAGCCAAAAGAGCGTCCTGAGCCTCCCCGTCGTGAGAATGCATATAGTGATATACAATCTTGTTCAGAAAGATATGAAGCCTCTTTAGACTCCGTTTCTTAGTCCAGGTGAAAACAAGCAATCACTTATAAAGTTTCTTGGGGAAATCACTTTGCAATATATGAAAGAAAATAGTTGTCTAATGGATGGACAAAAACTACCTTGCTGGATCATTTCCCAATCCAGAAATAGTATAAATAATAAGTCCAAAAGGTATATCAGATTGCAGTGAATTGTCAAGTACACAAGAAGAGGGAGATACACGTATTATTCTGCATGCATTGAATGCTGACAACTGTACAGGGACAACGGTGTAATCGGTCGCATTATTGTAAAGTCTCCGGATACGGACGTGCTAGTACTTTTAGTACATTATTTCCCACAGATGAATCATATATCTGAATTGTGGTTTCAAACAGGAATGATCACTAGCATTAAGGATTGTCGGCGTTATATTTCTGTTCACGAGCTATGTTGGTCGTTAAATTCAGTTTTGTGTAAAATCCTACCAGCTGCACATGCTATTACAGGATGTGATACTACATCGTCTTTATTTGGCATAGGCAAGAAATCCATGCTAAAGGCACTAAAAGAAGCGCCTGTTGATTTCAATGACTTGTCCCAGATATCTTTATTATATATAGAAGATTCAGTAGCCGTCAGTCGGAAACTCGTAACTAGGCTTTATGATCCTAAAGGAAAGTCCAAACGCTGCCATAATAATCTGAACAGTTTCTGGGTGAAATTAGCCACATGTAAAGATTCTAGCTTGGTCGACTCCCTCCTTGTGAAGCATCTTTCAAACAGCACGTCCTTAGGTCTTCTTTCCAAACCAAAAATCTGAATGACTACACATATCGCAAAGTCTGCTAATGGATCGCCTCTACAGTTTGGTTGGAAAGAAGGAAAGTTTGGTCTAGAACCTGTCTTGATTGAAGGTCAAATGTCATCTGACTTCCTTCAAGATTTGGTGTGCACATGCAAAGGAAAATCAGTTTGCAGAAAAAGTTGTGTGTGTTTTGAACAGAATTTGTCCTGTACTGAACTTTGTCAATGTCAAGCATCAGACCTTTGTAAAACCATCAATACACACCTGGCAGATATAGATGATGATGATGATGCTTGATTACCTGACCTATTTACGTCTTAATAATGCTAATTCATACATACATTTGTTTTGCTTTTAGTTTTTGTCCACCTTTTCTGTTGATTTAATATACGTTTAGTTTACTTTGACACTGAAGCTATTTCCGTTTATTATGGAAGGACGATCGGGCATGCCGAATGTTAAAAAACGTCAAAAAACGTTGATATGATGCTAACATATTTTATAAACCTTTTTGAATACATTTTGAGTTTACAGCAAAAATATATATGGCAGCCTTTATTTGAAAAAAAAATGTAAAAATTTTACGAAAATAACCATCATGACCATTGAAACTGAAATCAATGAAATTAACTTTTATCCCTCCTTTACCTGACTTTAACCTTTTATATAGTAGCAAGTCGTCTTCAGACTTCATTTTTATCGAAAAAAAATATTACCAAAGTTCAAGGTCATCCTTGTATGGAAACTAAATGAAGTCATAAATAAACAAAAGGTATCATATAACGAAAAACGTAAATTTTAACGTTAAAAATGACGTGTTTAGAAAAAAATTGGTATTCACAACAGGTTCCATATATGTTGAATGAAATATTGTCCCCTGATTGTTTAATATGTTTTATGTTCCTAAATTTAGCCCAAAATAGACAGTAAAGACAAAATTTTGTAATATTCAATTGTTGACCTTTGACCTCAATTATGCAAAATTCCGACCACTTCTCATGCTTACGGCATCATTAATATTAAAGTTAACAATTTTATCTTTTCAATGATATATAATTTAGCCGTGTGTTCGGTGGGTGCATTAAAAAAAATATTTTTGGATTCTACCGCTGGTCTAATATGCACATTCAATAACAATTAGGTAATTGCCATATTTTGTTACAATTGTTTAATGAATCTAATTATAAAAATAAACATAGAACACTATCAATATAGTTTGATATGAAGTTGTTGAAAGGTTTTGAAAATTAAATCAAAAGGTTTAAACGATTTACATAGCTCAATATAAATGTTAAAAGTCCTTAAACCCAAACTTTGATAAGATATGTGCAGTAATGTAATCATTTGCGACTGAACTGTTGAATTGATATGTGGATGATATTTGAAATGAATATATTTTGAAACATACGTGTAGTTTTAAAATTATAATTCATTTAAACAATTTAATTGGATTTTAACAAATGCAAGGTAAATGTTAAATGAAATGTTAAATAAATTTAGTAAATACAATTTGTATATGTTGTTTTACATTTAAGAAAGTGTCGTTTCAAATGATATGATCGGTGATAAAATTAGGTCTTCAAAGACGATATTTATGCGACTAAATCCAAATTCGTTTTAAAGCGGGAGTTCGGAAATAATCTAAAAGCAAACGTGTTCAATTAATCTCCAAGAAAGGGCGGGGTAGTTTATAGGAATCACCTTACCCACCCGTTAGTATGGTAGACATAAATACAGGGTCATTTGATAAAAGTCTTTCAACCTTTAATATGTGTGTTTAAGAGAACCATGTATTAGGTTTTTGCGCTTTTTATTTTACACAAAATATGAGGATTTTAAAAATATTGTAAATTACATTAGAAGGGACAAAGCCATTTTTATTGCCATAGATAAATAATCTTTTTACATAACATGTAGAATTTTTACTTGTTCCTTCTTAACTTGATTTTTTTTTTATTAATTGAATTCTGTTCCTGCTTTTGCAATTTTTAATGTGTTTCGGACGTAGAGTTACTCTCTTACCTTACTTCTCTTCTCCCAACGTCGCCTTTCAAATATAAAAATAATCAGATGTGGCAATGAGACCAAAAGAAAAAAATGTTTGCTTAGCCTCAATTATAATGCAACAAAACAGCGCCATAAATTCCGAGACACGGCATAGTCTTTTTGGGAGAAGTCTGTTTGCGCGAAAAATGCGTCCTTTTGCGTCATAACCTTTTTCTTCCAATGGTCCGTTTGTGCCACCTGTTTTAAAATTACACAGCATCAGTTGTGCCAAAACTTACACATAACGATCGCAACAATTAAAATATTTATCCAGGCTTTTGCGTGTCTGTGTTTGTTCTGAAAACGGTGCTTAAATCACGCGTACTTTCGATCAGTTTCGCCTCCTTTTTCCTTCTATCATAGGGTTACGATAAGTGTAAGAAAAGTGAGTTGTATTCAATATAGGTAAGGGTAAGTAATGAAGATACTTTTTTGCGTGTCTGTGTTTGTTCTGAAAACGGTGCTTAAATCACGAGTACTTTCGATCAGTTTAGTCTTCTTTTTCCTTCTATGCTAGGGTTATGATAAGTGTAAGAAAAGTGAGTGGTAATCAACATAGGTAAGGGTAAGTAATGAAGATAATTTTGAAAAATGGCGGGTCGAACATAAAAATCGACTATGGAAAGTTACTTTATGATATGATATGGTCAGGTGACACAAGTTATTAAAATTTACTGCTCTATTTTTCTTCAAGCAACAAAAAACAAAAAAAAAACCCGTCATTATCATTATTGTTATAAATGGTTGAATATCTCGGAATTCATGTTGATTAATTACATATTCCTTCTATTCGTTATCTTTTGTTTATTTGTATCGGGCGTAGATTTTAAACTAAAAATTCCAAAAGGAGAAGTTGGAATCATCCCTTAGTAAATTTCACGGACGCCATCACGAGTTGGTTGACCGTTATGGAATAACGGTTTCACAATTGATATCGGATATGTTACTTACTTCGTAACTGCAATCCCTTCCCTTTCATGGATGTGACCTACCGAATTATACTATTTACCGGATTTGTTATAACATAAGCAACACGACGGGTGCCAAATGTGGAGCAGGATCTTCTTACCCTTCCGGAGCACCTGAAATTACCCCTAGTTTTTGGTGGGGTTCGTGTACCAAAATTATTTACGAAAACAATTATGACAGCTATACATGACCAAACATATGTTTTCCTGTTGTTTCCCCGACATAGCTTTTTTTAACAACTGCATATATTCCAATTTAACAGTAGTGCAAACACAAACAATTAACTTATATCATCAGTTATGATTACACTATTATTGATAATATCTAATAAGATTTTAAAGGGGCGAGAAACCAAAAGTGTCGCTAAAAATTGTTATTGTACAATATTTCAAAACTTCGTAGCACGTGATCCTTTTTAATACTCGACAGTTAAGAGTCGGACACAAAACGTTCAATGATGGTCTGTATCAAGATACAGCTGCGGGAATAAATATTTAATAAGTTTAATAAATAAAGAAATATCTAATTTCTTTTTTAGGCTAGTTTATAAAATGATAAGACGACGAAAAAAAAAACAGAAAAGAATTAAGCTTTCCAATTGTAATGCTGAATGTGAGTCAGACTGTTCAACGTAATACAATATTACCAGGTAATAACAAATACACTTTCTCCTATACAAGAGACAAAGAGGAAACCATAGAAACAGGACGTAATGGACGACAGGACAAGAATGTCCCTTTGTGTTTGTCTGACAGGGGACCTAGACCTAAGCTGGACAAAGAATGGACACTATTATCTGTAAGAGAAAAGCCAAATAAGCACACTGACAGTGAAGGACTTTATAGTAAACACGTGGACAGTTTATATCGTTTTATAACCAGACAAAATTCCATCATTTTACCACCTATAGCTACATCTAGAAGAATGAAGGGAAACGTCTTTGACGAAGATAAATTACAGGAAAAACGTTATGTTCTGATGGATGCATTTGGGGAAGGTAAAATGTCAAGATTTGCGAGGGACCAGTGTTATATACCTTCAGTCTATAATCAGTTTCTTAATTGTAAAACGTGTAAAAAGTCGTACGTAAATGATAAGTATATTGAGGAATATAAGAAACGTAACTATAAAACTCCAACATGTTCAAATAGATTGATGAATAGAAAAGTGCACTTTTGTGATGTACTGGGTAAACGGTGCTGTGCAACGTGCATTGAATCTGAAAATAGAGAATTTTCAAGGAGAATTGAAAACCAACTTCAAAGCGCATTAACTCACTCGGAATCAAGTACATTGGATTTGTGTTCTGATTTTGGTTAATCTGTATGAGTTCAAAGTTCGAAAATAGAATTTACAGAATCATTTACATTTGGTTTTTATTCATCATTTGGTTAATATGTGATTTTATTTATAGCTATCTGACCGACTCAAAATACATACACTACATAGGATTTGTACGGATGCTCTAATGGATTAATCCTCGTTTTCTGTATTGTGTTACAGATATTTTCAACAAAACATTGTTTTATTTGCCTCTGTGTATTAACATCTTGTAAAAAAAAAAACCAGACTTGTATGTGTATTTATACATCCCGCAATATATAGATTAATGAAATTGATAAGATGGGTGTATGTGCCTGTCCCAAGTCAGGAGTCTTCAATTAAGTGGTTGGCGTTTTTTGATGTGATGCATATTTGTTTTTCGTTCATTTTTGTACATAAATTAGGCCGTTTGTTTCTCGTTTGAATTGTGTTACATTTGGCATTTCGGCTTATATAGCTGACTATGCGGTATGGGCTTTGCTCTTTGTTGAAGGCCGTATGGTGACCTTTAGTTGTTAATTTCTGTGTCATTTTGGTCTCTTGTGGAGTGTTAGACTTCATCTTCTTTTTTATAGTTACTGGTTGTTTGTAGTGTTGAAAATTGAAAAGAATAACAGTAGTGAAATTCTTCTCAAGGTTTAATAAAACTCATTAAAGATGCAAGATACCAGGCTGATAATTGTGTACTGAAGAATTATCAGTGACGCTGTTATAAAAAAAAGTTAAAAGTTAAATTCAAGTAGGAAGTTGAAGCGCACTGAGAACCCTACAGTACGACAGGTTTTGTCAATACAGCCAAGGTAATCTATTTCTGTGGTAGAAAATCCTTATTATTTCGAACAATTCGACGTTTTATACAACGTGTTAATTTAAAAAGAAAAAGACATTATTTATCATTAGTTTTTATAACTCAACACAAATCTATTATTGATATAGCGTTATTTAGATTTCCGTGTGTGTATTGAACAAAGGAAACAGATAAGTTATCGTACTATTTATCAGATTTATAAATTGAAGGGATTTAAATTGTAAAAATAACTTCTTTATAAGGAAATCATTGGAGTGTTCGGCATTCATTATGATCTCCGAAAAAAATACTTATCTTCATAATACAATTTTTATAGAAAGTATTTATTAACTATTACAAAATCTAAATAACAGAAAAAAGTTTGAGAAAATAAAATAAAATGCGGTTACATATTGTGACCAGAGAGTGTAATGGACTTATTGTTACAAATCAATTTTGTTACTTTACTTTAGAAAAAAGATGGGAATGTCAACATGGAATCCAAGAGTAAGGGTTATGACAAATGTAATCTATATGTGGGCTGTGGTTATGACAAATTGAACATATCCGTGGGTTGTGGCTATAACAAATGAAACATATCCGTTGGTTGTGGTTTTTACAATTTGAACATATGCTTTGGTTGTGGCTATTACAAAAAGAACATATGCTTTGGTTGTGGCTATTACAAAAAGAACATATCAGTGGGTTGTGGCTATTACAAATGAAACATATGCTTTGGTTGTGGCAATTACAAATGAAACATATCCGTGGGTTGTGGCTATTACAAATGAAACATATCCGTGGGTTGGGACTATTACAAATGGAGCATATCAAGGGGTTGAGGCTATTACAAATGAAACATATCCATGGTTGTGGCTATTACAAATGAAACATATCCAGGGGTTGTGGCTATTACAAATGGAATATATCCGTGGGTTGTGGTTATTACAAATGAAAGATATCCAGGGGTTGTGGCTATTACAAATGAAACATATCCAGGAGTTGTGGCTATTAGAAATGAAACATATCCGTGGGTTGTGGCTATTACAAATGAAACATCCGTGGGTTGTGGCTAGTACAAATGCAACATATCCGTGGGTTGTGGCTATTTTAAATGAAACATACCAAGGGATTGTGGATATTACAAATGACATATATCCGTGGGTTGTGGCTATTACAAATGAAACATATCAGTGGGTTGTTGATATTTCAAATGAAACATATCAGTGGGCTCTGGCTATTACAAATGAAACATATCCGTGGGTTGTGGTTATTACAAATTGAACATATCCAGGGGTTGTGAATATTACAAATGAAACATATCAAGGGGTTGAGGCTATTACATATGAAACATATCCATGGTTGTGGCTATTACAAATGAAACATATCCAGGGGTTGTGGCTATTACAAATGGAACATATAGGTGGGCTATGGCTTTTACAAATGGAACATATCCGTAGGTTGTGGCTATTACAAATGGAACATATCCGTGGGTTGTGGATATTTCAAATGAATCATATCAGTGGGCTATGACTATTACAAATGAAACGTATCCGTGGGTTGTGGTTATTAAAAATGGAACATATCCGTGGGTTGTGGCTATTACAAATGAAACATATCCGTGTGTTGTGGTTATTACAAATGGAACATGTTCGTGGGTTGTGGTTATTACAAATGGAACATATCCGTGGGTTGTGGTTATTACAAATAGAACATATCCCTGGGTTGTGGCTATTACAAATGGAACATATCCGTGGGATATGGCTAAGAAAAAATGGAACATATCCGTGGCATGTGGCTATCACAAAAGGAACATATCCGTTTGTTATTTCCTCATTGAAGTATACTGTCATAATTCATTTGTAATTATCTTATTTGATAATCGATACTGACCTCTATTGTTATTTTAATTCAATTAATTATAAATATAAACACAATGTCATTCTATCATACATTAAATAATGTTGTTGAAGATTTTGAAAATAAGTTCAATATTTTTAAACTACTTCAATACAAATGTTAAGAGTTCTTGTATAAAAAAAAATGGATTCTATCAGCAACGATAATTAATGTTTTATGGTTAAAAAATATATTGTCAACAATAACCTAGTTAGGCAAGAATACTTTAGTTGAATATTTGACTAAGTAAAGAAACGCTTTTTTCCCTGTATATAAGCTTTGGTAACCATGTAACCTCAAGTTACCACAAATATTCTATAGAAACACCATAGTGCTTTGAAACACCTATGCGTGTTTTGTTTTACTGTAATTAAATATAGGATTAATTTCCTGTGAAATTCAAGGGAATATTTTCTTCTTCCCTTTTTGGTATGCAATCGGATGTTAGGTACTATGATTTGGTGGTATTACACGTAATAACAAAGACTGGATGGCTAACGTTAGAATAATTTGTTCGGGTAGGGTGACATGTCTTCTTGCAGACTATTACCTTGCCTAATAGCAGATTAAAAATCAGCCTCACCCGGTCTGTTTGGTACAAAGCAAGATTTCAAATTAGGTCACACTGACATGTTCCTGGCCTATAAATTTATGTTGTTTGCCATAGGAGGTAAACATCCATCCAAACACTCATCAACATTGAACTATTTGTTGCATACAGTTTAAATGTCTTGACATTCGATTTTTTTTAACATATTGGTGTACTAAGATCTTCACATCACAGGGAGCTACAGAAATATTTGGCTGACCAGCTGTACAACACTCTGCCTCTAAAATGACAGACAGAGTAACAGTCAAAAACAATTGCGTAGCAGGTAAGACGTAAACAGAGTTACAGTCTAAGATAGATGCTCAGCAGGTAACACTTAAGCAGAGTTACAGTCAAAAACAGATGGTCGGCAGATAAGACTTCAAACACAATGCAGTCAAAATCAGATCCTCAACAGGTAAGACTTCAACAAAATTACATTCAAAAACAGATGCTCAACAGTTAAGACTTCAACAGAGTTACAGGCAAAAACAGATGCTGAACAGGTTAGACTTCAACAGAGTTACAATCAAAAACAGATACTCAACAGGTAAGACTTCAACAGAGTTACAATTAAAAAAAAGATGCTCAGCAGGTAAGGCTACAACAGAGTTACAATCAAAAACAGATGTTCAGCAGGTACGAAATCAAAAGCTATACAGTCAAGAACAGATGCTCAACAGGTAAGACTGCAACAGAGTTACAGTCAAAAATAGATGCTAAACAGGTAAGACTTCAACAGAGTTACAGTCAAAAGCAGATGCTGAACAGGTAAGACTTCAACAGAGTTACAGTCAAAAACAGATGCTCGAAAGGTAAGACTTCAACAGCATTACAATTAAAAACAGATGCTCAACAGGTCAGACTTCAACAAAATTACAATAAAAAACAGATGCTCAGCAGGTAAGACTTCAAAAGCAATACAGTCAAACACAGATGCTCAAAAGGTAAGACTTCAACAAAGTTACAATCAAAAACAGATGCTCAACAGGTAACGCTTCAACAGAGTTACAATCAAAAAAAGATGGATAACAAAATAAAATCTTTCAGATGTTTATAAGACATCAGTTGGCCAGGTATTGTTATTTATGGTTTTGATTTCATCCTTTATATTTTTGCTACAGCTTCAAACGTTTTGTATTTAGCACATAATTGCGAAAATGCCTTAATTTAAGAACTTAACATCAATACTTTATGGTTTAGGCTGTGCAGGCTGTATAAACCCACAACGTCCTGTTAGAATGGTGACGTTAAATCTGTTTTTTCATGGATGAGTTAATTGCTCTCTGCATATTAAAGAAATGCCTCTAATTTATTCAAGTGATACACAGATGGCTTGTTTCTTTCCCCTCAATTTCAAAACCAAATATCAAGCCCTTAATCCCCGGTGACACTTCTTTACATCACTTACCTATTGTATTTATAATTTATTTGATCTGCTCTGAAATACTTACCACTGGATATAAACCAAACATTAAACAATCATTTATCCACAAAATTGACAAAAGTTTGAAATGATTTGCATAATTTTACTTTTTTTGAAATATCAGGGTTCAAATAATGGCTCTCATCATACTGCCTTTTTTGTTGTTTTATAATTATATAAACATTTTGTTCATCTTTCTGTGGTAATGGCTTGTACATTTGATGAAAAAACAGTAAATTATTTAAATTTCTTTTTTTCAAGGTGATGATAAAACTTTTGAAACAGCAGTTGAAGAAATCGCATTTAGATTCATAACAACTCTCTATACTTCGGATACAGAATGACAGTTTAGAAAATCAAACTGACAAGCTGAAAGAGGAATTAATTGAAGCAAAAAATTTCACAGTAAGTGCTTTATAAGATAAAGTAAGTCCTAAAAAGCTCTTTGGATAAAGAAATTTATAGTGTTATTTTCATTAACTTGCACTGGGTTGATACCACAGCTGGTGGACTGTTAATACACAAGGGTATAATCAGCTCAGTAGTAAGTGCGTTGGTACTGATTTATACCATTTTTCTAAATTTCCACTTGATGAAATCATAAATTTCTAAGAAATTAGCGTTCCAAACTCCCTCAATCAAATTTGGCCTTACCTAAATTTGGATATTCTTTTTAGGTCCCTTATTTCCATATTGCTCGTTACATATCTAAATATAAAACATCATTGGCTTTCAAATGTTTGAGCTTGAGTGTTTCTAATTTCTAATGAAGTTTAAAAAAGTTAGCTACGAGATAAAGAAAACAAAATAGATGATTTTTTTATGTTCAATCATTAATGAAAATGAAATAATGAAATATAAATTCCCTCTAGCAGCCAGTTTGGTTCAGTTTTGTCAAAATAAGCAAATAAATATTGTTAATGATTTATTCACTTGCAAGTTAATAAGTCTACCTCATTAAATCCGTATTCATGTGAACTCCAATTTAACCTCTTAGCAAGATATGGGTTACACATGAACTAAGGCGTGTTCAGTAAGTAAATGGAAAGAATGTCAACATGGAAAGTGAAACAAGGGTAAACCATTCGATTACGTCAATCAAATGGTTTACAAAAACTCATTCCATACAGGTAAAAACGATTATTAAAAATATTATTTAACCTCAAATATCAAACAGAACCTAGAAAAATCCAATTGCACGAGTTTGTTATCTATTTAAATCTATGTTTATTTTTACAATGGGTAATATAACCATCATCAGTCTTAAGAAGGTCACCTCAGTGGATAATGAGTTGGTGTCTAGATTAAAATACACACGAAATGCTGATACACAATTTTGAATCTATGCATCATAAATCGATGAACATGAATTTGACAGCTGGTGCCCCTTAAAATCTAGCAAAGCACTTTGGACCCTCAAAATTTATTCAGTGATATTTTCATTTATGTGATACAAATATTTCGAGGACAAATTATCTTTTTATTAAGATGTATGCTTTAGTCTGTAATAAGTCGAATTTTAAACTGTACCGTAATCTATTTACCATTAAAAAGATTGTTGACTAAAAGTGCCTTGTCTAAATGTCACCTAGGAGTGCCTGGTCTATATGTGTCGTGTTGCTTATGTAATACATTATGTTTTGCTTTCAGGAAATGAAACATTTTGAATCAATTCAGCAGAAGATAATTCAAATGGAGAAAACACCTGAAACACGAGAACTTGAACTGCAGCAAATTATAAAAAAATGCCAAACACACAGCTTCAGTTGAAATGGACCAGGAAGCAAATAAATTGAAAGAAATTGTAGATTAAAAAAATAGTGAAATCCAAAGATTTAGAACAGAATTAGATTCCATATAAGATGTTTTAAAATTACTCCAAAAACAAGAAGTGGTTATACCTGTCAGCGCAGCAGTGTCATAGTATTAGTTCTTTTGTAGATTATTCATTAGTAATTTGTATCAAGATTCCGTCCTTCATATTTTCGAGAGATTTAGCTCTGTGGTATCTTAGGGGGGAAAAACTTTCTATTATTGGCATTCTTTATTATTTAACTATAGTGGATCGATTTGTTATGATCTGTTGTTTGAAAAAGAAAAACATATTTTAGAATGTTCTGAATTTGTATCAATTTCTAAAATGTTTTTGCCAATTATTAAGCGATATCTCTGTGACTTCTTGTTAAGAATTATGCAGATGTTGTGGTTGTAATAGCATCAATTATAAAATTTCTACACAATTTAACGATGTGGTGCATTCTATTTGTCACATGTGTTGTTTTGTGTTCCATGAATAATGTGTTTTATAACTATTCACATCCCACATTAAATGTTGTTGTGTAAAACAAACATTTGATATTGTTATCTTTTGACGTGAAATTACTCAGTATATGCTGATTGATACATACTACTTTTCACTTTAATCTATAAAAAATTGCCCAAGATCAGTTTTATTTTTAACAGCTACCTTTTACTTTTAACTTAAACATAGATATGTTTTACTTATGAATGTTGATTTCATCAACAAATAGTATTTTATCTAGTCTTCTAACAAACTGACCAGGATTTGTATTTGCAAGAACATAATACTGTGATATTTCTTTGACTTGACATTCATTTTTATTAACAATGTATATTGAATATAGGTCTATTTTCATACTACATGTACTATTCTCATTTTTTTTGGCAAAATTTTATGAAAGTTACAATTTTTTTTTATAAGTTGTATCAAAGAGTATTTGATCAAATCAAAAAACTTATTAGGTTTGGTTGATGCTATTTGAATGAGGATCCACCACCAATTTGTGTTACACTTTTTAATTCTTTAGAAAAAGCATAGGCAATTCTGATAATGTGACTGCCTCCCTTATCAGTTGTCTCCCCTTTATTTCCTCTGGAACATGTAGATTTGTCTCATTTTAACAGTCGTTTACTTTGTTTACCATTTGGAAGTACCAGATTTTATTTTTAAATACTTTTTTAAAGAATAATATAATATGTACTTGTTCATATGATGAAGACATAATCTTTCAATCAGTTTAATTGAGGTCTGGAGCTGGCATGTCAGTTAACTGCTAGTAGTCTGTTGTTATTTATGTATTATTGTCATTTTATTTATTTTCTTTTGTTACATCTTTTGACATCAGACTCGGACTTCTCTTGAACTGAATTTTAATGTGCGTATTGTTATTCTTTTACTTTTCTACATTGGCTAGAGGTATAGGGGGAGGGTTGAGATCTCATAAACATGTTTAACCCCGCCGCAATTTTGCGCCTGTCCCAAGTCAGGAGCCTCTGGCCTTTGTTAGTCTTGTATGATTTTAAATTTTAGTTTCTTGTGTATAATTCGGAGTTTAGTATGACGTCCATTATCACTGTACTATTATGCATATTTTAGGGGCCAGCTGAAGGACACCTACGGGTGCGGGAATTCTCGCTACATTGAAGACCCATTGGTTGCCTTCGGCTGTTGTTTGCTCTATGGTCGGGTGGTTGTCGCTTTGACATATTCATCATTTCCTTTCTCAATTTTATTGTGTATGATGTTGTACTTTATAAAACATATGTAAAGGCAACCTGATTAAAGGGAGATCATTTCTTAAAAGTTGTCTCATTTTCAGTACTAGAATTATTTATTAAATATGTTCTTGAAATAAATATAATGTGCATCACTACTTAAATAAGATTTTGTATGATGATTTAAGGCATACAAAAGTTGTGTTAAATACTTAGTTTTGCTTTAGTTTTACTATATATTAAATTTTATTTATCATTATCATTATTTTACATATTGTTCAAAATTGTATACATAAAATGGAAAAATTTTATAATACAATATAAAATATATATATATATATATATATATGCATTTTTTATAAATTCAGTAGAAATTTGCTTTGACCTTCTGATATTTATCTTATTTACTTCAAATGTCTGTAAGGATTCTGTGTCATTACTAAATATAACAAAACCATTTTCTTTTCCATCCTTGATAAAGGTTTTAAGTCATATATCTCACTGAAATAATTTATTACAGTACGACCATTTTGGATAATTATAGCAAAGCTTCATATAGACATAAAAAAAAACATGTTATAGATACTTTTTACAATACAAGCATATATTTAGTTCTCAGCAAATGATTAAGAATCTTCTAAATATTCAAATGAAATTTCTCTCATCAAACGGAGCATTAAAAGTGACAGATATATCCCTTTTTGTCACCTGCGTAACGCGCTGCAGGGGACATGGAAATACCGGGCGTCCTTCTGTCGGTCCGGTCTTGTTAGCGCTCTCACATGTACAATTCTTGCCAGAGTTTTATGAAACTTTTATCATAGGTTTATATCAACAATGTCTTGGCGAATTTGAAAAACAATGCCGATCAATGATTTTTAGATGAGTTATTCCCCTTTGAAATATTATTCATATGGAAAATTGCACAGTTCTTACCTATACAGATACCCTATGATATGAAGTTTCCATTTGTCATATGTCCTTTGTCCTTGACCTCATTTTCAAGGTTCAGTCACTTAAAAGGTTATTGTCATTTGAATTTATCACTTATGAGTAACAGGATGATTTAATTTGGTATATGGGATCCTTACAGGGTCTTCATGTCCGGCAGGCAGGATTCATATAACATCGACCTCATTTCATTGATCAATGGTCAAAAGTTACGTGATAAGGTCTGGTTCTCATATACTATAAGCACTAGGTCAACTATATTTGGTGTATGGAATGTTTATAAGGTGAACATTTCAGAATTGCAGGTTTCATTTTACCTTGAACATATTTTCATGGTTTATTGATCAATACTTTGTGTGTTGGTCTGTGTTTTAAATACAATAAATTATCGGTTAGCTGTGTCTGGTGTATTGAATTATTATAGGCTATACATGTCACTCTAGCAGGGTACTTCTTGACCTTGTCTTCATAAACATGGATGATCGATCAAATAAAGTTTATTTGTCATTGGTAGTAAAACCTTCATCTGAATGATATTTTACATAAGATCGATCATGTTAAGTAAAACGGTGTGTACTGTTGTTCCTCTTATTATATTTAGGGATATATGACGTCATTAAAATACTGACAACAATACCTTTCTCGCCGGCCAAAATAATAAAGAAGGAAGTCTACAAGGTAAATTTCTCCGGTTGTTTTAAAGATACTAAAAATTACTTTATATGTTCACAAAAGAATGCAGATGTTTAATAAGTGATTTTTGTAACGGTTTCTGTTGAAGACTTCACCGATGATATTTATATATGATGTGTCAAAATATGTCCTTGTCCTATTGTTGTAAGTTAATTTGGATATTCAGTTTAAAGATTAGACTTAACAAAAAAATAATATGATATTATGATCAGTGTGTTCATTAAGTTGTTAATAAACTAAATATTTGACTTAACATGTCTACCATAGGCCAATGAATATGATGTGTTTCAATTTACTAGCTAAGATCAGATTATGAAATAAACTAAACTTCAGTTTTCTTTTAATATTGGTAAATTATAATAAAGAGGAAAGATTTTACTGTCATTTCTTATTTATTAACTGTTCTTATTTTTTAGCATTGGATGGATAGTTTTGATGACATAATAGGTAACCATAGGCAATGAACGATTGAATAGTAACAGTTCAATCACTGCTTTTATCAATCACGTTTTTAGGAAGAAAACGATACAATTCCAGGAATACATGCAGGATGTTGATGCCTGAAAAAAAAAACATAATATACCAGAGACAATCATTATCGTTAGGTTGATCGTGTGCAATAACTAATACCCAACATCTCCTTTAATCTTGTGATTGCACAATCAATGCTGACATCAATTAACTTAAGAAGAAGTGAATAAACATTGCATTATTTTAATATTGCGAAATAAAAACTTGAAGCAAGTGTTTTACAATTTATAGTGTTCTGATTACTGCCCTTAAACCACTGCTATGCATTATAATTATATTGATTGTTTGTTCCATCTTTCTATTAAATATAAAATATTTGTATGGTTTTCTCTTCTAGCAATACCTAATGGTGTAAGTCCTTCCCATTTATGGTCACAGTCGGCTCTATGTTTCAATAAAAATCTAACAATCTCTGCATGGCCTTTATAACATGCTATAAATATGGGGGATTCTCCAATATATCTACACTTATTTATGTCTGCCTTATTGTTTGTTTACATTTGAACTACTTCGGTATGTCCTTCTTGACAAGCAATGAACAGAGGTGATGCTTCAGTATCTCTACACTTATTAATGTCTGCCTAGATGTTTATTAACATCTGAACTACTTCAGTATGTCCTTCCTGACGAGCAATGTACAGAGGTGATGCTCCAGTATCCATACCCTTATTAATATCTGCCTTATTGTTTATAAACATTTAAACTTCTTCAGTATGTCCATATGCAGATGCCATGTATAGAGGTAATACCTTATCAGTTTTACGACAATGGTTTACATTAATGACACAATGATGTATACATCATTTAACTAAATCAATATCTCCTATAAAACAAGACTGTATCAATGAAGTACTTTTGTCATCAATGTCTTATGAACTAGCCAATTTCTTTTAGTAGATATTGCTAAGCCTTTTATATGTACTAGGAATTGTTGTCTGAAGATACAATCGTCCATATTGATGTTACAGAAAACATCCCCTACCTTTCCCCTTTACCAGTCATCTACCATTCTGTTTATAAACATTTGCTGATATCTCATTGGTACAATAATTGTAAATTCATTATTTTTTATTTTTCTTTCAAATAAAAATCTTTCACTAATAAAACGACTTGTAGCATTATTAATTAAACAATAAATCATTTCATTTCCAAAGTAAAAAGCGACAAAATCAAATAGTTTGTCATCAATAGTTCTGTAGACTTCGCCATCCTTTCTGATATATGTATGTGTAAGTGAATCCAGCTCATCACGTAAAACCAATCGTGACGTCCCTTCAACCACTTTGCAAGCTTCATATGTGTTCTTTATAATTGATGTTTTCATCCACATGTTCAGTAAGCCATTCTTCTTTTAACTGATTGTTAAACATTAAATATAGAGCAAGAGCACAGTATTTGACATGTACTCCCTCTGTCTGTAATTTATCTATCTCTTCTTTGTAAACTGTCAATGATTTGTAAAGAAATTTATAATGTTCAATTCTGGATTTTTGCTGTACAATTGACACAAAAGAGGACAACAGTCAAACATGTCATACAAATTACTGATATCAGAAGCGTTTTGTTTTCAGGTAAAATTCAGCAATTGATTGTTTTTCTGTTTTCAATAAACACAAATCGGCTAACTGAAGAATGACAACGATTCCATTTGCCTATCCTTATGAACCTGTAGACACCAAGACATAATTAACTTCACTTGTTTCTTTTCTACTAATGCTTTAATTTTTTCCATCAAATTTTTCCATTTTCAAACTTCATTGGATTTAGACTATATGTTTCACAAACATTATCCACTACAAACAATATCTTCTTAATCGGATTGTACCAATTGATTATTTCCCTAGGATTTGATACTGGTAAAATATCATAGCCTTCATTTTGCATCTGTAAAGCCACGTGACGCACCAATGATGATTTTCCACTACCAGAACTTGCAGTGACAACAACACAACCATTTTCTTTAATGAACTTTAATACACATTTTGCTCCGTTTGTTTCTATAAATGTTTTGTCATCTTTTTTCTAATTTTCTAATCCCTCATTAATTTGTTCTGAAAAAGAAGAATTGACAACTCTTTGAATATCTATTTTTTAAGATAAAAGTTAAGGAATGTTTGACATATATGGTAAAACAAATTTGCTTGACATATGGTATAAACAAAAGGCTTGATCTATCCATGCTATGTATAGGAAAAAGGCTTGACATACGGTGTGAACAATTTGCTTGTCAAATGGTATAGACAAAAGGCTGGACATATGGTATGAACAAAAGTCTTGACCTATGAATGATATGTATTTAGGCAAAAGGCTTGACATACGTATTGATAATTTGCTTGAAAATTGGTATAGACAAAAGGCTCGAATACGGTGTAGAAAAGGGCTTGACCTACGGTATAGACAAATGGCTCAACCTATGGTATAGACAAAGGCTTGACAATTTTCGTGACAAATGGTATAAAAAGCACTTAGAATGTCTTACAGACAACTGACATGACTTATGTTATCAACAATTCACTTAACATATGGTATAGACATTTCACTTAACATATGGTACAGATAATTTACATAACATCTATAGGGTATAGATAATTGACCTGACAACAGATATTTTATAGATTATTATATTGACATATGGTATGGACAATTGACTTCACATGTAGTATGGACAATTATCTTTACATATGGTATGGACAATTAATTTGATGTCTGGTATAGACAATTAAATTGATATATGGTATAAACAACTGACATGACTCATGGTGTTGACAATTGGTATGGACAATTGACTTGATATATGGTATGGACAATTGACTTGGCATATGGTATGGACAATTGACTTGACATATGGTATGGACAATTGACTTGACATATGGTATGGACAATTGACTTGACATATGGTATGGACAATTAATTTGACATTTGGTATAGACAATTAGTTTTACAAAATCATTGACTTGGAATATGGTATAGATAATTGACTTGACAAATCAAACAGATAACTGACCTGACATATGGTATAGCCAACTGTCTTGTTATTATTTATAGACAATTGACTTTACATATGGTATAACCAAGTGGCTTGATATTATATATCGACAATTGACTTGACATATGATAAACCCAAGTGGTTTGACAATAGATTTAAACAGCTGACTTGACATACGTGTAGCTAAATGGCATCAGCTTATATCAAGCTAATTTTACTGGACATACGAGGGTGTGCCTTCATGATGAATAACTGTAAAAAATCTTGCCAATTGATGTTAACGGTAATTTCTGGTGGATGACGATAAAATGTACACTTTCTTTAAGACGATTAAAAAGTCCAATGTTTATGACGAATCACGTTAAGTTTACTCCAAAAATAGTGGTGACTATAATTATTTGAGACCGCTGAAGAATCATGATCAGGATATTTTGAGGAATCACGATATAATTTAACCAATTTGACGCTAACAGTAGCTGAAAATGACCGTATGACACTTTGACGCCTGACGGTAAAGGGCATTACTACCCTCACTTATGTGTAGCCAAATGGCTTCAGATTAGATATAGCAGTTGACTTCACATATGGTATAGCCAAGTGGTTTGACATAAAGTATAGGCTATTGACTTGACATATGGTATGGAAAATTGACTTGACATATGGTACCGATAAGGAATTGACATTAGGTATAGACTATTTGTTTTTGTCCCGGCAGATAAAGCTGCTAATAATATATTATTGTTTGACGTAAATTTTACAATGAGGTTCTGAAAAAGGAAATCGCCAATTCACCAACATTCCAACTGACTTTATTTTCAGAAAACGAAATCTGTAACAAACATAAACTTTTAGCCACTGCTTTACAAGCAGAGCCAAATACAATGAAAGTCCCAACTATGTATTGGCTTCCGAAGCTACACAAAACCCCTTACAAATATAGATTTATTTCGTCTTCAAGCCATTGTACAACTACTAAATTGTCTATTCTTCTTACCAGCACACTTGGTACAATTAAAAACCTGATAATAAATTGTTCAAATAAGGCCTTCGAAAATAGTAGAATAAATTACTTTTGGAGTGTCAAGAACTCGTTGGAAGTACTTGATAAATTGCATGCTTATATTGGTGATTTTGAATCTGTTCAAAGTTTTGATTTTTCTACCCTGTATACCACATTGCCTCACATTCTCATTAAGAAAAAATTCACACACCTAATTAAATGGGCATTCAAAAAATCAGAATGTGAATATATATGTTCAAACTCTTTTAGGTCATTTTTTAGTAGCAATAACCAAAAAAACTATATTAATTGGACATGCTTTGATACTATATATGCCATTGAATTTTTACTAGATAACATTTTTGTTTGCTTTGGGGATTCCGTATATCGTCAGATTATCGGAATTCCAATGGGAACTAACTGTGCACCACTTATTGCGGACCTGTTTTTGTATTGTTATGAGTTACAATTTATGACAAAAATAAGCAAAGACCCATCGGAACAACATCTGATAAACAAATTTAATAATACTTTTAGATATTTGGATGATGTTTTGGCTCTCAATAATGACGACTTCAGTATGTATACTAATGAAATTTATCCTGTTGAACTTACTTTAAATAAAGCTAATACTAACAATGACCACTGCCCTTTTCACGATCTTGATATCTATATCACTAATGGAAAGCTGAATACTAAAATTTATGATAAAAGGGATGATTTTTCATTTCCTATCGTTAATTATCCGTTTTTAGATGGTGACGTTCCCTTGTCACCATCTTACGGTGTTTATATATCTCAACTTGTACGATTCGCTCGTATATGTAAATTTTTTTCTAACACTGATAAGGTCTTTGCATCGGAACTAAACACATTTATTCTAAAAACAGTTGTTGGCATGACACGGGTTATGTTCTTTTCATATATGTTATGATGGTATGATACTAAACCCCTAACGGGAAGGATTGTGCCTGATGTTCATATGATGAAATCATAATCTTTCAGTCAGTTTGATTGAAGTCTGGAGCTGGCATGTCAGTTAACTGCTAGTAGTCTGTTGTTATTTATGTATTATTGTCATTTTGTTTATTTTCTTTGGTTACATCTTCTGACATCAGACTCGGATTTCTCTTGAACTGAATTTTAATGTGCGTATTGTTATGCGTTTACTTTACTACATTGGTTAGAGGTATAGGGGGAGGGTTGAGATCTCACAAACATGTTTAACCCCGCCGCATTTTTGCGCCTGTCCCAAGTCAGGAGCCTCTGGCCTTTGTTAGTCTTGTATTATTTTAATTTTAGTTTCTTGTGTACAATTTGGAAATTAGTATGGCGTTCATTATCACTGGACTAGTATATATTTGTTTAGGGGCCAGCTGAGGGACGCCTCCGGGTGCGGGAATTTCTCGCTACATTGAAGACCTGTTGGTGACCCTCTGCTGTTGTTTTTTATTTAGTCGGGTTGTTATCTCTTTGACACATTCCCCATTTCCATTCTCAATTTTATTAACTAGACATACCCTTATATTATTACAGTTAGGGTTTTTGCTTGTGAGTTACCTATTGTTGTTAATTTCTGTGTCATTTGGTCTCCTGTGGAGAGATGTCTCAATGGCAATCATACCACATCTTCTTTTTATATATACGATAAAGACAATGATTTGACATATGGTGTGGACAATTAGTAGGGTGCCCGGTATTGAAAAAGACGTCTAGTTAACGAGTTTAAGTTAACGAATAACACAGGGCTATATTTATATGCAAACTATTGGAAAATAAATATATTTTCTAATCATGAATGTCGTCGTAAGCTACCGTGATCACGTTTGTATAAAATTTTGTGCTTTCTAAGGGTACCCAACAATACCTACTCATACAGGCCATCTTCAACACGAAAAATAAAATTATTGCTTTCTGTGTTTTTTTTATCAAATGATACTGATCATCTAGCTTAAAAATTATATTTATCATATAAGATTTATATAATTTAAGTGTAAGTATTTCATGATTTTTGTAAGACTATTTTTTTGGCTGAAATTTGTCACATTTTAAACGAAAGAAAATTTATTGCGAGTAATTTTCACAAGATTTTTACTCTGATTTCATCAATAAGACATGGTTCATATGTGTGCCAAATATATTTCGTGTCATGTAAATCGGTGAGAAGAAAATAGCAATTAAAAACACAAATATAGTGATAATTCTGCCTTGATTCAAACACGCCTTTTCTCGTGCCGTTAATCGTTTTGTAGCTTACACTATCAGGTCATTATCTAGGACATTTGTCACTTACTTCATTTCTCTTTTTACTTGTTGTATGGTCGATATGTATGTTTTGAATAGTCGAATTATTTTGAAGATCGTTGTTTTGTTTAAGGAAATTTTTTTTTGTTGGTTTTTATATTTTTAATTGTTTTTTTAATTGATTTTTTTGTTATAATTGTAATAAACAAATCAAATCCTTCGGTTACGTTTCAGACCCGGAATATGGCACACAGTCCTGTTAAACTATGCCCATCAAGCCCTAAGGGTGCTATAAACAGTTTTGTATAAAAAAAAAAACTAGGGGTTAATTCCCGACTAAAAATAACCATGGAGGGAAACCCCTGTTTATTTACTCAATTGGTGAAAAAGTATCATGTTTTTTGTATTTGATTGTAAAAATCAGTTAATAAGCTTTCAATTAAAACAGATTGAATGATTGAAATTCTTTTAAAAATTATATTAAATATACATGTTTTGAGGGGAGACAACACTGTAAACATCCTGTTTTTTGGCAGTGCATGACAATAAAAAACTTATTTGCAGCCACTGTAGCTCTTTTCGGAGCAGAAGACCGTACCCTGAAGCAAGATTTTTTTGACAGGCCAGGTAAAAACTTACAAATTTCATACAGTTTTGATTATGAAAAATGTGCATGGATCATGTCTTCATGGCTGTGCGCATGACCTGGTTTCAAGTTTTTTATGTTAAAATTATACCTTTTTTTTCCCCCATGTTCATTGGATGGAATGTTTTTAATCTATTAAAAGTACACATTATTTTTATTTCATTATAAACTAGAGAACATTCTGATTCCAGTGATATCTAGTTTTATACAAGTATCTTTATTAATCAGTCCACCACTAAGGGTCACTTATGCATGGTCCCTCAAAATGTGACGTCATAGAAAAAAACTGTTGATTGCACCCTTAACAAAGTAGGAATGAAATACGTGTGTTATATGTCAGGGTTCTTAATACCTGAATTGCTTATTAATATGCGAGAAATTAGCTCAAACAAAAGCTTTATCGAGGGTCTGTGAACACGGAAAGATCATGTATATTTTAGTATATTTTAAGCGTCATTTATCTAGCTAGCACTTCCAAGGACCCCAATTCTGCTCAGAAGGAGTATTCAGGTTTTGAGAATCATTTTGTACGCCCGATGAAGTAGATATCGCACGCTTTTACATGCTATTCGTTTAGATAAAGAGTTCAGTGTAAAAGGCATATAGGGTAGGATAATAATAAAGTCACAAGATACAGATGTTCTGATCTTATGCGTTCATTACTTCCCCTCAATGCAGCATGCGCATGAGCTATGTTTTCAAAAAGGCACTATAACTTGCATACAAGATTTTCGCCGCTATATGCCTGTCCACGATATATGTAAAAGTCTCGGGTTTGCCATCTGTAACATTCTACTAGGCGCACATGTTTTATCATGATGCAATACAACGTAATCCCTGTTTAATCTATGAACGCAGATCTTGTTTTTACGCTGAGTGATCTCAAGTCAAAAATCAAACTTAACATATTGAGCGTAATATTGGCTAAAATTGTCTGTTCTATGGTCGGGTTGTGGTCTCTTTAGTACATTCCCCATTTCCATTGTCAATTTTAAAATTTATAATTTCTCCCTTGTCAAGTTTCATCCTTGTAAATTTACTTTTAAACAATATGTAATAAGAGCTTCACTCCAGACATAAATTTGATGTCTTCCCATATAGCAAACCTATACTACATTCTCCTCTTAAGTTAGGATGGGAAAAGAAGAATGACTTGTTCCTTTCTATCTCGAAGGTCAGATGTCATATGAATTTCTGCAAGATTAAGTTTGCATTTGTTTCGAACAAAACCAACATGTACAGATTTATGCCCATGTCAGGCAAATGACATTTGTCAAAATGCAAATACTCGTCTGGTTGCAGTTAGAAACATTGTTGACTACGAAGATGTAGATGTATAAGATTTCATTTTTCTGTTAGTACATTATGAATCATTGCTAGCTATTGAATGAAAATTAAGCAGTCCATAATCTTTTCTAAACAATAAATATAACATCTACTCAATTTTGAAATCGTTGGAAATATAGTAATAATCTATCTAGTGGGGAAAGAAATGTAAAAAAAAACCCTGCTGTATGGTCTCTGCAGAAGACCATTCAACTTAGTAGGTAATACCAGCTTCGATCATAATGTTCTATTTACATTTGTTCTGTTTTTCCTGTTTTTGCAATGGTGTTGTCAGCTTGTCCCTTTGGTTTCTCACGCCTTTTTTGTTTACAATTGTTTGTAACATACATCTGTGCTGTACATAACCCTCTCCCTTGTTTTATTTTTGGAATACTTGTAAACAGCATAGCCAATTGTTGCTCATTTAGTCATCTGTATATGTAGGATGGGGTGTTTTACCTATTTCTAATAGACGTTTTCTTTTTACAACTTGAACCCCCCTTTTTCTTCGTTTGCATTAATTTTTACTTCTGTAAAGCAAAACTATACACAGAGCTTCATATTCAACCAAGTTTGACGTTAATGTTACACAAATTTCAAAACAAATCATTTATATATACTCTTTCACAACCAATAACAGAAGTTTGGTATTTACCTAGAAATTGACGAACACTTGACTATCAAAAGACGTGAAAAACACATTTTGTTTTCGACAAATTATTAAAGTTAAGATCTAAAAAAACATATTTAGATGTTACTTGTAATGAATTAAATACAAAAATTTCAAATTTCAAATTTGAAATAGGTCAAGGTCACTGTTATTTAACAGTTCTTTGAAAATTTCAAATTTGCACCCTATATGCAAAAAAGTCTAAAAGTTACTGTGCATTTTTCTGAAATTTTTGCTTTGACCTTTGACCCTGATTTGAAAAAAAACGTGACCACAGACAACGACGACAACGATATTCGATGAGGTTTGTTCTCCTCTTTCCAGTGATATAAAATATAGCCGTGTGTACGTTATTCCGTTAAGGCAAATCGATAAAATTTGTTGATTGGGCACCCTACTAAATTGACTTGACATACGGAAAGGACAATAAGATTGACATATGGTATGGGCATTTGATTTGACATATGGAATGGACTCTCAAGTGTCTATCTAAAAATGAGGGTACTTTTTATATGGCCTTCCAAATACCGTTTCGATCCCTAACATCACTGAAGAGACATTTATTGTCGAAATCCGGATCTGGTGTACTAAAAAGATATTTACACCGTATGTTTGTGGCATAACATCGTGGCCAAATTGTTTTTCTTTCTGTTTAGTATTAAATTTATATTAAGATTAAATTTATATTAAGATCCATTTTGTAACATCTTGTGATCAATTTTATTTGGCAATCGACAATGGCAGTCAGCAGGGTTAAAGAACATCAGTTGTTCGACCTGTAAGTCAAATGCGTTTTGTTTAAATATACTTTTTCACTTTTTTGGTCTTTTGGAAAATGTTGTTTGTGCTGTTTTTTTACCCTTCTACAACGAAATTTGTTTTACATGCACACGTATAAAAATTGCGCTTTTTATACAATGCAATCATAGGTTTGAACGTAGTTTTCAATTTAGACTCGTTTATATTTTTTCGTTTGGGCTTGTATCATATTTTCCCTCCGGTTTATATGATCCGTTCATCCTATATTGACTCTTGAAATTCAAGATCCCTAACATCACTGAAGAGACATTAATTGTCGAAATCCGGATCTGGTGTACTAAAAAAATATTTACACCGTATATTTGTGGCATAACATCGAGGCCACAAGTTAATTTTTTTTTCTGTTTAGTATTACATTTATATTAAGATCCATCTTGTGATCAATTTTATTTGGCAATCGCCAATGGCAGTCAGCAGGGTTAAAGAACATCAGTTGTTCGACCTGTTAGTCAAATGCGTTTTGTTTAAATACACTTTTTTGGTCTTTTGGAAAATGTTGTTTGTACTGTTTTAAGACCCTTCTACAACGAAATTTGTTTTAAATGCACACGTATAAAAATTTCGGTTTTTAACCAATGCAATCATAGGTTTGAACGTAGTTTTCAATTTAGACTCGTTTACATGTATATATATATATATATATACAACTCGTCTAAACATCAACCCAACAATGTTAGATCTGTAAATTTGCTTTCGCAAATTTTTGGTTCTTCCCTCGCCGGGATTCGAACCCATGCTACTGTGATATCGTGACACCAAATCGCCTGCACTGCAGCCGTCCCGCTAGACCACACGACCACCTGGGCTCTCAAAAAAGAGCTTTCGCTGGCCATGTGTTACCTTTCCACGTCAGTTTTAATCTAGCGGCGTACTACAGTACATGATATATAAGGCATGAAGATGTTATTGTTACAGATCAGCTAAATTATCTATAGTAAAGGATCCTACAAATTAATGTAAGATACAGTCACAGAAAATAATTATATTCATAAGTACGTCTGAGTCAGTGACAACCCTACAACAGATGTATCCATCGGATCGCCATCAATGATAGTGATACATGGCTGTGTACATAATGTATATACAACTCGTCTAAACATCAACCCAACAATGTTAGATCTGTAAATTTGCTTTCGCAAATTTTTGGTTCTTCCCTCGCCGGGATTCGAACCCATGCTACTGTGATATCGTGACACCAAATCGCCTGCACTGCAGCCGTCCCGCTAGACCACACGACCACCTGGGCTCTCAAAAAAGAGCTTTCGCTGGCCATGTGTTACCTTTCCACGTCAGTTTTAATCTAGCGGCGTACTACAGTACATGATATATAAGGCATGAAGATGTTATTGTTACAGATCAGCTAAATTATCTATAGTAAAGGATCCTACAAATTAATGTAAGATACAGTCACAGAAAATAATTATATTCATAAGTACGTCTGAGTCAGTGACAACCCTACAACAGATGTATCCATCGGATCGCCATCAATGATAGTGATACATGGCTGTGTACATAATGTATATACAACTCGTCTAAACATCAACCCAACAATGTTAGATCTGTAAATTTGCTTTCGCAAATTTTTGGTTCTTCCCTCGCCGGGATTCGAACCCATGCTACTGTGATATCGTGACACCAAATCGCCTGCACTGCAGCCGTCCCGCTAGACCACACGACCACCTGGGCTCTCAAAAAAGAGCTTTCGCTGGCCATGTGTTACCTTTCCACGTCAGTTTTAATCTAGCGGCGTACTACAGTACATGATATATAAGGCATGAAGATGTTATTGTTACAGATCAGCTAAATTATCTATAGTAAAGGATCCTACAAATTAATGTAAGATACAGTCACAGAAAATAATTATATTCATAAGTACGTCTGAGTCAGTGACAACCCTACAACAGATGTATCCATCGGATCGCCATCAATGATAGTGATACATGGCTGTGTACATAATGTATATACAACTCGTCTAAACATCAACCCAACAATGTTAGATCTGTAAATTTGCTTTCGCAAATTTTTGGTTCTTCCCTCGCCGGGATTCGAACCCATGCTACTGTGATATCGTGACACCAAATCGCCTGCACTGCAGCCGTCCCGCTAGACCACACGACCACCTGGGCTCTCAAAAAAGAGCTTTCGCTGGCCATGTGTTACCTTTCCACGTCAGTTTTAATCTAGCGGCGTACTACAGTACATGATATATAAGGCATGAAGATGTTATTGTTACAGATCAGCTAAATTATCTATAGTAAAGGATCCTACAAATTAATGTAAGATACAGTCACAGAAAATAATTATATTCATAAGTACGTCTGAGTCAGTGACAACCCTACAACAGATGTATCCATCGGATCGCCATCAATGATAGTGATACATGGCTGTGTACATAATGTATATACAACTCGTCTAAACATCAACCCAACAATGTTAGATCTGTAAATTTGCTTTCGCAAATTTTTGGTTCTTCCCTCGCCGGGATTCGAACCCATGCTACTGTGATATCGTGACACCAAATCGCCTGCACTGCAGCCGTCCCGCTAGACCACACGACCACCTGGGCTCTCAAAAAAGAGCTTTCGCTGGCCATGTGTTACCTTTCCACGTCAGTTTTAATCTAGCGGCGTACTACAGTACATGATATATAAGGCATGAAGATGTTATTGTTACAGATCAGCTAAATTATCTATAGTAAAGGATCCTACAAATTAATGTAAGATACAGTCACAGAAAATAATTATATTCATAAGTACGTCTGAGTCAGTGACAACCCTACAACAGATGTATCCATCGGATCGCCATCAATGATAGTGATACATGGCTGTGTACATAATGTATATACAACTCGTCTAAACATCAACCCAACAATGTTAGATCTGTAAATTTGCTTTCGCAAATTTTTGGTTCTTCCCTCGCCGGGATTCGAACCCATGCTACTGTGATATCGTGACACCAAATCGCCTGCACTGCAGCCGTCCCGCTAGACCACACGACCACCTGGGCTCTCAAAAAAGAGCTTTCGCTGGCCATGTGTTACCTTTCCACGTCAGTTTTAATCTAGCGGCGTACTACAGTACATGATATATAAGGCATGAAGATGTTATTGTTACAGATCAGCTAAATTATCTATAGTAAAGGATCCTACAAATTAATGTAAGATACAGTCACAGAAAATAATTATATTCATAAGTACGTCTGAGTCAGTGACAACCCTACAACAGATGTATCCATCGGATCGCCATCAATGATAGTGATACATGGCTGTGTACATAATGTATATACAACTCGTCTAAACATCAACCCAACAATGTTAGATCTGTAAATTTGCTTTCGCAAATTTTTGGTTCTTCCCTCGCCGGGATTCGAACCCATGCTACTGTGATATCGTGACACCAAATCGCCTGCACTGCAGCCGTCCCGCTAGACCACACGACCACCTGGGCTCTCAAAAAAGAGCTTTCGCTGGCCATGTGTTACCTTTCCACGTCAGTTTTAATCTAGCGGCGTACTACAGTACATGATATATAAGGCATGAAGATGTTATTGTTACAGATCAGCTAAATTATCTATAGTAAAGGATCCTACAAATTAATGTAAGATACAGTCACAGAAAATAATTATATTCATAAGTACGTCTGAGTCAGTGACAACCCTACAACAGATGTATCCATCGGATCGCCATCAATGATAGTGATACATGGCTGTGTACATAATGTATATACAACTCGTCTAAACATCAACCCAACAATGTTAGATCTGTAAATTTGCTTTCGCAAATTTTTGGTTCTTCCCTCGCCGGGATTCGAACCCATGCTACTGTGATATCGTGACACCAAATCGCCTGCACTGCAGCCGTCCCGCTAGACCACACGACCACCTGGGCTCTCAAAAAAGAGCTTTCGCTGGCCATGTGTTACCTTTCCACGTCAGTTTTAATCTAGCGGCGTACTACAGTACATGATATATAAGGCATGAAGATGTTATTGTTACAGATCAGCTAAATTATCTATAGTAAAGGATCCTACAAATTAATGTAAGATACAGTCACAGAAAATAATTATATTCATAAGTACGTCTGAGTCAGTGACAACCCTACAACAGATGTATCCATCGGATCGCCATCAATGATAGTGATACATGGCTGTGTACATAATGTATATACAACTCGTCTAAACATCAACCCAACAATGTTAGATCTGTAAATTTGCTTTCGCAAATTTTTGGTTCTTCCCTCGCCGGGATTCGAACCCATGCTACTGTGATATCGTGACACCAAATCGCCTGCACTGCAGCCGTCCCGCTAGACCACACGACCACCTGGGCTCTCAAAAAAGAGCTTTCGCTGGCCATGTGTTACCTTTCCACGTCAGTTTTAATCTAGCGGCGTACTACAGTACATGATATATAAGGCATGAAGATGTTATTGTTACAGATCAGCTAAATTATCTATAGTAAAGGATCCTACAAATTAATATATATATATATATATTTCTATATAGATAAATGTAATTGCTTGACAGTAATTTGCCGAACGTGTCAGTTTTGTGAAATGATACTTTTCAAAGATATTTGCTTCCTTAAAAAATGAAAATGATACATTTAAGATAATATTTAATAAGATGATTAGATATGCCAATTGATCCTGAATAATGACAAGTACAGTGTTCTCCCAAGGATTTTTGGATAGCGCTGTGGTAAGCGTGTAATTTTCGACAATTCTCAGTAACTTTGTCGCGGCGCACGCTTTCTTTGTGTGTTTTTCTTATAATATGCTTTTGATGTTTTCTCTTGTAATGATGTCCTCATCATAATCGTGGAAGTTACACCTTTCTTTGTTAATGTTTTTGTCTGGGTAAACACAATATAGATGAAGAGTTGTTTTTTCTCCATTGTAAATTCATATAATCCTCATATTATCTGTGTATAAAACCCAAGGAGAAGTCTTTTTCCATGATGGGTCTATACCAGTGAAGATTTCTTAGCACTAACAGGTGTCTGGTGATGTTGCAGAACATGTATGACCAACAATAAAGTCATTGTCAGCTTCTGTGTTTGGTTTTTTAACCCACTGTAGCTGCTGTGTACTGTTATAAACCTTACGACGTTTGACGGAATTTTTTTAGCATAATGATTTCTCATTTTTCTGACCTTAACGTTTTATAATATTCAAATCGCTTCATCCAAGACGGACATAGTCCTAATCGAGAAAAAATTATCAAGTCTAGTATCGGCGGTAAACGGACAGAAAGTCACAGGACAAAAAGTCACAGTGCATTAAGTCACAAATTTGGTAGGACAAAAAGTCACAAATAATGTGTTGACAATTGTTTGAATATATTTACTTTTTAATACATAAGTTCACGTTAAAGTTTAGGAAAAGCCACTTTGACATTTTGTTTTTTTAACAATTATTTAATCATCTTTGATATTATTTTTATAATTTTTGTTTACAAAGTTGGTTTATATACAAAAGTTCAAGAAAAATACAAAAATATTTTTGTAGAAAGAAGCGTTTTTTATTCGAAGAAAATAATCAGAAAAAATGTATTGTGACTTTTTGTCCTGTGATTTTTTGTCTGAGACTTTTTGTCCTACATTCGTATTAGCTTGGGGTTTGTTTTTCTAGTCATTTCCTCTCAATTGTTTTTCAAAAGGTAATATTCGTTACTGTAGAATTTCTAATTAAACAATTTATATTTCTATTAGGTGATAATTAATACGTCAAAGACTTGCTCATTTTCGGGGTTCAGTTCGTTTGGATAGTAAACCCAGCAAATTGTAACAAACCCCTGTGTTTGATCAATTTTATTTTCAAATCATCGTTTGTTCAAAGTTCGTAAAACAAGTTTGTGAGTGTCGTCGGGAAATGCGGTCAATTTATTTTATCTCATTTCATTCATATATGCCCTATATATTATTTTGAATTAAAAAAATAGATGTCAATGTTGAAATCTTTGTTTATTTTGATCTTTTAAAGTCGCCATTTTGTAAAATTTATTAGACTGGTCCGGGGGAGCTACTTAATACAGTGGAAATAATTCATTCAGAAATAGTAAACCAGTCGATCACGTGATCTGAAGTGAAAAATAAGCGGGAAATTTGAAAAAAATACGCTAATAATATAGCGACGCGCTTGCGTTGGATAGCGCAGCGGTCAGCGCAATAGAACAGCGGGACATTGTGATATTACTAAAAAACGCAGAGGTAAAACAGCCTTTGGAGAACATGGATAAATATTCTGGTTTAAGAATTATGCTGTTTAATGATAGGAATTCATAAATGGTTGTCTCAAAATATATTTCTACATTATTATTTTTTTCAGTTTCTGAGAAATCTGAAGAAAAGAGTCAAAAGGACAGGTTAGTTTTATGAATGAATTTTACAATATTCAGATTGAGACAAGAAATACGTGAAGTCTTAGATACATTTTCTATAACATGTTACTTCGGTTCTATATTTTTAATTTTTATTTAATTCAATGAATTTAAACACAAAACATTAAATTTAAATCAGGATAGAAACTCATACTTTTTTTACTGGAATAAAAACCATGTGGTATATATGCTCATGAACAAAAATTTAAAATGACAAAACTACATGTATATTAGATTGAAATGATTAAAGTAATAAAAGATTGAAAAGATGATCGTTCAAGATTATGAATTTGTGAAATTGTTTTTTTTACAAAATCTTATATCTTAGTACATGAAAGTGATGTATGTACAGTGTAATAAAGGTTTATGTGTTCATGGTCAGAAATAAAACACTTTTATCTGAACAATTTCAGGAAGATTCACCTTAAGAATGACAGCAGCAATGGGTCTAGGAATGGCACATGTAAGTTATTGACATCATTTATCCCCCTTTTTTGGGGAGGGGGCATCTTACAGTTTTGTGCACCTGTTTAGAAATTTTTATCACTTGATAGTGAAGTTCAAAAGGTTTAATTAATTAACTATGACCAAATAAATACAAACTTTAGCTTTCCTGTGTCAATTTTGTTTTCAACAATGTCATTAAATAAAATGCAATTTTTATAGTACCTATGCTATTTATTTGAAATAACTGTTTATAATTGGCTCATCATATGTCAATGAAAATTAATTTGGATCTTTGACAACTATGTAAAACGGTGTGAGCTGGATGAATATTATTATAGTTACACAAATGTATTGTATGTCTTGTTTTCTATATAAATATGCATGTCATAAAAATTTGTATAAATATTCTTGTCATGTTTAGTTTCAATTTTGAGTAATTTGTTTACAGGAAAGCCAGGTTTTGATACACTTGATGAAATTGCAGAAAAAGAATTTTTTTTTAAGGTAAATTGAAATTTAATATCATACTGGAGAGTAGTATGAATAATTGCAACCAAATTGTGGATTATTCAATTCAAGAGATTTTAATCCAAAAACAATGTCATAGTAATTTGCATACTCCAGACTGGACAAAACAGTCTTTAAGTAATGGTAATATTCATGATATTTGTTAACAACAAACTTATTTATGTTGTTTAAGTTAATGAAAGAAAAACTTATGGTTATTACAAGCAATGATTTGCTTTAATAGATAAAGTAAGATTTGGTATGAGTGCCAATGAGAGAACTCTCCATCCAAATAACAATTTATTAGAGTAAACCATTATACGTCAAGGTACAGCCTTCAACACGGAGCCTTGACTCAGTTCTTTACTTCAAAATTATTGTATTATAGGACATGGAACGTGAAGGGACTGTAGATTATGGAAAATAAAACCAAGATCTGAGTGGGACTACAGGGAATACATTATCACCTGAGGGACCAGCAAGAGGGGCTGCTACACTGGCAGACCTCGATGATATCAAGGAATATGAGGTGGTAAACAGACCTCAAACATACAGAAAAATGGCAGAGAGGACAGAGGTACCGTGTGTGGCCTTATGAATTCATCACTTGAGATTTTTCGTTACATATTTCATACCAAACTCCATTTTTTTTCCAAAAAAAGTATTGTAATGGTACTTTTTTATAAGAATTTAAACTATTTAGTATTAATTATAATTGCAGCAGAATTGCAACAGGTTTACTGTTGATTCATTTATTTTCGTGAATTTTTCAAAACTTGCATATTCGTGGATATTTAATTTTGTGGTTATGCCAATCTCTGTATACAAGGTCTATCAAAATATGTAATTCAGTGAAAATTTGAATTCATGATTCACCTTTACCAACACAACCAACGTAAATTGGTATCAAACGAATGATATTGAATCCACAGTATTCTGTTTCATTTTTGTTGTGGAGAATTTTTATTTCTGGATGATATATGACCACAAGTAGTATTTTTTTAAGGAATTTGCACATACAAATATAAGTCCGGGCTGTGTGAAGAAGAAATGGGTTGTATCTATTAAGTGCACAAAATCAATACACAACCTGCCAAAATCAAAATCAGTAAAACAGCACTGATAATGCAATCAGCTTTGAGTTTTCTTTTTATATTTCAGGGTACATCCCATCAGAAGTCAAGTATGTTGTCTTAAGGTACGTTTTATAGATTGCAAAAAAAAAATTACATTGATTTTATAAAACTGTTTATTGGCAAATTTTAATGACTTCGTTTTGTAGTGGACATTTTGTGAGGGACACACCTTCTGAAATTAAAAACCTTATATTGAAAGCTGTTTATTAAAATATGTTGGCTCTGAACATACTTTTGAATTATTTAAGAACTGATGTAAAGAAAAAATAACATTTATTTCTTCATTTTTTACGATATTTTAGAGTATGGATGTTGAACAGGCGGTCTAGGGACATGCCAGTTTGGTTGTTTTGGACCATTCAGGAGTCAATATCTTATCAATCCCTCTAAAAATTACCTGTTTCTTTGCTTAAAAATGTGAAATCTAATTCAATGTACTGACTGCACAAAAAATTACTTGCAAAGATCAAACACATTTTTTTTCAAGTGACCTGGACAAGAAAATACGTTTTTATTGAAAAACGCCCATATGACCACAAGTAGTATTTTTTGTTTAAGAATTTGCACATAAGTCCTGGCTGTGTGAAGAAGAAATGGGTTGTATCTATTAAGTACACATAATCAATACACAATCTGCAAAAATCGAAATCAATTAAGCAGCACTTATAATGCAGTCAGCTTTGAGTTTTCTTTTATATTTCAGGGTAAATCCCATCAGAAGCCAAGTATGTTATCTAAAGGTAGGTTTTATAGATTGTTATTGGTTTTGATAAATTGTACAAGCAAGTTTTGTGTAATCAACTAGTAATCCTTTTACAGTTTTCAAACCAGATCCCTGAAACTTCATAAGACAATTACATATAGGTTACACATGTGCCCATGTCATTTACGAAAGTGTTTGAATAACTTTTATTCATTTTTCAGAATCTGTGAACCTAGTAATTTTTTATCAAATTTTATGAAAGAGGGTAACAGTTTTGTGTAATCTACTTTTCCTGGGGTTTTCAACACAAATCCAAGAAACTTCACAGAAGTATTGTACTTATATTGAAAATGTGTACCTGCTATTATATAAGTGTTTAAGGAATGTTTATAATTTAAATGTTCAGTCATTGTCCATATATTGTTTAAAACTTTTTCTTTCCAACCCATCCATTTGAGTCTTTGTTCTATGTTTTTTTAGTTTCTTTAATGGATTCTATGGAGTCGACAATGAACACGACAGGGACTTCCCCTAAAGTAGGACAGAATACCCTAGAGGAGGCCAAGGAAGGGTTTGATGACGTGGATGGACAGGTAGCAGCCCGCCATTCTCAACCAACCTCCATGAAAACAGGAACAGGTAAACTTTAAAACTTTTTATAAATGTCTGATTAAACAGTGATGTTTATATTACAAAATACTATGACTTATCCAAGTTTAAAGAGTAAATGGTTTGTCAATGCATTTTTTATTTCAGTTGTAATAGATTTATAAATGCTTCCACCCAAACAAAATAAACCATCTCATATATTTTTCCTCAAGTAACCACAATGATATAGAGCTGACTTTTTTTCATCACTTGGCGTTTGTCGTCTGTCGTCCTTTGTCTGTCATCTGTCGTCCGTCCTTAACTTTAACAAAAATCTTCTCCCCTGAAACTACTGGGCCAAATTTAACTAAACTTAGCCACAATCATTATTAGGGTATCTAGTTTTAAAAAAAGTGTCTGGTGACCTGGCCAAACAACCAAGAAGGCCACCATGGCTTAAAATAGAAAGTAGAGGTAAAATGTAGATTTTGGCTTATATCTGTGAAACCAAAGCATTTAGAGCAAATCTGACATGATAGATATAGAGATAATCGTAATTATCGGTAATTTGTATATTTTCCCTTTAACTTTACTGCCTAATATTTTCGAGTATCAACGTACTGGCTGTTTTCTGCTCTTTGGTCAGTTTGTTGTCTTTTTGACACATTCCCTGTTTCAATTCTCTATTCTATGTAATTTCTTCACTAATATTCATCAATCTCTCATATAAAATGTTGCTATAAAATTTTTAACAAGGAAAAAAGATTTTAAATCATTTTTAGCTCACCTGGCCTAAAAGGCCATGTGAGCTTTTCTCATCACTTGGCGTCCGTCGTCGTCTGTCGTCGTTAACAATTTTTCAAACATCTTCTCCTCTGAAACTACTGAATGGATTTGAATGAAACTTAGCATGATTGTTCCTTAGATTATCCTGCACAAAGTGTGTGCTTCGATTTTTGATCCGTCAAAAAACATGGTGGCCGTTACTTAAAATAGAACATAGGGGTCAAATGCAGTTTTGGCTTATATCTCAAAAACGAAAGCATTTAGAGCAAATCTGACAGGGGTAAAAATGTTCATTAGGTCAAGATCTATCAGCCCTGAAATTTTCAGATGAATCAAACAAACCATTGTTGGGTTGCTGCCACTTAATTGGTAATTTTAAGGAAATTTTGCAGTTTTTGGTCATTATCTTGAATATTATTATAGATAAAGATAAACTGTAAACAGCAAAAATGATCAGCAAAGTAAGATCTACAAATAAGTTAATATGACCAAAATTGTCAATTGACCCCTTAAGGGGTTATTGTCCTTTAATGACAATTTTTCACAATTTGTTCATCATTTATGTGCTAACTTAAAAAAATGCTTCTTCTCTGAAACTACTGAATTGATTTGGATGAAACTTTACATGATTGTTCCTTAGATTATCCTGCACAAAGTATGTGCTTCGATTTTTGATCCGTCAAAAAACATGGCCGCCGTTACTTAAAATAGAAAATAGGGGTCAAATGCAGTTTTTGGCTTATCTCTCAAAAACGAAAGCATTTAGAGCAAATCTGACAAGGGGTTTAAATGTTCATTAGGTCAATATCTATCAGCCCTGAAATTGTCAGATGAATCAAACAAAACCATTGTTGGGTTGCTGCCACTTAATTGGTAATTTTAAGGAAGTTTTGCAGTTTTTGGTCATTATCTTGAATATTATTATAGATAAAGATAAACTGTAAACAGCAAAAATGATCAGCAAAGTAAGATCTACAAATAAGTTAATATGACCAAAATTGTCAATTGACCCCTTAAGGGGTTATTGTCCTTTAATGACAATTTTTCACAATTTGTTCATCATTTATGTGTTAACTTAAAAAAATCTTCTCCTCTGAAACTACTGAATTGATTTGGATGAAACTTTACATGATTGTTACTTAGATTATCCTGCACAAAGTTTGTGCTTCGATTTTTGATCCGTCAAAAAACATGGCCACCGTTACTTAAAATAGAACATAGGGGTCAAATGCAGTTTTTGGCTTATATCTCAAAAACGAAAGCATTTAGAGCAAATCTGACAAGGGGTTTAAATGTTCATTAGGTCAATATCTATCAGCCCTGAAATTGTCAGATGAATCAAACAAAACCATTGTTGGGTTGCTGCCACTTAATTGGTAATTTTAAGGAAGTTTTGCAGTTTTTGGTCATTATCTTGAATATTATTATAGATAAAGATAAACTGTAAACAGCAAAAATGATCAGCAAAGTAAGATCTACAAATAAGTTAATATGACCAAAATTGTCAATTGACCCCTTAAGGGGTTATTGTCCTTTAATGACAATTTTTCACAATTTGTTCATCATATTTGCTAACTTTAAAAAATCTTCTCCTCTAAAACTACTTAACCAAATTCAACCAAACTTCAACTGAATGATCAGTAGGGTGTATAAAATAAAGTATGTGCTTTTTTTTTATTTCGTCAAAAAACATGGCCGTCATGGCTAAAAATAGAACACAGGGTAAAATGCAGTTTTTGGCTTATATCTCAAAAACGAAAGCATTTAGAGCAAATAAGACAAGTAGTTAAAGTATTTATTAGGTCAAGGTCTACCAGTCCTGAAATTTTCAGCCGAATTGGGTAACTGTTTTTTCAGGTATAATGCCCCTGAATTGATGATTTTAAAGAAATTTTGCAGTTTTTGGTTATTATCTTGAATATTATTATAGATACAGATAAACTGTTTATAGCAAAAATGTTAAGCAAAGTAAGATCTACAAATAAGTCAATTTGACCAAAATTGTCAATTGACCCCTTAAGGAGTTATTGCCCTTTAAAGACTTTTTTCACAATTTGTTCATCATGTTGACTTACTTTAAAAAATCTTCTCCTTTGAAACTGCTGTATCAATTTCAGCCAAACTTAGGCTAAATGAGATTCAGAGTATCTAGTATAAATTTTATATTTTATTTCCTTGTATGTCAAGAAACATAGCTCCTATGGCTAAAATAGAACATAGGAGAAAATGATTTTTTTTTTTGCTTTTGAAGAAAATAGGACGATTCAAGAACATTTAAATAAATTGAAAAGCCAAAATAATCATTGATGAGAGATTTAACCAAAAAAAATAAGGTGAGCGATTCAGGCTCTTGAGAGCCTCTTGTTTGAAATGGCAATGAATTATATTTGTTCAGAACAATCAGGAAGCAGTAAACAAATATCTGGTATGTAATATTACTAGATCTGTGTAATGTTGCTAAATGTTTTCTACCTGCTAACACTGACTGGTACTTAATAATGTTTTATTTGAATGGCTTAAAAAGTACTTACATTCTAAAACAGTGTATAATTTCTAAATTGACTTGATGACAAATAAATAATGTAGAAAATTTCTGGAACAAATGTCCACATTCATTACATTGACATGATTGAAGTGTGCAAAATGATCAAATTTATTTATATGAAAAATATAAAAAAAAAATAAGTGCTAATATTAACATTATTAACTTATGTGACATGGTTAACTTAGACTGGTATTAACTATTTGTGTTGACTGGTAGTTTAGAATTTAGAATGCTAACCTGGGTTTCGGTGGTTGAGTGGTCTAATTAGTTCATTGACAATAATCACTAGCCTGACACTACTTAGGTAGCAATTGTGTTAAACATTTACTTGGGTCTCAATTGGCTATGATTTTTCTGCTGATGGTTGGCACCTTTGCTTCCTGTACAAATAAAGCTAGCAGCCATGATTATATAAAGATTGCTGAAAACACCATCAATCAACCAATCAATACACAGGTTAATGTAGTTCAAATTCTATTAAACATGCATGTGTTAAACATTGATTGCTATAAAATATAACCATTAACTAAAGATGGAGGTCTTGTTGTTTATTTGTATGTTTCTTTCCGTCTGTCAGTATTTCCCATCTACAACTCCTCTTTCAACAGTGAATTAACTTTTAAGAATGATTTCATACATGTGAACCTCATGACAACAATCATGTTTTCAAGGTTCCCCTCACATCCTCCCATTGAAGAGTAAAAAATCCTGTGTATAAAAAAAAATATGAATTAAAATTTGGATATGGTTTATTACAAAATGATGTTTTTACATCTTATTTCATTTAATTTGTTAATCAAAATGATTAAAACACACATTTTATTTTTTAAGTTTGCTAGATAAAGATTTTGTGAGTTCTGTTCAAAATACATATCTTGATTTGATGTTTTAAAATGAAAAGAATTTTAAAAAAAACCCAACATGATATGCATAGTGTAGTATAGAGTTTTTGTGACTTGGATGGAGAGTTGACTCGATCATAACTCATCTTCTTTATTTATTTTTGGCAAATCAAAGAAGTCAACTACTGTGAATTCACTATTGTTGGATGCTAATTTTCATGGATTTTTTGGATACAGAAAAATCACAAATTTTATATATGCTTAAAGAAATACAAAATTTTAAAAGGAATGAATGCAGACTTGGTCAAAACTAAGAAATTAAATATCCACGAATATGCAAGTTTTCCTCAATCCATGAAAATTGGTACCCACGAAAATAAACAAATCCACAGTAACCAAAAATTGACAATTTTTACTGAATCGACAACAATTTGATATTCATAAATCCACTGTAGAAACATCTCCTCTTATTTTGATTTTCTCATTGGATTACTGTGTTATTGAATTTACACCCTGATCCCTTTAAACCACTGTAGTAAAAACCCAACAGAAACCTTTTTTCAGTTATAGAAAAACATGTGTTACCTTTTTCATTTATAGAAAAAAACATGTGACTGTGTTTTGGTTGTCATGGTGTATTTGTCTTTTAAAAATGTTTTTAACTTGTTTTGACTCTTGATGTTCTATCCTGATATTATTATGTCTCACATCTTTGACAAATTTAAATCGTTTTTGTGACAAACAGAAATTGAAGATTTTAACAGTTTATTTTTCTTTTTTTAAGATTTAAATGTCTGATGATCTATCAGTTTCTATTGAACATAATAAAACCCTAACAATTAAATTTATTAGCGTCATCCTTGAAATTTACCACAGACATGCGAAATGGACATTTAATCTTGTCAACAGTGTTAAAAATGTTAACACCTGTGAAATTGATGCTTAGTATATATTTCTTTAAAGTAAAGGTTTTTGTAGTAAAATTTAAAATACTAGTTTGATTTTGTATGTTAACCTGTGATTTAATGACAAAGAATGGTTTTGCTATGTTTGTAATCAATTCGTTTTATCTGTTTATCAACATTTTGACTCCTTTTACAATAAAACATGTTTTGAATTTTCTTTAGCCCAAGGATGTTTTTCATACAATAAAGACAATATTCATGATATTATTGCAAGACAAATATAAAAATTTAGAATTAAAATTATTTCTTTCAATTTTATTCATGATAACTTTAATTTTATAAATTTAAGATGAAAAATGTTTTTTGATACAAAATTAATTTTGGAATTTAACTTTTTCCCTTATGATGCCTCTTATTGTTAATTTTTGTTATTTCTTGAGAATTCAAATTTAAAGTATTAAAAATGTGTGAACAATTTAAATTTGAAAATTATAGACACGTATAATATGGAGGCTAAAATTTTACAATGGCTTAAAAGTGAGTTTATCCTTAAATTTATATATGTAAGTAGTTTCTTCATTTAAAGTGTAAGTTTGTTTGTAAACATACTGTATGAAAAAAAAACACATATTATTTTTTTTGAAACTTGCTTTACCAAATTGTAGAAATCTAATAGAAAAAAATGCATTTGAGTTTTACAAACAGAAAATCATCATAAATTTTTTTAAGAATAAAAAATGACAGTGTCATAAAAATTCCTATACGCTGAGCATCCATAAGAGCTTGTTCTGTCTTGGATGTGATGTTTTTGTTGGGTTATAATTGCAGTAGGTCTGTTCTTAATGGTTTTTCTATCTTGTCTATTCAGTAACTAACTGATGATGTATTTTTCTCTAACTTTTCAGCTATTTTCCCATTTATTGATCAGACTGAGAAAAATATTTCTCCTCACTATTGAAATACCTGTTCTTGGCAAATAATTGGTCGAAATTTACATATAATGTCAAATTACTTTTGGTTTGTTCTGAATATCTTATTATGATGTCATGAAAAAAGGGGACCATGTCTGATGACATCACATGTAAAGAACACAGTTTTTGCAAATCTTTAAAAAGGAAGGATAAAAATCATCAGAGAAACAGATTCTACCGCTATGATCGACTCTTGTATTATGATATTATCAACTCTCATCAGTAAAATTTTACTTATCTAAAAAGCTTGTCAAGCCTTTCATTTCAAATAATAAAAATTGTCTCTAGCTGAGAAATGTCATAACACAATTCTTGCAATGTCAGAATCAATATGTAACTCATGATGTGTTAAAACAGTTCTTATAGTTTGTATATCTTTAATTTACCTGAGGTAACTTCAGAAGAAAGATAAAACATGAAATGTTTTGATCAAGATTTCCTGTTCTTTATTTTTAGGTTTTATGGGAACTAACACATCCATGGAGATGGAGGCTGTATACCACCAGGCTTTACAGGAGACTGGCCAAACAAATGAAAGTCAGCCATTTGACAGCTATCAGGGAAATAAGAGCAATAATTCTCAACTTGTACACAAAATACTCAGTGAGCAGCCTAGAACAAAATCTGGTAAGTTCTCAAGTGACACCATGCAGTGTCATGGTAAAAAAAAGTTACTAGAACAAGATCTGGTCAGTTCTCCAGTGACACCAGTATAATGGTCAAAACAAGTAACTAGAACAAAATCTGGTAAGTTCTCAAGTGACACCAGTGTCATGATCAAAACCAGAAACTAGAACAAATTCTGGTAAGTTTTCAAGTGACACCAGTGTTGTGGTCAAAACCAGTAACTTCAGCAAATTTTGGTATAATCTCAAGTGACACCAGTGGTCATGGTCAAAACCAGTAACTAGAACAAGATCTGGGAAGTTCTGAAGTGCCACCAGTGTCATGGTAAAAACCAGTAACTAGAACAAAATCATGTAATTTCTAAAGTGAAACTAGTGTCATGGTCAAAACCAGTAACTAGAACAAAATCTGGAAAGTTCTACATGACACCAAAGTTGAAGGGGACCTTTAGGTGCATCCATCTATGGCAAATCAGTTTTCCACACCATTTTTCTTCTTGCTTGATGCTATTGATTAGATATTTGGTGTATTGTTTTATCATGACAAGTTACAGTTCAAGTTCAATTTTTTTTTATTCTGATGATTTTGTGCAGAGTAATGACCCTTGGACTTAAAAAAAAATCACTTAAATAATAACTTTTCAACACTATTTTCCTCATGCATAAAGATATTGACTTGATATTTGTTATATTGTTTACACCATGACAAGTTATAGATCAAGTTAAAATTTTGTTCCAATGCAATGAATTTTAATCCGGTAGGGTACTATGTAGTACCATGCAGTTCTCACAGAATGCTTGTTCATACATTTTTTTTTATGGATTTTTTTTAGGTAAGGAGAGAACAGTTGAAGAAGTACTACAAGAAATGGAAGAGTTGGACAGGGAGTCAAAGAAAAGAAAAGATATAGCTGTGGAATTGTTAGAAGACAGAAGAAAACAGCCATATAGTCCTAATGGTAAAATATAGGCTTATAAGTCCATTGTCATCTAGTCCTAAAGATAAATACAGTCCTAAATGTCCATTGTTTTGTAATTCCCAAACATCAAACATAAAAACTCTTATAGCAACTAAGGATCTTTCTTGAGGATGTCTTTCCTGCCAAAGGTCGTGGTTCTCTCAAAACTCTCCAGCTTCCTCAAACAATAACTGACCAACACTAAATAGCACAAAAGTTTAACACCAATCATTCAATCAATCAATCTGGACAGAGTCAAAGAGACAAGAATGAGGCATACTGCAGGGGCTGATCCAGCCATTTTTAAAAGGGGGTTTCCAACCCATGACAAAAAGGGGGTGTTCCAACCACATTCCCCATTCAAATGTATTGGTCGTCCCAAAAATAGGGGGGTTTCCCCTGTGCTGATTGGGTGTTGTAATCCCTTGTTTACGTTTTGTGATTAGGTGGAACACTTCAGTGATATTTGGTAGGCAACTGTATAACTAATGTCACACCTCATGTCCTTAAAAATTACATGCTGTGCATTCATTTATCTTTGTTTGGTACCAATTTTCATGGGTATAGGGGAACCACTTACTTAATTGTTCAACGAAATTACATATTTTCTAAAGGAATGTATGCAGACTTTGACAAAGCTACGAAATTAAATATTCACCGAAATGCAACTTTTTTTCAATCCACAAAAATTGTTACCAAGGAAAATAGATGAATCCACAGTAACTTGTTTAATTCAATATAGGTCATAAAACTGGTTTCCTTACTTGAAATAAGAACATTCAAAATCAAAACCAGTCATGTTTATTGAGATTACAGGTTATCAAGGTGGAATGAGAACGTTATATACTCCCACATGAAACAACCATTTATCCTTTACGTATGCATTTAATATTTTTATTTTTTCTATTTAGGTCCAGCTAAAGAGATGGAAGAGATAAGGGGATATGACCTCTCCCCAGTCCATCAGGATTCCCCCAGGGGTGGGTTTGACAACTCCCACACAGAAGACACAGAGATGTACCAGCCTGTCACTCAAGTTGTAAGTAATCATTTGGATATCTGCTTTATAACATCTCTTACAAATGGTTTATCTTTTTCATATTTTCCTTTTCAGAATGAACAAACTTTCAATCTATATCTTCTTTATTTAACTTTACACCTATAAAAGATAAGTTGGTTTACACATTTTAAACTGCTAATAAGTCAACTGTTCTACTATGTATTACAAATAGATAAGAAACAAGAAGGTTGGCAACAACAGGTCTTCAACAGTGCACGTGAGAATTGTCTTAGTAACTGCTATTATACATTGTTATAGAATAGATTCAACAGTTCTTCAAAAATCACATATGTTGAACAATTGGAGTAAAAATTTAAAGAGACAATTAACAAAACTGATAAGGGCTGTTCTGTATTTAATCAGACAAATACTTTAAATTCAGATTTATTATTGTGATTTTGTCATCTTAGACTAAAATGCAATTTTTTTTTGGCGATTTTGAGAAAAATCCTGTTTATTTCATATAAAAAATTTCAAAATGCTATTTTACCTATGACAATGTTGTTAATTTCATTGAACATGTGTGCCCATGGTTTTTAGTGGTAATTTTTCAGATCACTCAACTGTGCTGAAAAAGGAAATTATCAGTCAGTAAGATCAAAGGAAAATTTCGTAAAATAGCAATAAAATAAAAAAATTACAATAATTTCTAATTTCTAACAGTATGGAGTTTTTCTTTCCTTGATCTTTTGTAAATTTCTGTAGACTTTATTATATATCATACTGAAGCATCCATTTAAAAAAAAATAATTTCTGCCATTTTGTTGGTGAGTTCTATCATCAAGTCATCTGTAGTCATCCATTGAATGTTCTTAAAATCTTTGAACTAAATATTTCCCTTAGGTTAATTTGTGCATATTTTTTGTTTTGATAAAGACTGGACGTTCATCTAAAAGGGTAAGTTGTGGTTTGTTTTGAAAGGGAAATAACTCGCAAATATACAAAGAAGTGTTGTGCATTGGTTTGTGCAGTGTTGTTATCCATATACATGTACCAGTATATATCTTGTCTTAAGGAGGTAGACCTAGGTTAAGGGAAATAACTCTTAAAATCATCAGTACGTTTGTGTCAGCCATTTTCATAAATATGTTCTAAGCTTCTTGGATACATAGATTATTTCCAATCTGTTTCAGGTGAATGCTTAAAATTCATTGACAAAACTTGACTTTTAAAAACGCATAACTGATTTAAAGAGTTATCTCTCTGAACCAAGGTCTACCCCCTTAAAACTACTGTGGATTCATTCATTTTCATAAGCACCAATCTTCGTGGATTAAAGAAAACTTGAAAATTTGTGGATATTTAATTTCATAGTTTAGCTGAAGTGTGCATACAAGACTATTAAAAGTTGTCATTCATGTGTACCAAAGAAATCTACAAAAATTGGTATCCAACAAATAATACTGAATCCACAGTACATTTTATTAAAGTCCAAAGGATAAGGCTAGGTTTAATTGCATGAAAGGTAGAGAAAGATAGAAGATAGAAAATTTTATATTCCCATATTATTTTTTATTCATTATAAAATTGAGAAAGGAAATGGGGAATGTGTCAAAGCGACAACAACCCGACCATAGAGCAGACAACACATGTAGAAATTGAATTGTGTAACTTTTTACATGTAAAAAAAAAGGTTGATCAACATATGATCATAGAATCATAAATTTTAAAATTTGAAGACTCTTTTAAAATCTGACAGTTAATTTAAATTTCATGTGAATCTGTCCATAAAAAATAGTTCAAAAACAAATTGCCCGAGAACAATAATGATAATGATTCAATGAGAAATTGTGAGTTACTGTAGAAAATGTTTTTAACTATTTTACTTTTAGTAATTAGAAGATTATAATGTCACATTCATCATGCATGTTCATAGCACTTTATTAGTTCCAAAGTAATTATATATCCGATGATAACTAGGACGGCATGATCTACTGACCCTTCAGGAGCACTGTTCGGGGTTCACCATTGGGTTTTGCTGTTTTCTTGCTCAATTTTCAGTTTTTTATGTTCCACCTACAATAGAAGAGGGGCATTATGTTTTCTGGTCTGTGCATTTGTCTGTCTATCCCACTTCAGGTTAAAGTTTTTGGTCAAGGTAGTTTTTGATGAAGTTGAAGTCCAATTAACTTGAAACTTAGTACATATGTTCCCTATGATATGATCTTTCTAATTTTAATGCCAAATTAGAGTTTTTACCCCAATTTCACAGTCCATTGAACATAGAAAATTATAGTGCGAGTGGGGCATCTTTGTACTGTGGACACATTCTTGTTTGTGTAGGGTTTGGTGGTCTGTAGTTTGTCTCTCATAATTTTGTTTTTTTTTGTCGAAAAGTAAATGTTAAACATAATTTTGAAACAAAAAGATTTGTAATTAAAAGAGAATAATTAATGTAACAAAAAGAATTCCCAATATTTTTATACAATATTTCTGAACTGCTGTCTGAGCTGAATTATGTAGATGAAGGGAAATGCAATAATCTGTAATGTTCGACCATTGATCTAATAAATAATTACCTTGGTACATGTATATACATAAAAATGATTGTTAATAGAAATAATATGAACTATTCCACACATTATTTAAATGTTAGTTCTCTTATTACTATTAAGTGCATTTAGGTGAAACTTATAATTACCGGTGAAAAAATAAGATTGTATTTCTGAATTTAATTGATCTACAGATTTTCTGTTGGAATGCTTATTTAAAACCATCAAATCACCAATTGATGCAGTCAACCCTCAAAATTAATCAAATCCATCATCATCATCACCATCAACTTTGAACTATAACATTTTAATGATCTTTACATAATTAATGACTTAAATCCTCCAGCATGTTAAGTTGCATATAATTTTGTTTTATGTGAATTAACTTTTTGCCCTAGAAACAAACATTACTAAATATGTCATGTTTTTTTTAAAGTGATATTTTGATTTCACTTCGAATATTTTAAATTATCAATATATATGTCATCTTATCTTTAATAGTATGTGAAGATTTAACATTATAAATAAAATTATAACGCTTACAATTGAAGAACTACATAAAGTTTCTATAATTTGCCCCTTGCACAGGTAGGAATAAACTTTAAAAGAAAAGAAAAAATGAGAGTAAAAAATGTGTTTAAGCAATAGACTTAAAAACAATTAATTAATTAAATTTTCATCAAATTCCAGTCTGTGTCTGAGAGAGGGAGGTCAAAGCGAAAAGAAACAAAAGAAAGGAAGAAAGGTAAAGATGACTCAAAGGAAAGAACAAAGAAAGGATCACCACAGAGAAGGAAGAAATCAACCAGTATATCTCCTAGGAGAAGTATATCAGCCTCCATGTCACCAAGGCGATGGGCACCATCAGGGGCAATAACTGATAGGTCACACTCACCTGTAAAACCTAGTAAGCTGTTTTTATAAAATTAAGAATTTAAGTTTTACTGTGAAAGTTGCAATAAACCATTAGATTTTATCAGCACAGCTATTTTATGAAGATACCATTGTATTCAGAATTAAGAGTATGGCTAGTCCTGATTGATTGATTTGTCCACCTGTTATTTTTTATTATTAGAGACTTTGTGCATTCTGCATTATACCAGAGGCAAAATATTTTTTTTCCTTAGCCCTAATGGAACTGAGATGCCTTTTCAAAGCTAGAATGAGACACATGTTCTTAAGTGCAAAATTGATTATCAAGGGAAATAAATACAAATTATGCTAAGAAAAGCAAGGGGAACCTATATTTTTTTAACAAAAAAATACTGTAAATAATTTTTGGCATGTTAAAAAAATAATTACCAAAAGAATACAGTCAAAGATAACTATGATAGGTATTTATTTCATTGAATGAGTTGAAAATATACAGAGTATTAATCTAGATTGATACAATGAATAAACAAATTCACGAATAGGATATACTTCTTAGTGACTTCCTGTCAGATAACAACAATATGCTCAATCCATAGAAAATATCTTTTCACAGATATTCAAGAATTTTCAACTTTACTACCGTAGTCTTGCTTGTATAGTACGCACTGTAACAAAGTCCGCACATTCTTCTCCCCCCCCCCCCCCCCCCCCCGTGAAATTTTAGGTAAAAAAACTTTTTGTTACTGTTAGAAAAGGTCTTCTGAAATCCGGTGATTTCAAATCGTGTAGAGTTGTAAGTAGTATTTTCTTGGAAAACCTGTTTTCCATCATCAAACAGAAGCTGAAACTGCTGGTAAATAACTCTAGAATGCTTCATGATTGTTAGAATAAGTTTAAAAAACAATTAAGAAACTTGTGTATGATTAAACAGGAAGTTTGAAAAGCACTTGTAAAAGAAGGAAAAAACGGTGAGAGTCAAAATCCAATATTTAGAATGTATGTAGTAAAAATTAATTTTTGTAAGATTAAAAAAAGTATGATGTGCTTTAGGTGGAACACTGAATCCCAAGTTTGCTCATGTGAAGAGTTCAGGATATGGGACATCATATTCTCCATCTAAAAATATGACAATGAAAGAGAGGCCAAGTAGTTCCAAAGAGAGGCTAGAAGATAATGATAGACAAAAAAGGAGATATGACAGAAAACTTGACATTACTGATAGACATGATGAGAGGACTGGTATCCTGGATAGGAAAGCAGTCACTGATGTCTGGTCCCTGTTGATGTGGCAAAACAAAAAAAATCAAAGGTAACAGTATTGTATTATATATTTTCTAACATTCCAACAAAATACTATCTTTTTACATTTTTTTGGGCAAAATTTGCATGAAATGCAATCTAAAATCCTATTGTTACTGTCATGATAGTGTTTTTCTAAGGCCTCATCACTACCTTTGAAATTTTAAACAACAAAGTACAAGGAAGTTAACATAATACATACTAAAGATATTCAATTTACAAAGTAATTTGTATTTATTAGTATCTAGAGTATAAGTTGGTTGATACCAGAGTATTTTTGTATTTATTTTATTTTATCAGACACATTTTATTTATATTTTTCTATTGGTTGGGTATATGCACATGTGTATCTTTTTTATCCTCCTTGCTGAGGTATTTGTCAAACCTCTTTACATTTTTCATCCTTTACAAAGGCACTTAATCATTACTCCACTTTAGTTTATTAATGGCAGTTAGTTGTATTTGGTAATGTCTTGAAAGCGAAATAAATAAAATGTATCACTTAACCTTCTTCTAGTTGCTCAAGATATTTGACCTTTTATTGACTGGTATACACATTGACTTTCTAAACATGATTTAACTGTTCAATAAATCACATTTATTTCTAGAACAATTCTTCTTTATTCCAGGAACAGAGAGTCCTACAAATAAGAAACAGAAATACATAGATCCAGGAATGGAATCCCAGCTCAATGCTTCAGTCGATGCCTTTGCTAACTATATCAAGGAACATTTTACTGACAGAAATATTCCTGAGGTAAATTTTCAAATAAATTTTAAGCATAAAAATCTGGTTAGTAATTTTATTTTGTATAGTATGGTGGGTGAGCTGCTTCATGTGTTTCTTTGCAACAATTGGAGAGCCAATGCATTTCAAATTTAAAATACTTTTGAGTGATTTAGTGTGTAACCATGGTAACAGGTTATTCCTGGTGATTGGAGGTGACAACACTATGATTTACAAGACTTATATGTTGTTCAAAAAGTATTAAAAAAAAGGGAGGTCACGGTTATAGAATGTTTATGCGATATTGAAAAGAGGCCAAAGATACCAAAGAGACATTAATACACTCAAAAGATCAAGATAAATTTGACACTGCAATAGCCAACAAGAGGCTGTCACAACGACAGCAAACCGGATTTATTAACATTTATTTGTGTCCTGGCAATATCACAAGAACCATTACTGATGAATGTGAAAGTTAAAATCGTCAATATCAAATTTGACCTCCATTTTGTCATCAGTATCAACATATTAAAATTTGAAAAGCTTAGATTGAATGGTTCATTCGTAAATGCAACAACGTGAATGGAAACGCCATTTTACGATCTTTCAAGAACCATAACTCCTGAACGGTAAAAGTCAAAATCGTCATTATTGAACTTGACCTCTATTTTGTCATCAGTAACAACATATAAAAATTTCAAAAGCTTTGGTTGAATGGTTCATGAGAAAATGCACGGACACGACTCGAAACACCATTTTTCAATCTTTCAAGAACCATAACTCCTGAACGGTAAAAATCAAAATCGCCATTATTGAACTTGACCTTCATTTAGTTGTCAGTAACAACATATTAAAATTTTAAAAGCTTTGGTTGAACGGTTCCTGAGTTAATGCACGGACACGACTGGAAACTCCATTTTTCAATCTTTCAAGAACCATAACTCCTGAACGGTAAAAGTCAAACTCGCCATTATTGAACTTGACCTTCATTTAGTTGTCAGTAACAACATATTAAAATTTTAAAAGCTTTGGTTGAACGGTTCATGAGTTAATGCACGGACACGACTGGAAACTCCATTTTTCAATCTTTCAAGAACCATAACTCCTGAACGGTAAAAGTCAAAATCGCCATTATTGAACTTGACCTTCATTTAGTTGTCAGTAACAACATATTAAAATTTCAAAAGCTTCGGTTGAACGGTTCATGAGTTAATTCACGGACAACATTTGATTCCCGCCCGCCCGCCCGACCGACCGACCGCCCGCCCGACCGCCCGCCCGCCGTACATCCCCAAATCAATAACCGACATTTTTGTCACAAAAATCCGGTTAAAAATGAAAAACTAAGCAACGATGAGCATGTCCACATAACAATTCATAGAAAACTTCAGACTAAGGAATATAATTCCCATAAAAACTGAAGATGATATCAGGTGCTCTGCTTTGAACTATGCATTATAATCTGCTGTGTAACAGTTTGTAGAAAAACCTGTCACCCTATCTGGACATCTGTTCCAATGGTAATCCTAATTTATTGGCTTGCAGAGAGGCAGTAAATGAAAAATGGTGTTAAAGAGTATAATTTGTTTTAGGCCAAATACTCAATGGATGAGCCATCAATAGCAGCCAGTTGGAAGGGAGACAATTCTGTCGGAATAGACGATGATGTTGGAAGGTTGAAGGCATCTTTGGAGGAGGAGAGAAGGTTGCATAGAAAGACAAAAGGTAGGTTACAGATTATCTTAAAAGTAATTAGAGGTTTTACTTAAATTGATGTATCTGGGTTTGAAAGAAATTTCAATTTTATTAAGAGTTTTTTATGTGACTGCTTCTAGTAGAGAAAGAATGTGTCAAAGGTTATTATTGTAATAGTATTTTTTATGGCATTACTGAAGTTGTTAAATACTGTTGTGCATTATTTTTATTTTATGAAAAAAATACATAAAGATTTGGCATAAATTAACACTGACAAATAAAAATTTGGTTTTTATGAAAAAAATACATAAAGATTTGGCATAAATTAACACTCACAAATAAAAATTTGGTTTCACTTTTTGAAGGCATCATTTCTTGAAACAGTCAAAGTTAAAAATTGCGATAAAAAATGAACGCAAAAATGTCAGAATTTCTAGAAATTCATATCACATTATAAATATAGTTTTAGATGCAGTTATAAAAGAAAGTAAAGGATTATCAGACTATGAGATTAAAATGTCTATAACAATATTGTAAATAAATATATATATAAAAAGATGTGGTTTGAGTGCCAATGAGACAACTCTCCATCAATGTCATAATTTGTAAAAGTAAACCATTATAGGTCAAAGTAAATCTTTTTTTTAGATTAAACACATTCGGGTTGAAAATAGTTTGAAATGGTGTTGGTGTAATGCCAGTTATATTATAATTTTATTTTCAGGTACCTTAAGTTTGATTCAATTTTGGTGTTACTCTATATTTATATAACCTTGTTCATATAAAAACAGTGGAACTGTACCTCCTCAGTCAAATAGATAGATAAGAAAGAAAATATATATTACCATTTTATGTACATATAATTGATTGTAATGATTACTGTTTGTTTGTTCTTTGTGTATGTGTTGATGACAATCCAGATTTTGGATTTTTATATCAATAAAATCTTATCTTATCTTATCTTATCTTATAAAAACAGTTGGACATGAATTTGATGTTATACTAATAACATTATAATTTTATTTTTAGATGACCTCGTCCAAGTAGAAAAAGAATATGGCAGTATGATTGAAATGCAGAAACAAGAATTTGAGGAACAAATATTTAAACTTAAACAAGAAATATTTGTTCTGCAAGCAAAGGTAAAAATGTCAAAATCAAAACTAAGATTTTGATCAAAATATTTGATTCAGTTCAGATTATCTGTGAAATTACATGATCTCATAATAACTGTGGATGGTAAGGCTGATTTCAATATGGAGATATCAGTCAATGTTTATGCATGAAATAACTACACAGCAACATAAAGAAACATAAAGAGGTCAACATACCTTCTTCAACAACACACAGGTTGTATAAAAAGACCAATTAAATTTAGAATGAAAATGGGGAATGTGTCAAAGAGACAACAACCCGACCAAAGAGCAGATAAAAACTGAAGATCACTGAAGGCTACCATTGGGTCTTCAATGCAGCCGGAAAATCCCACACCCAGAAGCGTGCTTCAGCTGGCCCTTAACAAAAATTTATACTAGTTCAGTGATAATGGACAACATACTTAACTACTAAATGTATAAAAGTAACTAAAATTGAAAATCATACAAGACTAACAAAGGGCAGAAGCTCCTGACTTGGGACAGGCACAAAAATGTGGCAGGGTTAAACATGTTTTTTGAGATCTCCCCCCTCCCCATACCTTTAGCCAATGTAGAAAAAACAAACACATAGCAATATGCACAGTAAAACTAAGTATAATAGAAGTCTGAGTCTGATGTCAGAATAGGTAACAAAAGAAACTAAACAAAATGACAATGATACATAAATTAACAAAGGACTACTAGCAGTTACTGACATGCCAGCTACAGACCTCAATTAAACTATTTAAAAGATTATGTCTTCATCATATGAAAATAAAGTACAACCCCTCCTGTTAGCCGTTTAATATTATACCATCATAAAATATATGAGAAGAACATAACCTGTAACATTGTTTTTTCTTCCTCATACAGGTACCTGAGGATGAGACTGAAATAAGAAAGAAAATGGTAGAAGGTTTAACAGATGGAGCCAGTAAAGGACAGGTTGAACGGTTTGAGAAGGAGCTCAAGGAACAAGAAACACTGTTGGAAGGATACCAGCAAGAAAACAAAAAACTGTATCAACAATTAAAGACATCACAAAAACAGTCTAAACAGGCAGAGGAAAGGATGTTTAAAGAAAACCAAAAGATGGCGACAGAAGTGGCAAATCTGAGGTAAGTGCTTGTTATAATTATATAGTAGATTTGTTTGGGTTTTTTATAGTGACACTAAAATTGTTATGATGCCATTATAACAATGATTTTTAAAAAAAAAACATTTTGTAATGTCTCCAAATTATTCAAATTATTTACCTTTCAGAAATATACATTAAAATGTCCCCGGCATAGTTCAAAGAACTAAGCTACATACCAATGTGGAATAACCTTGCACACAATTACAATTACAAATGCAAATGCAAGATTATACTTCCATAAAGAAAGTGAGAAACTAAAATTTCATTACAAAAAAAAGGGAGACAATTTTTAAAAATAGGGGATTTAAGTAATCACCCTTGAAATGTCTGAGTTATGAAAATTTCACAGTTTTGGGTATTTTTCTTTGAAAATGATATTTGCAAGATGAACATGAGAATTGCTGAAAAGTTCCAATGGATAAGATCCATCTATCCTGAAAATAATAAAAAAAAACATATTCTGGAATCATCTCCCCTGATAAATTAATAGATATATGATATAAGGGTAATACATGGTGAATTGGTGATATCAAAATAAGAAGATGTGGTATGATTGCAAATGAAACAACTCTCCACATGAGACCAAATGATACAGAAATATACAACTATAGGTCACTGTTTGGCAGTCAACAATGAGTAGAAGCTACTTGTTACCAAGTCAGGAATATGTGTTGTCCGTTCATTTGATGTGTTTGAGCATTTGACTTGGCCATTTGATTTGGGTCTTTCCCTTTTGAATTTTCCTTAGAGTTCAGTATTTTTGTGATTTTACTTTTTAAACAATATTTTTATTGTTAAATTAATTTTTACATATTTTAGTTCTTCTTTAAATCATAAAATTCAATACATGTTTCTCTATTCAGGACTCTACTTGAAAGACAAGAAGTGGCATACAAGAACAAAGGTGTGATCACCAGCTTACCAGTACAGCAAAACATAGCTGCTGGGAATACAGAAGGAGGGGCAGTACTGGGGGCAGGGAAGATAGCTATATTAGAGGCTGAGTTCAAAGAAGCCAAGGTTAGTATAACATGATATATCCACTGAATACTATACAGGCAAATCCCAAAACATGGTTATGTTAAAAGCAGAAGACAATAAAAGGTATATGAAAATTCAAAAGTGGACAACACCAAGGCATCTGAAGACTTAAGTAACGAGAACATCATTTAACATGGGGAATCACAGGTGGTCTGGAAAGATATGTGAATTGTGCTCCACAAGTAGCAGTTATAAAAAGTACTTCAGATATGATAGATAGGGGTAGGATTTGAACTTTAAATAAAAAAACAAATAAGTGTATAACAAAACTGGTAACGGAGAATTTGTTCATATTAAAGGCAAGGGATAAAATCTATAGACAAATTAAATGTCTAGATAATATATCATGCTCTTAATTGTCAGAGTCTATACAAATTGTGAAAACATTTCACTATTTAAGATCTGTATGAAATTAATGGGGAAATTATCTGCTGTATACTAATAGATTGATTTATACCAGTTAAATGCCACAATGACACATGTTGACTTTATAATAACATGTAAATTAATTATGATAAACTTTACAGAGACAGGAGGAAAATTCCAAAAGAGAATTATCAGTCCTCCAGAAAACTAAGGTGGAATTAGAACAACACATTGATCAGATTATTAAAGAAAAAGAACAACTGAGGAAAAAACTGGAAGAATCTAAAGGACTGAAGTCTGAGGAAGCTAAGGTATGACAGCACTAAAAATAAACAATGAGTAGATTAGATCAGTGGCAGATCCCAAACTTTTCATAAGGGAAGCCACTCTTGTCATGCTTCAATGATTCCCTATATAATCAACAAAATTTTTCCAACAAAAAAGGGGGCCAAATTCACATCTTCACACCATACAGACTTTTAAAACAATCATTCATAGAACATTTGTGAACAAACATCTTTCTATACTCAGTAAGTCACACTAGATTTTATATTCCTACTAGAGACATTTTGTTGTTCCAAAATTCTAAGGAAGTAGAACTAGGATAACAGACTTAAGTATATTCTTATTCTTCGAATTAACACAGATTACCAAATTCTGTTTCACATAAATGCTTAGAAAGGATTGATGAAACCAAGGTTTTTACAAACACATAACTGACTAAAGAGTTATCCCTTTACATGGTTTTGTAGGAAATAGAGGAAAAATATATAAAGGAGAATGAAAGAATCTCAAGGAAGCTGAAGTGGTATGCTGAAAATCAACAGATCCTCGACAAAGACGCTAAAATACTGAAAGAAAAGGAGGAGGAAATATCTAAACTCAAAGTCAGAATAGAGGAGTTAAAATCTGAGGTATGTTGACATTTAATATCGTGTATCTATCTACAAATAACTATTAAACCTATTGAATATACATGGTATAAAGCTTTAGTAAGATACCTATCATACATTTTTTCCCCATTTTAGACAGGAAAGAAGAAAGAAGAAAATAAAACAAGAGCCAAGGAGAGAGCAAATGATGCCAAGAAAATTCAAGATTTGCAACGACAGGTAAGACTAGATAGTAAACCATCTATAATAGGTTAAAGAAATAAAGGATTTCAAGAAAATTCAAATATCTATAAGTACAAAGCAAAGAAAAATGCATACAAATCCGAGAAAATCTGAAACAATAAATGAAAAACAACTATGACTGACCCCAATCAACAACAACCTCTAAAGAACAAAATCCTGACATAGGTACAGGCACATACAGAATGTAGTGGGGTTAAACATTTTCCCACTCACACCTCACCCTAACCTAGGACAGTGGTGAGAGTCCAGTAATTCAAACTTGGTTTGGAAAAATTTGCTTATCTCAAATTTTAAAGCTTCTTTCAAAAACCAACAAACAAGACCTAATTATATATGGCTTACAGGCAGCTTGATATTTATCCCTCATTTGAGTAATAACAAAAACTTGTCAATAAACAGTAAATATATTACCGGTCTGACTTTTATGTCACTGGCCTTCTTTTCTCCCTGGATTATGAATTGTTCTTCTCAAATTGTCAAAATTAAAATTCAAAATGATAATCTAATAATCAATTTTCATTGGTTGTAAATTTAGAATGATAATAATTTACACATGGGTTATCTTCTAATTAAATATAGGTTAAAGAGATGGAGCAGATTATCCGTCGACGACATCCAAACTCTCTGCCAGCTCTGATTATGACAGCGGCCATTGCTTCTGATGAGAAACCAGGGTCATTAGAAAGAACTCCTACTGTGATTGTTTTGGAAAATCAACTTAAGAAGTTAGAGGCTGAGCTGGAAACAAAAGACAAGGAGTCGGAGAGAATGTTGAGATCTGTAGAACAGAAATATCACACAGTCAAGGTAGTTTACTTGTTTATGATTTGAACATTATATCACAGTTAAATTTTAATTTTCTACTCTTTTGAGAGAGTTGCGTTTAAAGGTATTTTTTTATGGCCCCGCAATGAAGGTGCCATATAGTTTTACCCTTGCGGAAATTCCGTCATTCCGTCATTCCACAACAAACCATTATACAGAGTTTTTTTCTAAAGGCCTTCAGATATTGGACTGATTTTTGGTATGTGAGGTAACCATGATGAGATACAGGTCAAGTTTAAGTTTTGTTCCGCTTCGCTAATTTTTGCTGAAATTACAGGGTTTTGGACTTTGATAAATTGTTGAAAATAACAGTTATACAGACTTTTTTCTAAACAATTTCAGATATTGGGCTGATTTTTGGTATGTGAGTTACTCATAATGAGTTACAGATCAAGTTTAAGTTTTGTTCCTCTCCATTAATTTTTGCCAAAATTAAGGGTTTACAACTTTGAAAATTGTTGAAAATTACAGTTGTACAAATGTACAGACTTTTTTTCTATAGGTCTCCACATTCTGATCTGAGTTTTGTTAACAGTTAATTAATAATTATGAACATATCCATCTGAGACTACCATCATGTTTGTGTCCACATGTGTTATTGAAATTGCAGGTTTTTCAACTTTTTGGGACGAGGCCATTCGTGTCGCTTTGACACATCTAGTTCTTAAATAACTCTGGAAAAGTCTTTCAAATTGGTACTAAAATAATGGTTCTTGGCTCATAGCACTGACCAATAAAAGCAGTAGACTGTATTACTAGATTTATTTCACTTGACTTAAGAAATTAGCTTATTTAAGACCAGTTCATCTATAGACAGGAGTTTTGGGATAAACTCATCAATGAAGTGTTCAGTTATTCGTCCGATATCATACTCTCAGTCCTTTTGTATATGCTTTTGATGACACTGATAGCTAATGAGAATTCTATAATAATTATCATGGCAATCATCCTTATCACACACATCTTCAAATAGACTGTCCTTATGCAAATTAAAATGTAATCTCTGCCCGATCAGTTTAATAACATTAATAATAGCTGTAATTATATTTCTGATCATGATTTATGTGGATTGGTGTTTTTATGATTCCAATCAATGGACTTTTGGTGTTAAATTCACAAAATATTAATGCCTTTAGTATTGATATGTGCAATGTATTCCATTAGGGGATGTTCAGGACATTTTATTATGCCTCATTTATGGGCATTATGTTTTGTGGTCTTTGCATTTGTTGGTTTGTCTGTTCGTCCGTTTGTCTGTTCGTCAGTTCGTCCCGCTTCAGGTTAAAGTTTTTGGTCGAAGTAGTTTTTGATGAAGTTGAAGTCCAATCAACTTGAAACTTGAATCTTTCTAATTGTAATGCCAAATTAAAGTTTTTACACCATTTTCACGGTCCATTGAACATAGAAAATGATAATGCAGATGTATCCGTGTACTTGGGACACATTCTTGTTTATCTCAAAAATAAGCCAGACACAAAAATTGCGACAATTACAGTATTTATTTCTGATGCAGTTACAATATGAAGACAGAATAAAAGATTTGGAGGCTCAGCTTCACCTCTACAAGAGACCTGATGATAACTCACTGAAGGAATATGACCACCCACACACCAGTACCCTGGCTGTTCAGAGAGAGTTAGACAGTGTCAGGGAAAGATATAAAAAACAAGTAGCAGAACTGCAGGCTGAAATAAATAACCTTAATAATGAACTAAATAAAACTAAAACATCACAAGAAGGTATCTATACTATTAAACGAGAAGACCTCATTTTGTGTGTCGCTTCTCTTCTTTCCACAATAAATTAATCAACACGCCTCTGTGTCCTATCTACAGTGCAAAGTCGCATTTGTCATCCATTCATATGATTATTCAGATTGAGTTATTTTAGGAGAAAAATGAGAAAAAAGGCATCTGGATATTGTCCCGTCATTGGACGAAATTATAAGTCAGATTAGACTTCCGGTTTGCGTTTTTTCTGTATACTTGGAACATACATATACTACGAATAAAGTATTTTCAGAATTTTTATCTGCTATCATTTTCAAGTTTACTATCCACCGCGGTCACAGAGTTTATTAAATAGAGAGGGTATGTATACTATATCAATGATCACCATGGATTGATTAGTAAACTTAGAATTGAAAGTAAATACGCTTTATTTATATAGTAATCATGCATGTTCATAATATACAGATAAGCGCTAAAATTATTCATGAGAACTTTTGATACCTTTTCTGAAATTCTCCAGTCATTAAATCTTTTACAAAATGCATTGATTAGCAAAAAAAAAAAGAAGATGTGGTATGATTGCCATGTTGAGACAACTCTCAACAAAAGACCAAAATGACACAGAAATTAACAACTATAGTTCACCGTACGGCCTTCAACAAAGAGCAAAGCCCATACATAGATAACAAATAATGAATCCACAGCAGTTTGTTTTTCTCAACATTTCTGCAGTCAGGGCTTCAAAGAAATAAAAACTTAATATTGATTTGAGTAAAAGTAAAATGAAGTAAAAAATATATAATATGAATGTGGCAATATAGAATATATTTAAAATCATATCTTATTTTAGTATCACTGAAAAATGAACTGAAGATGTCTAAGGATCAAGAGGTAGATCTAAAGAACCAAGTTAAAGTCTTTCGTGCAGAGATTGAGAGTAAAAACCATGACCTTCAAATCTTACAGAAATCCATAGAGAGGCTGAGGAAAGAAAAACAGTTGTACCTTGTTAATGGTTTTACCAATGATACAGGTAAATATGAAATGTACAGTTTTATTTCTACTCCTTGAGAGCATCAGATTTAGGCAAATAATGTCCCTACAGTGATGATCAAGAAACAAATCAGTGGAAAGCTAAGTCTATTTTGCCCGACCAAAAGTTTTTAAAGGTTTATAACTGTAATAAACAACTCTTTTTTTCTGTCTACTAAGATTTTCCCATTTCTGGTCCACATGCTTATGGTATGTGGTTATTTATTTTTGTATTTATATTTTTTATTAGGGAGGGGGTGGAAGATAAATGTTCAATAAATTGATTCATTTTTATTTTTTTTTTAATTTTGATATAGATACTACTGCTATATCACTAATAAATGATACATTGTATATGCCTTTCCATTGTTGTATAGCAACCCAACAACACAAACACAGAAAACATCTAGAGATCAACATAGTATTCAACTATGTTTTATATTGTTAGATAAAAATAAGAAGATGAAAGGTAAAGGAAAGACAAGAAAGATGGATGAAGATGAAACAGAAGTTTTATCTGAAATGAACGGATTCACAGAGAGAGTGAATGAAAAACAATATGAACCAGAAACATTTGCTGATAGAACTCATATATCTGATGTGATTAAAGAAAACGAAGTGTTGAAATCAAAGGTAGGATTTACTCTCTGAGCCTTCATGTATGATGTCGTAAAGTGAAAAAAATAAATTGAACTTGTGTCAAAAGTGAAGATAGTGTTGCCTGATACATCCCAATGTTCATAATCATGAATAGGATAGCTGTTTTTTTTTAGGAAATTCGCGACTTGTGTGAAGAAATAAACATTTTGTCACCATTTTTTCCAACTAATAACAAATGGAAATAATCCATTCATTAAAATTTCAGGTAAACTCAGCACATGACCAACTCATACCACAACAAGACGAAACTGTAAAACTCAAAATCATGTCACAAAAAATAAAATGAAAAGATAAAACAAAATGGAAATACTTACCTACCTACCCTATTTTTTTTTTAAGTATGTAACCTTAAACAGACATATATTTTTTTGGCCTAATATTTGCCATTGAATAAACAGCAGTTATCAATCATACAATCAACTAAAGTCCCTAATAATCACCAATAAATCTTGACGTCTTTTGTAATAGTAATACTTCAAATGATCATTAAAAAAGCTGATTCATTAAAATATAACAATATTTGATAGAATAAGAGTGTACAGAGTTACTCCTGTGACTTCTCACTCAGTTCAAGGGAAATTACTCTTGATGCCCCATTCAATTTAAGGAAACAAATCTTGCTTCCCTCATTTAGTTAAAGGAAAATTACTATAACTAACTAACAGAATGAATAAATTGTCATAATATTTCTCTTATTAGGTTGATGAACTACAGCTAGAGGTAGATACACATAGGATTGAATTACAGAAATATCAGGATAATTTTGAAGATAAGAATCGTAAAACAAGAGAAAAATATGAAGAACAGGTACCAGTACATACATATGTAGATTTATTAGAATGATTTATTATAATCTATGGAATTTAGGACTTTGTTTGGTAAAATGCAAAGTGTTTGTTAATTACAACAATTTTGTATCCCTAAGTATTTGATCTATATTGTGATCAATACTTGGATGAAAGTTAAGCACATTAATGATTTAATTGTAAAATGGTGTGATAAAAGCATGATACACTTTTAAATGATTGACTTTTAAACAATTTATGATGAGGTTTGGAATGGGATACTAAATTGGAGTTCCTTAAGGGATTTGTTATCGTAATTTTTTGTGAAAAAGATAAATTGCATGTTGAGATCACTTCCATAGAAAAAAGTTACATCAGTTTGAGTTTGAGTTTCGCCTTGGTCAATATAAAGACTGTAACTCATATAGCATTAAGGAGGAAGAGCAAAGACTGCTTGTCCCGTGTCAGAAAAAAATTGTAAGGTAGGGTGACATGTCTTCCTGCACACCGTTGAGAAATAGCAAGTTAAAAATCAGGCTCAGTTTGTCTGTCTTGTATACTCATATAAAAGTAACATGATTGATTGATTGTTGGTTGCTTTACACCGCATTAGCACAAAAAGGCTATCTCTTCGCGATAGGTAATTCAAATATTTTTAGTTAAAACAAAATTGTGAATTGAAATGGGAAATGTGACAAAGAGACAACAACCTGACCATAGAAATGACATATTTTTAAAATCAGACAAAAGGTACTTCAATAAACTAAAATTCTAGACTAAAGCAAATTGAATAATTTACAAATAAAAATCAACAGTAAGATAACTTGATAAAAATATCACCCTAACATGTTCTTGTCCTGTAAATGCATGGTTTTTGTCAATAGATGTTAAACTGCCATCTCATGGAAATAAAGTAACCATGAAGGTAAATAAAAGCTGCCTTTCTATTTAGTTTGTTCCTCTTAATATAACCTTGTGGGTCGATTATATATTTTTATGATAAAACAAATATAGTAGCATTTTTGAGTTTGAGTTTCGCCTTGGTCAATATAAAGACTGTAAATCATATATATAAGGAGGAAGAGCAAAGACTGCTTGCCCCGAGTCAGAATAATTTGTAAAAGTAAGATGACATGTATTCCTGCAGACTGTTGGGAAAATGGCAAGATAAAAATCAGGCTCAGTTTGTCTGTCTTGTATACTCGTATCACAGTTACATGATTGATTGATTGTTGGTTGCTTTACACCGCATTAGCACAAAAAGGCTATCTCTTAGCGATAGGTAATTCAAATATTTTTAGTTAAAACAAAATTGTGAATTGAAATGGGGAATGTGACAAAAACACAACAACCTGACCATAGAAATGACATATTTTTAAAATCAGACAAAAGGTACTTCAATAAACTAAAATTCTAGACTAAAGCAAATTGATTATTTACAAATAAAAATCAACAGTCAGATAACTTGATAGAAATATCACCCTAACATGTTGTTGTCCTGTAAATGCATGTTTTTTGTCACTTGACATTAACTGCCATCCAATCACCAATCAAAATTGAACTATTTGTTGTATATAGTTAAAATGTCTTGAAATTCACTTTTTCACAGATTGGTGTACTAAGATCTTCACACCAGAGGGAGCTACAGAAATTTTTGGCGGACAACGCTTTACAACATTCTGCCTCTAAAATGGCAGAGTTACAATCAAAAACAGATGCTCAACAGGTAAGCATTCATTAGATAAGAAGATGTGGTATGAATGCCAATGAGACAGCTCTCCATCCAAGTTACAGTGAGTTAAAAGTAATCAACTATAGGTCAAAGTAATCTGAACCTTCTTTTCTGTTTTATAATTTTATAAAAAAATTATTCATCTTTCTGTGGTAATGGCTTGCACATCTGATGAATTAAACAGTAAATTATTAAAATAAATGATCATAAATTTCTTTTTTTTTTTAGGTGATGATAAAACATTTGAAAGAGCAGTTAAATAAATCACATTTAGATTCAGAACACCTTTCTATACTTCGAATACAGAATGCCAGTTTAGAAAACCAAATTGACAAACTGAAAGAGGAAGTACATGAGGCAAAGAAATTCCACACTCCAGTAAGTACTGTAACTCTGGTGATATATCTTAACGCCTTTATCAGGAAATTTGTCTTGAATTGCACAAAATAAAAGGGGTCAATTGAGACATTAGTTATTTGCTTGTTTTCTACTTTAACATACTGATAGGAATTTAGAAAAGTATATTTTTACTTCACTTCTCATTATTTAAACATCTCTGGCATGCCTTTGAAATATTTTTATGCCCCACCTACGATAGTAGAGGGGCATTATGTTTTCTGGTCTGTGCCTCCGTTTGTCCGTCCGTCCGTTCGTCCGTCCGTCTGTGCCTCCGTCCGTCTGTGCCTCCCTTCGTCCGTCCGCTTCAGGTTAAAGTTTTTGGTCAAGGTAGTTTTTGAAGAAGTTGAAGTCCAATCAACTTGAAACTTAGTACACTTGTTCCCCATGATATGATCTTTCTAATTTTAATGCCAAATTATAGTTTTGACCCCAATTTCATGGTCCACTGAACATAGAAAATAATAGTGTGAAGTTCAGGTTAAAGTTTTTGGTCAGGGTAGTTTTTGATGAAGTTAAAGTTACATCAACTTGAAACTTAGTACACATGTTCCCTATGATATGATCTTTCTAATTTTAATGCCAAATTATAGTTTTGACCCCAATTTCATGGTCCACTGAACATAGAAAATAATAGTGTGAAGTTTAGGTTTAAGTTTTTGGTCAAGGTAGTTTTTGATGAAGTTAAAGTTACATCAACTTGAAACTTAGTACACATGTTCCCTATGATATGATCTTTCTAATTTTAATTCCAAATTATAGTTTTGACCCCAATTTCATGGTCCACTGAACATAGAAAATAATAGTGTGAAGTTCAGGTTAAAGTTTTTGGTCAAGGTAGTTTTTGATGAAGTTAAAGTTACCTCAACTTGAAACTTAGTACACGTGTTCCCTATGATATGATCTTTCTTATTTTAATTCCAAATTAAAGTTTTGACCCCAATTTCACGGTCCACTGAACATAGAAAATGATAGTGCGAGTGGGGCATTCATGTACTATGGACACATTCTTGTTGTTTTTGCTGTCCTATTGACATTTTGATGTATAAAATTTATAGTGTTATTTTCATTAACTTTCATTTGGTTGATAATCCCCTAGAGAATAATCATCCCAGTAGTTCTTGCTTTGGTACTGACATGATTTATAACACTTGCGAGAATAATATTTATTAAGAAACTAAGGTTTCAACTCCCTGAAGCACTTAAGTTGGCCATACCTTAATTTGGCTCTTCTTTTCAAGTTACTTCTAGTCATAAAGCTCCTTAAATTTCTACTTATTTAAACATCCCTGTCTTTCAGATGCTTAGGTTTGGGGGTTTCTAATAAAGGTAAGCCAAGCAAAGAGTTTTGAATGCTTACAATTTATTATAGGATTAAACACCTTTTTAAAGGAATTTATTGGTGTATTAAACTTGACCAATTCACTCACAAACAAATAAAAGTTATTATGCCCCACCTACGATAGTAGAGGGGCATTATGTTTTCTGGTCTGTGCGTCCGTTCGTCCGTCCGTCCGTTCGTTCGTTCGTTCGTCCGTCCGTTCGTTCGTCCTTCTGTCCCGCTTCAGGTTAAAGTTTTTGGTCAAGGTAGTTTTTGATGAAGTTGAAGTCCAATCGACTTCAAACTTAGTATACATGTTCCCTATGATATGATCTTTTTAATTTTAATGCCAAATTAGAGGGTTTACCCCAATTTCACGGTCCACTGAACATAGAAAATGATAGTGCGAGTGGGGCATTCGTGTACTGGGGACACATTCTTGTTTTATGATATGTTTGTGAGTGACTTGGTACAGTTTATACACCAATAAATTCCTTTAAAAAGGTGTTTAATCCTCATGATTCTTTAAAATTGGAGATACAGAATTTATTTTTCAACACTCGTAACCTCTATCACACGTAAATTGTATATTGGTGTCATTGAATAGACCAGGCGCATGAATACATGTGTTGGTTAACGTAAACATGTGTGATCAATGAAATTTGCAATTTGATAAATAATAAAGTGCAAAAACTCTTATTATCATTCAAATGGATGTTTCGTGTTAGTACCTAATTTAAAAACAATAAAAGCGAAGTAAAAACATATTTTGTTAACATGGATCCAGATTGTGTCATTAACGCCGCTATCTTGTTTACATTGGTTACAAAAAGAAGTTTGGTCAACGTCGTCTATTGAAAAATAAACAACGTCAAGAACAACTACCAGAAGTCCTCTCAAACAATCATATCAACGTATACCCTAATATGCACATCATATAAGAATTATTGAATAATATTTTTATTTATTTGATGTGAATATTTATAGGAAAAAAATGTAGGATTGTTTTTTGTGTAGTATGTCCTTACTGTTGAAAGGAGTGTTGACTAGGAGTGCCTAGCCTATTAAAGTTGCCTAGGTGTGCCTTGCCAATATATTGACTTGGAGTGCCTTGCCTATATATTGAATAGAAGTGCCCTCCATAAATGTTGACTAAGAGTGCCTTGCCTAAATGTTTTGCCTTTATAATGTTATACGTATTTTTGTTTGTTTTAGGAAATGAAACATTTTGAATCAATTCAGCAGAAGATCATTCAAATGGAGAAAAAACGTGAAACACGAGAACTTGAACTGCAACAAATTATAAAAAATGCCAAACACACAGCTTCAGTGGAAATGGACCAGGAAGCAAATAAATGGAAAGGAATAGTTGATTCTAAAAATAGCGAAATCCAAAGATTTAGAACAGAATTAGATTCCATATTAGACGTTTTAAAATTACTCCAAAAACAAGGAGTTGTAATACCTGTCAGTGCAGCAGTGTCATAGCAGTGGCTCTTTAGTAGTTTTATTAATTTAAAATTTGTATTAATATTCCGTCCCATATATTTTCAAGAGATTGAAAACTTTATATTATGGTATTCTTTATTATATAATTGTAGTCCATAATCTGTTTTAAGAAAAGACAACCAAATTTTAATAAGGAAAAGAGGAAAACTTATATTTGGTATCAATTTAAAAAATATTTTTGTCAATTATTTGACCAATGTCTTGAACTTCTTTTTTAAAAGAATTATGCAGATGTTGTGGTTGTATCAATAATAAAATTTCTACACAATTTAATGATGTGGTGCATTCTATTTGTCACGTGTGTATTTTTGTTTATGTTTCATAAAACAACACGTTTTATAACTGTTCATATACCGGTACCTCATTTCATGGAATTGAAATTGCTCAATATATCTTGCTTGTTACATGCAACTTTTCACTGAAATCTTTATAATTTTTTTCCCTCATCTGTTTTATTTTTTATGCCCCACCTACAATAGTAGAAGGTGCATTATGTTTTCTGATCTTTGTGTCCATTCATTGTTCGTCCGTCCGTCCGTCCGTCCCTCTGGTCGCAGGTTAAAGTGTCTGATCAAGGTAGTTTTTCATGAAGTTGAAGTCCAATCAACTTGAAACTTTAATATAGTACTCATATTCCCTTTGATTTGATCTTTCTAATTCGAATGCCAAATTAGAATTGTGACCCCAATTTCATGGTCCACTGAGCATAGAAAATGATAGTTGAGTGGGCATCCATGTTCTACGGACACATTCTTGTGAACAGCTACTATTCACTTAAATATAGAAATTTATTTGCTAATCAGTGTAACAAACTGAGTTCTATTTGTATTTGCAAGAACATTATCCTGGGAGATTTTTTGACACTTTTTGTTTTGTTTAACAATGTATGTTGAATATGGGTCCTTTTTCAAACTATCATTTTTTAAAGCAATTGCTTTTATGCCGTCGCGTATGGCCATCTTTGTGACCCAGATCAGAGACTCCGCCCAGATCAAGCCATAGTATTTTGTTAAACAGGCTCCTGGTCCGTCATTCTTTAACACCTATGTATGTTTTCTCATGCAATACATAGCTTGAAACTTTAAAAAAACGTTAGTGGATTTAAGAAGTTTCAGAATATGTTCTTGTAGATGTATTTTTGTATTTAAAGGGTCAATCGTTTGACTATCAAATAACATAGAAGTCCGAGTGAAAAAAAGTACATTTTTATAAATGCGATTCCGTTTTCCGCCGTTCGTACGATGTTTCAACAAAATATGGATTCATTTCAGTTGTTGATTTAGTATTGAAAATTTAACTGAATTATCTCCTAATAAATACGGTTTTTCATTTTTAATTTGTGTTTCTTTAAGAGGTCAGGTGCTCTTGTTCATTCATAAAATTATCGTTCATTCATACATTTATCGTAAAATCAAAATCACTACACAGGTTAATGCGTAGTGTCAAATTATTACCTGTAATCTAAAAATAGACAAACTTTATTTGCGCAAATAATTTAGCGGAACGAAACCCTTGTTGAAAACACATAACAATAAGTTCGTTTTCCTTTTCTGTCAAAACTCCGTAATATTTATCGATCACCTTACTAATGAAATGGACCCGTCCAAACGTAGTAGATGCCAAGTCGGTCCAGATGAAGAGATATTTACAATTTGGAATTTTCTAGTTTATTAATACATAGATTGAAAAAAAGTACGTCTTTTTAAATATCATGATCAAAACTGGGTTTGCATAACAAATGTGACTTGTCAGATGAAACCATTATCCTCGTCTTTTCAGTGAACAAGTCTACTACGTTTGTTGACACTCGACGGTCCACCGTGTTAGCAATTTTATTTCACATGTTTTCGAAATATTGAAGATCATTTTTCGCAATGTTTCCTAAAAATTGATAAATATCAAAGCAATGTAGAGCTGTTTGTTCTTGTTCGTATAATAAAATTGAGAATGGAAATGGGGAATTTGTCAAAGAGACAACAACCCGACCATAGAAAAACATACAACAGCAGAATTAAGGTCACCAACAGGTCTTCAATGCAGCGAAAAATTCCCGCACCCGGAGGCGTCCTTCAGCTGGCCCCTATACAATATATATACTAGTTCAGTGATAACGATTTAATGTCATGTTTGTCTGTGATGACCCCCCTTTTCGGGATTGCATGAGAATTGTAGTTATCTCGTACCCACATGCACTTGTTTCTATCCATAGGAAGGTCGACTATCCATATAAAACTATTTATATGGATAATCGACCTTCCTATGGATAGAAACAAGTGCCTGTGCTCGTACCGCATCAGAAGGACACATATCAACTGAGCAATAATGTTTGGAACTTAGTTTTAAAAATGATGACAAAGTAACATTATGAAAATATTTTTATTAAGCTGAAATATACATTTATTCTTTACATGTTTATGTCTTGTAAGATATTTTATTTCTTTCCCGTTTTTTAACATTTGCGTCTGGAAAGTTGAAATGTTTTAACTTAATCATTTGTGTTAATGGTTAAATATAAATTAATAAAGAAAATTGTTAAAATTAAATCAATAAAGGAAATTACTGCCAAGGAAGTTACAAACACTACCAGGGGATAATCCATGATGATTTCTTTTTGAGTTATATGTTTCAGCACATGTATATTTGACCCCAACTTTAGCCTGGTAAACGTGTTGTCTCCTTGTGAAATATAAAACATATTAAAAATGACTTTCTGCTAAAGTCTTTTATTTATATAAAGTTAAAACCTTACTTTTAACTAGACAACACTCATGTCAGGTTTAATTCTTGTATATATGTGGATGAAAAATAAAAGTCCCCAAACATTAACATGGCAGCAATTGCTTTTACAGCCTTTAAGGCTTTGATTATTTGCAAAATCTTATGAATGTTGCAAAAATTTTATCCAAGAGTATATGTGCTTGATTCTATGTGAATAAAAATCCATCACCAATTTGTATGTTACCCTTAAGGCCTTTTGAATATCTGAGAAAACCATCGGTAATTCTTATTATGTGATCAGTTGTTTCCCCTTTATTTTCCCTAGAACGTTTAAGAGTTGCCTCATTTAAGAGTTGTTTACTCTGTATACCATTTGGAAGTTCCTGGTTTTTTTTTTAATACCGTTTTAAAAAATTAAATAATATGTACTTTTGTATGATGTTGTACTTTATAAAACATGTCAAATGTAAAATCAACCTGATTAAAGGGAGATAATTTCTTAAGAATTGGCTCCTTATCAGTACTAAAATTATTTATTTAATATCTTCTTGAAATGAATATAATGACCACTACTTAGATAGGTTTTGTATGATGTTGTAAGACATACAAAAGTTGTGTCAAATACTTAGTTTTGTTTTAGTTTTATTATATATTTTATTTTATTTATCATTATCATTATTTTACATATTGTTCAAAATTGTATACATGAAATGAAAATATTTATAATAAATTTACACTTACATGTATATATTTGTATATTTTATAAATTCAGTACAACTTTACTTTGACCTTTTGACCTTTATCTTATTTACTTCAAATGTCTAAGGATTCCGTGTCATTACTAAATTTACCAAAACCATATTTTTTTTCTCATTTCCCTGAAAAAGGTTTTAGGTCACATATCTCATTGAAATAATTTATCATAGTACGACCATTTTTGACAGTTATAGCAAAGCTTCATATAGACATAAAAAAAACCATGTTATAGATACATTTTACAATACAAGCATATATTTAGTTATGTTCTCAGCAAATGATTAAGAATTTTCTAAGTATACAAATGAAATTTATCTCATCAAACGGAACATTCATAGTGACAGATATATTCCTTTTTGTCACCTGCGTTACGCGTTGCAGGGGACATGGAAACACTGGGCGTCCGTCCGTCTGTCGGTCCGGTCTTGTTAGCGCTCTCACATGTACAATTCTTGCAAGATTTTTATGAAACTTTTATCATAGGTTTATATCAACAATGCCTTGGCGAATTTGTAAACCAATGCCGATTAATAATTTTTAGAAGAGTTATGCCCCTTGGAAATGTTATTCATATGGACAAATGCCTTATGGGCTCTCTAATGTGTACAGTTCTTACCAATACAGATGCCCTATGTTATGAAGTTTCCATTTTCAAGGTTCAGTCACTGGTTTGAAGAAAAAAAAACATTTAATGGTTTTTATCATTTGAATTTATCACTTATGAGTAATAGAATGATTTAATTTGGTATATGGGATCCTTGCAGGGTCTTCATGTCCGGCAGACAGGATTCATATGACATCGACCTCATTTCATTGATCAAGGATCAATTATCAAAGTCAAAAGTTACATGATAAAGTCTGTTTCTAAGATACTATAAGCACTAGGTCATCTATATTTGATGTATGGAATGATTGTAAGGTGTACATTTCAGAATGGCAGGTTTCATTTTACCTTGAACTTATTTTCATGGTTCATTGATCAATGTTTTGTGTTTTGGTCTGGGTTTTTTTTCCAGATACAATAAATGATAGGTTAGCTGTGTCTGGTGTATGGAATTATTATAGGGTATACATGTCACTCTGGCAGGGTTCATCTTGACCTTGTCTTCATAAACATGGATGATAGATAAAATTTATTTCCCATTGGTAGTAAATCCTTCATCTGGATAACTTTCTACATAAGATCGATCATGATAAGTAAAGCAGTGTGTACTGTTGTTCCTCTTATTATATTTGGGGATATAGGACATCATTACAATACTCACAACAATACCTTTCTCGCCGGCCAAAATAATTAAGAAGCAAGTCTACAAGGTAAATTACTCCTGTTGTTTTAAAGATGTTAAAAAGATGTTAAAAAGATGTTAAAAAAAGAGGGACGAAAGATACCAAAGAGACAGTCAAACTCATAAATCTAAAACAAACTGACAACGCCATGGCTAAAAATGAAAAAGACAAACAGAAAAACAATAGTACACACGACACAACATAGAAAACTAAAGAATAAACAACACGAACCCCACCAAAAACTAGGGGTGATCTCAGGTGGTCCGGAAGGGTAAGCAGATTAAAAATGATTTCATATGTTCACAAAAGAATGCAGATATGAGCTTTCTCATCACTTGGCGTCCGTCATCATCGTCCGTTAACTTTTACAAAAATCTTCTCTGAAACTACAACACCAAATTTAACCAAACTTGGCCACTATCAACAATAGGGTATCTAGTTTAGATAAATGGAGAATGTGTCCCCATGGACACAGATGATGCCCCCTCCTTTGCATACAACATTATAAAGGGACATAACTCAAGAACAATAAAACTGACGCTACACAAATTTGTACTTAATCTGAGTGGTAATAAGTATTGTGTATAGGTTTCATAATATTTGGTTGGGGCAAACTTAAGTTACAGAACGGAAACTAAAATTTTTGCAATTTTTCGATTAATATAGGGGCATAACTCGATAATGATTAAAGTGACGCCACCAAAATTCAACTTGATCTGTGTTTTGTGGTAAAAAGCATTGTGTATAAGTTTCTATCGTTTGGTTGAGGCAACTTAAGTTAGAGAACAGAAACTAAAATTTTGCAATTTTTCCATTTATAAAGGGGTATTTCTGTAGAACGGTTAAAGTGACGCCACTAAAATTCAAACTTGATCTGTGTTTTGTGGTAATAAGCATTGTGTATAAATTTCATAACATTTTGCACTAAATATTTTGTAATTTTCCATTTATAAAGGAGTATTTCTCTAGAACGGTTAAAGTGACGCCACTTAAATTCAAACGTGATCTGTGTTTTTGGTAATAAGTATTGTGTATAAGTTTCAAAACATTTGGCTGAGGCAAACTTGTAAGAGTCAGGAAACTAAAAATTTTGTAATTTTCCATTTATAAAGGGGTATTACTCTAGAACTGTTACAGTGACGCTACCAAAATTCAAACTTGATCTGTGTTTTGTGGTAATAAGCATTGTGTATAAGTTTCATAACATTTGGTTGAGGCAAACTCAAATTAGGGGACGGAAAACAATTTTGGAATCTTAACCTGATTTTTACCCCATGTCAGATTTGCTCTAAATGTTTTAGTTTCAGAGATATAAGCCAAAAAATGCATTTCACCCCTATGTTCTATTTTTAGCCATGTCGGTCATGTTGGTTGGCAGGCAGGGTCATTGGACACATTTTTAAAACTAGATACAATTTAGTAATGATTGTGGCCAAGTTTGGTCAAATTTGGCCTAGTAGTTTCAGAGGAGAAGATTTTTGTAAGATTACAAAAATTTACGAAAAATTGTTAAAAATTGACTATAATAGGCAATAATTCCTTAAGGGGTCAACTGACAATTTTTGTAATACGACTTATTTGTAGATCTTACTTTGCTGAACATTATTGCTGTTTACAGTTTATCTCTATCTATAATAACATTTAAGATAACCAAAAACTGCACAATTTTCTTAGAATTACCAATTCAGGGACAGCAACCCAACAACGGGTTGTCTGATTTATTTGAAAATTTCAGGGCAGATAGATCTTAACCTGATGAACATTTTGATCAGATTTGCTCTAAATGCTTTAGTTTCAGAGATATAAGCCAAAAAACTGCATTTTACCCCTATGTTCTATTTTTAGCCATGTAGGAATAGCTAAAAATGTGTCCGATGACCCCGCCTGCCAACCAACATGGCTGACATGGCTCAAAATAGAACATAAGGGTAAAATGCAGTTTTTGGCTTATATCTCTGAAACTAAAGCCAAAGTATACGGGTTGCATTATTTCATGCATCAATTGTAAACAAAAATATCAGGTGAGCGACACAGATTCCTTGGAGCCTCTAGTTTAAGAAGAAAACGATACAATTTCAAGATAAAAAGACTGAATATACCAGAGACAATCAATGTCGTTTGGTTGATCGTGTGCAATAACTAATACCAACATCTAACAATCAATGTCGATTGGTTGATCGTGTCCAATAACTAATACCCAACATCTTACAATCAATGTCGATTGGTTGATCGTGTGCAATAACTTATACCCAACATCTAACAATCAATGTCGATTGGTTGATCGTGTGCAATAACTAATACCCAACATCTTACAATCAATGTCGATTGGTTGATCGTGTGCAATAACTAATACCCAACATCTTACAATCAATGTCGATTGGTTGATCGTGTGCAATAACTTATACCACACATCTAACAATCAATGTCGATTGGTTGATCGTGTGCAATAACTAATACCCAACATCTTACAATCAATGTCGATTGGTTGATCGTGTGCAATAACTTATAAACAACATCCTACAATCAATGTCGATTGGTTGATCGTGTGCAAAAACTAATACCCAACATCTTACAATCAATGTCGATTGGTTGATCGTGTGCAATAACTTATACCCAACATCTTACAATCAATGTCGATTGGTTGATCGTGTGCAAAAACTAATACCCAACATCTAACAATCAATGTCGTTAGGTTAATCGTGTGCAACAACTAATACCCAACATCTTACAATCAATGTCGATTGGTTGATAGTATGCAATAACTAATACCCAACATCTAACAATCAATGTCGATTGGTTGATCGTATGCAATAACTTATACCAACATCTAACAATCAATGTCGATTGGTTGATCGTGTCCAATAACTAATACCCAACATCTTACAATCAATGTCGATTGGTTGATCGTGTGCAATAACTTATACCCAACATCTAACAATCAATGTCGATTGGTTGATCGTGTGCAATAACATATACCCAACATCTTACAATCAATGTCGATTGGTTGATCGTGTGCAATAACTAATACCCGACATCTAATAATCAATGTCGTTTGGTTGATCGTGTGCATTTGGTTGATCGTGTGCAATAACTAATACCCAACATCTAACATTCAATGTCGTTTGGTTGATCGTGTGCAATAACTAATACCAAACATCTTACAATCAATGTCGATTGGTTGATCGTGTGCAATAACTAGTAACCTAACATCTTTCAATCAATATCGATTGGTTGATCGTGTGCAATAACTAATACCCAACATCTAACAATCAATGTCGATTGGTTGATCGTGTGCAATAACTTATACCCAACATCTTACAATCAATGTCGATTGGTTGATCGTGTGCAATAACAAATACCCAACATCTTACAATCAATGTCGTTTGGTTGATCGTGTGCATTTGGTTGATCGTGTGCAATAACTAATACCCAACATCTTACAATCAATGTCGATTGGTTGATCGTGTGCAATAACTTATACCCAACATCTAACAATCAAAGTCGTTTGGTTGATCGTGTGCAATAACTTATACCCAATATCTAACAATCAATGTCGTTTGGTTGATCGTGTGCAATAACTAATACCCAACATCTAACAATCAATGTCGTAAGGTTAATCGTGTGCAACAACTAATACCCAACATCTTACAATCAATGTCGATTGGTTGATAGTATGCAATAACTAATACCAAACATCTAACAATCAATGTCGATTGGTTGATCGTATGCAATAACTTATACCCAACATCTTACAATCAATGTCGATTGGTTGATCGTGTGTTATAACATATACCCAACAACTTACAATCAATGTCGATTGGTTGATCGTGTGCAATAACTAATACCCAACATCTAACAATCAATGTCGTTTGGTTGATCGTGTGCAATAACTAATACCAAACATCTTACAATCAATGTCGATTGGTTGATCGTGTGCAATAACTAGTAACCTAACATCTTTCAATCAATATCGATTGGTTGATCGTGTGCAATAACTAATACCCAACATCTAACAATCAATGTCGATTGGTTGATCGTGTGCAATAACTTATACCCAACATCTTACAATCAATGTCGATTGGTTGATCGTGTGCAATAACAAATACCCAACATCTTACAATCAATGTCGTTTGGTTGATCGTGTGCATTTGGTTGATCGTGTGCAATAACTAATACCCAACATCTTACAATCAATGTCGATTGGTTGATCGTGTGCAATAACTTATACCCAACATCTAACAATCAATGTCGATTGGTTGATCGTGTGCAATAACTTATACTTAACATCTTACAATCTATGTCGATTGGTTGATCGTGTGCAATAACTAATACCCATTATCTTACAATCAATGTCGTTTGGTTGATCGTGTGCAATAACTAATACCCAACATCTTACAATCAATGTCGATTGGTTGATCGTGTGCAATAACTTATACCCAACATCTAACAATCAATGTCGTTTGGTTGATCGTGTGCAATAACTTATACCCAATATCTAACAATCAATGTCGTTTGGTTGATCGTGTGCAATAACTAATACCCAACATCTAACAATCAATGTCGATTGGATGATCGTGTGCAATAACTAATACCCAACATCAAACAATTAATGTCGATTGGTTGATTGTGTGCAATAACTTATACCCAACATCTAACAATCAATGTTGTTTGGTTGATCGTGTGCAACAACTAAAACCCAACATCTTACAATCAATGTCGATTGGTTGATAGTATGCAATAACTAATACCCAACATCTAACAATCAATGTCGATTGGTTGATCATATGCAATAACTTATACCCAACATCTTACAATCAATGTTGATTGGTTGATCGTGTGTAATAACATATACCCAACATCTTACAATCAATGTCGATTGGTTGATCGTTTGCAATAACTAATACCCAACATCTAATAATCAATGTCGTTTGGTTATTCGTGTGCATTTGGTTGATCGTGTGCAATAGTTAATACCCAACATCTAACAATCAATGTCGTTTGGTTGATCGTGTGCAATAACTAATACCAAACATCTTACAATCAATGTCGATTGGTTGATCGTGTGCAATAACTAATAACCCAAAATCTGTCAATCAATATCGATTGGTTGATCGTGTGCAATAACTAATACCCAACATCTAACAATCAATGTCGATTGGTTGATCGTGTTCAATAACTTATACCCAACATCTTACAATCAATGTCGATTGGTTGATCGTGTGCAATAATAAATACCCAACATCTTACAATCAATGTCGTTTGGTAGATCGTGTGCATTTGGTTGATCGTGTGCAATAACTAATACCCAACATCTTACAATCAATGTCGATTGGTTGATCGTGTGCAATAACTTATACCCAACATCTAACAATCAATGTCGATTGGTTGATCGTGTGCAATACCTTATACCCAACATCTTACAATCTATGTCGATTGGTTGATCGTGTGCAATAACTAATACCCATTATCTTACAATCAATGTCGTTTGGTTGATCGTGTGCAATAACTAATACCCAACATCTTACTATCAATGTCGATTGGTTGATCGTGTGCAATAAATTATACCCAACATCTAACAATCAATGTCGTTTGGTTGATCGTGTGCAATAACTTATACCCAATATCGAACAATCAATGTCGTTTGGTTGATCGTGTGCAATAACTAATACCCAACATCTAACAATCAATGTCGATTGGTTGATCGTGTGCAATAACTAATACCCAACATCTAACAATCAATGTCGATTGGTTGATCGTGTGCAATAACTAATACCCAACATCTAATAATCAATGTCGTTTGGTTGATCGTGTGCAATAACTAATACCCAACATCTAACAATCAATGTCGTTTGGTTGATCGTGTGCAATAACTAATACCCAACATCTAACAATCAATGTCGATTGGTTGATCGTGTGCAATAACTAATACCCAACATCTAACAATTAATGTCGATTGGTTGATCGTGTGCAATAACTAATACCCAACATCTAACAATCAATGTCGTTTGGTTGATCGTGTGCAATAACTAATACCCAACATCTAACAATCAATGTCGATTGGTTGATCGTGTGCAATAACTAATACCCAACATCTAATAATCAATGTCGTTTGGTTGATCGTGTGCAATAACTAATACCCAACATCTAACAATCAATGTCGTTTGGTTGATCGTGTGCAATAACTAATACCCAACATCTAACAATCAATGTCGATTGGTTGATCGTGTGCAATAACTAATAACCAAACATCTTTCATTCAATATCGATTGGTTGATCGTGTGCATAAACAAATACCCAACATCTTACAATCAATGTCGATTGGTTGATCGTGTGCAATAACTAATAACCCAACATCTAACAATCAATGTCGATTGGTTGATCGTGTGCAATAACTGATACCCAACATCTTACAATCAATGTCCTTTGGTTGATCGTTTGCATTTGGTTGATCGTGTGCAATAACTAATAACCCAACATCTTACAATCAATGTCGATTGGTTGATCGTGTGCAATAACTAATACCCAACATCTTACAATCAATGTCGATTGGTTGATCGTGTGCAATAACTAATAACCCAATATCTTACAATCAATGTCGATTGGTTGATCGTGTGCAATAACTAATAACCCAACATCTTACAATCAATGTCGTTTGGTTTATCATGTGCAATAACTAATACCCAACATCTTACAATCAATGTCGTTTGGTTGATTGTGTGCAATAACTAATACCCAACATCTTACAATCAATGTTGCTTGGTTGATCGTGTGCAATAACTAATACCCAACATCTAACAATCAATGTCGTTTGGTTGATCGTGTGCAATAACTAATACCCAACATCTTACAATCAATGTCGCTTGGTTGATCGTGTGCAATAACTTATACCCAACATCTTACAATCTATGTCGTTTGGTTGATTGTGTGTAATAACTAATACCAACATCTAACAACCAAAGACTGATTATACCGGAGACAATCAATGTCGATTGGTTGATCGTGTGCAATAACTAATAACCAAACATCTTTCATTCAATATCGATTGGTTGATCGTGTGCATAAACAAATACCCAACATCTTACAATCAATGTCGATTGGTTGATCGTGTGCAATAACTAATAACCCAACATCTAACAATCAATGTCGATTGGTTGATCGTGTGCAATAACTAATACCCAACATCTTACAATCAATGTCCTTTGGTTGATCGTTTGCATTTGGTTGATCGTGTGCAATAACTAATAACCCAACATCTTACAATCAATGTCGATTGGTTGATCGTGTGCAATAACTAATACCCAACATCTTACAATCAATGTCGATTGGTTGATCGTGTGCAATAACTAATAACCCAATATCTTACAATCAATGTCGATTGGTTGATCGTGTGCAATAACTTATAACCCAACATCTTACAATCAATGTCGATTGGTTGATCGTGTGCAATAACTAATACCCAACATCTTACAATCAATGTCGATTGGTTGATCGTGTGCAATAACTAATAACCCAATATCTTACAATCAATGTCGATTGGTTGATCGTGTGCAATAACTAATAACCCAACATCTTACAATCAATGTCGTTTGGTTTATCATGTGCAATAACTAATACCCAACATCTTACAATCAATGTCGTTTGGTTGATTGTGTGCAATAACTAATACCCAACATCTTACAATCAATGTTGCTTGGTTGATCGTGTGCAATAACTAATACCCAACATCTAACAATCAATGTCGTTTGGTTGATCGTGTGCAATAACTAATACCCAACATCTTACAATCAATGTCGCTTGGTTGATCGTGTGCAATAACTTATACCCAACATCTTACAATCTATGTCGTTTGGTTGATTGTGTGTAATAACTAATACCAACATCTAACAACCAAAGACTGATTATACCGGAGACAATCAATGTCGTTTGGTTGATCGTGTGCAATAACTTATACCCAACATCTCCTTTAATCTGGTGTCAAGTTGTAATTGGCAGGACTTTTCTTTTACAAAACTGTACAATCAATGCTGACATAAATCAACATGAGAACAAGTTAATTAACATTGCATTATTTTAATATTACGAAATAAAAACTTGAAGCAAGTGTTTTACAATTTATAGTGTTCTGATTACCATGATGACTCTTTAAACCACTGCTAAGCATAATAATTATATTGATTGTTTGATCCATTTCTCCAATAAATATACAATATTTGTATGGTTTTCTGTTCTAGCAATACCTAATGGTGTAAGTCCTTCCCATTTAAGGTTACAGTCTGCTTTATGTTTCAATAAAAATTCAACAATCTCTGCATGGCCTTTATAACATGCTATAAATATGGGGGATGCTCCAGAATCTCTACACTTATTAATATCTGCCTTATTGTTTATTAACATCTTAACTACTTCAGTATGTCCATTATCACAAGCAACGTACAGAGGTGTTTCTCCAGAATCTCTACACTTATTAATATCTGCCTTATTGTTTATTAACATCTTAACTACTTCAGTATGTCCATTATAACAAGCAACGTACAGAGGTGATTCTCCAAAATCTCTACACTTATTAATATCTGCCTTATTGTTTATTAACATCTGAGCTACTTCAGTATGTCCATTATAACAAGCAATGTGCAGAGGTGATACTTCTTCATCATTACACTTATTAATGTCTGCCTTATTGTTTATTAACATCTGAACTACTTCAGTATGTCCATTATAACAAGCACTGCACAGAGGTGATTCTCCAGTATATATACACTTATTAATATCTGCCTTATTGTTTATTAACATCTGAACTACTTCAGTATGCCCTACCTGACAAGCAATGCACAGAGGTGATGCTCCAGTATCTCTACACTTATTAATGTCTGCCTTATTGTTAATTAACATCTGAACTACTTCAATATGTCCTTCCTGACAAGCAATGTACAGAGGTGATTCTCCAGTATCTATACACTTATTAATGTCTGCCTTATTGTTAATTAACATCTGAACTATTTCAATATGTCCTTCCTGACAAGCAATGTACAGAGGTGATTTTCCAGTATCTATACACTTATTAATGTCTGCCTTATTGTTAATTAACATCTGAACTATTTCAATATGTCCTTCCTGACAAGCAATGTACAGAGGTGATTCTCCAGTATCTATACACTTATTAATGTCTGCCTTATTGTTAATTAACATCTGAACTACTTCAATATGTCCTTCCTGACAAGCAATGTACAGAGGTGATTTTCCAGTATCTATACACTTATTAATGTCTGCCTTATTGTTAATTAACATCTGAACTATTTCAATATGTCCTTCCTGACAAGCAATGTACAGAGGTGATTCTCCAGTATCTATACACTTATTAATGTCTGCCTTATTGTTAATTAACATCTGAACTACTTCAGTATATCCATATTCAGATGATATGTATAAAGGTGATACCTTATCAGTATTACGACAATGGTTTACAACACTGATACAATGTTGTATACACCATTTAACCAGATCAATATCTCCTATAAAACAACACTGTATCAATGGAGTACTTTTGTTATCAATGTCATATGCACTGGCCAATTGTTTTTGTTGTGATATTGGTAAGCTTTGTATATGTAGAAGGAATCTTTGTCTGAAGATACAATTGACCATATTGATGTTACAGAAGACATCTTGTACCTTTCCTTTTGACCAGTCATCTACCATTCTGTTTATATACCCTTGCTGATATCTCGTTGGTACAATAATTGTAAATTCATCATTATTGCTTTTTCTTTCAAATGAAAACCTTTCACGAATAAAACGACTGTTAGCATATTTAATTAAACAATAAATCATCACACTGCCAAAGTAAAAAGCAAGAAAGTCAAACAGTTTATCATGAATAGTTCTGTAGACTTCACCATCCTTTCTGATATATGTATGTGTAAGTGAATCCAGCTCATCACGTAAAACCAATCGTGACGTCCCTTCCAACACTTTACAAGCTTCATATGTGTTCTTTATAATTATTTTGATGTTTTCATCTACATCTTCAGTAAGCCATTCTTCCTTCAACTGATTGTTAAACATTACACATAGAGCAAGTGCACAGTATTTGACATGTGCTCCCTCTGTCTGTAATTTATCTATCTCTTCTTTGTAAACTGTAAATGGATTTGTAAAGAAATTTACAATGTTTAGTTTTGGATTTTTGCTGTACAATTGACACAAAAGAGGGAAACAGTCAAACATGTCATATAATTCACTGATATCAGAAGCATTTGTTTTCAGGTAAAATTCAGCAATGGATTGTTTTTCTGTTTTAGATAAACACAAATCAGCAGACTGAAGATTGCATTCGCACGCTTGAAAGAATGACAACGATTCCATTTGCCTATCCTTATAAACCTGTAGTCTACAAGACATAATTAACTTCACTGGTTTCTTTTCTACTAATGCTTTAATTTTTTCCATCATATTTTTCCAGTTTTCAAACTTCATTGGATTTAGACTATATGTTCCACAAAAATCATCCACTATAAACAGTATCTTCTTAATTGGATTGTACCACTTGATGATTTCCTTAGGATTTGATACTGGTATAATCTCATAGCCTTCATTTTGCATCTGTAAAGCCACATGACGCACCAATGATGATTTTCCACTACCAGAACTTGCTGTGACAACAACACAACCATTTTCTTTAATGCACTTTAATACACATTTTGCTGCGTTTATTTCTATAAATGTTTTGTCATCTTTTTTCCAATTTTCTAATTCCTCATTAATTTGTTCTGAAAAAGAAGAATTGACAATTCTTTGAATACTTATTTTTTAAGATAAAAGTAAGGAATGTTTGACATATATGGTAAAAAAAAATTGCTTGACATATGGTATAAACAAAAGGCTTGATCTATCCATGCTATGTATAGGTAAAAGGCTTGACATACGGTGTGAACAATTTGCTTGTCAAATGGTATAGACAAAAGGATTGACAGATGGTACGGACAACAGGTTTGACCAAAGATACCAAAGGGACAGTCAAACTCAGAAATTTGATGTCTGACAATTAAATTGATATATATGGTATAAACAACTGACATGACTCATGGTGTGAATTGACTTGACATATGGTATGGACAATTAACTTGACATATAGTACAGACAATTGACTTGACATATGGTATAGACATTTGACTTGACATATGGTATGGACCATTGACTTGGCATATGATATGGACAATTGACTTGACATATGGTATGGACATTTGACTTGACATAGGGTATGGACAATTGATTTTACATATGGTATGGACAATTGACTTGACATATGGTATGGACAATTGACTTGATATATCGTATTGACAATTGACTTGACATATGGTATGGACAATTGACATGACATATGGTATAGACAATTGACTTGGCATATGGTATGGACAATTGACTTGACATATGGTATGGACATTTGACTTGACATATGGTATGGACTATTGACTTGAGATATAGTATGGACATTTGACTTGACATATGATATGAACATTTGACTTGACATATGGTATGGACAATTGACTTGAGATATAGTATGGACAAATGACTTGGCATATGGTATGGACAATTGACTTGACATATGGTATAGACATTTGACTTGACAAAAAGTATTGACAATTGACTTGACATATGGTATAGACAATTGACATGACATATGGTATGGACAATTGACTTGACATATCGTATGGACATTTGACTTGACATATGGAAATGTATGGTATGGAAAATTGACTTGACATAAGGTATTGACAATTGACTTGACATATGGTATGAACATTTGACTTGACATATGGTATGGACAGTTGACTTGAGATATAGTATGGACAATTGACTTGGCCTATGGTATGGACAATTGACTTGACATTAGGTTTTGACAATTCACTTGACATAAGGTATGGACAATTGACTTGACATATGGTATTTGACAATTAACTTGACATGTGGTATTGACAATTGACTTGACATATGGTATTGACATTTGACTTGACAAAAAGTATTGACAATTGACTTGACATATGGTATGGACAATTGAATTGGCATATGGTATAGACAATTGACTTGACATATGGTATAGACAATTGACTTGACATATGGTATGGATAATTGACTTGACATATGGTATGTACAATTGACCTGACATATGGTATAGACAGTTGACTTGACATATGGTATGGATAATTGACTTGACATATGGTATTGACAATTGACTTGACATATGGTATTGACAATTGACTTGACATATGGTATTGACAATTGACTTGACATATGGTATGGACAATTGACTTGACATATGGTATAAACAGTTGACTTGACATATGGTATAGACAATTGACTTGACATAAGGTATGGACAATTGACTTGACATATGGTTTACCCGATTAACATTATTACTCCACATAGCTGATCTAATTTGTAATATAAAAATAAAACATCTAGGGTTTTTTTGTTTGCAGGCATAGAATCCTGAAACTTCAAAGCATAAGGCATCTTTACTAAATGAATACAAAATAATTTAGCTATTAAATCATGTTAATATCCTTGTCTAAATTAAGTTGACTCTATCTACCTTGTTTGCATTGTTAAGCATGTAAATGTCTTTCCTGTTTTGATTTATGCCTGGAACATGTTCAGCTAAACTATCTAAACTACATGTAAATATGCTAAGAATGATTCTTGCAAAAACAAAATGCAATTGCTAATATTATTTCAGAGTATTATTTTCACCTCCTAATATTTATGATAAATCCAACATACAATGACGTAATCAGGTAATATTTTCAAAATTTTACTGGATTGAAAAATAGATAACATGGAAAATATAGAAGAACTTCAAGAAGCTGTTTGTATAAGGACCCATGAATAACCATTATAGTACTACCTTATATCTTCTTGTAATACTATTATAATATATACCTCTTATGTTCCATGGTATTGGGTCTTTTAAAATCTCTGTAACTTTTGAGTGTTCAATTTGTAAAGTTCTATGGGAATCCTTCAGATCTATCAGATTTTTGGTAGTGCTTGAGTGTTCTGTTTGCAATATACTGTGGGAATCTTGCAAATCTCTTAGATTTTCCCTGATGGTTGAGTTTTCAATGTCCATTGTTCGTCTCAGTTCCTTCATTTCTTCCTGTGATTGTTTGATTTCCAGCATAATTTCCTGGTTAGACTGATCTAAAATTTTCACCTTTAGCTCTTGACACTCTTGATTCATTGGCACACCACCCAATCGACTTACAGCCTGTAAATAAATATTTCAAAGAGTTACAATAAACAGAGCTGCAATCTTTATAAATAAGTAGTATTATTTTGGGTCAGGTATAGATTTTAAATATATCATGATGAAAATAACCTCAGGAAATATATGTCCCAGGATGAGAAATAAAAAAATATGCCAACATTTGAGTCAATTAATTGCAATGGTGACCAATTTATAATAAGATGATGTCTTTGCACTAAATCTACTGGATGATTTGTACTGATTGATATCTTATATTCTATAGTCTGGGAAGCACGATATATTTCATGTATTAGTTTATTAGTATAAGTTGTCAGTAACTGTATGTACTTTTCGATAGGTGCTTTTTTTCTTTACTCCTACCAGATTTTTGTTGTGTCTATCTGATGAGTCAAGCCCTTTTCAACTTATTTTAAATTTTTATTTGAAGTTTGATGTTATGTTATTCTGTTACAAACATTACATGGTTGTTCGTTTTTTGCCATGGCTTTGGTGGTTCATTTTCGACTTAGGAGTTTGAATGGGATCTTTTGCCTCTCTTTTACACTATTATCACAGGTAAGAGATGGGTTGAGTGATCACTAACATGTTTAACAATACCACAATCTGTACATGTCTATCCCAAATCAAGAGCTTTCCATTTAGTGGTTTTCAGTGATTGCTGTCTAAAACTTTTGTTTCATTTGTTGTTGCATTAATAAATTTGGTTGTTTGTTTTCTCTTTAACATTGTGTTCATCATGCCTTGTCTTTTTATAGTTTACTTTATGGTATGGGTTTTGCTCATTGCTAAAATTGTACAGACCTATAGTTGCTAGGAACCATTGTACAAAATTATTATTTTATTAAGAATGTACTTACATCTACTACATTTCTCCATGCTGTATTGAAATCACATGTTGGCATGGTGTTACTATCATGATGAGCTAATATATTTCTGTACCATTTAATCCTGGCAAGATCAGGCCCTGGGGTCGTCTCCCCTGGCTGTGGTAGACTGTCAAATCCGTTAATTGGAGGATTGACAGATGTCAAATTCCTGATCAAACAGATCATTAATGTTACATCAAAAGCTTTGGAATCAGGTACACCTGTATCAACAAAAGACATTGAACGTCAACGGTTATTCATATCCCTAAATATAGAATTCGCCCGAGTAAATGTAACTGTCGATAATAAATTCATACAGCACCATGAATGTAATACACATTTAATGAAATTCACCATCTACATGTACTACATCAAGATGAGTAACTTTCTGCCAAACAGTGTCCATTCATTAACATGAAAACGCTTTGAAGAAATTTTTTAAAATTTAAATATGTTGTTTCCTGTGACTAAATGAAGGTCAAGTTCAATTTTCACAATTTTAACTGGTCTCGTTGTGTTGTTGTGTAGACCTTTCAGTAGCAAAATTGATTTTTATTATATGAATTTGAGTTATTTCCCTTTGAACAGAAGTTAATAATAATTTTATGCCATTTGGTCTCTTGTTTATTTTGAGTTATTTCCCTTTGAACAGAATTGTCATAGGTTATTGGGGACAGGAAAATGTAGTTTTTTTTTACCCTCCCCCTTTATTTCCAAAGTTCTCAATTTTTGGTTTTCTATCAATTTCAATATGAACATACATTAAGTATGTTATGAACATTTAAGTAAGGAGCCTGTAATTCAGTGTTTGTCGTTTGTTTATGTGTTACATATTTGTTTTTCGTTCATTTTTTGTACATAAATAAGGCCGCTAGTTTTCTCGTTTGCATTGTTATTTCGGTGCCTTTTGAAGCTGAGTATGCGGTATGGGCTTTGCTCTTTGTTGAAGGCCGTACGGTGACCTATAGTTGTTAATTTCTGTGTCATTTTGAAGTACAATGTAGTATAAGATGTTCACAAGTATACAGAAAAACGCCAACCGGAAGTCTAATCTGACTTAAAATTTCGTCCAATGACGGGACAATATCCGGCTGCCTTTTTTCTTGTTTTTCTCCTAAAATAACTCAATCTGAATAAACATATGAATGGATGACAAATGCGACTATGCACTGTACCTATAGGACACAGAGGCGTGTTGATTAATTTATTGTGGAAAGAAGAGAAGCGACACACAAAATGAGGTCTTCTCTTTTAATAGTATAGATGTCCATACTTGCTCAACTGTTCGGGGTTCGACCTCTGAAAGGAACAGCCTCTTGTTTCATTTTGTTAAGTGATTGTTATCATATGATCACAATTTTCAAAGTTTACCATGGTAGAATTATAAATTAGAACCAGATGCTCTGCAGGGTGCAGCTTTATACTACCGCAGAGGTTGAACCCTGACCGGTTGGGGCAAGTAGGGACACAACATTCAAGCTGGATTCAGGTCTAAACTTGGATTGTGATTAAATAGTTGACACAGCATAGATTTCGGACACAGAATGAATGTGGTCTAATGAACTTAAAATATTTTTTTTTTGCCTTTGAGCAATTCACTATGCTGTTGAATATTAATCCTCTCAAAAAAATGTTTGAAGAAATTTCTTTTTATTTATGAAATCTGAAATGAGAAAAATTTAACCCCCCCCCCCCAAAATTTTTTTTTCACATATGATCCCCCTTTCCCTTTTTCCAAAACTGATCTCAATTAAAATTTTTAATGGAGGTTGCAACAATAACTACTCATTTAAATACATCATAAAATATTAAAATGTAACAAAAGGTGCTTGTTATCACTGAATGGTAAAGGTTGTTTTAATTTATCAGTTGGTAGTAAAAGTGAATATACATTGTATATTGTATAAAACAATGATTTAAGTTGATTCAATTACTATTCTGGACAAAGAAAGATAACTCCAATCAATTGAAAATTTCTTGCTATTGCACAATACTGTGCAATTGAAGATTTCTTGCTATTGCGCAATACTGAGCAATTGAAAATTTCTTGCTATTGCACAATACTGTGCAATTGAAAATTTCTTGCTATTGCTGAATACTGTGCAATTGAAAATGTCTTGCTATTGCACAATACTTAATATAATAATTTTGAATCCTGATTTGAACCAACTTGAAAACTGGACCCATAATCAAAAATCTAAGTACATGTTTAGATTCAGCATATCAAAAAAGCCCAAGAATTCAATTTTTGTTAAAATCAAACTTTTTAGTTTAATTTTGGACCCTTTGGACTTTAATGTAGACCAATTTGAAAACGGGACTAAAAATTAAGAATCTACATACACAGTTAGATTTGGCATATCAAAGAACCCCAATTATTCAATTTTTGATGAAATCAAACAAAGTTTAATTTTGGACCCCGATTTGGACCAACTTGAAATCTGGGCCAATAATCAAAAATCTAAGTACATTTTTAGATTCGATTCAGCATATCAAAGAACCCCAAGGATTCAATTTTTGTTAAAATCAAACTAAGTTTAATTTTGGTCCCTTTGGACCTTAATGTAGACCAATTTGAAAACGGGACCAAAAATTAAGAATCTACATACACAGTTAGATTCGGCATATCAAAGAACCCCAATTATTCAATTTTTGATGAAATCAAACAAAGTTCAATTTTGGACCCTTTGGGCCCCTTATTTCTAAACTGTTGGGACCAAGACTCCAAAAATCAAACCCAACCTTCCTTTAGTGGTCATGAACCTTGTGTATAAATTTCATAGATTTCTATTTACTTAACTAAAGTTATGGTGCGAAAACCAAGAATAATGCTTACTTGGGCCCCTTTTTGGCCCCTAATTCCTAAACTGTTCAGACCTCAACTCCCAAAATCAATCCCAACCTTCCTTTTGTGGTCATACACCTTGTGTCAAAATTTCATTGTTTTCTATTTACTTATACTGAAGTTATTGTGCGAAAACCAAAAATAATACTTATTTTGGCTCTTTTTTGGCCCCTAATTCCTAAACTGTTTGAACTAAAACTCCCAAAATCAATCCCAACCTTCCTTTTGTGGTCATTAACCTTGTGTCAAAATTTCATAGATTTTTATCCATTTTTACTTAAGTTAGAGTGCGAAAACTAAAAGTATTCGGACGACGACGACGACGCAGACGACGACGCCAACGTGATACCAATATACGACCAAAAAATTTTTAATTTTTGCAGTCGTATAAAAAAGACTTGTCAAACTAGACTTCATGGAGATTGGATCCATCTCTGTGGGCCCTGTAAATAACAGGTTACTATTTGACTATTAAAGATGTTAGTAGTTGAATCTCTTAAAGCAGGTATTAAGGTTACATGTGCTTTGAACAGTACACCGGATGCACTTTAAATACCCTAAATTTTAGAAATATAATATAAGAGGACAAAAAACTTCTTGAAATAGACACAGGTTATTTCGCATTACTCAGTTACTTATCAAGCCAGAATTATGCCCTTTAAATTGTTGGAACGTTGTACTGTATCTGTATTCACTAGATTAAATAGTTCTTCTGTTCACCTATAAAGCAGTTCATTTTTTTCAGTAGATACTTTTATCATGTAGAAATCTGTACATCAGTAGTTCTAGGCTCGACAAAAATACATTATATAACAGATTGAATTATTTGATTGGTTTAATTTTTTTGTGTTACCAATCTCCCTATCCTTGTTTATTTTATCTTTAAGAGTGATAACACAACATGGTCTGGTGGAGTGATATCTCCACATATAATTACTCACAAGGGAACAGAACTAAGCCAGTTAAATGGATTGGTGGAAAACGACATAAAGATGAATTCTGCAACAAATGCTAAGGACTACAATGACAATGATCAGCATCAGTTTTAGTGTGGTTATGTTTGGCGTAGTAAGTTGTACATACATTATGACACACCCTCTAGTGTTGGTTAATATACATGTCAAGTATAAACTTTGAAATCATAACAGTTCTCAAGATATAGTGGCGGGGCCCTAATAAATCCATTGCCAACACAACCTAACATGACAGGGCCACAAGTGGAGCAGGATATACTTACCTTTCCCAAGAACGTTCTATCACCCCCTGTAAAAAAAAACTGTGTTTTGCATACTGTTGTTCAAAGTTGTTTATTTCTTAGCTTTAATTAGTTTTTTGCCATAGTATTGTCAGTTTGTCTTCCACTTATGTTGTTGGATACTTTAACTTATGGCCACAACATCTGTCTCTTAATCAGATTGCTTATTAACAAACCTATCTGAAAGCAGAACTACAATATTCTATAGACATATGAAATACATACCATTTTTGGGAAACAAAAGATTCCACTGAGCCTGGTTCAAGATTCTCTTTTTAAACAAGCCATTCAGAGTGTTGTAGTTTTTATTCAATGTTGACGGTAGATAGGTAGGATGAAATTCTTTGTCAAAGAAATTACGGACTGCTCTTGGTGACACTCCTTTCAATAACAAGGCTAATCGGATATAATTCTCTTCTTCTTCTAAAAGAGGTGCCATCATTCAATAAATTCTTCTGATTGTCAATACATAACTAAATCATTTTTACTTTATGGTCCATGTTGCACTGAAAAAGATACAAGTCTATTACATATCAACTATAAAGAAAGAATTAAAAATAAATTGGGAATGTGTCCATGCGACACAGATGATGCCCCCGCTTGCATATCATATAAAGTTATAAAGTGAAATAACTGAAGAACAGTAAAAGTAACTACGCTACCAAAATTTGTACTTGATCTGAGTGTTGTTGTAATACTAGTACTGTTTATTAGTTTCATAACATTTCATTGAGGCAAACTGAAGTTAGAGAACATAAACAAAAAAATCAGTAATTTTTCCATTTGTAAAGGGACATTACTGTAGAACAATTAAAGTGACACCACCAATATTCAAACTTGATCTGTATTTTGTGGTAATAAGCATTGTGTATAATTAGTTTCATAACCATGATAACATTTGGTTGAGGTAAACTAAAGATAGAAAACTGAAATCAACTTTTGGACGGATGGACCTACAGACAGACAAGGGTAAAACTTAATGCCCCCTCCGCTACCACAGGGGCATAAAAATGTGTCAAAATTACAAATTTGCCTAAAAAGTAAAATATTTGCCAAATGTCTGTAATGTAATTACCAGATTCCACATATGCCTGAAATATTTGCCACCTGTAATTACAAGATAATAGATTTAACACAGGTAATTACCAGATTACAAATTTTCCTGAAATATTTGCTACATGTAGTCACCAGATTACAAATTTTCCTGAAATATTTGCTACATGTAGTCACCAGATTACAAATTTTTCTGAAATATTTGCTACATGTAGTCACCAGATTACAAATAAAGTTCCAACACATTAGGATATACTTTTCAAATCAATTGCTTCAAAACATTTGAACAAAATTCAGCAGTTCATCATTTATATGGCTAACTTCCATCAACTTATGATAAAGAATGCATTTATATGGTTAGCCAAGCAAAACTTATCTGACTGATTTGGTTTACACATGTTTTGATCATACTTATGATACTCTGAATTAAGGCGAATTTGGAAGTATACGTAATTCCACGCTTCTAGCGAAATTTAAGATAAAAATGTGTGTCGTTAGTTACACAAGTAATGTCCCCTACTCCAAGGACAGGAAATAGGCACATGAAAGAAAAATGACTATGTGCGGTCTATCATGAGTCCAAACAAGTATTCCTGTGCTATCTTGTAATAAAACTTCAAAGAAATTATGAAAATGATTCCAATCAGAAATCTGAGTATACTATTGTGAGTTAGTCTGACTCTATTGCCACTGTTTTTTTTCGTTTAGACAAGCAGGAGGAGCAGGTACACAATATGACTTCAAACTGACTGGTTTTAATTTCAACAGAAAGTGAAACGCTTAAACAACAAATTTATAACCAAATAAACAAACTAGAAGCACTCAAGAACCTGTGTTGCTCACCTTGGTCTATATGCATATTAAACAATGGACACAGATAAATTCATGGCAAAATTGTGTTTTGGTGATGGTGATGTGTTTTAAATTCTTACTTTACTGAATATTCTTGCTGCTTACAATTATATCTATCTACAATGAACTTTTCCCATTAGTAACAGAGGAAATTATTTTGTAAAAATTTACAAAAATTTACCAAACTAATGAAAATTGTTAAAAATTGACTATAAAGGGCAATAACTCCTTAAGGGGTCAACTGACCATTTTGGTCATGTTGACTTATTTGTAGATCTTACTTTGATAAACATTATCCAAAATTAACAATAACCAAAAACGGCAAAATTTCTTTAAAAATTACCAATTGGGGGGCAGCAACCCAACAACCGTTGTCCAATTCATCTGAAAATTTCAGGACAGATAGTAGTTTCAGAGGAGAAGATTTTTGTAAAAGATTCCAATTTTTTTTATAAATTGGTAAAAAATGACTATCAAGGGCAACAACTCCTTAAGGGGTCAACTGATCATTTTAGTCATATTACCTTATTTGCAGATCTTACTTTGCTGAACATTATTGCTGTTTTACAGTTTATCTCTATCTATAATAATGTTCAAGATAATAGCCAAAAATAGGTATAATTTCCTCAAAATTGCCAATTCAGGAGCAGCAACCCAATAACCAGTTGTCCGATTCGTCTGAAAATTTCAGGGCAGATAGATCTTTACGTGATAAACAATTCTACCATACGTCAGATTTGCTCTAAATGCTTTGGTTTCAGAGTTATAAGCCAAAATCTATATTTTACCCCTATGTTCTATTTGTAGCCATGGCGGCCATCTTGATTGGTTGGCCGGGTATCGCCACACTTTTTTTAAACTAGATACCCCAATGATGATTGTGGCCAAGTTTGGTTTAATTTGGCCAAGTAGTTTCAGAGGAGAAGATTTTTGTAAAAGCTAACGATGGACGACGTACGACGGTTGCAAAGTTATAAGAAAAGCTCACTTGGCCCTATGGGCCAGGTGAGCTAAAAAACAGTGACAATTCTGCTTCTAGTCATATCAAACTCAGAATTGCTCCCTAAATATTATTTGAAAAATCATAGTTTCACTTTTGTATGAAAATCCCAGTGTCGCATAAATGTGTAGGTTACAAATAATTACTGGTATATTGCATGTTAATGTGTGTCTTGAACTAGAAAGACGTTAGACTATGTCTCGTTTTTTATGCAATTGAAAATTTAGGATAATTTATATTTATGTGAAAAGTATTAAATACACTACAGGGTGATCAACTACTACTGCAACATTTATCGAAGAACAATTTAAAGCTAATAGCAACAACAAAAACCAGATTCAATCCACAAAACATTGCACAGAAACTAAGAATTGAGCACTGTGACATTAATCTCAGAATAAGTCAAATCAATGTCATCAAAAGTTCTCAAGGTGCAGAAAAGAAACAGCTAGGAGTCAATTTTTGGGGAAAGTAAAATCTTAATTTAGAACCATGGTTGAAACTGAGCTTTCTAAAAAGCTATGGACTGCTTCGCTCTACCCTAATTTAAGGTAATATGTATGCATGTGGTTGTTAATTAGTATTGGATTGAATGTGGCATTTTTAGATATCTATTGATAAAAAATGGATGTACTTTAAGAGTGTGCGTTTTACACCCATGCTTTTAAAATTCTTAATTTCTTGTTGAAAATTAAAATAATTATAAATAGACACGACTCTTGAGGTGTGCCTTTCTGGAGGTGTGCCTAGATTGTCAGAAGTTATTAACTTCAGATAATGCATTTTTGTAAACATTGTATATGAACATTGTTTAGCAGTGCAAATCGTGCAAATTGCAGAGAAAAAAAGCAAATAAACACGTATTAATATTTGATATTTCAATATTGAATTTATCTGTGAAATGTATGCATAATAAAACGAACCTGAATTAATGACAGTTGATCGGAACTGAAATACACATAGTCATTTTTCAAAAACTTAATATACAGTTAGATTCAGCATATTAAAGAACCCCAAGAATTCAAGAATAAAACCCCATTGAAATTGTTTGACCAAGAAATAAGCAATTTATACAAAGTATTAATAGAAAAGTATTGTTTTTGGCCCCTTTTTGCCCCCTAATTCCTAAAAAGTTTGGGCCATAACCCCCAAAATCATTCCCAACCTTCTTTTTTGGTAAGGAATCGTGTGGTACAATTTCAGAAAGATCCATACACTTATACACAAGTTATTGTCCTGAAACTAAAAAAATGCTTATTTTTGGACCCTTTTTGGACCCTACTTCCCAAATGTTTTAGGCAATTACCCCCAAACTCAATTACAGCTTCCCCTTTGTTATATTGAACCTTGTAGTACAATTTCAGAAAGATCCATACACTTATTATGACAAGTTATTGTCATGAAACTAGAAAAATGCTTGTTTTTTTCACCTATTTTGCCCCTAATTCCTAAAATTTAGAGGCAATTACCCCCAAAATCAATCCCAGCATTCCCTTTGTGATATGGATCCTTGTGGAACAATGTCAGAGAGATCCATACACTAACACACAAGTTATTGTCTGGATTAGTTACAAAAATGTTTATGTTTGGCCCCTTTTTGGCACCCAATTCCTTAACTGTTGGTTCCATAACCCCCACAAGCAATCCCAACCTTCCTTTTGTGGTATTGAACCTGATGGTAAATGTCATAGAGATCCATACACTAACACACAAGTTATTGTCTGGATTAGTTACAAAAATGTTTATGTTTGGCCCCTTTTTGGCACCCAATTCCTTAACTGTTGGTTCCATAACCCCCACAAGCAATCCCAACCTTCCTGTTGTGGTATTGAACCTGATGGTAAAATTTCATAGAGGTCCATTCACTTAAACTAAAGTTATTGTGCGAAAACCAATGTGTCTTGGGACGACGACGACGACAACAACGACGCCAACGTCATACCAATATATGATAAAAATAGCAAAATGTCCTTAAAATTACCAACTCAGGGGCAAACCCAACAATGGGTTGTTGGATTCATCTGAAAAATTTAAATCTAATGCTTTAGTTTCAGAGATATAAGCCAAAAACTGCATTTTACCCCATGTTCTATTTTAAGCCATGTCGGCCATGTTGGTTTGCAGGCGGGGTCATCAGACACATTTATGGGTCATTTTCAAAATTGAAATTTGAAATTGAAAAATTTATTAAAAGTTACTTATTCAAACAACCCTCTACATTATAAGCAAATCAAAACAAACAGTACTTTAAGAACAACATATTAAAAGATGCAATCTTAATGATGTCATACAAGAATATAATCTTGAAACATTTTTTGATCGGTGGTACAATATTTTGTCTATCCTGTTACCATTTTCAAAAGAAATTTTGGGTTATTAAGAAAAGGTTTAGATAAAATGTTAAGCTTGTTTTACGTTACCAATTAGATGGTTTTCAAGAGAATAAACTTCTATATATATTCATTCTGTAAAATAATAGATTATTTGCCAATTTTCTAGGTTGTACTGAAAAATGGCTCTAAAAATTGGTTTTCAAAGGTTGTAAAAATTACTACCAGTAATGCAAGTCTAAGACAGCAATTTATATTGTTCGGCCTTTTTTCACCCTTTCAAATAAATCCAACATCAAGTAAATCCCTCATAAGTTAATTTACTTTTCTCTTTATTTTGTTGGTAACAGGAACGTACGTTTCTGATATATCACTATATAAAAGTCTATCCTGTTACCTTTTTGTCTATCCTGTTACCGATATCAGTTTTGCACTTGCAAATGCTTAATTCGGAAGATTAAGACGTTATAACCTTAAAATGAGTTCAAACAATAATATATTCCATTCGTTTTCAACCTACATGTTAAAATAAAAAATGTAACGACGTTTTTGTCTATAATTGTCTATCCTGTTACTCTAACCATAGCAACCATAGTAACTGCAGGATAGACATAACAGGATAGACAAATTTCTTCGTTTTTGATTGCTGTTGTGAAATAACTACTCCCTTTGGTGAAGTGATTATGGTTTTCTATTGTGACTTTGGTTTCCAACACGTTATTGCACTTTTTACAACCATACTGTTAGTGTAATTAATCAAAATGGTTGGTAACAGCATAGACATGAAAAAAAGTACGCTCTATTTTTTTCACTAAATGTCTTGAAATTTCTTTTCTCTACACTGTCGTTCAAGAAACGAGGCGTTTTAAATGTAAAGATTACTCTGCATTTTGAAATCAACACTGACTGATTCAATATTCATAGGGGGAATAATTTAACGACTGATTTAAGTAGCGGTAACCTCCTGTACGCTGATTGAATTTAGTTTATAGATAGTCTGTAACATACAATGATAAAGAAGCTACGAATTTTCGTTAGAATTATAATTAACGTTCTTAAAAAGTCCCTTTTGCAGATATCAAGGCTATCAGAAAATCGGAGAAAAGTTATTTGAAATGTGTTTTTCCGACAATGTACGCACACAAATACCCCCAAAATCTGACTTAAATGCAGTTTAATCTTATCAAAATAGATGTAAGGTGTGTTTATTATTAATGTTCTGAATCACAAATACGACAAGCTTTCATTTAAACCATTACAACTGAAATTTCCATTAGAAATACAAATTTTAGCGAGTGTACTGAAAATTCGACATTTTTTTAAAATGACCCATATACAATGTACCCTAGTGATGATTGTGGTAAAGTTTGGTTAAATGTGGGCCATTCGTTTCAGAGAAGCAGATTTTTGTAAAGGTTAACAAACGACAACGACGACGGACGGCGGACGCCAATTGATGAGAAAAGCTCACTTGACCTTTCAGGTCAGATGAGCAAAAAAAACAGATCTTCCTTAAACTGTGGCAGACAGTTGTCTGACTTGCAATCATACCACATCTCCTTATGTTGATATTATATTAAAAACCAGATGCTCCGCAGGGTGCAGCTTTATACGACCGCAGAGGTTGAACCCTGAACGGTTGGGGCAAGTAGGGACACAACATTCAAGCTGGATTCAGCTCTAAATTTGGATTGTGATTAAATAGTTGACACAGCATAGGTTTCGGACACAGAATGAATGTGGTCTAATGAACTTAAAATATTTCTTTTGCCTTTGAGCAATTCACTATGCTGTTGAATATTAATCCTCTCAAAAAAATGTTTGAAGAAATTTTCTTTTTATTTATGAAATCTGAAATGAGAAAAATTTAACCCCCCTCCCCCCCCCCCATTTTTTTCTCACATCCCCCTTTCCCTTTTTCCAAAACTGATCTCAATTCAAATTTCTAATGGAGTTTTCAACAATAACTACTCATTTAAATACATCATAAAATATTAAAATGTAACAAAAGGTGCTTGTTATCACTGAATGGTAAAGATTGTTTTAATTTATCAGTTGGTAGTAAAAGTGAATATACATTGTATATTAGATAAAACAATGCATTAAGTTGATTCAACTACTATTCTGGACAAAGAAAGATAACTCCAATCAATTGAAAATTTCTTGCTATTGCACAATATTGTGCAATTAGATATGTCTTGCTATTGCGCAATACTGTGCAATTGAAAATATTTGCTATTGCACAATACTGTGTAATTGAAAATTTCTTGCTATTGCACAATACTGTGCAATTGAAGATTTTTTGCTATTGCTGAATACTGTACAATTGAAAATTTCTTGCTATTGCACAATACTTATTATAATAATTTTGGATCCTGATTTGAACCAACTTGAAAACTGGGCCCATAATCAAAAATCTAAGTACATATGTTTAGATTCAGCATATCAAAAAAGCCCAAGAATTCAATTTTTTTTTAAATCAAACTTAGTTTAATTTTGGACCCTTTGGACTAAATTAAGAATCTACATACACAGTTAGATTCGGCATATCAAAGAACCACAATTATTCAATTTTTGATGAAAGCAAACAAAGTTAAATTTTGGACCCCGATTTGGACCAACTTGAAAACTGGGCCAATAATCAAAAATCTAAGTACATTTTTAGATTCAGCATATCAAAGAACCCCAAGGATTCAATTTTTGTTAAAATCAAATTAAGTTTAATTTTGGACCCTTTGGACCTTAATGTAGACGAATTTGAAAACGGGACCAAAAATTAAGAATCTACATACACAGTTAGATTCGGCATATCAAAGAACCCCAATTATTCAACTTTTGATGAAATCAAACAAAGTTCAATTTTGGACCCTTCGGGCCCCTTATTCCTAAACTGTTCAAACCTCAACTCCCAAAATCAATCCCAACCTTCCTTTTGTGGTCATAAACCTTGTGTTTAAATTTCATTGATTTCTATTTACTTATACTAAAGTTATGGTGCGAAAACAAAGAATAATGCTTACTTGGGCCCTTTTGTGGCCCTTTATTCCTAAACCATTTGAACTAAAAGTCCCAAAATCAATCCCAACCTTCCTTTTGTGATCATAAACCTTGTGTCAAAATTTCATAGATTTCTATATACTTAAACTAAAGTTATAGTGCGAAACCAATAAAATGCTTATTTGGGCCCTTTTTGGCCCCTAATTCCTAAACTATTGGGACCAAAACTCACAAAATCAATCCCAACCTTCCTTTTGTGGTCATAAACCTTGTGTTGAAATTTCATAGATTTCTATTCACTTTTACTAAAGTTAGAGTGTGAAAACTAAAAGTATTCGGACGACGACGTCAACGTGATACCAATATACGACCAAAAACTTTTCAATTTTTGCGGTCGTATAAAAATGCATTTGCATTAGATACAGGCACACCAATGTGTATGGCTCTATACAAAAGGTAAACTCCTATAGCATTACATAATGAGCAGTCTTCTGGCCAACTTCTGAAGCAAGGTTGTTGGCTCTCCAAACTTTCCCGAAGTCCTGAGTTTATTGCTGAATTTTAGATGCTTTGGTCCTTGCTTGGAAGTTGTCTCCTTGCATTACATTGGATACATTCTAATAAAATTACACTAGGTTAATTTTTTTTCAGCATCAAATGCTGGATTGATACATTCTCATAACATCCCCCTTGGTACTATCTTATAGCATTACATCCGTACATTTATAGAGTTACACCAGTACATTTATAGCATATAACTATGCACAACGCTTTAGAATTACAATATACAATACGGCTATAGCATTACAATATATACACAATGCTATAGCATTACACTATACACAATGCTATAGAATTACAATATACAATACGGCTATAGCATTACAATATATACACAATGCTAAGGCATAACACAGGCGATGATCTGTGCAACGGGAAGTTATATTAAAAAAACTATCTGTTTTATTTTGCTGAATTTCATATGCGGATTCTTCTATAGACCTTATTACAGCCATAAAAAATCTCAAGATAATAATTATGCATATGCAGATTTCTTATATTTTGGGAGTCGTACATCATGATCATGTGGATATTTAACAAATAATGGTACAAGAAATTATTTCCTTTGTTACTGAAACTCCAGCAAACATTATATCATGCTTTGTCGTGTAGTCAAAAAAAGGGAAGGGGATTGAGACAAGAAATTTTAAAATTATAGCTGTGTCATGTGCACGTGTGTGAACCTGACAAATAGAATGGGTTTCTCCGTAAGAACTTGTATAGCGCCAGAAATGATCAAAATGAAAAGATGCAGAAAATTATATTTAATTTTTTCAAATACAAACACAGATAAGATTTAACAAATAAGACATGTAAACGCAATCCCAATAATTATAACCGAAGTTTTGAATATGTATAAAATAATTCCGTCAACGCTGTGCTAACCTGGACAATTCCTCACTCGATATTTGGAAGACTAATTTAATAAGTTTTGCAAAACTTGTTACTGAATCCCATATTTGAATTTCATGTAATCATGGTAATATTATAATACTCTATTGTTGTAATTTTTCATTAATGAATACTGTTTAACCTACACTTGATATTTGTTTCATAATTATTAGAACAAATTCACAAATACAAACATTTGAAAAAAGATATGGAACCCTGTCTAATCTAGAAAAGATGGAGTTAAAGTCTCTATAGATGAATTTTCTTTCACAGTATATTTATTTGCCAATTTGCATTTTTTTGCAGCAGAAATATCCCTAAAAATTAGTCAGTTTATTTCCTATCAATCAATTACGCTTTAGCATTTGCAATGTTTAGGAAAATATGTTACACCCACTCACGATTTGTGTTTATACGATACTGTACGGTATAATAGCGTTATAGAGTAGACATTATGGTGACGTTACAGTAGACACCAATAACGTCGCCAAATATTATTTAATTTTCCGCTAAAAATCAAACTTCCAGAGGATATCGCTTGAAAACTAGCAAGGTTGCTAAGGACTTTCTTTGCACAAATGGATTTGTCGTTCATTTTTTGAATCGCAGTTCGATTTTTTTAAATTCTGAGGACCAACGAATTTAAGAAAATCTTGATAAAGTAAAAATATCTTACGATTTTTATGATTTGCCCTATATATACTTTGTCTTTCTGGCGTATCACGTTGTTAATTTCAACAGCTTGTATCTGAGAAAAGAAAAACGGTTACCCCCTTTTTTATTTTATTTTCTGGTCTATTTTTACAAGCAGAATCCAGATGTAAAATTACATATACTTCCCCTTAATAACATTTATTTCTGCAAGGTTATAAATGTACGATGTTGGGTATGTCAATGAGACACAATGCATACACAATAATCACTAAAATAAATATATCAGCAAAATCTATTTTAAACTTTAACTCAACTTAAAATTTCTATTAGTTGTGCATTATCATGATTATACATTTGTACATATATAAATTTTAAGTCTGATTAAATATTGAATATAGCATAGTTTCTGACACAGAATGAATGTGGTATACTTAATAAATACTAAATACTTCAGAACTGGACATTTACCAATTATGGTCCAATATCCATATTCTAAATACATGGTTGGGATCAGTATGCATGTAAAGAAACCCAAGAATTCCAAGACCCCAAATAGGACAAACTTTGAAAACCAAGCCCAAAATCAAAAAATCTAATACACTGTTGGATTGGGCATATCAAATAACACCAATAATTCAATTGTTGATGAAATCAAACAAAGTTCAATTGAGGAACCCAACATGCCCAATTTAGACCAACTTGAATACTGTGCCCAAAATTAAGATTATGAATACACCCTTAGAATCAGCATATCAAAGAATCTCAAACATTCATTTTTTTCTTCAAATAAAGTTTAATTTCAACCCTTTGGACCTTAATGTGGACCAAATTGAAGAGAGGTCTGAAAATTAAAAATCCAAATACATGCATGACATGATTGCGAACGTGTATTTGGAGCGAAGGGACCCCATACTTACCTCTACCATCAATCTTGAACAAAAATATGAAAGCATTCATTTTTTGTTTTTCGAAGATAAATTCTAGTATAGATTTTAAGAATTTAAATGGTAAATAAGTAAATAACACTGAGTTATCTCCCTTTGCAGCTTTTAACTAAGAAAAATGTTTAACAAGACATTTTCTTCATATGATTACAATACATGCAACGGAAAACCAAATTAATTCCATCACTATAAACAAGAATTTTTACACAGTAACTTTTGACTGGATAAAATATCAATAAAATAGGTGTTACAGTTTATCTTTTTTTCGCAGATAGACTACATGTGTATCAATGGAAATCGAAAGTAGACTTACTTTTATTTAAATACATCTTGTTTTCCAATTCATTCGTACAGAAGTCATTGCTTATCTTAATCGATACTTCTGTAAATCTTTTCTGACACCAGTGTTCCCTTTATAAAGTATATTCGACTTTCAGAAGCACTTGGAGAGCTTCAACAATTTAATAGCTGTAAAATCTGTCACGAATTTGAAAGGGGACATAACTGCAGATTTTCCTCCCGCCTTAATACAAAACAGCAGTTTTAGTGAGGTAGCAGTAGTCCTATAACATATGACCTCGGGGGCATTACAATGTATTTACTCTTTCTATTTACTGTTCTGATATTATTTTTTTTCGCATTAAAAAAAAATTAAAAATTAAAATATCAGTATAAAAACGTTAAAAATTGAATAAGAATGCGAAGTCATACTATGTTATAGGACTAATGATAATTTTGAAAAATTCAAAAGAGGGTCTTTATACAAATATAACCAGTATTTAAGAGACTGCAAAATAATAAATATAGAAATTGGGTAGCGACCAAGTTCTGCCATACTGGATATAAGAAGCATTTTGGTGGCACCAAGTACAAAGTAACATGCAAATTTACAATTTCGAATGTGAACCTTTTCAGGTGCAAAATTAAAAAAAGGTTTTTTTCTAAATCATCATTTAAACCTGGTATTAATCTTTTGTTCATGTTAAGAATGTACGAACCCCACAATTCACTTCCATATAGAAGTACAGGTCTAACACAGGAGTCAAAAAGTTTAAGAGCAAATGTGTATTATTATGTGTACAATGAAATTTAATTTTAATCATGACAATTACTTTAAGAGCTTTCTTACTAAGATCTTCAACTGCAGTACTGAAAGAACCTGATGCTCTCATTACAATACCCAAGTTTTTATACTCTTAAACACTGTTGATGAGATTTTGACCAAAATAGAAATTCTTTCAATAATTTGCCTGATTTATTAAACACTATAATTTGAGTTTTTTCTATATTCACTGCCAGATGATTGCCATTTTTTACAATAAAGTTCCAATGAGGATAAGCAGTTGTATTTCCTAGAACTCCTGGATTACATTTCTTATCAAGGTATCCTGGAAAGTCATTCATATATAAATTGAAAAGAAGGCGACTCAGCACATTCAGCATGCACCCTTGTTTTTAATATATTATTTATCATATATTCCTTGCTCGAAAAAAAGAGGGGGGTGACTTCCTATATACAAGGTGTATATAGGACGTGTCGCTGGAATATGTGAATTTTTGTTAGCTTGAAAATATGTGAATGGGGGGGGGGGGGGGGGAACTATTTTTCCAACACGCCACACACGAAACCCAACCAATATTGGAAAATGTTATATTTTACCTACGCAATATATAAGAGCAATATATGAAAAGGCATACATTTTTAAAATCCCAATTATATTAAAGGGGTGGGGTATCAGAACCCCAGCGGCACCTTTATCAATTAAATATTGAAGTGCCCCCCCCCCCCTCATTCCTGAGAATCTTAGCTACAATGAGGATCTAGATGATGTTGGATATATAGAAAATTAAGCAAAAACAATAAAGAACAATAAAGTATAATAGAGTGCAAAAGAATAAACTATAATTGTGAAAAATGATATAATTACTAGTAATTACTATTAAAATACTCATACAAAAATGAACGATGTACAAAATATGAAATCCTCTAATTACAGAAAAATCTAATAGTAAAATCCTTTTCATGAGAATTAAAAAAAATAAGCGTTATTTTTAAATGATAAAGAAAAATGCCCCAATAATAAACAAAAAATCACACAGATATTAAGGCAATTTAATTAAAATATAGATCTCTGAGATATCTGAGATCTATATTTTAATTAGATTGATATTAAGGACCCCCCCCCCCCCCCCAAACTGAAAAAAAATATTTTGCTCAACATAAGATGGCAATCAGCGGCATATTCTGCCCAGCAAAATATAGGACCACACTTATTGTGCACAGAATATATTAGCTGTGTACTAACTAGCAACAGGTGAGTGAATATTTCTATGCCTTTGTTAATATGTCAACAAGCAAGTCAGTCAAAGAAAGATGTATTTGCCAACTTTTAAAAGGGCATCACAAGATATCTGACATTAAATGTTTTCGTCTTGAAAGCTAACACAAAGTCAATTTTAATGTTGATATGCACTCTCCAAATAAACTAAAACATATATTTGCAGTACCATGTCTCTGAAAAAGGTAAGAAAAATATTCCTTTTTAGGCATCGTAAGGCCTTCAACAACGAGAAACAAAACTATAGTCGGCTATAAAAGGCCTTGACATGAAACATATGAAACAATTTAATCCAACGACAACCACTGAACTACAGGCTCATCACTTGGGACAGGCACATAAAGAATGTGGCGGGGTTCATGTATTTGGTTTTGATGTTATATATATATGTTATATTTGTTATTCTCGTGGGATTTTGTCTATATGTGTTACATTTTAGTGTTATGTCGTTGTTCTCCTCTTATATTTAATGCGTTTCCCTCGGTTTTAGTTTGTTATCCCGATTTTGTTTTTTGTCCATGGATTTATGAGTTTTGAACAGCGGTATACTACTGTTGCCTTTATTAAACATGTTTTTGAGCGCTCAACCCTCCACTTAATACAACATAAGAACAAACTATAAAAATCAGTTGAAAAAAGGTTTAACTCGTCAGATCGATACAAGGAAAAACATCAGACAAAAACACAGAGAGGACGTGGCAGGGTTTATATTCTTCTCTCATCCCTAAGAACAAACTTGCCAACCCTCCCGGTTTGAGCGGGAGACTCCCGCTGAAATGGGGAAATTCGGGAAATCTCCCCCTTGCCGGGACCCTCCTGCGCGGGAGTATAGAATCTCCTGTTTTTGGATATTTCTACCTTGAATGACAAGTCAACATTAATTACGTTTTTGTGTCACTGTAAATCACAGGCCATGTGAAATGAAATGGCTTCACTTGACAGCTTTGGTGTCAAACTTTGTACTATTTTACGATCGTTAACGACTTTTGCTTCAAGCTTTGTGTTATATTATAAAACAATTCAAAGAAATTTCGGATTATTTCCCTTGTTTTATCCTGTTTTAAGTTATCCTTCTTATAATGTTAATTGATACAACAATATAAACTAAATACAAATTGAACAAAGAATCATAAAAGGATGGCAATTAAATGATTTTAATGTTTGATTTGAAATTTATAAAATATGTATTGAACCAACGTACTTTTCACACCGAACGTGCAAGGGCTGTAAAGCCAGTTAAGGTCGTTTAAAACTTCCATTTTATATATTAATCCGTTTCCACTTAGAGGTTGCAAGTGCTTCCTTGTAGCCTTAGCCTGTTCTTTTCGAAATCTAAAAGGGTGACTTTTACGTGCAAAAGATATTGCTCTCTCTTAACACGGGTCAGTCATTTATCGCCCCCTTCCGACGGACCATCATACTCGCAAATGGTGTCAAGGGCTTATTCTTTTATCCGCTTTTGAAAATTCCGAATAAAAAATTTTATCAGTTGAATCGTTTGTTTCATCGTCGGTATTAAATGTTATAAGAGCCAACAGTTCAAAGCCAATTCAAAATTAACCACAATAAAATTAATTTAATCAAATTTGCATATTACATAAAACAAAAGAAAATTTAATCTCAACTATGAACAAGAAAACAGATGGGCGCTGCCGCGCAGATAATTTTAGCGAACAATGTTTAACTACTAGGGGACATTTAAGCGCAGACATTAGAGCCCATTTTAGCGCAGGATTAATTTGTTCAGCTGTATTTTCGATAGCCTATTTTAGCGAAAACTTCCCTAGTTGAATAATACTAAAACCATGAGCATAAATTTATGCTGGCTTTATATGTATGTTGTGTTCACTTTGGTTCATCATGGAAATAAAAGTAATTTTTTAGTTGTCACTCAGCCATTTACGTTTTTCTTGATACTATCATCAAATTACAAACAACAACATAAATAAATATACAATGTATAGACGAATGTGCCCCACAATCTAGACAAGATAAAGAGAAAGATCAGTTCCTACTGCAACTTTATGAACAGTAGTGTACAGGGGGTGTAACATAAAATTTGATTTTAAAATTTTAGTGTTATATTTTAATGGACATGATATTTTTAAAATTGCGCTGTCTTGCTTCTATTAAAAAAAAAATATTGATCATTAATCATTAATTATAAAAAGGATTAAAGCATTGCTCTTAAATGGACATTGATAATTTCCATTTTCGATCGAATTGGTTAAAAATCTTGGGCTAAAACGGATTTTACTTTGCCGCTAAAACGTTAGATTTTTTTCTCTGAAATGTCCTACCAATGCGATAAAATGTCCTCCGCAGAAACAGATACAGATATTAATTTTAATAAGATTCGATAAAAATCTGTTAAGATATTGTATAAAAAAATATAAAAAAAGTTATGGTTTTGCATGATAAGAAATTTGCTACAGAAGTCTTTGAGGGCCATGCAAATTTACTTTTTTCAATTTGATATAACAAATAAATTGTAACATAACAGATTATCAATTTGATATAACAAATTATGATAATTTGAAATAAAAAATTATAAATTTGATATATCAGGTCAATTTTGTCTGATTGTGCATGGATTTTCTCTTCTAGATCTCGCGCATGGGTCTTTGTTTTTAATAAAAAGTTTGCAAACAAAATAAATATTGAAACAAATATATAAAGAAAATTTCATTAATCATTGTATTTGCCCATCGAAATTGGTAAAGAAGCATGCCAGGATTTTGAGGAAGGGGAAGCATTTTTTATCCTTGCATGTTCCTATATCCCTAGAAACACACTATTCATTCTTTTGGATTTGAAAATGTGCAATATAAATTGATTCTTTTTCTATTATCATGGTTCGTTCGAAGACAACAGGTCCTATGTACTGAATAGAGAACGTTCAAACTAGTCCCCCAAACTGCCTCAAATAATACATAAAAGAGGGACGAAAGATACCAAAGGGACAGTCAAACATATAAATCGAAATGAAACTGACAACGCCATGGCTAAAAATGAAAAAGACAAATAGAAAAACAACAGTACACATGACACAACATAGAAAACTAAAGAATAAACAACACGAAAAGGGGAGGGAGAGGATTTCAGAAACATTAAACCTGCTAAGAAAGTTTTGAATAAGCATTCAATGACATATTTGTCGCTGGACGTCAGATAAACAATCAATACACAAAAAAATGCGCCAATTTGGGTTACGCAGTTTCAATCAATCTCATTATTATAATTAAATCATACTTTTGGTACAGAAATTCACAATTTGTTATATCAAATTGACAATTTGTTATATCAATTTGTAATTTCTAATTGATAATTTTAATATCAAATTGATAATCTGTTATATCAAATTGATAATTTGTTATATCAAATTCATAATTTGTTATATCAAATTCATAATTTGTTATATCAAATTCATAATTTGTTATATCAAATTCATAATTTGTTATATCAAATTTTGTTATATCAAATTCATAATTTGTTATATCAAATTCATAATCTGTTATATCAAATTCATAATTCGTTATATCAAATTGGAAAAAGTTTTAAAATTAGCATGGCACGTAAAGGCTTCCGTAATTTGCGACGTTAATTTGCGACGTTAGGCACTACATGTCAAGTTTTACAGAACGCTGACTGTGTCGTTAATACTTCCAACATTTGATCGAAAATGGGTTCAAAAAAATTCCTAAACAGTAGATTTTAATGTTATATAGTATTTTTTGTGCTATTATAATTTCAAAATTTTTCATTTCCAAAACTGTATAATATGACTTATCATACTTGTAACAAAAATGTAAAAAACGGCGTTTTGTGACATTTTGACTAGACAAAAACAAAAAGATCGCATTTTTTTTCTCAATATTTTCTCTTAAAACTTTGACACATTTTTTTTCATACACTGAAAAAAAAAAGTTTTCACGTTTGAATAAAATTTCATATCGTAGAAAAGACTGCCACTGCCTATTACTTCAGTTTCATAAGACACTTAACAAATACGCCAAAATGTCAGAAAACGGCGAGTGTGACATTTCAACGGATTTAACAAAATGAAAAATTTAGGACATAATTTAAACAATACTTACTAATTGAAGACATAGAAAGTTGTATATTTATTGTATAATTTTGACACAGGAAGGGTGGATATGTAAATTGTGGTTTGGATCTTCAGCATTTGTTTGAATTTTGAAGAGCTCCAAAATATATGCGAGATTTGGGTTTTGTGACAGAAATACAAATTTCAAAAAATCATTAATTCTGCCACGATCTTTTGAAATGTTGTAACAAAACTTTTTTTTTCCCTTATTATATACGGAAAAAAAAAGATATATCATTTTCGGAATAATCTATTTGAATTACCTTTTAAAATCACTCTTTACTTCACCCCTATCCATATTTTTTTCTATTTTCGGCTTGACCACAAAACAAAGTGAACTTTTTGTCCTGGTCAGACGCGTCCAGTTAACGATGACGTCATAAATAAAACATACACCATTAACACCAAAGACTACTCTTGCTAGGAGTACAACTTTTTTTTAATAAGTTTAAAAAATGACAAGAATAACTTCAAAGCAACGCTGATCATATGTCGCGCTGTTACCAGTCTACAAGCTCAAAATCAGTGTTATTTGGGATCAATCGAGGAACAAAATGAATAAAAGTATTGATGTTAAGGCATATTCCATTTCTACTTTTAATTACGCACATTTTGATATATATACATTTATATAGTTATCAATTCCGAAACTACTAACAAATGCAACAAAAGCAAACTGGAAAGCAAAACCCGTATTATCACCAACACCGTACGCGACGTCACAGCCAGTCAAGGTCGTTAAAAACTTCCATATATATATATGTATATAAAATTAAGTCAAATCTAAGACTTCAAAAATGGTACTTCGCAAGATCTGGTTTAGCGTGGGGTGCTGTCTTCCTGCGGATAGCGTTCCAGTGTACTAGCACTATAAAGTCCTGCAACTCACGACGGTAAGCTAGCACAAAGCAATAGTATGTATTGTTTTATTGTATTTAATAGAAAATCGGGACTTTGTGGCAAATAAAGCCAACCTTTTGGCAGAAAATCTATAGACTTTAATACAGAGATTTTTCTTATAAAATTTTAAACATGGATTTCTCACTTCCAGTCGGACACCCGGTTGAAATAAAACAAAAGAGTCGAACCTCTTTGTTAGAGAAGGTGAAAAATGCTTACTGTAATGTTTACTATAGTGACAAAAATTTTAAAAGTTAAAAGAAACAAAAAAAATTACAATGTTCTTCTCAATTACGAAGAGTTTTATTTTAAAAACACCATTTGCATAAGTTTTTAATTTATCTAGTACATAGTTGAGCAGAACAATTAGATATCAAGTCGACGACATGGGTAGCTTTCCAAGTTGGATGTAGAAAATGCATAACCTCCGATTTAAAAAAATAATTACCACGGACGGACAACATATCAATCTATTAGTTCAGTAATTTTCGTGTCTGCCCTTCCATTACATTTGTATTTAAAATTTATACTATGTTAATTTATTTGTATATGTCTCTGTACCATTGTACTTTGGTTTATGAGAATTAAGATACATATATTATGTGACTCAAGAAAAAATTCCAAATAATGGGTAACAATTGTATCAAAAAGAAAAAATCAAGTGCACCTTTTTATGTTAGGGCGTGTTTGAGTTGAATATTTTGTCTTGATATCGTACAAAGCAAGAATATTTCATACATAGTCTCCCTTCAGATTCTATCATTTTTATATATCAAAGCTACAGATTGACTTTATAACATAAAACAATCACAGTACTAAAAGATGAAATATATGGGTCCAGTGAAATACCAATCTAATGAATCACAAAAACAGAGCAGGTGTGTTCGAATAGCTATTTCTTTTACTGAAAGTACTTGACGACAGTCTTTCAAGTTTGATGATGAAAATGCATATCTTCGAAAAATTATAATGTTTTGTGTGTGATTACTACGGTTTATTGTCTTCAATCTCTAAAAAAATCTAGTCTCTGTTTTTGTGACTCATTAGATAGGTATTTCACTTGACCCATATATTTAATCTTTTAGTACTGTGATTTTTTTGTGTTATAAAGTCAACCTGTAGCTTTAATATATAAAAATGATAGAATCTGAAGCGAGACGATGTATGAAATATTCTTACTTTGTACGATATCAAGACAAAATACTCAACTCAAACATGCCCTAACATAAAAAGGTGCACTCGATTTTCTCTTTTCGATACAATTGTTACCCATTTTATGGATTTTTTTCTTCAGTCACATAGTGGAAGGAGAGACACGAAAATTACTGAACTAAAAGATTGATATGTTTTCCGTAGCTGGTAATTTTTTCATAAAAATCGGAGGTTATGCATTTTCTTCGTTCAACTTGAAAGATACCCTTGTCGTCGACTTGATATCTAATTGTTCTGCTCAACTATGTACTAGATAAATTGAAAACTTATGCAAATGGTGTTTTTAAAATAAAACACCTCGTAATTGAGAAGAAAATTGCAATTTTGTTTGTTTCTATTAACTTTTAAAAATTTTGTCACTATAGTAAACAATACAGTAAACATTTATCGCCTTCTCTAACAAAGAGCTTCGATTCTTTTGTTCTATTTCAACCTGGTTTCCGACTGATATAACAAACCGTATTTATCTTATAAATGAACTCAACGCCTCACCAGTCTTTCTAAATATAAAAACTGCCTAAACAAAAGAACTTGATTCAAAAAGTCGGCTAATGATCACAAATCATTCATCTAAATATAAGATAATAAGACTTTGACAAGCACGAATTGATTAAATAGACACTCTGGTTAAATTTCTGTAGTCTTTTGATTATCAAATTAATTAAAATACATACCAGTAAGCCTTGGGGTGCAAACTATATTTTGATTTTATGAAATATACAGATGTACTAAGCTAACCGTTTTATGTAAAAAATAAAATATGAAACGTTGCCAGAATGGTTTGGAATGTGATGATTTCGAATTTCCTATTAGTCAGATGTGTAAAAGATGGCGAGTTCCAGTTTTATTTTTTTCATTTTCACTTTAAAAGTTTTTTTAAAAATCTGAAAAAAGTAAGGAAAAAAGAAATGTAACAAAGTCAGGAAAAAAAACACTTTAAAAGTGAAGAACGGGAATGTAACCTCAACTGGGGAAGAACTTAACGTGCAGACATCTGAAACATTCAGCCATTTCACCAAACCTTATTATCCAGACTTATTCAGAAGGGATATATACAAGATTCAGTGGTCAAGACATTATATAAGGCATTTAAAAAATATTATTGATTCACTCATATGGTCTTTGCGTCCGAAATAAACACATTTATTCTGAAACCGGTTATTGACATAAAACAGGCTATCTTATTCTGGTATATTTCATGATGGTATGATACTAAACCCCTTATTAGATGGATTGTGCTTGAATTTCATATGATTACGACATTATCTTTCAATCAGTTTAAATGAGATTAGAGAACATTTACACTACAGCGGATGCTACATGTTGAGCTGAAAGCTCCTGGAGTTTATTGAAACTGAGAATAGAAATGGTAAATGTTTCACATAGACAAACAATCCTACCATGTTTCACATACACAAACAATCCTACCATGTTTCACATACACAAACAATCCTACCATGTTTCACATAGACAAACAATCCTACCATGTTTCACATAGTCAAACAATCCTACCAAAAAGCAAAAAAAACATCGGAAGGCCTCCTATTAGTGTTCAACATAGCGAATACCCACAAGACCGGATTTGGGCTTCAGCTGGACGTTTATACTAGTTTGTCAAATGTAGATGTCAAACCCAACTCTGAAACATATAAGTGTCCTAAAATTTACAAAAAAAAAACAAAAATAAACCCAAACTAACAGGACTAATAAAGTAGTTATCAAAGGTACCAGGATTATAATTTAGTACGCCAAACGCGTGTTTCGTCTACATAAGACTCAAAGACTAAAGGCTAGAGGTTCCTTAATTGGGAAAAGCGCAAAAATGAAACATATTTTTTGAAGGAGGACGGTACAGTTACTTCGACAAAAAAGCTGGTGGTAAGTGGCATTCGGTGCTAATTTATAAAGGCAAAGACGGACCACAGCGTGTATATGGCAAAAGGAACCCACCTTGTGGTAAGTGGCATTTGGTGAAATTTTGAAAGAAGAATGAACCCGAAAATATGTAGTTTTCGATTGTAATCTACAAATAAGAACACAGTTACTTTGACAAATAGACCAACGCCTCGATAAGTCGAATTAGGTGATAATCTGAAAGATGGAAAAGAAGACGACACAGCGTGATTGACTAATGGAACACACCTTGTGATAGGTCGCATTTTTGTATTTATTTAAATGGGAGAAAGAAGAGAAGCTTGTTGTTTTGACAAATGGAACAAATAAAGGCAACAGTAGAATACCGCAGTTCAAAAATCATAAATCGACTGAGAGAAAACAACAGACACACTGAAGTGGTGCAACAAAAAACAAACGACAATGCAACACACATAGAAATTTACTTTATGAAAACAACTGACATTTTCCTGACTTGGTACAGGATATTTAAAAACAAATGTTGGGTTGAAGCTTGCTTTGTGGCTTACCAAACCTCGCGCTTTTATGGTAATGTTAGATATACAAAAATGGCAACTTACGTGACAGAAGTACAGTATTCAAAACATTCAGAACTGGGAAATACACTGATAAACTATATGTTGTTTGTTTTATGGTCGGCTTGTTGTCTCTTTGACTGCGAAATACACAAATAAACTATATGTGTTGTCTGTTTTATGGTCAGTTTGTTGTCTCTTTGACACATTCTTCATTTCAATTCTTAATTGTATGCAATAGTACATTTCGACAAGCTTACAACATAATAACAACGAAAACGTAAAAAACATTGGACAGCACAACAGCACAACACAACCACGTACTGTCAGTCAAACGACTTTACCAAAGCCAAAAAAGTGACGTCACAAGTAAAGCTTTAAAAATATGGATATAAAATTTGATAGACTTCAAGATCAGGTATGTTATTTGATGTATTTTTGAATATCAATTATATAAAATAAAATAAAATGGTCATTTTCTTACAAATTTCCTGTTTCAAAAAGAATGAAATTTTCGAAATACTAAGGATTTTTCTATTACAGGCATAGATAACCTTGGCCGTATAATGCACAACTTTTTGGAATTTCGGGTCCTCAATGCTCTTCAACTTTATACTTGTTTGGCTGTGTAACTATTTTGATATGAATGTTACTGATGAGTCTCATGTAGACGAAATGCGCGTCTTGCGTATATAGTTATAAGACTGGTACCTTTGATAACTATTATAACAATTACAAAAATAATAATATAAAATTTTCAGTAATTAGATAATTAATTGTTTTATCTAGTTAAATCAAATTCATACAAATGACTGGATGAATAATTATCTTTACTTTTACATACGAATAGAAAATGAAAAAAATAGAATTACAACTACAAAAGAAAAGACATTTTTCAATATCCGATCATAACATTTTAACTAAATACATGAATGTTGGATAAACAAATACAATGACATGTCTTATCGCAATGCGAATTCATACTCAATAAAACTCGGGAATATGTCATGTTCGGTACTTAAAAGAACAGACGACGTAAATGGTAAACCTCAATTTAAGACGAGGTAAAAATGTCTTTTGTTAGTTTAGACACAGACACATCGCATGGATCAACAAATTCGTGATGCTGTCCATAAAATCTACGGAGTGTCATTTTTAATCTTTCCGCATTATAACTTTGTTGGAGCAGTTTCTGTGTAAGAAGCTTACTCCTGTGTATGAAGTCCGTACAGTGTATACATGCATGAGCATAATGTATCAACTGAGATATGTAAACATCATACGGTAGGACAGAGGGTGATACGTGACATTCTGTGGTTACAAAAGGGATGAGTGGTATTCGGTGAAGATATAAAATAGAAATAGAAAAATGACATGGTGGCTTTTACAAAAGGAACATACCCTGTAATAAAAGAGGGACGAAAGATATCAGAGGGACAGTCAAACTCATAAATCGGCAAATAAACTGACCACGTCATGGCTAAAAATGAAAAAAAACCCAGACAAACAATAGTAAACATGACACAACATAGAAAACTAAAGAATAAACAACACGAACCCCACCAAAAACTAGGGGTGATCTCAGGTGCTCCGGAAGGGTAAGCAGATCCTGCTCCACATGTGGCTCCCGTAGTGTTGCTCATGTTATTACAAATCCGGTAAATATTCGGTAGGTCACATTCATGGAAGGGAATGGAATCTTAGTTACGACGTAAGGAACATTTCCGATATCATTTGTGAAACGGTTATTTCATACCGGTCAACCAATTTGTGATCGCGAAGGGATGATTTCAACTTCACCGTTGGCAACTCTTGGTTTTATACCTTCCTTGTGAGCAGCAATCCTCTATCAAGAAAATCATGATAGACCGTTTTTTTTTTATGAAACAAAGCAATACCACATTTTTAAATTTGTCTATTAGTTTGGAATGTAGATACTTGTTTAAAGTGAAGAAAAGTCAAATGTTTCAATACTATTGCAAGATGAAAGAGAGTGTGACTGTTTGTACTCTAAAAGATCTTTGTATTTTTTTAGTATCAATTTCGGATTCAAGCCACCTCTAGAATAGGCAGTTTCACTATAATTTTGAAGCCCGGCTTTGATTGCTGATCAAATAGATGTTAAGAGGTTTTGTGGAGCACTTGGAAGACCTAGCAATATACCGTTGTTTGTAAGGACCCTTATGTAGTTTAGGTATCTAATACAGTGATGGAATTTCCAGTTGTTCATCTTTGGTTGAAATTCCAAAAGAACATAGAACAGACCTATGATTATCCAGGATTTCCTCTTTGGTATGTGTCGTGAGGGTATTTGTTTGTTTTTTTCACACATCGTTGTCAATGTAATGCAATTTAACGCGACTGTCATACTAATGAAGGTTTAGCTATGAATAAAACCAGAATCACTCCACCATTTTCTACACACGTCAATGATTGTACACGATATGAATAGAACAGTTGTTTTCCATTCGTTTGATGTGTTTGAGCTCATCTGTTAGCCATTTAATAAAGAACTTTCCGAATAGAATTGTCCTCGTAGTTCGGAAAGTTTTACTTTCTATACAGTATGTTTATTGTGATTTGCATTGTTTGTATTGATTTTGTATACGTCTCCAAAATTCTTTTAAACGTGTTATTCGTAAGTTATTTAAGAACTTAATAACAAGTGTTTTCGAAGGCTAGGCAAACAATCATTGGCAAGTCTCAAAAGTGTCAAGAAAATCAGCAACGTCACTGACAGAGTATTTTGGTTTTTTTTATAATTCTATGACCAAATAAAAAAAAAATAAAAATCAAATTAATGTATCAAATTATTGTTAGGGGAGTTGCAATGTGGAATAGGTGTCGGTCGTATATACACATACATTTACGTAAAATCTTGCATTGTACGTTTAAATAGATACATGTTTTTCTAAGATACAAAAATATTTGCATATTTTAACGTTCTGACATTTTAACAAAAATGTCTATAATCTAAAGAGACCGATTCTTTAAATCTTTTTTTTTTTTTATTTAAAACTGTATTAATCAAAAAGACGTGTTAAACCTTTATGCTATAAATTCAACCCTAAAAAAAAATTCAACAAACGTAACATGATGATAGGTAGGTGAAAGTGTGTTACAACAATATTCTTAAAGACAATCTAATTTATACTAACCCAACATTATTTTTCGTTATAAAAAGATAAAATCAGCCTTAAAATGCTTTAATTCCAAAATACAGAACTTAGCCATTTTTATACACATAACACTGATAATGTTGAAGGAAATGCACACATGGAATCTATATATCCTTAGAAATACAGACACTTTACCAAAATTCTTGTTTTTGCATTGAAAACGACATTTTGAGACTAAATTCATTCGTTTATGTTCGGGTTTTTCTAGAACAGTCCGGGCTTTTTCAAGTGTGTCCAAAGTTTTTCGAGTGATTAAACAAATTGCCTATAGTTAAAAATGCTATATGTCAGTGTATTGACGATTAAAAACAATAAACCATATTTCAAATTCACTACTTTTCCCGGCATGAATTGGAATAAAACCCGAGCTGATTAATTGTGTCTGTGTTGTTGGTTTTTTCTTTATTTGTCATTCATGATTTTTGTGTTGGGGCGGGGGTCAGGCCTTCATTAGTAAAATGTGTTTTATTACATAGCATTTTTCTGATTCTTCTTTGCTGCCCAGTACTGAGGTTTCTTACTCCGTTTTTTAATAAACAGCTGCGCCATGGTCGCATGATACACCTGTCACGTTTTCAAAGTTCATTTCCCTCATGCATGGTTGTCTTATTATCTATTTCTTGCATGATTAGATATTTCTCGTATCATCACTACACAGAGTGTGATATGACAATACGAAAATATGCGTTTATTTCATTTGCTAGTGTCACACCACCAATTACTCTTTCTACTGTAGAGCACATGTAAAAGTAGCCCTACTCTGACAGAAAATAGTGCTTTTGATGTCCTTGTTTACTTAATAAAGGACCAACAAATTTTCAAAAATCAAACTTTTGGTGAAAGAGAAATATATTTAGACCATTTCGAGCCAAAATTTACTTGTTTATGAGTAACAATAGACATTTGAGGATTATTGCGCTCCACGGTATACTAATTAAAGATTTCGAGAAAAACCAGGGGTTATTTTTGGAGTACCTCTACTCGAAGAGAATTTTTTTTCTTAGAAGGCTTTAAGAGTATTGGCATGTAGAAATATGATACATGTACAAATCAGGATATACCTGGTTTCTAGGAAGTTAAACTTAGGGTAAAATATTTAGAAGGCTGCGAAAATTGCAAAATTTGGTAGAACAGATAGGGGATTTTAATTGGTGGTCTGACTACTTCATCATATGTAAGACGATTTCACGGCATTTTCACTTGCTATTCGTTAGGTAATTGATGACCTTTTAAGGTTACGACGATGTACATTTTGCGTGCAAAATTCTAGAACAACGATTCTCAGTGAGAGTGTTGGTCGTATTAATACAACTAGGTTTAATAACTTGTGAGAATGGAATATCGCTTGATATCAACTCTCGTTATTTAATTAAAATAGTTATTATAAACTCTCCAAGGGCTCGTTTATTATTATATTGAAATTGAATAACTCGAGTTGAAAAAAAGAGATACCTTTTCCCAATCGTTATAACACCTATAAATGATTTCTCAATGTCAAAAACTTAACTTTAACAAACATCTTCTCGTCTGAAACTACATGACCAAGTTCATTATAGATAGAGATGACTGTAAACAGCAAGAATGTTCAGTAAAATAAGATCTAAAAACAAGTCAGCCATCACCAACACAGATAATTTTGCCATGAATTATATTCTTGTATCCAATGTTAATGTTCCCATAACTCGGAAACGTAAATCAATAATTTCTAAAAATTCGAAAGGGATGATACCTCCATAGACAGCCACCGAAGTTTCAAGAAAATTGGTTACAGCATTTTTTGAGTTTTTGTCCGACATGCTGACGATGGACGAATGGACTACGGGGTACCATAATACCTCCCGTATTATATTCTATGGTTCATCACGAAACTTGTAATTACTTTGACAACAAAAGTAGCAAAGTGGAAAGGGATTCATATAACATGTATAAGTTGCAATAACTTGTTTCAACTATTAATAAATATGTTTAACCTAACAAAAGTACCATGAAATGAAGTTAAAAAGATTATGATTCTCCTGCACTTTGTTCTAAATACCTTTTGTAAAGGATTTAATCATTTCTAATTTAATACTGGAAAGTTGTGGTAGAACGATTTCCGAACAGAAAACTTGCATTAAATTCAAAAGAGTAAGTTTTGATCAATGTAGTATTATAAAAAAAGAAGATGTGGTATGATTGCCAATGAGACAACTGTCCACAAGAGACCAAAATGACACAGACATTAGTATATATAAGTCACCGTACGGCCTTCAACAATGATCAAAGCCAATACCGCATAGTAAGCTATAAAAGGCGCCGATATGACAATGTAAAACAATTAAAACGAGAAATGTTATGTTTTGATGATTTATTGAGAATAAGTAATATTTTCATTCATTAAATTACTGGTATTAACTAGAAAAGTTTATTTTTTAAAGTCTTAAATACCTTTTTTTTTATTCAAATTTTCTGTAAAAAAAACCGGACCATTTTTCTAAAAACCCGGACGATTTTACAGTTGCTCTCGAAAAAAAAACGGACAATAATAAACACTGAATTTTGGTTTAAATACAAGAAAATTGTGCTTCTCTGTTGGTTGAAATATGTAAAGAATTCAATATAAGATGGGTAGTTATGTAAAAAACTATTATAATTACGAAATAGCAGTTAATTGAACTTATCGTATGTGTTATCACTAGAAAAAGCCCGAACTACACTAGAAAAAAATTGGACCGAATCACTCCAAAAACATCGATCTTAGCCGGACACTATAACTACCGTGATTACCGCATCAAATAACTTATTGATCATTAATATATTTATCAAACGCCTAACAATATATAACCTACCGACACAACGAAACATGATATGATGATTCTTCTTGTGATCACAAATTATAAATTTAGATATCCATAGATGTGGTTTAATGTAAGATATATGTCAGTACGCTTCCTATGAATACATTATGGTTACTGTTATATGTTTTCGTCTTTGATGAAAATATAATATAAAAAAGGTTCTTGGTGATAATGAGTGTAAAGCTAGAATTTCTTGAAAGATGAAAGTTACTGTAAGAGGGAATCCATTGAGATGGTCAATGAGCTTTTTGTTAAATTTAAAAAAATATAATCGTTATCTCAGTCCATAGAATTGTATTTTTTATATTTTTTTTTCTTTCAAAAATATGATGAAAAGTATCGGTCTCGTGCTTTGTTTCGCATATGGTGCAAAAATGTAAGGTTGTGTAAAGATTACGCTAGGAAACCCAATAGAATCTTAAAATATAATTATAGCTCTTTAACATTGCATTTAGATAATAAAAAAAGAAAACATGGTGTCACCGTACTCGTATTCTTGCTTCACAAAAAAAGAATAGGTAAATTCATATTACATTTTATAACAGTTCCTTTTATGCAATAATTGTCTATATTAAAAGTCTTTCACATGAGTTACACACTATTCTCGAGATTTGAATCTGTCATTAAAGAGCAAGACCGATTGTGATTTGCTATTTAAAAATATAAGTTAGAGAAAGACAGCATAAAGAGAGAATTCATTGATTTTATTGCAAATTGTCAGTATCGATTAAGAACTTACTTAACGTCACAAGGATTCAAACTTTTGATTATAAATTTTAATATTTACGCAGCAATATACCTCTCGAAGCAATCGCAGAAAAATCGCACATTCGATACCATAATTCTTACAGCATTTGCATATTCTATCTGAGTTATCTTTCAAAGAGCGTTGCTGTTTACAAAGACACTAGGATTGAGAAAACTTCTTAAATGTAGCATGGTTGAACATGTTTGCGGATGCCAGATTACTCCCCTAACATAGGGCAGTGCTGTAACAACACATCATATGAACCAACTATATACATCAGCTTGAAAGGGCTTAACTTGTCAGATCGATGCAAGTCATAAACACAAACAAAGAAACAGAGACTGGATGTGGCAGGGTATCTATACATCCATAAAACAAAGAAAGACACTAAATCTTAAATACCAATCAGTACGTATTTAACATCTAATGCATTTGGTGTAAATACGTAATTTACCGTCAGAGAAAAACATTTTGATAATTTTCTTCCAGTCAAAATTTCATACTGAGTAACACGCCTTTAATTAACACATTTTAGCATTGCAAAGTGAAAGTGACTTGTAAAAACCCTGTTCAATGTGCTTAATATATATTTCATAGTGACATTCAAAGTACAATATATGCAAAAATGTAACAGTTGCATTTAACTTCTTATTGATAAAGCAAGACAACGCACCCAAACTTCTCAGAGCAACATATATTTCTACTATGTAACTGAATGACAATGACGTCTTCCATACATTGAATTGAAAATGTTAAATGGTGTTGTATAGTTGATTGCTGTTTGGAAAGTACAACATAAATTACTCAATTTGAAAATGGCCTTTAAACATCTGAAGCCTTTATAAACACACACATATTTAAATATATCAATGACATATATTTAGCTGTAATCATGTAAACAAGAACTGTTTTTTTACTATTTATATTTCTACATGCGCAAATAGCTTTGGAGTCACTTAGTTTTCACACAAAAAAGAAACACTTTCTAAAGAAAAAAAAAACATATTCAAGTTCCTAAAATAGGAAGCAAACAAAGAACGAACCAAATATATAGTGAAAATCACTTCAAACATTTTCAAAAAAATATGCAATTAATCAATGACAAAAAATATAGCGTATTTTGATCTTGATGAAAATGTTTTAATTATTTTTTTTTTCAGTTGTTACAAGTTACTGTATATTTACAATATAAAATTATCGGGGCGTCTGGATATTGCAAAACTATAAAAGCAATATTCAGAACAGAATCCATTGAATGATTTTGCTTGCCTTAATTTTAACTCTAGTTAAGTGGATGTTCTTGATTTATTTATGTAGCAAATTAACCTGACGATATCGGGATATGGGTATTTAGTCGGATCTTAACACGTACTTGTGATTTGTTTAAAACCGGTTTTAACGAAGAAATGTCGAAATGTTCAGAACTTAATTAAATCTGTTTTTGGGTAAGATGGTGCAAGCATACGATTTTTATTGCGTCTTACACTTTGTGAAGCGAATAATCTTTAGCTACTTTATTTAAATATTGTGTAAAAACGTTAATTATGAGCTATGAAAGTCAAGTGGTTGAAACATTTTACTGAGAAAGTTTTAAAAAAATGCAAAGAAATATTTTAACAGTGGGTTAGATTTCATTAGTCTTTACTATCTATAGATTAACAACTTTTGGTTATATTTATAATTTAGAATCATCATTTAAGGTGGAGCGCGATTGCACAGTTAATTAATATATTGATGTGCCATGTGTATGCAAGAGTGACATTCCGTTGTATTATGTGCCAATTCGAAAAAGTTATGCGAGTATTGTCTCCCTTTAACAGGTTCATTATTTCATAATTAAGTTTAGGTTTCTGATATTAATTTGAATAGTTACAAAATGTATAAATTCAATATATTTCAGTTTTTGTTATTGGTGTATCAAAAACATTGATGTACGAATATAATTTCATAAATTTGAAACGTTTAAAATGATTACATACCAATATAAAGAACCGTTCATCATTTTTGAAAAAGACTATGATTGAAATTCGTATTATTTATCTTCCCTTCATGATAGATTGATTGGGAAATGAACCAAAGTTCTTTAAAGGTAATCACAGAGAGTGACTAGCAAGCAATTTTTAATTGTAGCTTATTTAACGTTAAAACAACTCTCCACTATAAACAAATGTTACTTTATACAAATATAAGGACCTTGTTAGCTAAATCTACAAATTCTATTAGATATTGTGAATTTTTATTACAATAGATTAATATGCTAATTTATGTTACTTTTATAAATCTGTTTGTAGCAATTTATTTAACATACAGTACTGGCTAGGTTTATATATATGTTTTAATTTTAGATTATGTTTTTGTTAATAAGCAAAAGGTCGACGGTTTATTCACTTGATTACTTTTATTTATAGAACCTTTGCATAAGCTATTCATAATTATAGGATAAAGAAAGTTGTACATCGAACGGAAAGGTTCCTCCGTAATAATGGCCTATAATGGCCTATAAGTACCAAATCATATTTTCAAAACCACATTGAATGTCAAGTTCGAATGACAAAAATTATGAAACTTTTCAAAAATATCCTGTAAAGTTATCCTGATACATTTAAAGATCGAGAAACACTGCACAGTGCAAATTGTTACTAAATGAATGACAACCTATGTATTTGTCTTTATTTAAATCATTTGCGATTGAGTAGTTATGAATGCCAGTTCTTTATCCTCAAGTATTTAACAAATTAGATTCAAGCTTTGTCTGTAAGAAACATGGTAGGTAGTTAAACAAGTTCTTTTTGTTAAGAAGTCATATACAGTCCATTGAAAAATGTAGCAGTTAGAGTCGCAAATAGTATCTATGATTCATTAGCTACAACTAAAGCTTGAGTGTGTTTCAGACGAGGTTTTGGTTGATTAATTTAATTAGATTAATGATTTAAGCATGTTAAGGCTGATTATTTAAATACTTAAAATATAATCTATATGTTTTGTCACGAATATGTGAAAACAGTTACATGTTGTGTGACCTTCTATAAATGTATATTGTAATGTCAATACAAATTTGAATTAAAATGTGATATTACATCTTCTACTACCCACAAGAATCTGTTGTGGAAAATAAATAACAGATCTTTGTAACCTTTAAAGAAAAAAAATGAACAAAACTTTATTTCACGCATATTTCATCAATAAAATATCCACAAAAAAACTTGATAATAGTATCAAACCTGCAGAAAATCTATTTAGCTTCGTCTTCACCTAATAGGCTTATGATATTGTTAAAGCTACAAGCATATCTCACAAAATTATACACCATTTCTTTAGAACATGGAGTGAACATAGCAGATATTTAGGAGGGGCGGTGGGGGGGAATAGCAAGTCATCCTGGTATTTTTCGACCATCTTTTCAGACAATAGTTCGTGTCTATATTTAGCCGAATATTTTACAGCCTAGGATGTATGTGTAACAAAACAGTTGAAGAACTATTTCACCAAAATGACATGCATATTTTCCAATTATTCTGGTACAGTAAGGCCTTCAGAAAACAGATTCCACAGAAAGCAGGCTTGTGTTGAGTAAGGAGGTCAAACATCTTCCAATAATAGAAAAAGTGTCTTTTCAGAACGTCAATTAAGCCCATAACATTTTAAGTCTACTGAACAGTTGACAACAATTTCCTGTTCTAAAAAAATACTATTTCTTTTTTAACTATACAAATAGTAAAGGGTAATTTATTGAAAAACCTTTACAAAATAGTATAACATTTGGATACAAACCATCCTTTCTGTCGTAGTCATTTGCTATTAGCAATTATTCTTCTAATAAGTAAGAGTAAACATGCAAATCTAACAGTCTTACCATTGATGAATGTCTATTTAGTACGGTACGATTGATTGCCGTAAAAGGTAGTTTAAAGGTCAACTATATTTGGTGCATGGAATGATCGTAAGGTGTACATTTAAATAATAGTTATCAAAGGTACCAGGATTATAATTTAATACGGCAGACGCGCGTTTCGTCTACATAAGACTCATCAGTGACGCTCAAATCAAAATATTTATAAAACCAAACAAGTACAAAGTTGAAGAGCATTGAGGATACAAAATTCCAAAAAGTTGTGCCAAATACGTCTAAGGTAATCTATACCTGGGATAAGAAAATCCTTAGTTTTTCGAAAATTCAAAGTTTTGTTAACAGGAAATATATAAAAATGACCACATTATTGATATTCATGTCAACACAAAAGTGTTGACTACTGGGCTGGTGATACCCTCGGGGACGAAACGTCCACCAGCAGTGGCATCGACCCAGTGGTGTAAATAGTTATCAAAGGTACCAGGATTATAATTTAGTACGCCAGACGCGCGTTTCGTCTACATAAGACTCATCAGTGACGCTCAAATCAAAATATTTATAAAGCCAAACAAGTACAAAGTTGAAGAGCATTGAGGATTCAAAATTCCAAAAAGTTGTGCCAAATACGTCTAAGGTTATCTATACCTTGGATAAGAAAATCCTTAGTTTTTCCAAAATTCAAAGTTTTGTTAACAGGAAATTTATAAAAATGACCACATTATTGATATTCATGTCAACACAAAAGTGTTGACTACTGGGCTGGTGATACCCTCGGGGACGAAACGTCCACCAGCAGTGGCATCGACTAAGTGGTGTAAATAGTTATTAAAGGTACCAGGATTATAATTTAGCAAATAAACTCATCATAGATACCTGGTCTAAATTTTGTATAAACGCCAGACGCGCGTTTCGTCTACAAAAGACTCGAATCCAAAAAAGTTTAAAAAAAAGCCAGATAACGTACAAAGTTGAAGAGCATTGAGATCCAAAATTCCTAAAAGTGTTGCCAAATACAGCTAAGGTAATTTATGCCTGAGGTAGAAAAGACTTCTTATTTCAAAAAATTCTAAATTTTGTAAACAGTTAATTTATAAATACAACAATATCAATGTTAATTCATGTCAGCACAAAAAGTGCTGACTACTGGGCTTGTGATACCCTCGGGTAAATAAATCTCCACCAGCAGTGACATCGACCCAGTGGTTGTAAATAAACTCATCATAGATACCAGGTCTAAATTTTGTATAAACGCCAGACGCGCGTTTCGTCTACAAAAAACTCATCAGTGACGCTCGAATCCAAAAAAGTAAAAAAAAAAAAAAGCCAAATAAAGTACGAAGTTGAAGAGCATTGAGATCCAAAATTCCTAAAAGTGTTGCCAAATACAGCTTAGGTAATCTATGCCTGAGGTAGAAAAGCCTTATTATTTCAAAAAAATCAGAAATTTTGTAAAAAGTTAATTTATAAATACAACAATATCAATGATAATTCATGTCAGCACAAAAACGTTCTGACTACTGGGCTTGTAATACCCTCGGGAAAATACATCTCCACCAGCAGTGGCATCGACCCAGTGGTTGTAAATAAACTCATCATAGATACCAGGTCTAAATTTTGAATAAACGCCGGACGCGCGGTTCGTCTACAACTGAATGGAAGGTTTTATTTTACCTTGAACTATATTATTTTCATGGTTCATTGATCAATGTTTTGTGTTTTGGTCTGTTTTTCAGATACAATAAATGATAGGTTAGCTGTGTCTAGTGTTATTGGAATGATTATCGGGTATACATGTCTCTCTGACAGGGTTAATCTTGAACTTGTCTTCAAAACATGGATGATCGATAAAATGAAGTTTATTTGCCATTTGTGGTAAAACCTTCATCTAAATAACTTTCTACATAAGATCGATCATAATAAGTTAAGCAGTGTGTACTGTTGTTCCTCTAAACACGATTAATAACCTATTTCGGGATATAGGACATCATTACAAAACAAAAAGACTTTTCTAGCCGGCCAAAATAATAAAGAACCAAGTCTACAAGGTAAATTAATGCTGTTGTTATAAAGATATCAAAAATGATTGTATATGTTAACAAAAGAATGCAGATGTTAACGAAGTGATTTTATTAATGGTTTCTGTTAAAGACTTTACCCGTGATATTTATATATGATGTGTCGTACTATGTACTTGTCCTATTGTCGTAACTTAATTTGGATATTCAGTTGAAAGATTAAACTTAACAACAAAAATAATATGATGTTACGATCAGTGTTTTCATTAAGTTGTTAATAAACTAAATATTTGATCTAACATGTTTAATGTCTGTGTCATTTTGGTTTTTTGTGGATAGTTGTCTCATTGACAATCATACCACATCTCCTTTTTTATATAACCATAGACCAATGAATATGATGTGTTTCGATATACCAGTTAAGATCAGATTATGAAATAAACAAATCCTCGTTTTTCTTTTAATGTTGGGAAATTATAGAGAGGTAGATTTTACTGTCGTATACTAACTACTAACTGTTCTTATTTTTGATCATTGAATGGATAGTATTGAGGATATCACCAGGAAACCATAGCCAATGAATGATTAAATAGTAACAGTTCATCACTGCTTTTATCAATCATCTTTTTGAGAAGAACATAATACAATTCCAAGATAACATGGAGGATGTTGATACATGAAGAAGACCGAAATGTACCAGAGTCAATCAATGTCGTTAGGTTTATCGTGTGAAATAACTAATACCCAACATCTTACAATCAATGTCAATTGGTTGATCGTGTGCAATAACTAATACCCAACATCTAACAATCAATGTCGTTAGGTTGATCGTGTGCAATAACTAATACCCAACATCTAACAATCAATGTCGTTAGGTTGATCGTGTGAAATAACTAATACCCAACATCTAACAATCAATGTCGATTGGTTGATCGTGTGCAATAACTAATACCCAACATCTTACATTCAATGTCGATTGATTGAACGTGTGCAATAACCCAACATCTCCTTCAATCTTGTGATTGGCAGGACTTTTCTTTATAACAAACTGTACAATCAATTTCGATTGGTTGATCGTGTGCAATAACCCAACATCTCCTTTAATCTTGTGATTGGCAGGACTTTTCTTTATAACAAACTGTACAATCAATTTCGATTGGTTGATCGTGTGCAATAACCAAACATCTCCTTTAATCTTGCGATTGGCAGGACTTGTTTTTTATAACAAATTGTACAATCAATGTCGATTGGTTGATCGTGTGCAATAACTAATAACCCAACATCTCCTTTAATCTTGTGATTGGCAGGACTTTTCTTTATAACAAACTGTACAATCAATTTCGATTGGTTGATCGTGTGCAATAACCCAACATCTCCTTTAATCTTGTGATTGGCAGGACTTTTCTTTATAACAAACTGTACAATCAATTTCGATTGGTTGATCGTGTGCAATAACCCAACATCTCCTTTAATCTTGTGATTGGCAGGACTCTTCTTTATAACAAACTGTACAATCAATTTCGATTGGTTGATCGTGTGCAATAACCAAACACCTCCTTTAATCTTGTGATTGGCAGGACTTTTTTTATAACAAACTGTACAATCAATGTCGATTAGTTGATCGTGTGCAATAACTAATAACCCAACATCTCCTTTAATCTTGTAATTGGCAGGACTTTTCTTTATAACAAACTGTACAATCAATTTCCATTGGTTGATCGTGTGCAATAACCCAACATCTTCTTTAATCTTGTGATTGGCAGGACTTTTTTTATAACAAACTGTACAATCAATTTCGATTGGTTGATCGTGTGCAATAACCCAACATCTCCTTTAATCTTGTGATTGGCAGGACTTGTTTTTTATAACAAACTGTACAATCAATGTCGATTGGTTGATCGTGTGCAATAACTAATAACCCAACATCTCCTTTAATCTTGTGAAAGGCAGGACTTTTCTTTATAACAAACTGTACAATCAATTTCCATTGGTTGATCGTGTGCAATAACCCAACATCTTCTTTAATCTTGTGATTGGCAGGACTTTTTTTATAACAAACTGTACAATCAATTTCGATTGGTTGATCGTGTGCAATAACCCAACATCTCCTTTAATCTTGTGATTGGTAGGACTCTTCTTTATAACAAACTGTTCAATCAATTTCGATTGGTTGATCGTGTGCAATAACCCAACATCTCCTTTAATCTTGTGATTGGCAGGACTCTTCTATTAGAAAACTGTACATTCAATGTCGATTGGTTGATCGTGTGCCATAACTAATACCCAACATTAATATTGTGATTGGCAGGAATTTTCCTTTAAAAAACTGTACAATCAATACTGACATACATCAGCATGAGAAGAAGTTAATTAACATTGCATTATTTTAATATTGCGAAATAAAAACTTAAAGCAAGTGTTTTACAATTATTTGTGTTCTGATTACCGTCCCCATTCCACTGCTATGCATAGTTATTATATTCATTGTTTGTTCAATCTCTCTAATAAATGTACAATATTTGTATGGCTTTCTCTTCTAGCAATACCTAATGGTGAAAGTCCTTCCAATTCAAGATTATAGTCTGCTTTATGTTTTAATAAACATTCAACAATCTCTGCATGGTTTTTAAAATAAGCTATAAATATGGGGGATTCTCCAGTATATCTACACTTATTAATGTCTGCCTTATTGTTTATTAAAATCTGAGATACTTCAGTATGCCCTTCCTGACAAGCAATGTACAGAGGTGATGCTCCAGTATCTCTACACTTATTAATGTCTACCTTATTATTTATTAATATCTGCACTACTTCAGTATGTCTATTTTGACAAGCAATGTACAGAGGTGATACTTCTTCATCATCACACATATCAATGTCTGCCTTATAGGTTATTAATATATGAACTACTTCAGTATGTCCATTCTGATAAGCAATATACAGAGGTGAGGCTCCAGTATCTTTACACTTATTAATGTCTGCCTTATTGTTTATTAATATCTGAACTACTTCCGTATGTCCATTTTGACAAGCAATGTAGAGAGGGGAAGCTCCAGTATCGCTACACTTATTAATGTCTGCCTTATTGTTTATTAACATCTGAACTACTTCAGTATGTCCATTCTGACAAGCAATGTACATAGGTGATTCTCCAGTATCTTTACACTTATTAATGTCTGCCTTATTGTTTATTAACGTCTGAACTACTTCAGTATGTCCTCCCTTACAAGCAACGTACAGAGGTGATGATCCACTATGTCTACACTTATTGATGTCTGCTTTATTGTTTATTAAAGTCTGAACTACTTTAGAATGTCCTTCCTGACATGCAACGTACAGAGGTGATGATCCACTATGTCTACATTTATAAATGTCGGCCTTATTGTTCATTAACGTCCGAACTACTTCAGTATGTCCTTCCTGACAAGCAACGTACAGAGGTGATGATCCACTATGTCTACACTTATAAATGTCTGCCTTATTGTTTATTAACATCTGAACTACTTCAGTATGTCCATTCTGACAAGCAACGTACAGAGGTGATTCTTCTGTATCTCTACACTTATTAATGTCTGCCTTATTGTTTATTAACATCTGAACTACTTCAGTATGTCCTTCCCAAGAAGCAATGTACAGAGGTGATACTTCTTCATCATTACACTTATTAATGTCTGCACTATTGTTTATTAACATCTGCACTACTGTAGCATGTCCAGCCTGACATGCACTGAACAGAGGTGATTCTCCAGTATCTGTACATTTATCAATGTCTGCTTTATTATTGATCAAAATCTGAACTACTTCAGTATGTCCCTCCTGGCAGGAAATGCACAGCGGTGACACTCCATCAGTATTACGACAATGGTTTACATTACTGATACAATGATATAAACACCAATTAACAAGATCAATATCTCCATCAAAACAACACTGTATTAGTGGAGTGGTTTTGTTATTTAGTTCACATAAACTGGCCAACTGTCTTTGTTGTGATAGTTCTAAACGTTTGACATTTGCGAGGATTTGTTGTCTAAAGACACAATCGTCCATATTGATGTTACAGAAAACATCCTCGACCTTTCCTCTTGACCAGTCATCTATCATTCTGTTTATATACATTTGCTGATATCTCGTTGGTACAATGATTGTGAATTCATCATGTTTGCCTTTTGATTCAAATAAAAATCTTTCACTAATAAATTGACTTGCAGCATAATTAATTGAACAATAAATCATTTCACTGCCAAAGTAAAAAGCAAGAAAATCAAAAAGTTTATCATGAATTATTCTGTAGACTTCACAATCCTTTCTGACGTATGTATGTGTGAGTGAATCCAACTCATCACGTAAAACCAATCGTGACGTCCCTTCAATCACTTTACAAGCTTCATATGTGTTCGTTATAATTGTTTTGATGTTTTCATCCACATGTTCAGTAAGCCATTCTTCTTTCAACTGATTGTTAAACATTACACATAGAGCAAGTGCACAGTATTTGACATGTGCTCCCTCGGTCTGTAATTTATCTATCTCTTCTTTGTAAACTGTAAATGGATTTGTAAAGAAATTTACAATGTTCAGTTTTGGGTTTTTGCTGTACAATTGACACAAAAGAGGAAAACAGTCAAATATGTCATACAATTCACTGATCTCAGCAGCGTTTGTTTTCAGGTAAAATTCAGCAATGGATTGTTTTTCTGTTTTTAATAAACAAAAATCAGCAGACTGAAGATTGCATTCACACGCTTGAAATAATGACAACGATTCCATTTGCCTATCCTTATAAACCTGTAGTCTACAAGACATAATTAACTTTACTGGTTTCTTTTCTACTAATGCTTTAATTTTTTCCATCAAATGTTTCCAGTTTTCAAACTTTCTTGGATTTAAACTATATGTTCCACAAAAATCATCCACTACAAACAATATTTTTTTATTTGGATTGTACCACTTGATGATTTCCTTAGGATTTGATACTGGTAAAACCTCATAGCCTTCATTTTGCATCTGTAAAGCTACGTGACGCACCAATGATGATTTTCCAGTACCAGAACTTGCTGTGACAGCAACACAACCATTTTCTTTAATGCACTTTAATACACATTTTGCTCCGTTTGTTTCTATAAATGTTTTGTCATCTTTTTTCCAATTTTCTAATTCCTCATTAATTTGTTCTGAAAAAGAAGAATTGACAATTCTTTGAATACTTATTTTTTAAGATAAAAGTTAAGGAATGTTTGACATATATGGTAAAAAAACTTGCTTGACATATGGCATAAACAAAAGGCTTGATCTATCCATGCTATGTATAACCTACAGGAAAAAAAATTGACATACGGTGTGAACAATTTGCTTCTCAAATGGTAAACACAAACGGCTAGACATATGGTATGGACAAAAGGCTTGACCAAAGATACCAAAGGGACAGTCAAACTCAGCAATTTGATGTCTGGTATAGACAATTAAATTGATATATGGTATAAACAACTGACATGACTCATTATGTTGACAATTGACTTGACATATGGTATGGACAATTGACTTGAGATATGGTATGGACAATTGACTTGACATATGGTATGGACAATTGACTTGGCATATGGTATGGACAATTGACTTGACATATGGTATGGACAATTGATTTGACTTTGGTATAGACAATTAGTTTGACAATATCATTGACTTTGAATATGGTATAGATAATTGACTTGACATATCAAACAGATAATTGACCTGAGATATGGTATAGCCAACCGTCTTGATATTATTTATAGACAATCGACTTGACATATGATATAGCCAAGTGGTTTGATATTATATATTGACAATTGACTTGACATGATAAAGCTAAGTGGTTTAACAAGAGGTTAGACAGTTGACTTGACATATGTGAAGCTAAATGGCATCAGCTTATATAAAGCTAATTTTACAAGACATACGAGGGTCGTAATGGGTGTACTTTCATAATGAATAACTGTAAAAAATCTTGCCAATTGATGCTAACGGTAATTTTTGGTGAATGACGATAAAATGTACACTTGAAAAGTCCAATGATTGTGACAAATCACGTTAAGTTTATTCCAAAAATAGTGGTGAATTTAATTATTTGAGAACTCTGAATAATCATGATCAGGTTATTTTGAGGAATCACGATATAATTTAACCAATTTGACGCTATCAGTAGCTGAAAATGACCGTTTGACATATGGTATGGACAATTCATTTGACATATGGTATGGATAAGGAATTGACATTAGGTATAGACTATTAACTTGACATACCCTTATATTTTTACAGTTAGAGTTTTTTGCTAGTGAGTTACCTATAGTTGTTAATTTCTGTGTCATTTGGTCTCTTGTGGAGAGTTGTCTCAATGACAATCATACCACATCTGCTTTTTACGTTTGAATGCTGTTTTCAATTTAGACTTGTGTATGTTTCGTTTGGGCTTGTATTCTTTTTGCCTTCAGGTTTATATGATCCGTTTATTCTATTTCGAGTCTTTCAAAATTCAAGATTCTATCCTAAATTGAGGTAAATTATATGGCCTTCCAAATACCATTTCGATTCCTAACATCATTGAAGAGACATTAATTGCTGAAATCGAGATATGGTGTACATATTTTTGCACGTCATGTTTGCGGTATAGCATCTTTTCCGCAAGTTTATTGTTTTCTGTTTGGTTATAAATTCATAATAAGATGCATTTTGTTACGTCTGGTGATCTGTTTATTTGGCAATCGCCAATGGCAGTCAGCAGGGTTTAAGGACATCAGTTGTTTGACCTGCTAGTCAAATGCGTATTGTTAAAATATACTTTTTCACTTTTTTGGTCTATTGGAAAATGTTGTTTGTGCTGTATTTAGACCCCTTTACCAAGAAATTTGTTTTGCATGCACACGTATAAAAATGGCGGTCTTTATCCATACAATTATAGGTTTGAACGTTGTTTTCAATTTAGACTGGTATATATATATATATATATATATATATATATATATATACAACTCGTCTAAACATCAACCCAACAATGTTAGATCTGTAAATTTGCTTTCGCAAATTTTTGGTTCTTCCCTCGCCGGGATTCGAACCCATGCTACTGTGATATCGTGACACCAAATAGCCTGCACTGCAGCCGTCCCGCTAGACCACACGACCACCTGGGCTCTTAAAAATAGAGCTTTCGCTGGCCGTGTGTTACCTTTCCACGTCAGTTTTAATCTAGCGGCGTACTGCAGTACATAATATATAAGGCATGAAGATGTTATTGTTACAGATCAGCTAAATTTACCTATAGTAAAGGATAAATATATAAGGTATAGATAAATGACTTGACATTTCTAACAGATAATTGACTTGAAATTTGATATAGCCAAGTAGATATAGACAACTGACTTGACATATGGTACGGTCAATTTGGTTTGACATATATTAATTGACTTGGTATATTGTAAAGATAATTAACATGACATAAAGTATGGTAAAGTGGCTTGACATAGGGTGTAGCCAAGTGCATTGATATTAGGTATAGATAACTGACTTGGTATATGGCATAATGTATGGTAAAGACAGATGATTTGATGTATGGCAAGATGGTAAGACAATTGACTTGTCATATGGTATAGCCAAGTGCATTGATATTAGGTATTGATAATTGACTCGGTATATGACATAACATATGGTAAAGACACATGATTTGATGTATGGTAAGATGGTAAGACAATTGACTTGACATAAGGTATGGACAATTGATTTGACATATGGTATGATCTTATGAATTGACACACGGTAAGGACTATGGAATTACCCGATTAACATTATTACTCCGTATAGCTGATCTAATTTGTAATATAAAAAAACAACATTTAGGGTTTTTTGTTTGCAGTCATAGAATCCTGAAACTTCAAAGCATAAGGCATCTTTACTAAATGATACAAAATAATTCAGCTATTTAATCATGTTAATATCCTTGTCTAAACTAAGTTGACTCTATCTACCTTGTTTGCATTGCTAAGCATCTAAATGTCTTTCCTATTTTAATTTATGCCTGGAACATGTTCAGCTAAACTATCTAAACTACATGTAAATACGCTAAGAATGATTCTTGCAAAAACAAAATTCAATTGCTAATATTATTTCAGAGTATTATTTTCACCTCCTAATATTTATGATAAATCCAACATACAATGATGTAATTAGGTTATATTTTCAAAATTTTACTGGATTGAAAAATAGATAACATGGAAAATATAGAGGAACCTCAAAAAGCTGTTTGTATAATGACCCCCGAATAACCATTATAGTACTACCTTATATCTTCTTGTAATGCTATTATAATATTTACCTCTTTTGTTCCGTGGTATTGGGTCTTTTAAAATCTCTGTGACTTTTGAGTGTTCAATTTGTAAAGTTCTATGGGAAACCATCAGATCTATCAGATTTTTGGTAGTTCTTGAGTGTTCCGTGTGCAATGTAATGTGGGAATCTTGCAGATCTCTAAGATTTTCCCTGATGGTTGAGTTTTCAATGTCCATTGTTCGTCTCATTTCCTTCATTTCTTCCTGTGATCGTTTGATTTCCAGCATAATTTCCTGATTAGACTGGTCTAAAATTTTCACCTTTAGATCTTGACACTCTTGATTCATTGGCACACCACCCAGTCGACTTACAGCCTGTAAATAAATATTTCAAAGAGTTACAATAAACAGAGCTGCAATCTTTATTCATATGCAGTAATTATTTTGGGTCAGGTATAGATTTTAAATATATCATGATGAAAATAACCTCAGGAAATATATGTCCCAGGATGAGAAATAAAAAAAATATGCCAACATTTGAGTCAATTATTTGCAATTGTGACCAATTTATAATAAGATGATGTCTTTGCACTAAATCTACTGGATGATTTGTACTGATTGATATCTTAGTCTGGGAAGCAAGATATATTTCATTTACTAGTTTATAAGTATAAGTTGTCAGTAACTGTAAGTACTTTTTGATAAGTGTTTTTTCTTTACTCTTACCAGATTTTTGTTGTGTCTATCTGATGAGTCAAGCCCTTTCCAACTTATTTAAAATTTTTATTTTAAGTTTGATGTTATGTTATTCTGTTACATACATTACATGGTTGTTCGTTTTTTACCATGGCATGGTTGGTTCATTTTCGAGTTTGAATGTCCCTTTCGTATCGTTTGCCTCTATTTTACATTACTGTCACGGGTTAGAGCGGTGCTGAGTGCTCACTAACATGTTTAACAATAACACAATCTGTACATGTCTATCCCAAATCAAGAGCCGTCAATTCATTGTTTTTGTTGATTGCTGTCTACAACATTTTTTTTTCGTTTGTTGTTTTATTAATAATTTTGGTTGTTTGTTTTCTATTTTACATTGTGTTAATCATGCCTTGTCTTTTTATAGTTAACTTTATGGTATGGGTTTTGCTCGTTGCTGAAATTATACAGACCTATAGTTGCTAGGAACCATTGTACAACATTATTATTTTATTAAGAATGTACTTACATCTGCTACATTTCTCCATGCTGTATTGAAATCACATGTTGACATAGTGTTACTATCATGATGAGCTAATATATTTCTGTACCATTTAATCCTGGCAAGATCAGGCCCTGGGGTCGTCTCCCCTGGTAGTGGTAGATAGTCAAATCCATTGATTGGAGGATTGACAGATGTCAAATTCCTGATCAAACAGATCATCAATGTTACATCAAAAGCTTTGGAATCAGGTACACCTGTATGAACAAAAGACATTGAACGTCAACGGTTATTCATATCCCTAAATATAGAATTCGCCCGAGTAAATGTAACTGTCGATAATAAATTCATACAGCACCATGAATGTAATATACATTTAATGAAATTCAACATCTACATGTACTACATCAAGATGAGTAATTACTTTCTGCCAAACAGTGTCCATTCATTAACATGAAAACGCTTTGAAGAATTTTTTTAAAATTTAAATATGTTGTTTCCTGTGACTAAATGAAGGTCAAGTTCAATTTTCACGATTTTAACTGGTCTCGTTGTGTTGTTGTGTAGACCTTTCAGTAGCAAAATTGATTTTTATTATATGAATTTGAGTTATTTCCCTTTGAACAGAAGTTAATAATAATTTCTATGCCATTTGGTCTCTTGTTTATTTTGAGTTATTTCCCTTTGAACAGAATTGTCATAGGTTATTGGGGACAGGAAAATGTTTTTTTTTACCCTTCCCCTTTATTTCCAAAGTTCTCAATTTTTGGTTTTCTATCAATTTCAATATGAACATACATTAAGTATGTTATGAACATTTAAGTAAGGAGCCTGTAATTCAGTGTTTGTCGTTTGTTTATGTGTTACATATTTGTTTTTCGTTCATTTTTTGTACATAAATAAGGCCGCCAGTTTTCTCGTTTGTGTTGTTATTTCGGGGCTTTTTGAAGCTGAGTATGCGGTATGGGCTTTGCTCTTTGTTGAAGGCCGTACGGTGACGTATAGTTGTTAATTTCTGTGTCATTTTGTGTCGTAGTATACGATGTTCACAAGTATACAGAAAAACGCCAACCGGAAGTCTAATCTGACTTAAAATTTCGTCCAATAACGGGACAATATCCGGATGCCTTTTTTCTCGTTTTTCTCCTAAAATAACTCAATCAGAATAATCATATGAATGGATGACAAATGCGACTATGCACTGTACATATAGGACACAGAGGCGTGTTGATTAATTTATTGTGGAAAGAAGAGAAGCGACACACAAAATGAGGTCTTCTCGTTTAATAGTATAGATGTCCATACTTGCTCAACTGTTCGGGGTTCGACCTCTGAAAGGAACAGCCTCTTGTTTATTTTTGTTTAGTGATTGTTATCACATGATCACAATTTTCAAAGTTTACCATGGTAGAAACATGAATTAGAACCAGATGCTCCGCAGGGCGCAGCTTTATACTACCGCAGAGGTTGAACCCTGAACGGTTGGGGCAAGTAGGGACACAACATTCCAGCTGGATTCAGGTCTAAATTTGGATTGTGATTAAATAGTTGACACAGCATAGGTTTCGGACACAGAACGAATGTGGTCTAATGAACTTAAAATATTTTTTTTTGCCTTTGAGCAATTCACTATGCTGTTGAATATTAATCCTCTCAAAAAAATGTTTGAAGAAATTTCTTTTTATTTATGAAATCTGAAATGAGAAAAATTTAACCCTCCCCCCCCCCCCCCCCCGAATTTGTTTTTCACATATGATCCCCCTTTCCCTTTTTCCAAAACTGATCTCAATTCAAATTTCTAATGGAGTTTGCAACAATAACTACTCATTTAAATACATCATAAAATATTAAAATGTAACAAAAGGTGCTTGTTATCACTGAATGGTAAAGGTTGTTTTAATTTATCAGTTGGTAGTAAAAGTGAATATACATTGTATATTGTATAAAACAATGATTTAAGTTGATTCAATTACTATTCTGGACAAAGAAAGATAACTCCAATCAAATTGAAAATTTCTTGCTATTGCACAATACTGTGCAATTGAAGATTTTTTGCTATTGCGCAATACTGAGCAATTGAAAATTTCTTGCTATTGCACAATACTGTGCAATTGAAGATTTCTTGCTATTGCTGAATACTGTGCAATTGAAAATTTCTTGCTATTGCACAATACTTAATATAATAATTTTGGATCCTGATTTGAACCAACTTGAAAACTGGGCCCATAATCAAAAATCTAAGTACATGTTTAGATTCAGCATATCAAAAAAGCCCAAGAATTCAATTTTTGTTAAAATCAAACTTAGTTTAAATTTGGACCCTTTGGACTTTAATGTAGACCAATTTGAAAACGGGACTAAAAATTAAGAATCTACATACACAGTTAGATTTGGAATATCAAAGAACCCAAATTATTCAATTTTTGATGAAATCAAACAAAGTTTAATTTTGGACCCTGATTTGGACCAACTTGAAAACTGGGCCAATAATAAAAAATCTAAGTACATTTTTAGATTCAGCATTACAAAGAACCCCAAGGATTCAATTTTTGTTAAAATCAAACTAAGTTTAATTTTGGTCCCTTTGGACCTTAATGTAGACCAATTTGAAAACGGGACCAAAAATTAAGAATCTACATACACAGTTAGATTCGGCATATCAAAGAACCCCAATTATTCAATTTTTGATGAAATCAAACAAAGTTCAATTTTGGACCCTTTGGGCCCCTTATTCCTAAACTGTTGGGACCAAAACTCCAAAAATGGAACCCAACCTTCCTTTAGTGGTCATGACATGAACCTTGTGTATAAATTTCATAGATTTCTATTTACTTATACTAAAGTTATGGTGCGAAAACCAAGAATAATGCTTACTTGGGCCCCTTTTTGACCCCTAATTCCTAAACTGTTCAGACCTCAACTCCCAAAATCAATCCCAACCTTCCTTTTGTGGTCATACACCTTGTGTCAAAATTTCATTGATTTCTATTAACTTATACTGAAGTTATTGTGCGAAAACCAAGAATAATGCTTTTTTGGGCCCTTTTTTTGCCCCTAATTCCTAAACTGTTAAAACCAAAACTCCCAAAATCAATTCCAACCTTCCTCTTGTGGTCATAAACCTTATGTCAAAATTTCATAGATTTCTATTACTAAAGTTATAGTGCGAAAACCAAGAAAATGCCTATTTGGGCCCTTTTTGGCACCTAATTCCTAAAATGTTGGGACCAAAACTTCCAAAATCAATCCCAACCTTCCTTATGTGGTCATGAACCTTGTGTTAAAATTTCATAGATTTCTATCTACTTTTACTTAAGTTAGAGTGCGAGAACATATCAAACTAGACTTCATGGAGATGGGAGCCATCTCTGTGGGCCCTGTAAATAACAGGTTACTATTTGACTATTAAAGATGTTAGTAGTTGAATCTCTTAGAGCATGTAAGGTTACATGTGCTTTAAACAGTACACCGGATGCACTTTAAATACCCTTAATTTTAGAAATATAATATAAGAGGAAAAAAAATTCTTGAAATAGACACAGGTTATTTCGTATTACTCAGTTACTTATCAAGCCAGAATTATGCCGTTTAAATTGTTGGAACGTTGTACTGTATCTGTATTCACTAGATTATCATTAAATAGTTCTTCTGTTCACCTATAAAGCAGTTCATTTTTTTTCAGTAGATACTTTTATCATGTAGAAATCTGTACATCAGTAGTTCTAGGCTCGACAAAAATACATTATATAACAGATTGAATTATTTGATTGGTTTAATTTTTTTTGTGTTACCAATCTCCCTATCCTTGTTTATTTTATCTTCAAGAGTGATAACACAACATGTTCTGGTGGAGTGATATCTCCACATATAATTACTCACAAGGGAACAGAACTAAATTAAGCCAGTTGAATGGATTGATGGAAAAAGACATAAGGATGAATTCTGCAACAAATGCTAAGGACTACAATGACAATGATCAGCATTAGCATCAGTTTTGGTGTGGTAAAATATTTGTATGGATAAGCTAATATGAAGCACTTTTCTAAGTTATTACATAGTCTCGTTATGTGCTGAGAGTGTATTTTATTCTATGTTTTTTAGTTAAAGTGTTATGTTTGGCCTTGTAAGTTGTACATACATTATGACACACCCTCTAGTGTTGGTTAATATACATGTCAAGTATAAACTTTGAAATCATAACAGTTCTCAAGATAAAGTGGTGGGGCCCTAATAAATCCATTGCCAACACAACCTAACATGACGGGGCCACAATGGGAGCAGGATATACTTTCCTATCCCTAGAACGTTCTATCCTCCCCTGTAAAAAAACCTTCTTTTTTTCCCTGTGTTCTGCATACTGTTGTTCAATGTTGTTCATTTCTTAGCTTTAATTCGTTTTTTGCAATGGTATTGTAAGTTTGTCTTCTTCGACTTATGTTGTTGGATACTTATAAGCAAAGTGTGGCCACAACATCTGTATCTTAATCAGATTGCCAATTAACAAACCTACCTGAAAGGAGAACTACAATATTATATAGACATATGAAATACGTACCATTTTTGGGAAACAGAAGATTCCACTGAGCCTGGTTCAAGATTCTCTTTTTAAACAAGCCATTCAGAGTGTTGTAGTTTTTATTCAATGTTGATGGTAGATAGGTAGGTGGAAATTCTTTTTCAAAGAAAGTACGGACTGCTCTTGGTGACACTCCTTTCAATAACAAAGCTAATCGGATATAATTCTCTTCTTCTTCTAAAAGAGGTGCCATTATTCAACAAATTCTTCTGATTGTCAATACATAACTAAATCATTTTTACTTCATGTTCCATGTTATACAGAAAAAGATACAAGCCTATTACATATCAACTATAAAGAAAGAATTAAAAATAAATTGGGAATGTGTCCATGAGACACAGATGATGTTCCCGCTTGTTTATCATATAAAGTTATAAAGGGACATAACTGAAGAACCGTAAAAGTGACGCTACCCAAATTTGTACTTGATCTGAGTGTTGTTGTAATAAGTACTGTGTATTAGTTTCATAACATTTCGTTGAGTCAAACTGAAGTTAGAGAACGGAAACAACAAAAAAACAGATGCTCCGCAGGGCGCAGCTTTATACGACCGCAGAGGTTGAACCCTGAACGTTCGGGTCAAGTATGGACACAACATTCAAGCTGGATTTAGCTCTAAATTTGGATTGTGTTTAAATAGTTGACACAGCATAGGTTTCTGACACAGAATGAATGTGGACTAATAAACTGAATTTTTTTTGCCTTTGAGCAGTTCACTATGCTGTTGAATATTAATCCTCTCAAAAAAATGTTTGAAGAAATTTTCTTTTTATTTATGAAACATTTCGTTGAGGCAAACTGAAATTAGAGAACGGAAACAAAAAAATTCAGCAATTTCTCCATTTGTAAAGGGGCATTTCTCTAGAACGGTTAAAGTGACACAACCAACATTCAAACTTGATCTGTATTTTGTGGTAATCAACATTGTGTATAATTAGTTTCATAACATTTGGTTGAGGTAAACTAAAGTTAGAGAACTGAAATCAACTTTTGGACAGATGGACCTACAGACAGACAAGGATAAAACGCTACCACAGGGGCATAAAAATGTGTCAAGATTACAAATTTGCCTAAAAAGTAAAATATTTGCCAAATGTAATGTAATTACCAGATTCCACATATGCCTGAAATATTTGCCACCTGTAATTACAAGATAACAGATATAACACAGGTAATTATTTACTAGATTACAAATTATCCTGAAATATTTGCTTCATGTAGTCACCAGATTACAAATAAAGTTCAAACACATTAAGATATACTTTTCAAATCAATTGCTTCAAAACATTTAAAAAAAGTTTCAGCAGTTTATCATTTATATGGTTAACTTCCATCAACTTATGCATGTTATGGTAAAGAATGCATTTATATGGTGTGCCATGCAATACTTATCTGACTGATTTGGTTTACACATGTATTGATCATATTATGAATTAAGGTGAAGTATACGTAATTCCACGCCTCTTGCGGAATTTAAGATAAAAATGTGCGTTGTTAGTTACACAAGTTATGTCCCCTACTCCAAGGACGGGAAATAGGCACATGAAATAAAAATGACTTTGTGTGGTCTATCATGAACCCAAACAAGTATTCCTGTGCTATCTTATAATAAAACTTCAAAGAAATTATGATAATGATTCCAATCAGAAATCTGAGTATACTATTGTGAGTTAGTCTGACTCTATTGCCACTGTGTTTTTTCGTTTAGACAAACATGAGGAGCAGGTACACAATATGACTTCAAACTGACTTGTTTTAATTTCAACAGAAAGTGAAACGCTTAAACAACAAAATTACAGTGACAACTCTGCTTCTAGTCGTATCAAACTCAGAATTGCCCCCTCAATATGATAAGAAAAATCATAGTTTCACTTTTGCATGAAATTCACAGTGTAGCATAAAATGTTAGGTTACAAATAATTAATTTGTGTCTTGAACAAGAAAGACGTTAGTCTATGTCTCGTTTTTATGCAATGTTTTATGCAATTGAAAATTTAGGATAATTTATATTTATGTGAAAAGTATTAAATATACTACGGGGTAAACAACCACTACTGTAACAATTATCAAAAAACAATTTAAAGCCAATAGCAACAAAAAAAATCTGATTCCATCCACAAAACATTGCAAGGAAACTAAGAATTGAGCACTGAGACATTTATCTCAGAATAAGTCAAATCTATGTCATCCAAAGTTGCAGAAAAGAAACAGCTAGGTGTCTTCTATAACATGTAGAACGCAATTTTTGTGGAAAGTAAAATCTAAATTTAGAACCATGGTTGAAACTGAAACTACACATGTACAAATAATGTATGATAAACACAGAACAAATCGTTTTTTATTGATCAAATTCCAATTTCGAAGGGATAGCGAAATTTGTCAGTAATTTCTTTTGTTGTCCTTTAATATGTCATTCATTAAGTATTGAGTACAAGTAATTTTTTTCTTCTTAAGTCTCAATATTGAAGATTATGATAGAAAAAAGTATAAGAGTATAAGGTATAGAGAAAACGGAGAGAGTGAAGAAAATAATGTAACAAAATTAATGTAGGGGCCTTTTATAACCGACTATACGTTATGGATTTTTGTCATTGTTGAAGGCTGTCTGGTTGCCTTTTATAATAGCTTACCAGGTTTAATCCACCATTTTCTACATTTGAAAATGCCTGTACCAAGTCAGGAATATGACAGTTCTTGTCCATTCGTTTTTGATGCGTTTTGTTTTTTGATTTTGCCATGTGATTATGGACTTTTCAAATTGATTTTCCTCTGAGTTCAGTATTTTTGTGATTTTACTTTTTACATCCACTACGTTTATTAAGGTAGATGGGGTGTCTAAATGTTCGACGATAGGTAATTCGTAAACTTCTGTAAAATACTTCTCGATCAATGTAATGTCAAATTTCTATATAAAAACTTAGGATCACGGACCTTGTTTTTTCGTAATAATACATTGCAATTAACGACATTTAGGTGTAATGCCACCATTGATTTTCCCCTATTAGTCTTTGTTGAATTTTAAAAAAATAAAATGCTTCACTGAGCACAGCCTGATACGACTGGAGAGGTCAAACCCTGAACAGTTGGGGCAAATTTGGACACAATATTCAAGCTTAACTAGAACACACCCGCGAAATCGGGGGCATTCAGAGCATAGTTGAAAGTATGTTAAGTGTTGTTGGAAAAATTTTGTAAAATATTGAATGACTGGGGAATTTCAGGAAAATTATCAAAAGTCATAGGTACTTTGGGACAGGAAAATGTTTTTTTTTTTATCCCTCCTCCTTTATTTCCAAAATTCCCAATTTTTGGTTGTCTATTAATTTCAATATTTAGTATGATATGAACATTCAATTAATGAGCCTGTAATCCAGTGGTTGTCGTTTGTTTATGTAATACATATTTGTTTTTCGTTCATTTTTTTGTACATAGATATTAGGCCAGTAGTTTTCTCGTTTGAATATGTTTTACATTGTTATTTTTGGGGCCTTTTATAGCCGACAATGCGGTATGGGCTTTGCTAGTTGTTGAAGGCCGTACATATAGTTGTAAATTTCTGTGTCATTTTGGTCTTTTGTGAACAGTTGTCTCAACATGGCATTCATACCACATCTTCTTTTTAATATGTAGACCTTACAACAGTGACAGTCTATGCATTAAATATAGCTGACCTATTGCTTATAGTATCTCAGAAACAAACTTGTTTCTCATTTTTCGTTTTTATATAGATTAGACTGTTTGATTTCCTGTTTGAATTGTTTTACACTGTAATTTTTAGGGCCCTTTAATAGCTTATATTTTTTGTAAAAGATTTAATGACTTGAGAATTTCAGAAAAGGTATCAAAAGTTCACATGAATAATTTTAGCACATATCTGTATGATCCTGTATATTATGAACATTCATTACTATATAAATAAAGTTTACTAATCGATCGGTTGTCAATGATATATCATTCAGACCCTCTCTATTTCATAAACTCTGTGACCGCCTTGGATAGTAAACTTGAAAATGATAGCAGATAGAATTCTGAAAATACACTTTATTCGTAGTATATTTTATGTTCAAAGTATACAGAAAAACTCAAACCGGAAGTCTAATCTGACTTAAAATTTCGTCCGATGACAGAAACAATATCCGGATCCCTTTTTTCTCGTTTTTCTCCCAAAATAACTCAATCTGCATAATCATGTGAATGGATGAAAAATGCGACTATGCACTGTACACAGGACACAGAGGCATGTTGGTTAATTTATTGGGGAAAGAAGAGAAGCGACGCACAAAATGAGGTCTTCTCGTTTAATAGTATAAGATACTATCTGAATTTGGGTGTGATCAAATTTTTGACATAATATAAGTTTGTGACACAAAATAAATGTGATCAAAGATCTTACAAATTTAATGTTCAATACTATGCAATTGAAGATTTCTTCTTGAAACTTTTCAAAAATTTGAAATTCGAAAAATTTGGAAAAAAAATATAAAACCCTTAAAAAAAAATGGACACCCCCAAACTTTTTGAATCCCCCTTGGAGCATTAACCATCAAACTCAATCCCAGTCTTTCCTTTGTAGCATAGAACCATTGTAAGGGAGGTAACTCTAATGCAAAAAAAAAAAAACAACAAAGAATGAATTCTGAGTATAAAAATGTATTACCACTGAACCCTTTGATATACACTATTATAATATTATATGTATTTAAATCACAGTATTTGATGTTTCTAGAAACAGCTAAATAATATTTCATACTAGAGTTAGCAAACAAATAGCAATAAAATGCTGGGCGCAGCTTGATACGACCGCAGAGGTCGAACCCTGAATAGTTGGGGCAAGTATGGACACAACATTCAAGCTTGATACAGCTCTGAATTTGGATTGTGATTAAATATTTGACACAGCATATGTTTCTGACACAGAATGAATGTGGTCTAAGGACGTATCTTTTTTTAATTTACCTATTATTGTTCAATATACAAAATCTAAATACATGATTAGAATCAGCATATCAAAGAATCCAAAGAATTCAATTTTTGATGAAATCAAACAAAGTTTAATTTTGTACTCTTTTGACCTCAATGTGAACCAATTTAGACCAATTTGAAAACCGAACCAAAAATTAAGAATCCCAATATTTCAATTTTTGATGAAATCAAACCATATCATTAATATTTGCTTTTATATATGAATCAGAAATAACCAACTTAAAATGAAAAAAATTTAAAAGGAAAAAAAAGGGAAAAAAGGAAAAAAAATACTCCCTAATTTTTTGAACACCCTTATCATTCATCACCCCCAAACTGAATCACAGCCTTCCCTTTGTGGTATGGTACCTTGCAGTACAATTTCAGAGAGATCCATATACTTGAACACAAGTTATCGTCTTGAAACTAGAAAAATGATTGTTTTTTTTGCCCCTTTTTGGCCCCAAATTTCTATACAATTTAGGGCAATTACCCCAAAAATCAATCCCAGCTTTCCCTTTGCGGTATGGTACCTTGCAGTACAATTTCAGAGAGATCCATACATTTACACACAAGTAATTGTCATGAAACTAGAAAAATGCTTGTTTTTTTGCCCCTTTTTGGCCCCTAACTCCTAACATTTTGAGGCAATTACCCCCAAAATCAATTACGAGTAAATGTACGTTGATTAGTGGGTCTTCCAATTGATAGAAATAAGTGCCTGTGCCCAAGCTATATTTGTACGACCCAGAAATTTTTTAATGCAATGAAATCTAAGATTATAATTACCCACAACTGTCAAGTTCAAGGGAATAATTTTTTTTTACCCTTTTTTGTATGCACCGGATTTGACATACTATGATTTGGTGGTATTACACTTTTAGGGTATTGTATTTTGTTTATATAGGGGAAACTTAATTTTTCCATATTGAGGCAACATTGAACGATAAAACTGGCTAAAATTAGTTTTTTCATTAATACTTCTGATCATATATCCAAATAAATGTGGATTGTGTCCATGCATGGACAGATGATGCCCCCGCTTGCATATCATATAAAGATATAAAGGGACATAACTGAAGAACGGTAAAAGTGAATCTACCTAAATTTGTACTTGATTCGAGTTGTTGTGATAATAAGCTTAAGCATTGTGTATAAGTCTGACATAACATCTTGAGGAAAACTAAAGTTAGAGAACGGAAATGAAAATTTCACTTCATTAATTTTATAACGGGGCATAACTCAAGAACAGTAAAAGTGACACCACTCAATTTCAAACTTGATCTGTATTCAGTGGTAATAAGCATTGTGTATAAGTTTCATAACATTTGATTGAGGCAAACTGCAAAGTTAGAGAACGGAAACAAAACATTCAGCAATTTTTATGTTTATAAAGGGGCATAACCCAAGAACGGTTAAAGTGACGCCACCCAATTTCAAACTTGATCTGTAATATGTTGCAATAAGTATGATGTATAAGTTTCATAACATTTGGTTGAGGTATTTTAACTCAAGTTAGAGAACAGGACCTACAAATTTTGCAATTTTTCCATTTATAAAGGGGCATAACTCTAGAACAATTAAAGTGACACCACCAAAATTCAAACTTGATCTGTGTTTTGTAGTAATATAAGCATTGTGCATAAGTTTCATAACATTTGGTTGATGCAAACTTAAGTTAGAGAACGGAAACTAAAAATTTTGCAATTTTTCCATTAATAAAGGGGCATAACTCTAGAACAATTGATGTGACGCCACCAAAATTCAAACTTGATCTGTGTTTTGTGGTTATAAGCATTGTGTATAAATTTTAGAACATTTGGTTGAGGCAAACTGAAGTTAGAGAACGGAAAACAATTTTGGGACGTATGTATGTACTACGTACAGACGGACAATGGTAAAACTTAATGCCGCCTCCGCTATGGCGGGGGCATACAAAAAATTAGGGTGTTACAGGCCTTATTTTCTTTCATTTATTGATAGTTCAATCTTTAAATTTTCAAGTTTTAATGTATTTTGTTGTATATATATTGAATGATACTTGGAAAAATATTTTTAAACCAAAAAAGTATTTTTGCAAGATGACCAGAATAGACGCTCAGATAAAAACTAGAGGCTCGTCAAGTTTGGTTTAATTTGTCTCAGTAGTTTCAGAGGAGAAGATTAACAAATATTTACGAAAAATTGTTAACAAGAATGTGTCCATAGTACACGAATGGCCCACTCGCACTATCATTTTCTATGTTCAGTGGACCGTGAAATTGGGGTCAAAACTTTAATTTGGAATTAAAATTAGAAAGATCATATCATAGGAAACATGTGTACTAAGATTCAAGTTGATGTAACTTTAACTTCATTAAAAACTACCTTAAACAAAAACTTTAACCTGAACTTTGCACTATCATTTTCTATATTCAGTGGACCAAAACTATAATTTGGCAGTAAAATTAGAACGATAATATCATGGGGAACATGTGCACTAAGTTTCAAGTTGATTGGACTTCAACTTCTGCAAAAACTACCTTGACCAAAAACTTTAACCTGAAGCGGACGGATGGACGAACAGACGAACGGAGGCACAGACCAGAAAACATAATGCCCCTCTACTATCCTAGGTTGGGCATAAACATTTACTTTAAAGGGCAATAACTCCTTAAGGGGACAGTCGACAATTTTGGTCCTGTTGACTTATTTGTAGACCTTACTTTACTTAACATTACTGTTGTTTACAGTTTATCTTTATCTATAATTATATTCGAGATGATACCCAAAAACTGCAAAATGTCCTTAATATTACTTATTCAGGGGCAGCAACCCAACAAGGGGTTGTCTGATTCGTCTGAAAATTTCAGGGCAGATAAATCTAAATCTGATGAACATTTTATTTTATTTCAGATTTGCTCTAAATAATTAAATTTCAGAGTTAAGCCAAAAACTGCATTTTATCCCTATGTTCTATTTTTAGCCATGTCGGCCATGTTGGTTGGCAGGTGGGGTCATCAGACACATTTTTTAGACTTGATACCCTAATGATGATTGAGGCCAAGTTTGGTTAATTTGTCTAAGCAGTTTCAAAGGAGAAAATTTTTGTAAAAGATTACAAAAATTTACGAAAAACTGGTAAAAATTTACCATAAAGGTCAATAACTCATTAAGGGGTCAATTGACAATTTTGGTCATGTTAACTTATTTGTAGATCTTACTTTGCTGAATATTATTGCTGTTTACAGTTTATCTCTATCTATAATAATATTCAAGATAATAACCAACCAGATGCTCTGCAGGGTGCAGCTTTATACGACGGCAGAGGTTGAACCCTGAACTGTTGGGGCAAGTATGGACACAACATTCAAGCTGGATTCAGCTCTTAATTTGGATTGTGATTAAATAGTTGACACAGCATAGGTTTCTGACACAGAATGAATGTGGTTGAAATTTTTGTTTTGCCTTTGAGCAATTCACTATGCTGTTGAATATTAATCCTCTCAAAAAAATGTTTGAAGAACTTTTCTTTTTATTTATGAAATCTGAAATGAGAAAAATTGACCCCCTCCCCCAAGTTGTTTTCCTCACCCCCCTTTCCCTTATTCCAAAACTTATCTCAATTCAAATTTCTAATGGAGTTTGCAACAATAACTACTCATTTAAATACATCATAAAATATTAAAATGTAAAAAAAGTGCTTGTTATCACTGAATAGTAGATTGTTTTAATTTATGAGTTGGTAGTAAAAGTAAATATACATTGTATATTGTATAAAACAATGATTTAAGTTGATTCAACTACTATTCTGGACAAAGAAAGATAACTCTTATTGAAAATTTCTTGCTATTGCACAATATTATGCAATTAGATATTTCTTGCTATTGTGCAATACTGTGCAACTGAAAATACTTGCTATTGCACAATAATGTGCAATTGAAGATTTCTTGCTATTGCGCAATACTGTGCAATGGAAAATTTCTTGCTATTGCACAATACTGTGCAATTCAAGATTTCTTGCTATTGCTGAATACTGTGCAATTGAAAATTTCTTGCTATTGCACAATACTTAATATAATAATTTTGGATCCTGATTTGGACCAACTTGAAAACTTGGCCCATAATCAAAAATCTAAGCACATGTTTAGATTCAGCATATCAAAGAAGCCCAAGAATTCAATTTTTGTTAAAATCAAACTTAGTTTCATTTTGGACCCTTTGGACATGAAGACCAATTTGAAAACAGGACCAAAAATTAAGAATCTACATAAACATTTAGATTAGGCATATCAAAGAACCCCAATTATTCATTTTTTTATGAAATCAAACAAAGTTAAATTTTGGACCCCGATTTGAACCAACTTTAAAACTGGGCCAAAAATCACAAATATAAGTACATTTTAAGATTCAGCATATCAAAGAACCCCAAGGATTCACTTTTTGTTAAAATCAAACTAAGTTTAATTTTGGACCCTTTGGACCTTAATGTAGACCAATTTGAAAAAGGGACCAAAAATTAAGAATCTACATACACAGTTAGATTCGACATATCAAAGAACCCTAATTATTCAATTTTTGATGAAATCAAACAAAGTTTAGTTTTTGACCCTTTGGGACCCTTATTCCTAAACTGTTGGAACCAAAACTCCCAAAACCAATCCCAACCTTCCTTTAATGGACATAAGCCTTGTGTTGAAATTTCATCGATTTCTATTTACTTATACTAAAGTTATGGTGCGAAAACCAAGAAAAATGCTTATTTGGGCCCCTTTTTGGACCCTAATTCCTAAACTTCGGACCTTAACTTCCAAAATCAATCCCATCCTTCCTTTTGTGGTTATAGACCTTGTGTTTAAACTTCATTGATTTCTACTTACTTATACTAAAGTTATGGTGTGAAAACCAAGAATAATGCTTATTTGGACTCTTTTTTGGCCCCTAAATCTAAACTGTTGGAACCAAAACTCCCAAAATCAATCCCAAGCTTCTTTTTATGATCATAAACCTTTTGTTAAAATTTCATAGATTTCTATTTACTTATATTAAAGTTATGGTGCGAAAACCAAGAAAAATGCTTATTTGGGGCCCTTTTTTGCCCCTAATTCCTAAACTTCGTACCTTAACTTCCAAAATCAATCCCATCCTTCCTTTTGTGGTTATAGACCTTGTGTTTAAACTTCATTGATTTCTATTTACTTATACTAAAGTTATTGTTTGAAAACCAAGAATAATATTAATGCTTTTTTGGGCCCTTTTTTTGCCCCTAATTCCTAAACTGTTAAAACCAAAACTCCCAAAATCAATTCCAACCTTCCTCTTGTGGTCATAAACCTTGTGTCAAAATTTCATAGATTTCTATTTACTTAAACTAAAGTTATAGTGCGAAAACCAAGAAAATGCTTATTTGGGCCCTTTTTGGCCCATAATTCCGAAACTGTTGGGACCAAAACTCCCAAAATCAATCCCAACCTTCCTTTTTGTGGTCATAAACCTTGTGTTAAAATTTCCTAGATTTCTATTCACTTTTACTAAAGTAAGAATGCGAAAACTAAAAGTATTCGGATGACGACGACGACGCAGACGACGATGCCAACGTGATACCAATATACGACAAAAAAAAATTCAATTTTTGCGGTCGTATAAAAACTGCAAAATTACCTTAAAATTACTAATTCAGGGGCAGCAACCCAACAACGGGTTGTCTGATTCATCTGAAAATTCCAGGGCAGATAGACCTCAACTTGATGAACATTTTTAGACATGTCAGATTTACTCTAAATGCTTTAGTTTCAGATATATAATCAAAAACTGCATTTTACCCCTATGTTCTATTTTTAGCCAAGTCGGTCATCTTGGTTAGCGTGCGGGGTCAATAGGACATATTTTTTGAACTAGATACCCCAATGATGTCTGATTGTGGTCAAGTTTGGTTAAATTTGGACCAATAGTTTCAGAGAAGATTTTTGTAAAAGTTAACAGACGACGATGACAATGAACGCCAAGTGATGAGAAAAGCTCACTTGGCCTTTTAAATTCCGTAAAATTACTTAATAAGGGGCAACAACCCAACAACGGTTTGTCTGATTCGTCTGAAAATTTCAGGGCAGATAAATCTAAATCTGATGAACATTTTTGCCACCTGTCAGGTTTTGCTTTAAATGCTTTACTTTTAGAGATATAAGCCACAAAACTGCATTTTACCCCTATGTTCTATTTTTAGCCATGTCGGCCATGTTGGTTGGCAGGCGGGTCATCAGACACATTTTTTAGAACTTGATACCCTAATGTTGATTGTTGATTGCCTTGTGTGCTCTCTGATGTGTACAGTTCTTACCTATACAGATGCCCTATGTTATGAGGTTTCCATTTGTCATATGTCCTTTGTCATTGACCTCATTTTCAAGGTTCAGTCACTGGTTTGAAAAAAAAACCATTTAATGGTTTTTGTCATTTGAATTTATCACTTTTGAGTAATAAAATGATTTAATTTGGTATATGGGATCCTTGCAGGGTCTTCATGTCTGGCAGACAGGATTCATATGACATCGACCTCATTTTATTGATCAAGGAGCAATTATCAAAGTCAAAAGTTACATGATAAAGTCTGTTTCTCAGATACTATAAGCACTAGGTCAACTATATTTGATGTATGGAATGATTGTAAGGTGTACATTTCAGAATGGCAGGTTTCATTTTACCTTGAACTTATTTTCATGGTTCATTGATCAATGTTTTGTGTTTTGGTCTGTTTTTTTTCAGATACAATAAATTATCGGTTAGCTGTGTCTGGTGTATGGAATTATTATAGGTATACATGTCTCTCTGGCAGGGTTCATCTTGACCTTGTCTTCATAAACATGGATGATAGATAAAAAAAATTGTAAGTGTCTCGCCTTCTTTTGTTGTAAATCGCAGGCTCAATAATCAAAGCGCTGTAAGCGCTGAAGGCAGTTAACCAAAAACCAGGCAAACGTAATTATGTGCAGTGGCGGATCCAGAAATTTTCATAAGTGGGGGCCCACTGCCTGTCTAACAGGGGACCTGCTCCAGTCATGCTTCAGTGATTCCCTATATAATCAACCAATTTTTTTCTCAAAAATGGAAAGGGAGGTCACTGAAAAACCCTCTAAATCCGCCTCTGATGTGGCATTAAACATTCATATATTGTACATTTATGTTTATCTAATGAATTAATTATTAAGGCAAATAATTTATATGTTATCAAGGTTTCAATAGCAATGAATATATAAATGTATATTTTTTATGGTAAGTCTGCAGTGGTACAAGTTCGCAATGATTGTAGTTGTTCTAGTTGGTAGTTAACGTTGGTTTTAGTTGACTGTTAGTAGTACGTGTTGACTTAGTACGAACATGTAATAGTATGAACTATGAATGGACTGGTTTCCCTGTAAAGAAAACTGAGTATGTGTTCTATAGTACAATAGTTATGCGACACAAATCAGACAAATGTTCACTACTACAAGGATCAAAGGTGAGGTCTGACTGACCTGCCCATAGTAAATGTAAATGATTTGTTATATTGTCCCATACATGAATATATATGGTTTAGGGGTGGGGATCTCGAGGGTTTTTCAAGTTCTCAAACAGGAAAGGGTAGGGTGACCCCAGGGACTTCCCCTATATTTCATTTGATTTGTTAGATTGTTCCATACATGAATATATATGGTTTAGGGGTGGGGATCTCGAGGGTTTTCAAGTTCTCAAACAGGAAGGGATATGATGACCCCAGGGACTTCCCCTATATTTCATTTGATTTGTTATATTGTCCCATACATGAATTTATATGGTTTAGGGGTGGGGATCTCATCGGTTTCCAAGTTCTCAAACAGGAGGGGGTAGGGGGACTCCCCCTATATTTCATTTAATTAGTTATATTGACCCATACATGAATATATATTGTTTAGGGGTGGGGGTCTCGACCGTTTCGTAAGTTCCCAAACAGGAGGGGGTGGGTCACCCCATGGACTCCCCTTATATTACATTTGATTAGTTATATATATAGTCCCATACATGAATGTATATGGTTGAGAGGTCATCCGTTTCAAAGTTATCAAACAGGAGGGGGTAGAGTGGTCCAAAGGACGCCACCTATATATCATATGATTTGCCTACATTCAGGTAGTTATTTGTGAAAATAAAGTAAGAATCTTCCAGCTACTTTAACTGATCCTTCAAAATTGAGAAAAAAAAAATACCCCTTCAAAATTGCAGTTATATGTTTACACTTTAAAAGCATCTTACATGCATTATCAACATTTATCACTGATAGAGAAAATTTAAACTCTGACCAGGAACATATATATTGTTAGATATACTGTTCCCAGCTGTCACATTGTATTGGATTTTGACATTAAAATTTGTCAAAAGTAATTTTGAGTTTCTGTTTAAAATATTTTCTGTTTTTTCTTTCTTTTACATATATCTTTTGGTTTTCAATTCTAGTGTTTATATTCATTTACCATGCATAGATGTATTTTGTCACCTGCCTGGATTCGCCAAAAACCCGGAGTTACCCTTATCCGCTTCCGGAATCGGATCCGAAATTGTAATTGTCTTTTCACGGCAGCCATTGTCATTGTGTTCCAATGTTGTTTTTGTCAGTCAGATACGATTTTACTCGTATTAACACATTTTTTGTCGGCGATTTTCTGTATATAGCTAGCGATTGAACTAAATTGACATCGCTGTCATGAATAATAATGATTAAAATAAGTTTTGAGATCATTGATTTGGAGACTTTGGCGAAAAGGTTTGCAAAGCTATTCAGTTTTTTATTTTCTTTCAAGTGGAGCTGAGACTACTATAACTGTGATATAGTTGTCTCAGAGTGGAAGACCCGTCGGGCGTGGCTAGTAACCAATTCGAAAGTGGAAGGTCGCGGACCTCGGACCACCGCTAATTTGAACCCCTGCCTCCAAATTGAAAAGATACGAATTTCGTCTTCTAATTTGAAATTGCCGCCAACAGCATGAACAGTTGAACTTATTATATAATAGACTACTAACGTAGTTGTACTACGTATTGACGACAAACAATATTCCTACGACTTTTGCCATTTGGGAAATCTTAACTACTTGTCTTAAAAGATTTTCGGCGATTAAATATTTCGTACAATTGTTTTTTGACATCTTAGCCAAAAGCACAGGCGATAATAAACTACATAAGAATTCCTAATGAGCACTACTTCCTATGTGCATCTTCAAAACTTTTGGGAAAATCGACGACCATTTAACGTTTTTATTGTAATATTTTTTATATTCTAGAATAAAAAGTATTAAAAAAGTGTTCAATTAGTTATATATAACATAGTAGCTAGCTAGATAATAACAATGGCAAGTATTTCAGCATTTTTTGGGTAGACCACAAATCTAGGGTGCTCGCATAATGCAGATTAACTGCATAAAAATGAGGAAAAAATCAATAAAAATATTCCTCTTGCTACTATCTTATGATTGTAAGAAGCTTCTGTCCAAGTTTGGTAAAAATTAAGGATAGTTAATGAATCTAATAAATGTTTTGAAAACTTTAACTGCAGACTGTATGTAATGTTAACTGGAAGAAAATCTATGTCCATTTAAAAGTAAAATACAGAAAAAAATGGAGTTATCTTTTAACAAATTTTACTTCTGGATACTATCTTATGATCATAAATAAGCTTCTGTCCAAGTTTGGTACAAACCCAGGATAGTTTAAGAAAGTTATTAAAAGTTTAAAAACTTTAACCACAGAGTGAATGTAATGTTTCCCCGCAGAAAAACTAAGTCCATTTAAAAGTAAAATACGGAAAAATGGATTTATTTTTTTACAAAATTTACTTCTGGATACTATCTTATGATCATAAACAAGCTTCTGTCCAAGTTTTGTACAAACCAAGGATAGTTTAAGAAAGTTATTAAAACTTTAAAAACTTTAACCAAAGAGTGAATGTAATGTTTCCCCGCAGAAAAAAACTAAGTCCATTTATAAGTAAAATATGGAAAAATGGAATTTTATTTTTACAAAATTTACATCTGGATACTATCTTATGATCATAAACAAGCTTCTGTCCAAGTTTGCTAGAAATCCAGTATAGTTTAAGAAAGTTATAAAAATTTCAAAAACTTTAACCACAGAGTGAATATTTGTGGACGCCGCCGCCGCCGCCGACGGAATGTAGGATCGCTTAGTCTCGCTTTTTCGACTAAAGTCGAAGGCTCGACAATGAAGTTTATTTGCCATTGGTAGTAAATCCTTCATCTGAATAACTTTCTACATAAGATCGATCATGATAAGTAAAGCAGTGTGTACTGTTGTTCCTCTTAACACGTGGAATGACATATTTGTGGGATATAGGACTTCATAACAATACTGACAACAATACCTTTCTCGCCGGCCAAAATAATAAAGAAGCATGTCTACAAGGTAAATTACTCCTGTTGTTTTAAAGATGTTAAAAATGATTGCATATGTTCACAAAAGAATGCAGATGTGAGCTTTCTCATCACTTGGCGTCCGTCATCATCGTCCGTTAACTTTTACAAAAATCTTCTCCTCTGAAACTACTACGCCAAATTTAACCAAACTTTGCCACAATTAACAATAGGGTATATAGTTTAGATAAATGGAGAATGTGTCCCCATGGACACAGATGATGTCCCCGCTTGCATACAACATTATAAAGGGACATAACTCAAGAACAATAAAACTGGCGCTACACAAATTTGTACTTAATCTGAGTGGTAATAAGTATTGTGTATACGTTTCATAATATTTGGTTGGGGCAAACTTAAGTTACAGAACGGAAACTAAAAATTTTGCAATTTTTCGATTAATAAAGGGGCATAACTCGATAATGATTAAAGTGATGCCACCAAAATTCAACTTGATCTGTGTTTTGTGGTAAAAAGCATTATGTATAAGTTTCTATCATTTGGTTGAGGCAACTTAAGTTAGAGAACAGAAACTAAAATTTTGCCATTTTTCCATTTATAAAGGGGTATTACTCTAGAACGGTTAAAGTGACGCCACTAAAATTTTGTGGTAATAAGCATTGTGTATAAGTTTCATAACATTTGGCTGAGGCAATCTTGTTAGAAAAAGGAAACTAAAAATTTTATAATTTTTCCATTTATAAAGGAGCATCACTCTAGAACAGTTAGAGTGACGCTACCAAAATTCAAACTTGATCTGTATTTTGTGGTAATAAGCATTGTGTATAAGAGACATGTATTGTCGAAATGCGGATCTGGTGCAGAAAAATTGGTACCGTTAATGTTATTATTTCATAATATTTGGTTGAGACAAACTTAGTTAAAGAACGGAAACTTTTTTTTTTGCAATTTTTCCATTTATTAAGGGGTATAACTCTAGAACGGTTAAAGTGACACCACTTAAATTCAAACTTGATCTGTGTTTTCTGGTAATAAGCATTGTGTATAAGTTTCATAACATTTGGTTGAGGCAAACTCAAATTAGGGAACGGAAAACAATTTTGGGATCTTAACCTGATGCACATTTTTACTCCATGTCAGATTTGCTCTAGATGCATGAATAATGCAATCTTTATACTTTGGATTTGGTTTCAGAGATATAAGCCAAAAACTGCATTTTACCCCTATGTTCTATTTTTAGCCATGTCGGTCATGTTGGTTGGCAGGCAGGGTCATCGGACACATTTTTAGAACTAGATACCTTAGTAATGATTGTGGCCAAGTTTGGTCAAATTTAGCCTAGTAGTTTCAGAGGAGAAGATTTTTGTAAGATTACAAAAATTTACGAAAAATTGTTAAAAATTGACTATAATAGGCAATAACTCCTTAAGGGGTCAACTGACAATTTTTGTAATGCTGACTTATTTGTAGATCTTACTTTGCTGAACATTATTGCTGTTTACAGTTTATCTCTATCTATAATAACATTCAAGATAACCAAAAATATCAGGTGAGCGACACAGATAACATGCAGGATGTTGATGCCCGAAAAAAGACTGAATATACCAGAGACAATCAATGTCGTTTGGTTGATGGTGTGCAATAACTAATACCCAACATCTAACAATTAATGTCGTTTGGTTGATCGTGTGCAATAACTAATACCCAACATCTACTTTAATCTTGTGTCAAGTTGTATTTGGCAGGACTTTTCTTTTATAAAACTGTACAATCAATGCTGACATAAATCAACATGAGAAGAAGTTAATTAACATTGCATTATTTTAATATTGTGAAATAAAAACTTGAAGCAAGTGTTTTACAATTAATAGTGTTCTGATTACCATGATGACTCTTTAAACCACTGCTAAGCATAATAATTATATTGATTGTTTGTTCAATTTCTCCAATAAATATACAATATTTGTATGGTTTTCTCTTCTAGCAATACCTAATGGTGTAAGTCCTTTCCATTTAAGGTTACAGTCTGCTTTATGTTTCAATAAAAATTCAACAATCTCTGCATGGCCTTTATAACATACTATAAGTATGGGTGATTCTCCAGAATCTTTACACTTATTAATATCTGCCTTATTGTTTATTAACATCTTAACTACTTCAGTATGTCCATTATAACAAGCAACGTACAGAGGTGATTCTCCAGAATCTCTACACTTATTAATGTCTGCCTTATTGTTTATTAACATCTGAACTACTTCAGTATGTCCATTATAACAAGCAATGAACAGAGGTGATACTTCTTCATCATTACACTTATTAATGTCTGCATTATTGTTTATTAACATCTGAACTACTTTAGTATGTCCTTCCTGACAAGCAATGTACAGAGGTGATTCTCCAGTATCTCTACACTTATTAATATCTGCCTTATTGTTAATTAACATCTGAACTACTTCAGTATGTCCATTATAACAAGCAATGTACAGAGGTGATACTTCTTCATCATTACACTTATTAATGTCTGCCTTATTGTTTATTAACATCTGAACTACTTTAGTATGTCCTTCCTGACAAGCAATGTACAGAGGTGATTCTCCAGTATCTCTACACTTATTAATATCTGCCTTATTGTTAATTAACATCTTAACTACTTCAGTATGTCCTACCTGACAAGCAATGTACAGAGGTGATTCTCCAGTATCTCTACACTTCTTAATGTCTGCCTTATTGTTTATTAACATCTTAACTACTTCAGTATGTCCTTCCTGACAAGCAATGTACAGAGGTGATGCTCCAGTATCTCTACACTTATTAATGTCTGCCGTATTGTTTATTAACATATGAACTACTTCAGTATATCCATATGCAGATGCCATGTATAAAGGTGATACTTTATCAGTTTTACGACAATGGTTTACATTACTGACACAATGATGAATACACCATTTAACTAAATCAATATCTCTTATAAAACAACACTGTATCAATGGAGTACTTTTGTTATCAATGTCATATGAACTGGCCAATTGTTTTTGTTGTGATATTGCTAAGCCTTTTAAATGTACTAGGAATTGTTGTCTGAAGATACAATTGACCATATTGGTGTTACAGAAGACATCTTTTACCTTTCCTTTTGACCAGTCATCTACCAGTCTGTTGATATACCCTTGCTGATATCTCGTTGGTACAATAATTGTAAATTCATCATTATTGCTTTTTCTTTCAAATGAAAACCTTTCACGAATAAAACGACTGTTAGCATTTTTAATTAAACAATAAATCATCACACTGCCAAAGTAAAAAGCAAGAAAGTCAAACAGTTTATCATGAATAGTTTTGTAGACTTCACCATCCTTTCTGATATATGTATGTGTAAGTGAATCCAGCTCATCACGTAAAACCAATCGTGACGTCCCTTCCAACACTTTACAAGCTTCATATGTGTTCTTTATAATTGTTTTGATGTATTCATCTACATCTTCAGTAAGCCATTCTTTCTTCAACTGATTATTAAACATTACACATAGAGCAAGTGCACAGTATTTGACATGTGCTCCCTCTGTCTGTAATTTATCTATCTCTTCTTTGTAGACTGTAAATGGATTCCTAAAGAAATTTACAATGTTCAGTTTGGGATTTTTGCTGTACAATTGACACAAAAGAGGGAAACAGTCAAACATGTCATATAATTCATTTATCTCAGAAGCGTTTGTTTTCAGGTAAAATTCAGCAATGGATTGTTTTTCTGTTTTAGATAAACACAAATCTGCAGACAGGAGATTACATTCACACCCTTGAAAGAATGATAACACTTCCATTTGCCTATCCTTATAAACCTGTAGTCTACAAGACATAATTAACTTCACTCGTTTCTTTTCTACTAAAGCTTTAATTTTTTCCATCATATTTTTCCAGTTTTCAAACTTCATTGGATTTAAACTATATGTTCCACAAAAATCATCCACAACAAACAGTATCTTCTTTATCGGATTGTACCACTTGATGATTTCCTTAGGATTTGATACTGGTATAATCTCATAGCCTTCATTTTGTATCTGTAAAGCTATGTGACGCACCAATGATGATTTTCCACTACCAGAACTTGCTGTGACAACAACACAACCATTTTCTTTAATGCACTTTAATACACATTTTGCTCCGTTTGTTTCTATAAATGTTTTGTCATCTTTTTTCCAATTTTCTAATTCCTCATTAATTTGTTCTGAAAAAGAAGAATTGACAATTCTTTGAATACTTATTTTTTAAGATAAAAGTTAAGGAATGTTTGACATATATGGTAAAACAAATTGCTTGACACATGGTATAAACAAAAGACTTGATCTATCCATGATTGGTATAGGTAAAAGGCTTGACATACGGTATGAACAATTTGCTTGTCAAATGGTATAGACAAAAGGCTAGACATATGGTATGTCAAAAGGCTTGACCAAAGATACCAAAGGGACAGTCAAACTCAGAAATTTGATGTCTGGTATAGACAATTAAATTGATATATGGTATAAACAACTGACATGACTCATGGTGCTGACAATTGACTTGACATATGGTATGGACAATTGACTTGAGATTTAGTATGGACAATTGACTTGACATATGGAATAGACAATTGATTTGACATATGGTATGGACATTTGACTTGACATATGGTATGGACATTTGACTTGACATATGGTATGGACATTTGACTTGACATATGGTATGGACAATTGACTTGGCATATGGTATTGACAATTTGACTTGACATAAGGTATGGACAATTGACTTGACATATGGTAGAGACATTTGACTTGACCTATGGTATGGACAATTGACTTGACATATGGTATGGACATTTGACTTGACATATGGTATACACATTTTACTTGAGATATAGTATGGACAATTGACTTGTCATATGGTATTGACAATTCACTTGACATAAGGTTATGACAATTCACTTGACACAAGGTATGAACAATTGACTTGACATATGGTATTGACAATTGACTTGACCTATGGTATTGACAATTGACTTGACATATGGTATAGACATTTGACTTGAAATAAAGTATTGACAATTGACTTGAGATAAGGTATTGACAATTGACTTGACATATGGTATTGACAATTGACTTGACATATGGTACAGACAATTGACTTGACATATGGTATGGACAATTGACTTGACATATGGTATGGACAATTGATTTGACATATGGTATTGACAATTGACTTGACTATGGTATTGACAATTGACTTGACATATGGTATTGACAATTGACTTGACATATGGTATTGACAATTGACTTGACATAAAGTATTGACAATTGACATGACATAAGGTATGGACAATTGATTTGACATATGATATAGATGATTGACTTGACATATGGTATTGACAATTGACTTGACATATGGTATAGACAATTGACTTGACATACAGTATGGACAATTGACTTGATATATGGTATGGACAATTGATTTGACATATGGTATTGACAATTGACTTGACTATGGTATTGACAATTGACTTGACATAAAGTATTGACAATTGACATGACATAAGGTATGGACAATTGATTTGACATATGATATAGATGATTGACTTGACATATGGTATTGACAATTGACTTGACATATGGTATAGACAATTGACTTGACATATGGTATGTACAATTGACTTGACATATGGTATGGACAATTGATTTGACATATGGTATTGACAATTGACTTGACTATGGTATTGACAATTGACTTGACATATGGTATTGACAATTCACTTGACATAAGGTTATGACAATTCACTTGACACAAGGTATGAACAATTGACTTGACATATGGTATGGACAATTGACTTGACCTATGGTATTGACAATTGACTTGACATACGGTATAGACATTTGACTTGAAATAAAGTATTGACAATTGACTTGACATAAGGAATTGACAATTGACTTGACATATGGCATAGACAATTGACTTGACATATGGTATGGACAATTGACTTGACATATGGTATGGACAATTGATTTGACATATGGTATTGACAATTGACTTGACTATGGTATTGACAATTGACTTGACATATGGTATTGACAATTGACTTGACATATGGTATTGACAATTGACTTGACATAAAGTATTGACAATTGACATGACATAAGGTATGGACAATTGATTTGACATATGATATAGATGATTGACTTGACACAAAGTATTGACAATGTATTTGACATAAGGTATGGACAATTGATTTGACATATGGTATTGACAATTGACTTGACACAAAGTATTGACAATTTATTTGACATAAGGTATGGACAATTGATTTGACATATGGTATTGACAATTGACTTCACCTAAAGTATTGACAATTGACTTGACATATGGTATGGACAATTGATTTGACATATGATATGATCTTTTGAATTGACACATGGTAAGGACTATGGAATTACCCGATTAACTTTATTACTCCACATGGCTGATCTAATTTGTAATATAAAAAAAAAACATCTAGGGTTTTTTGTTTGCAGTCATAGAATCCTGATTTTAAAGCATAAGGCATCTTTACTAAATGATACAAAATAATTCATTTATTAAATCATGTTAATATCCTTGTCTAAACTAAGTTGACTCTATCTACCTTGTTTGCATTGTTAAGCATCTAAATGTCTTTCCTGTTTTGATTTATGCATGGAACATGTTCAGCTAAACTATCTAAACTACATGTAAATACGCTAAGAATGATTCTTGCAAAAACAAAATTCAATTGCTAATATTATTTCAGAGTATTATGTTCACCTCCTAATATTTTTGATAAATCCAACACACAATGACGTAATCAGGTAATATTTTCAAAATTTTACTGGATTGAAAAATAGATAACATGGAAAATATAGAAGAACTTCAAAAAGCTGTTTGTATATAAGGACTCATGAATAACCATTATAGTACTACCATATCTTCTTGTAATACTATTATAATATATACCTCTTATGTTCCATGGTATTGGGTCTTTTAAAATCTCTGTGACTTTTGAGTGTTCAATTTGTAAAGTTCTATGGGAATCTTTTAGATCTATCAGATTGTTGGTAGTGCTTGAGTGTTCTGTTTGCAATGTACTGTGGGAATCTTGCAATTCTCTAAGATTTTCCCTGATGGTTGAGTTTTCAATGTCCATTGTTCGTCTCAGTTCCTTCATTTCTTCCTGTGATTGTTTGATTTCCAGCATAATTTCCTGGTTAGACTGATCTAAAATTTTCACCTTTAGCTCTTGACACTCTTGATTCATTGGCACACCACCCAATCGACTTACAGCCTGTAAATAAATATTTCAAAGAGTTACAATAAACAGAGCTGCAATCTTTATACATAAATAGTAATTATTTTGGGTCAGGTATAGATTTTAAATATATCATGAAGAAAAAAACCTCAGAAAATATATGTCCCAGGATGAGAAATACAAAAATATGCCAACATTTGAGTCAATTAATTGCAATTGTGACCAATTTATAATAAGATGATGTCTTTGCACTAAACTTACTGGATGATTTGTACTGATTGATATCTTAGTCTGGGAAGCACGATATATTTCATGTATTAGTTTATTAGTATAAGTTGTTAGTACTGTATGTACTTTTCATGTGCTTTTTTTCTTTACTCTTACCATATTTTTGTTGTGTCTATCTGATGAGTCAAGCCCTTTTCAACTGATCTCTATAGTTTGGTGTAATGTTATTCTGTTACATACATTACATCAGTTGGAAAGCAAGTCCTTCGATACAGCCGTTGTCGTCAAGCTCTATCAGCAACAATAGCAGGGGGAATTAATTAGGTGGCGCTACAGTCATCCGTAACGTCAAAAAGTACGCCAAATCAATCGGTTAAAAGATTGACGTTTAAAGTATTTTTTGCAACTTGTCATTCTTTTATTATAATTAAATTTTAAAATTTGTAGGTTTTGTGACCAATATAATTTCTTTACGACATAAACATTACAAAAAATAGCTTGTTATTGATATTGTGGATTTTCACAATTCCATACGATACTTGTATTTTAAAATAACTAAAACCCCTTTTGATCCCCTACATAAATTGACGGTGACATTGTTTTCTTTTTTCAACATAGAATCTACGTCATGAACGTTTATAACAAAATATGTGTCAGGGTCATGTGCATAGTAAAAATTTACACATTGGAAAAGTGAAACAACAAACAAATATCTTCTTTAATGCGTTTAAAGCTAAAGGTCTTGGAAAATTCTGACAGATCTGACAAATTATTGATAGCCTACTGTATGGATGGACAAAAGCACAAAAATAGCAATAGAAAATGCATTGCAAAGAAAATTCTAGGAAAAAAACATATGAAAAAAGAAATTGAAGGTCAGTTAATAAAATCTTGCTTATATTATTATCTCTTTACTTAGTTAAAGCTATATTAATAAGAGCAAAAACTAGCTTATCAAGCCAAGTCATCCAAACAAGAAGTTAATTCATAGAGATGTGTTCTTACAAAATTGAATTTATTCAAATGGCAAATTCTTGTCAAATTTAAGCATCATTGATCATTATTGAAGTAAAATGCACAAGATTTGTCCAACCAGTTTCATTTCATTTCCTATTACTAGTATTCAGGTAAAGTATCTATACAATACTTTGTTTATAAATATGTAATTAAAGCAGCTGATACAGCAACCTGTTCAAGAGTAGAAGCCCCATTTTTTTCTCCAAAAAGTTTACTTTCATAATGATAATCTATAAAAGAGGGACGAAAGACACCAAAGGGACAGTCAAACTCGTAAATCTAAAACAAACTGACAACGCCATGGCTAAAAATGAAAAAGACAAACAGAAAAACAATAGTACACATGACACAACATAGAAAACTAAAGAATAAACAACACGAACCCCACCAAAAACTAGGGGTGATCTCAGGTGCTCCGGAAGGGTAAGCAGATCCTGCTCCACATGCGGCACCCGTCGTGTTGCTTATGTGATTACAAAATTTAATCCGGTAAATAGTCTAATTCGGTAGGTCAAATTCATGAAAGGGAAGGGGATTGTAGTTACGACGTAAGGAACATATCCGATATCATTTGTGAAACGGTTATTCCATAACGGTCAACCAACTCGTGATGGCGTATATAAAATACCCTGAAAAATAAGACAAAGCCAAAGTGCTACTGTGCAAGCTAATCTAATAGTTTAATTTTACAATAATAATGATTCTGAAATTCAAAATTGTGTCACTTTCACTTATGATTTAAAGCATATTTTTTTTTACAGAATTTCTGTCAATATTTTTGGTATAAAACTTATAAATCCCTTTTCTGTATTTTACTGTTCAACTAAGAAACATAGGCTTGAGTTTAAAGGCTCTCTTAATTTGAAGAAATTTGTTGTGACTCTTGGTCATACTTTATAGAATATAAAATATATATGATCAGTACTATTTATTTAATAATTATATCAATTTAAGAAAGATTATTCAAATTGTATAAAATATGTTTTATTCCATTAAATATTATCAGAAGAGTTTAAAAAGATTCTGCTCGGAATGATCCCACATATAAAAATTACACAGTATATTTCATCCGCCAGATCTAATTTCTTTCAATATAGCTAGGTTTTTAGTTTTACATGTAGGTGTCATTATCCACATTTCTGAAATTGTTTTTTTTTACTAATAATTTGTCTTTTAATTTTTTACATTTAGTCCTTCTCTGAAAAATAGGGAAGTATCTCTTCTTTTTATTATCATAACATAGTTATAAATCGAGTTTCGTTCATTTTCTTTCAAATTTTTGTAAAGTAAACTCCTTTTTTTAGTTTTTATACATTTTGATGGGTTTTTATTTTTGACTGGTGATATTAAGGGGAGATAACCACTTGCACAAATCGGCATAAAAACCCCTGCTTCGTTTTGAAATCAATTTGACGTTTCCGTATCCAACATTCTATTGCCGATATTTTATATCGAGTGTTTGTCTTAATGAGATGCTTTATTAAATTAAAATTCAGCCAATTATTTTTAGTTTCCTCGTAAATATTTAGATTTTTCGATCAGGAGACTTGACAATTTTCACCCAAACTCCAAGTTTGCAGATAAAATAAAGAATAAAGGACTTTGATTTGATATGTGAGCTTTGACGAGAATAAACTATGGATACTCAAGATTAGTTAGGTCAATAAGTTTTTATTAAGACAATAGTATTTAGTGAGTAAAAATGAGGTTTGTCTCGTCCGTTTTTTTACTGAATTTTCACGGTCACGTGACTCTATTGTTGCTGATAAACTTGGGGTCAAACCGTGACCTGCTTTCCGACTGACATGGTTGTTCGTTTTTTGCCATGGCGTTGTTAGGTCATTTTCGACTTATGAGTTTGAATGTCCCTATGGTATCTTTTGTCTCTCTTTTAAACTACTGTCACGGGTCAGAGATGGGTTGTACTGTCACAGGTAAGAGATGGGTTGTACTGTCACAGGTAAGAGATGGGTTGTACTGTCACAGGTTAGAGATGGGTTGTTCTGTCACAGGTTAGAGATGGGTTGAGTGCTCACAAACTTGTTTAACAATACCACAATCTTTACATGTCTATCCCAAATCAGGAGCCATCAATTTAGTGGTTTTCTGTGATCGCTGTCTAAAACTTTTGTTTCATTTGTTGTTGCATTAATAAATTGGGTTGTTTGTTTTCTTTTTAACATTGTTTTCATCAAGCCTTGTCTTTTTATAGTTTACTTTACGGTATGGGTTTTGCTCATTGCTGAAATTGTACAGACCTACAGTTGCTAGGTACCACATTATACAACATTATTGTTTTATTAAGAATGTACTTACATCCACTACATTTCTCCATGCTGTATTGAAATCACCTGTTGGCATAGTGTTACTATCATGATGGGCTAGTATATTTCTGTACCATTTAATCCTGGCAAGATCAGGTCCAAGAGTTGTCTCCCCTGGTAATGGTAGATTGTCAAATCCATTGATTGGAGGAGTGACAGATGTCAAGTTTCTGATCAAACAAATCATCAATGTTACATCAAAAGTTTTGGAATCAGGTACACCTGTATCAACAAAAGACATTGAACGTCAACAGTTATTCATATCCCTAAATACAAAATCACCCAAGTAAATGTAACTGATATATAAATTCATACAGCACCATGTATGTAATACAAATTTAATAAAAATCACCATCTACTAAATCTATAAATGAGTAACTTTCTGCCAAACAGTGTCCATTCATTAACATGAAAAAGCTTTGACGAATCAACTTTAGATATGTTGTTTCCTGTGACTAAACGATAGCCAAGTTAAATTTTGGCGATTTTAACTGGTCTCTTTGTCATGTTTGTTGTGTTGTAGACCTTTCAGTAGCAAAATTGATTTTTATTATATGAATTTGAGTTCTTTCCCTTTGAACAGAAGTTAATAATTAATTTCTATGTCATTTGGTCTCTTGTTTATTTTGAGTTATTTCGCTTTGAACAGAAATGTAATTAATAAGTATTTCATAAAAATTTGAATTCTTGGGGTTCTTTGATATGCTGATTCTAACAATGTACTTAAATTTTGGATATTGGACCATAATAGGTAAATGTCCTATTTCAAATTTTCCAGTTCTTAAACCACATTCAGTCTGTGTCAAATCTTCAATCACAATCCAAATTAAGAGCTGTTTTAAGCTTAAATGTTATGCCCATACTTGCTGAACTGTTCGGGGTTCGACCTCTGAAAGGAACATCTGGTTTGCTGTCACCCTTACAGCCTCTTGTTTTATTTTGTTAAGTGAAAGTTTACCATGGTAGAAACATAATTTAGAAAAAAGACTTGTCAAACTAGACTTCATGGAGATGGGATTTATCTATGTGGGCATTGTAAATAACAGGTTACTATTTGACTATTACCGATGTTAGTGGTTGAATCTCTTAGAGCAGGTTACATGTACTTTAAACAGTACACCGGATGCACTTTACCCTTAATTTTAGAAATATAATATAAGAGAAAAAAAAAACTTCTTGAAATAGACACAGGTTATTTTGCATTACTTATCAAGCCAGAATTATGGCCTTTATATTGTCACAACTTTGCACTGTATCTGTATTCACTAGATTACATAGTTCTTGTGTTTACCTATAAAACAGTTCATTTTTAAAGTACAGTAAATATTTTTATCATGTGGAAATCTATACGTTAGTAGTCCTAGGCTCGACAAAAAAACATCAGATTGAATTATCTGATTGGTTTATTTTTCTTGTGTTACTAATCTCTCTATCCTTGTTTTTTTTTATTTTTAAGAGTGATAACACAACATGTCCTGGTGGAGTAATATCTTCACATATAATTACATACAAGGGAACAGAACTAAGCCAGTTGAATGGATTGGTGGAAAAAGACATAAAGATGAATTCTGCAGCAATGTTAAGGACTACAATGACAATGATCAGCATCAGTTTTCTTGTGGTAAAATATTTGTATGGATAAGCTTATATGAAGCACTTTTTTAAGTTATTACATAGTCTCGTTATGTGCTGAGAGTGTATTTTATTCTATGTTTTTTAGTTAAAGTGTTACGTTTGGCCTAGGAAGTTGTACATACATTATGACACACCCTCTAGTGTTGGTTAATATACATGTCAAGTATAAACTTTGAAATCATAACGGTTCTCAAGATATAGTGGCAGGGCCCTAATAAATCCATTGCCAACACAACCCTAACATGACGGGGCCACAAGTGGAGCAAGATATACTTACCTTTCCCAAGAACGTTATATCACCCCCTGTAAAAAAACTGATTTTTTTTCCCCTGTGTTTTGCATACTGTTGTTCAAAGTTGTTTATTTCTTTGCTTTAATTTGTTTTTTGCCATAGTATTGTCAGTTTGTCTTCCACTTATGTTGTTGGATACTGATGGCTACAACATCTGTCTCTTAATCAGATTGCCAATTAACAAACCTACCTGAAAGCAGAACTACAATATTATATAGACATATGAAATACGTACCATTTTTGGGAAACAAAAGATTCCACTGAGCCTGGTTTAAGATTCTCTTTTTAAACAAGCCATTCAGAGTGTTGTAGTTTTTATTTAATGTTGATGGTAGATAGGTAGGTGGAAATTCTTTGTCAAAGAAATTACGGACTGCTCTTGGTGCCACTCCTTTCAATAACAAGGCTAATCGGATATAATTCTCTTCTTCTTCTAAAAGAGGTGCCATTATTCAAGAAATTCTTCTGATTGTCAATACATAACTAAATCATTTCTACTTTATGGTCCATGTTGCACTGAAAAGGATACAGGTCTATTACATATCAACTATAAAGAAAGATTTAAAAATAAATTGGGAATGTGTCCATTAGACACAGATGATGTTCCCGCTTGCATATATATATCATATAAAGGGACATAATTGAAGAACAGTAAAAGTGATGCTACCCAAATTTGTACTTGATCTGCGTGTTGTTGTAATAAGTACTGTGTATTAGTTTCATAACATTTCGTTGAGGCAAACTGAAGCTAGAGAATGGAAACGAACTAAAAATCAGCAATTTTTCCATTTGTAAAGGGACATTAGTCTAGAACCGTTAAAGTGACACCACCAAAATTTAAACTTGATCTATATTTTGTGGTAATAAGCATTGTGTGTAATTAGTTTCATAACATTTGGTTGAGGTAAACAAAAAGTTAGAGAACTGAAATCAACTGTTGGACGATGGACCTACAGACAGACAAGGGTAAAACTTAATGCCCCCTCGCTACCATAGGGGCATACAAATGTGTCAAGATAACAAAGTTGCCTAAAAAGTAAAATATTTGCCAAATGTAATGTAATTACCAGATTCCGCATATGCCTGAAATATTTGCCACTTGTAATTACAAGATAATAGATATAACACAGGTACATTTTGTAATTACTAGATTACAAATTTTCCTGAAATATTTGCTACATGTAGTCACCAGATTACAAATCAAGTTCCAACACATTAGGATATACTTTTCAAATCAATTGCTTAAAAAAATTTAAACAAAAATTCAGCAGTTTATCATTTATATGGCTAACTTCCATCAACTTATGGTAAAGAATGCATTTATATGGTATGCCATGCAACATGAAAGAACTAGAGGCTCTCAAGAGCCTGTGTCGCTTACCTTGGTGTATGTGCATATTAAACAATGGACACAGATAAGTTCATAACAAAATTGTGTTTTGATGATGGTGATGTGTTTATAGATCTTACTTTACCGAACATTCTTGTTGCTACAGTTATCTCTATCTATAATGAACTTTGCCCAGTAATTACAATGGAAAATATTTTCTAAAAATCTACAAAAATTGATGAAAAATGTAAAAAAAATACTATAAAGGGCAATAACTCCTAAAGGGGTCAACTGACCATATCGGTCGTGTTGACTTATTTGTAAATCTTACTTTGCTGAACATAATGGCTGTTCACTGTTTATCTCTATCTATAATATCATTCAAGATAATAACCAAAAACAGCAAAATTTCCTTAAAATTACCAATTCAGGGGCAGCAAGCCTACAACGGGTTGTTCGATTCATCTGAAATTTTCAAGGCAGATTTGCTCTTAATGCTTTGGTTTTTGAGTTATAAGCCAAAAACTGCATTTTACCCCTATGTTCTATTTTGAGCCCTGGCGGCCATCTTGGTTGGTTGGCCAGGTCACCGGACACAATTTTCAAACTAGATACCCGAATGATGATTGTGGCCAAGTTTGGTTTAATTTGGCCCATTAGTTTCAGAGGAGAAGATTTTTGTAAAAGTTAACTAAGATTTACGAAAAATGGTTAAACATTGACTATAAAGGGCAATAACTTCTTAATTTTGCAATTTTTCCATTTATAAAGGGGCATAACTCTAGAACAATTAAAGTGACACAACCAAAATTCAAACTTGATCTGTGTTTTGTGTAGTAATATAAGCATTGTGCATAAGTTTCATAACATTTGGTTGATGCAAACTTAAGTAAGAGAACGGAAACTAAAAATTTTGCAATTTTTCCATTTATAAAGGGGCATAACTCTAGAACAGTTAAAGTGACGCTACCAAAATTCAAACTTGATCTGTGTTTTGTGGTTAAAAGCATTGTGTATAAGTTTCAGAACATTTGGTTGAGGCAAAAAATGTATTTTGTTGTATATATATATTGAATGATACTTGGTAAAATATTTTTAAAACAAAAACGTATTTTTGCAAGATGCCCAGAATAGACGCTCAGATAAAAACTAGAGGCTCGCCAAGTTTGGTTTAATTTGTCTCAGTCGTTTCAGAGGAGAAGATTAACAAATATTTACGACAAGAGTGCACACACTGAAATGTCTCGCCTTCTTTACTAATCATTGATATTATGTTGATACTCCTAAATATAAAGCTTTATTATGACTGTCACATAAACTTAACATGAATCATGAAAATGAGGTCAAGGTCAGTTGAACCATATGCCAGGCAGACATGTACAGCTAACAATGCTTCCATACAACAAACATGACAAATATAGTTGAGCCTATTGCTTATAGTTTAAGAAAATAGACCAAAACACAAAAACTTAACACTGAGCAATGAACCGTGAAAACCAGGTCAAGGTCAAATAAAACCTGCGGGGCTGACATATAGATCATAAAATATTTCCATACACCAAATATAGTTGACCTATGACATATAGTATTAGATAAAAAGACCAAAACTCAAAAACTTAACTTTGACCACTGAACCATGAAAATGAGGTCAAGGTCAGATGACATCTGCCCGCTAGACATGTACACCTTACAATCCTTCCATCCAACAAATATAGTAAACCTATTGCATAAAGTATGAGAAAAACAGACCAAAACACAAAAACTTAACTATAACCACTAAACCATGAAAATGAGGTCAAGGTCAGATGACATCTGCCCGCTAGACATGTACACCTTACAATCATTCCATACAACAAATATAGTAAACCTATTGCATAAAGTATGAGAAAAACAGACCAAAACACAAAAACTATAACCACTGAACCATGAAAATGAGGTCAAGGTCAGATGACACCTACCAGTTGGACATGTACACCTTACAGTCCTTCCATACACCGAATATACTAGACCTATTGCTTATAGTATCTGAGATATGGACTTGACCACCAAAACTTAACCTTGTTCACTGATCCATGAAATGAGGTCGAGGTCAAGTGAAAACTGTCTGACGGGCATGAGGACCTTGCAAGGTACGCACATACGAAATATAGTTATCCTATTACTTACGGTAAGAGAGAATTTAACATTACAAAAAATCTGAACTTTTTTTTCAAGTGGTCACTGAACCATGAAAATGAGGTCAAGGACAATGGACATTTGACTGACGAAAACTTCGTAACATGAGGCATCTATATACAAAATATGAAGCATCCAGGTCTTTCACCTTCTAAAATATATAGCTTTTAAGAAGTGAGCTAACACCGCCGCCGCCGCCGCCGCCGGATCACTATCCCTATGTCGAGCTTTCTGCAACAAAAGTTGCAGGCTCGACAAAAAACTGTTAAAAATTTACTTTAAAGGGCAATAACTACTTAAGGGGAGTTGACAATTTTGGTCCTGTTGACTTATTTGTAGACCTTACTTTGCTGAACATTACTGTTGTTTACAGTTTATCTTTATCTATAAATATATTCGAGATGATACCCAAGAACTGCAAAATGTCCTTAATATTACTTATTCAGGGGCAGCAACGCACCCTTCCCTAGATCTTCCATCAATTTCTTCATTTTCCATCAACACTTGATGGACAATTGATGGTACTTGATGGAATTCCATCCCAACCAAAAATATCCATCAAAGGATGATGGAAATTAGAAATATTTTTTCCATCATCATTCTTTTGATGGAAAATTTGATGTAATCTTTAACCCCTGATGGAAAATTGGATGGCATTTTTACCCTTTGATGGAAAATTGTATGGAATTTTTACCCCTGATGGAAAATATGATGGCACTTATTCCATCTGATGGTTAATAGGATGGAAATGAAAGATTTTTGATGGAAATTGGACTTAAACATTTTCTTTGATGGAAAGAGGGATGGTATTTGGACTCTGTAATTTTTTTTGATGGAAAAAAACATAGAAATTTTATCCATCACAGGTGTCAGGTGCCAATCTGTTTTCCTTTAACCTTTGAGTACAGGATGTGACATCATAAATGAACACAGATTTTGAGGCCCAATGAGGAGAGCACATGTTTTTATGCATTCTTCTGCAATATCTCTAAACTATAAATACATATTTTTTATATAATTTATAGCAATTATTCAAGATTTAGATAATTAACAGTATTTATTAGGGGCACATTTCAAAGAAATCAAATTGTCACAAGACCCTACACAACCTCAACAAATCAACAAATTCAAATTTGAACATTCATGAACATGCAGACAAGAAGCAAAGAAAGTCTTCTGTCATTAACAAATTATGAATTTTACAATGGATTTAGATCAAAAGGTTCTTATTTATTCTATTGACTGGGATTGAATAGTGCAGATGTATTCTTCTGATGACATAATTGTCTCTTGGATTTAGGAAGATAGTGTGTACACATGTTCTGGATTAAATCTTTTGGTAAGTACAATGTATTATAATTTCCACCATTTTGAATATATGTGCATGCTCTTTTAGTTCAAAGTTAAGTGACATTTAAAATGTTTTATTAGCTTTTCAGAGTCAAGAGAAAAAAACTAGACCATAGATTTAATCAATAATAAATCAAGAAGACTGTGGTATACATGGTATAATTGCCAGTGAGACAACTATCAACAAAAGACCAAATGACACAAAAAATGTGAATATACAAATCATACAATTGTGTACGACAGGAATCATGTTTTGTATCATTTTAAAACATTATTTGCTTTTTTTAGGACAATGAATCCTAAACTGCCGATTGAAAATGGTAGATGGCAAAACATTCCCCGAGAACAGAAAAAGTGTCCGTTGTGCAGAGTTGCTATAGGGAACGAATACCACTATGTAATGGAATGCAGAAGTCTCTTGACAGATAGAACACTACTTATTGACAAGAAATACCTAACGAACTGTAATGTTTTAAAATTTAATGCTATAATGAACCAAAAACATAAATCAAAACTTCGAAAATTGTGCCAATTTATTAGAATTATAAATGACAAACTGGATTCTCTCTGATGTTAACCTGTCGGCTATACTGATCATACCGTTGTAAAAAACTCATATTTAATGCTTCCTCAACAAATGTACATATTATATGTACATATATTATATGCAATGTAATGTAAACTAATATGTTTTTCTGTATACCTTTGTCCAACTTAGGTGATACCAGAATAAAATAATATATAATATATAATAAAATTATTTAGTACTTAATTCCAATAAAATAATTTTGCTATAAAATAAGAGATCTGTGGTATGACTGACAATTATACATTTATATATCCACAAATGACAAGTAACTAATAACCTTACTTTATGTCTTTACAATGTTAACTTATTCTAATTTATCATGTTTATAATATGCTAGATTCTTTTATTTTCATTTTGCAGAATTTGCCATCAACTAATTCAACTTTAAGGACAGAGATTCCAATGGGACACTGAACTAAAAGATACACACATGTAACTGGACTACCTATAGACGACAGAGAACAAATATTGTTTTATGACATCACAGAAAATGCCATATATGGAAAGATTTTCAAATTCCATATGATGGTCAATTCTCCATCAAGTTTCCATGCATATTACATGTAATGGAAAATATTCCATCAGTTAAAATGTTCAATCAATTATCCATCAGCAGTGCGTGAACTGGTGACAAAATATTATCGCCCCTGTAAACAGTGGGCTCTTCTGACTAGAGGTAATCGGTAAAGAATAGCGGAAAATGGTGTACATTGTTTACGAGCTTGAAATGAGCTAACACAGACGAACTGAGACGTGTCAACGTAATGTGAATATGATAATGCACCAGGTAAATTATTAATTGTTAAGTTTATCACATCATCGTATCTCCATATGATAGGTAAATAAGTGAATTTTCGACGTGTCGTCAGGGTTCAAACCTGGAATCATGCCAACCTTTCATTATTTTTTTTTAATACTAACCTATAGTCGGAACATCTTGATTTTCTCCCAATTTGTAAAGTTAATTATGCTGCTTGACATATATTTTTTTTGGGAAAAAAAATTGATATGCAGTCAAATGTGGCAGTTTTTAATATTTGTTGCTATGTGAAATAAAGGGAAGTAAATTAAAGTAAAAGAAGGCGCGCTTTTTCAAATAGTAAACAATTTAATTCAGATGCATAGTATTTTGTCAAATGATAAAGAATATCGTAGGAACTTGCTAGAAATTCATCTAATTTATAAAAGATATACAACATGACATACTGAAATCTGAAAAGGGGTAAAACCACCATACCTTGAACAAATTCAGTTGAAAAAAGGGGGGGGGGGTAAAATGCTACGAAATTTAGATTTTATGTATTTTTGGTCGACAGCCAAAAGATGATTTGACATGTAACTAACTACTTTTCCAATTTCATTGTAAAGTAAAATTAGCTTTTTTTGGGGTCTCTGTTTATTGTGGTCTGATGTTTTCAGGTTCTCTTTGGATTGCCAAATAATATTATAATCATCTAATTGAATGTTCAAATTATTTTGCAGCGATGATGTGTATGGAAGGAAGACTGTCATAAAACCCAACAGTTCCGGATGGCCCTTTAAATAATTGCTTAACATCAATAGCGATGTAAGATTTAAGTGTTTGATTTAGCACAAGTTTAGCCAGGTTTTCCTTGTAATTGTGGCAGAAAAACCACTAGACAGTGTCATGCATTGAAAGGATATCAAACGGATATTTTATGGAATGATTCTCATACATATAAAATCATATGCATAGGAATGTGGAGCTAGTGTCTTTCATGCAGCAATTTTTAATTTCCAATATAAACTCTGAAAAGACAAGAGCATAGAAATGTATACCAATGAGAATTCTTTGTGAATAAAATCATTCCAAAACTTAAATGTGTCATTAGTGTTGCATTATTTATCAGTAGAGATAATCAGATTCCAGTAAGATTGTCCAACTGATGGTTTTTGTTTGTAATCATTTTTGTAAATCTTAGTTGTTTTGACAATCCGGGCTGTGCATGTTGCCCGACTGCCCCTTTCAGTGTGAGACAATATTTTGTTTATGATAAACAAAATCACTGATTCAAGACTGGAGCGGACCCCTTTTGGGCAGTTAGTGCGAATCCTTTAGGTTTAAACCATTACATGTAATACGGGGGAGGGGGGAGATTTTTTTTTACAGAGTCAAACATTTTTCCTAATAATAATACATTGAGATTTAATATATACTTTGTTATATGTAGTGTGTATATTAAAGTATTGCCAACAAAATTCATCAAATTTGGGATCATAATATTGTTTAAGAAAAACCCTTAAATCATAAAAGTTCATAATCTTCTGTAACACACGTGCATGGTTAATTCGGATCACATATTTTCTATTCCGATGTTATAAGAATTCGAAGGTTCATATCATTTACAATATCATTCAAAAAAATTCTGGGATTTTTTTTTTAACTATCAACGTTGAACCTCGAGGTTACATTGTAGTAAAAAAAATCCAATAAAAACGTTCAATGTAAATGATATGCACCTTTAAATCTTATATTGTAGGACTCATGTTGTTCAAACATAATGTGTTGATCAATTATGTAATGATGATTTTGATAAACTTCACATTAGGTAATCTTTCACGTATATTGATTACATTATATCGAGTTGTCCCAACGATATACTTGTCGGTGTGCTCGATCATACGAATTTACCGACATTCATATAGACAAAATGACACAACTTTGAAAAATTCTTGTGACGAAACTACATTTCGGAACACGTTAAAAATTGGATACCCAGAAAGCTACATTATTAAGGTTTGATATATATTTTTTTCAAAAAAAAAGAAAAATATGCAGTCAAATGTGGCAGTTTTTTACACACCCCTATGTTGAACAATAGGTTGTTCAATTAACATCATGTTTGGCAATTAAAAAATCATATATTAACACATTTAGCTTTAACATATACTTTATTTATAGTGGTTGTATAAAAGTTATATAATGGTTTTGTGTTTTAAGAGATATTCATCCCTATGCATATCGGGTTTTATGCGTAAATTGTCTCTCCTGTTTTTAGACCTTTTCTATCTCTTTCATAAGAAGAGTGACTTTTCTATTGTTCAAGTGTCACTGGAAATCCCACTGCAGATGGCAAAAATACCATCAATTATCCATCAGATGGAAATTATGCCATCAGTTTTCCACCATCATGAACACAAATTCCATAAAAAAATTTCCATCAACCATTTTCCATCATTGATGGAAAGTTGATGGAAAGCTGTTCCAATACTCCATCAAGATGATGGCATTAATGTTCCATCACAAAATTCCATCATGTTTGATGGAAAATCAAGGGAAGGGCAGTGAACAAGGGGTTGTCTAATTTGTCTATAATTTTCAGGGCAGATAAATCTCAACCTGATAAACATTTTATTTTATGTCAGATTTGCTCTAAATGCTTAAGTTTCAGAGATATAAGCCAAAAACTGCATTTTAACCCCTATGTTCTATTTTAGCCATGTCAGCCATGTTGGTTGGTAGTTGGGGTCATCAGACACATTTTTTTAACTTAATACCCGAATGATGATTGTGACCAAGGTTGGTAAATTTGTCTAAGCAGTTTCAGAGGAGAAGAATTTTGTAAAAGATTACAAAAATTTACGAAAAAACGGGTAAAAATTGACTATAAAGGTCAACAACTCATTAAAGGGTCAATTGACAATTTTGGTCATGTTAACTTATTTGTAGATTTTATTTTGCTGAATTTTGTTGCTGTTTACAGTTTATCTCTATCTATAATAATATTCAAGATAATAACCGACAAGAATGTGTCCATAGTGCACAGATGTCCCACTCACACCATCATTTTACACATTCACTGGACCGTGAAATTGGGGTCAATACTTTAATTCGGCATTAAATTTAGAAAGATCATATCATAGTTAACATGTGTACTAAGTTTCAAGTTGATCGGACTTCAACTTCATCAAAAACTTTAACCTGAGCTTCACACTATCTTTTTCTTTGTTCAGTGGACCATGAAATTGGGGTCAGTACTTTAATTTTATATTAAAATTAGAAAGATCATATCATAGTTAACATGTGTACTAAGTTTCAAGTTGATTGGACTTCAACTTCATCAAAAACTACCTTGACCAAAAACTTTAACCTAAGCTTCACACTATCTTTTTCTTTGTTCAGTGGACCATGAAATTGGGGTCAATACTTTTAGTCGACAGTAAAATTAGAAAGATCATATCATAGGGAACATGTGTACTAAGTTTCAAATTGATTGGACTTCAACTTCATCAAAAACTACCTCGACCAAAAACTTTAACCTGAAGCGGGACGAACGAACAAACGGACGGACGAACAGAGGCACAGATTAGAAAACATAATGCCCCTCTACTATCGTAAGTGGGGCATAAAAAAAAAGTTTAACCTGAAGCTGGACGAACGAACGGATGAACGAACGAACGGACGGACGAACGGAGGCACAGACCAGAAAACATAATGCCCTCTATAATGTAGGTGGGGCATAAAAACTGAAAATTTTCCTTAAAATTACTAATTCAGGGGCAGCAACCCAACATCATGTTGTCTGATCTATCTTAAAATTCCAGGGAAGACAGATCTCAACCTGATGAATATTTTTCTCCATGTCAAATTTACTCTAAATGCTTTAGTTTCAGAGATATAAGCCAAAAAAACTGCATTTTACCCCTATGTTCTATTTTTAGCCATGTAGGCCATGATGGTTGAAAAGTGGGGTCATCAGACACATTTTTAAAACTAGATACCCTAATAATGATTATGGCCATGTATGGTTAAATTTGTCTTAGTAGTTTCAGAGAAGAAGATTTTTGTAATAGATTACAAAAATTTACGAAAAATTGTTAAAAATTCACTATAAAGGGCAATAACTCCTAAAGGGGTAGACTGACAATTTTGGTCATGTGACTTTTTTGTAGATCTTACTTTGCTGAACATTATTGCTGACTTTTTTGTAGATCTTACTTTGCTGAACATTATTGCTGTTTACAGTATATCTCTATCTATTATAATATTCAAGATAATAACCAAAAATTGCAAAATGTCCTTAAAATTACCAATTCAGGGACAAACCCAACAATGGGTTGTTGGATTCGTCTGAAAATTTAAGGGCGGATAGATCTTAACCTGATCAACATTTTTACCCCATGTCAGATTTGTTCAAATGCTTTAAATTTCGTTTCAAAGATACAAGCCAATAAACTGCTTTGCTGAGCGCAGCTAGATACGCCCGCAGAGGTAAAACCCTGAACAGTTGGGACAAAAATGGACACAATATTCAAATTCAAGCTTGATACAGGTCTGAATTTGGATTATAATTAAACATTTGACACATAATAGTTTTTGACACAGAATAACTAGTGAAAGAACTAAGAATCGGTTATAAGATTTGAATTTATATTCAATTTTTTGCTTTTGTTCAATACACCATGCTGTTGCGAATTGAATCAATAAATGTAAAATGTAAAATTTATAAAATTCTAAAGGGAGCTCACATCAATGGATATAAACAATTCACCAAAGTTTCATCAGCTGTGAAAGCATTTTTGAGTTTTTTGTGAAAAACTTGAAAATCCCCCTTTTTTATAAATAAAACCCTTTAACTCGGAAATGTAATATCTAAAATTTATAAAAATCGAAAGGGAGCTCATGTCGATAGATATAAACAATTCACCACAATTTCTAGCAAGTAGTTGAAAGCATTCTTATTGAGTTATTGTCCGAAAACTGAAAAATCCCCCTTTTTTAATGAATATAACCCCATAACTCGGAAACAGAAAATCTAAAATTTATAAAAAACGAAAGGGAGCTCACGTCAATAGATATAAACAATTCACCAAAGTTTTATGCAAATTGTTTAAAGTGTTATTGAGTTAATGTCCCACCTGTTGGCGACAGACGGACGGACAGACGGACAACGGTATACCATAATACGTTCCCGTAAACGGGCGTATAAAAACTGCATTTTACCCCTATGTTCTATTTGTAGCCATGTCGGCCATGTTGGTTAGCAGGCGGGGTCATCGGACACATTTTTTAAACTTGACAATTTTGGTCATGTTGACTTATTTGTAGATGTTTAACTTTGCTGAACATTATTGCTGTTGACAGTTTATCTTTATCTATTATGATATTCAAGATAATAACCAAACACTGCGAAATTTTCTTAAAATTACTAATTCTCGGGCAGCAACCCAACAACAGGTTGTCTGTTTTGTCTGAAAATATCAGGGCAGATAGATCTTAACCTTATACACAATTTATCCCTGTTAGTTTTGCTCTAAATGCTTTGGTTTCAGAGATATAAGCCAAAATCTACATTTCGTACCTATGTACTATTTTTAGCCATGGCGGCCATCTTGGTTGGTTGGCAGGGTCACACCACACAGTTTTAAAACTAGATACCGAAATGATGATTGTGGCCAAGTTTGGTTAAATTTGGCCCAATAGTTTCAGAGGAGAAGATTTTTTAAAAGAATACTAAAATTTTAGAAAAATGGTTAAAAATTGACTATAAAGGGCAATAACTCCTTAATGGGTCAACTGACAATTTTGGTCATGTTTGACTTATTTGTAGATCTTACTTTGCTTAACATTATTGCTGTTTACAGTTAATCTCTATCTATAATAATCTTCAAGATAATGAGCAAAAACTGCAAAATTTCCTTTAAATTACTAATTCTGGGGCAGCAATCCAACAACGAGTTGTCCGATTTGTCTGAAAATTTCAGGGCAGATAGATCCTGACCTAATAGATTATTTCACCCATGTCAGATTTGCTCTAAATGCTTTGGTTTTAGAGTTATAAGCCAAAATCTACATTTTACCCCTACGTTCTATTTTTAGCCATGACGGTCATCTTGGTTGGTTGGCAGGGTCACACCACACATTTTTTCAACTAGATACCCCAATGATGATTTGGCCCAGTAGTTTCAGAGGAGAAGATTTTTGTAAAAGTAAACGACGCAGACGACAGACGAAAAGTGATGGGAAAAGCTCACTTGGCCCTTCGGACCAGGTGAGCTAAAAAAAGAAAAAGGGATTGAGACAAGAAATTTGAAAATAATAGCGGTGTCATGTGCACGTGTGTGAACCTGACAAATAGAATGAGTTTTGTACGTAATAACTTGAATAGCGCCAGAAATGATCAAAATGAAAAGATGCAGAAAATTATATTTACTTTTTTCAAATACAAACACAGATAAGATTTAACAACCCATCCCTAGATTTTCCATGCAGTTCAACTTTTTCCATGGAAAAATTATGGAAAATGATGGAAATTTCGTTTTTTGTCCATGGATTTCCATGGAATTTCATGGAAAAATATTCCATCATAGATGGAAAACTTATATGTGTTATTTATTCCATCATTTTCCATAAGATGGAAAACTTTCCATGGAATTCCATGGAAAAATACTTTTTGGATGGAAAATGGGATGGAAAGTAGACTAATAAAACTTTGTAGATGGAAAAGAGGATGGAAATAGGACTTAGAATATTTTTGAGATGGAAAAGAAGATGGAATCTTGACTTGAATATTTTTAACATGGAAAAATTGTAGAATCTTAACTTAAAATATTTTTGAGATGGAAAGTCATGGAAAAAATGTACACACAAATTAAATACATTAATTCTTTGTCATCAATTAGACATGTGAGCCAGTGAAAGAAATGCCATCTGTTTTTCATAAGTCTTTGTGTAGAAAACAGGAAGTGGTATGACCATACAGTGTGAGGCCAAATGTAGGGTAGCACATGGATTTATACATTTTTGTGCAATTATTATTACTTAAAACATAAAAATGGTAAATAAACAATAAATGGAGAATCTTTTATTAAAATATATATAAAATATTCAAGATATAGGTAAATAACAGTATTCAATTGGGACTCTTTTAAAAGAAATCAGATAACTCCTCATACAACCCCCAACACATTGAAAGTTTGAACTGGCAACTGGATATGCAGGCAACAAACAAAGATGTCTTCTCTCCTGAACAAAATGTTCCAAATAGTTGTTGACATCGAATAGTGCAGATTTATTCTCTGATGACTTGCATTGACTGTTGGATTTAGGAGCATATTTTTTGGTAAGTACACTGAATTAGATTCTACCATTTTGAATGTGTGCAAGCTCTTTTAGTTCAACATAATAACATAATAAAAACATCTATAGTAGATTTTTCACTTATAATTATAATGATTGGGTATTAAGACAAGCCAAACTGTATATAGTGTATCATAATAACTAATAATCCACTAATGAATCAATTTGGTTATAAAATTTAAGATCTGTTGAAATTGGTTGCCAATGAGAAATAGATCCATAAAAGTAAAAAAAAGTGTATCTTTACAGAAAACTGCAGATCAAAACTAAGTTTTAAACATATGGACAATACCAATGAAGACATTTATATACAATAATTATGAAGAAAAAAATATTTAGGACAAAGACTGAAGTTGTTAACCATTATTGTGTTAACATGGTTAAGGACATTATTTAACATTGTTTAAAGAATATCTCTTTATTTATAACAGTAAAATTATTTTTTAGGTATCATGAGGAAGAAATGAAACTCAAAATAAAATGGTTAATGCTGTTCTACAAGATGGATCTACTGAAGCCTGGTGTTGAAAAAAGTGACATTTATAACCTTAATTTCTTGTTATATAAAGGCAGTGCAAACATATACCAATTTTGAAAGTTTTTGCTTGTTTATTGTATTTTTTATAATACATCAAATGAATTTGAATCAAAGGTTAAAATGATGGTTGAGTTTTATTGCTTATGACTGACCAGTGTAAGACTCAAAAGACCTTATCAAACCGAAAAAAGCATTGCACTTAGTTTTTATACCTTCATTATTACAGGTACAGTTAAACAGGGTATATTGTAAAACGGTTAATTTGAGCAATAATGATGGAAATATTTCCATGGAATTCCATAGAAAAAGAAACTCTATTGAATATATTTCCATGGAATTCCATGGAAAATGTTTTAGATGGAAATATTATTATTTCCTTTTTTTCTCTTTTTATTTGGCATGGATTTCCATGGAAAACAGGTTCCAATACTCCATGGAATTCCATGAAGTTTTCCATGATAGATGATAGAAAATCTAGGGATGGGAAATAAGACATGTAAACGCAATCCCAATAATTATAACTGAATTTTTGAATATGTATAGAATAATTCCGTCAAAGCTGTGCATACCTGGACAATTCCTCACTCGATATTTGGAAGACTAATTTAATAAGTTTTTCAAAAATTGTTTCTGAATCCCATATTTGAATTTCATGTAATATTAAAATTCGTAAGGGTTTCACGGAACCCAGTGTCTCGCCTACTTTTGCTGTTAATCGCAGACTCAACAAAAATGAGGAAAAACATCAATAAAAATGTCCCTCTCGATACTGTCTTTTGATTGAAAGAAGCTTCCAAGTTTGGTAAAAAATCCAGGATAGTTTATGAATCTAATAAATGTTTTATAAACTTTAACTGCAGACTGTATGTAATGTTAACTGGAAGAAAAACTAAGTCCATTTATAAGTAAAATACGGAAAAGTGGAAATTTATTTTTACAAAATTTTCTTCTTGATATTATCTTATGATCATAAACAAGCTTCTGTCCAAGTTTTGTACAAATCAAGGATAGTTTATGAAAGTTATTAAAATTATAAAAACTTTAACCACAGAGTGAATGTAATGTTTCCTCGCAGAAAAACTAAGTCTATTTATAAGTAAAATACGGAAAAAATGGAATTTTATTTTTTGCAAAATTTACTTCTGGATACTTTCTTATGATCATAAACAAGCTTCTGTCCAAGTTTGGTTGAAATTCAGTATAGTTTAAGAAAGTTATTAAAATTTCAAAAACTTTAACCACATAGTGAATATTTGTGGACGCCGCCGCCGTCGACGACGACGCCGACGACGACGACGGAATGTAGGATCTCTTAGTCTCGCTTTTTCGACTAAAGTCGGAGGCTCGACAATAATACTCTATTGTTGTAATTTTTCATTAATAAATACTGTTTAAACTACACTTGATATTTGTTTCATAATTATTAGAACAAATTCACAAATACAAACATTTAACCAGATGCTCCGCAGGGAGCAGCTTTATATGACCGCATAGGTTGAACCCAGAACGGTTGGGGCAAGTATGGACACAACATTCAAGCTGGATTCAGCTCTAAATTTGGATTGTGATTAAATAGTTGACACAGCATAGGTTTTGGACACAGAATGAATGTGGTCTAATGAACTTAAAATAATTCTTTTGTCTTTGAGCAATTACTATGCTGTTGAATATTAATCCTCTCAAAAAAATGTTTGAAGAAATTTTCTGTTTATTTATGAAATTCTGAAATGAGAAAAATTAACCCCCCCCCACCACCATTTTTTTTCCCATCCCCCTTTCCCTTTTTTCAAAACTGATCTCAATTCAAATTTCTAAGGAAGTTTGCAACAATAACTACTCATTTAAATACATCATAAAATATTAAAATGTAACAAAAAGTGCTTGTTATCACTGAATGGTAGAGAATGTTTTAATTTATCAGTTGGTAGTAAAAGTGAATATACATTGTGCATTGTATAAAACAATGATTTAAGTTGATTCAACTACTATTCTGGACAAAGAAAGATAACTCCAATCAATTGAAAATTTCTTGCTATTGCACAATATTGTTCAATTAGATATTTCTTGCTATTGCGCAATACTGTGCAATTGAAAATATTTGCTATTGCACAATACTGTGCAATTGAAGATTTCTTGCTATTGCACAATACTGTGCAAATGAACATTTTTTGCTATTGCACAATACTGTGCAATTGAAGATTTCTTGCTATTGCTGAATACTGTGCAATTGAAAATTTCTTGCTATTGCACAATACTAAATATAATAATTTTGGATCCTGATTTGAACCAACTTGAAAACTGGGCCCATAATCAAAAATCTAAGTACATGATTAAATTCAGCATATCAAAAAAGCCAAAGAATTCAATTTTTATTAAAATCAAACTTAGTTTAATTTTGGACCCTTTGGTATTTAATGTAGACCAATTTGAAAACGGGACTAAAAATTAAGAATCTACATACACAGTTAGATTTGGAATATCAAAGAACCCCAATTATTCAATTTTTGATGAAATCAAACAAAGTTTAATTTTGGACCCCGATTTGGACCAACTTGAAAACTGGGTCAATAATCACAAATCTAAGTACATTTTTAGATTCAGCATATCAAAGAACCCCAAGGATTCAATTTTTGTTAAAATCAAACTAAGTTTAATTTTGGACCCTTTGGGCCCCTTATTCCTAAAAACCTGTTGGGACCAAAACTCCCAAAATCAAACCCAACCTTCCTTTTATGGTCATAAACCTTGTGTTTGAATTTCAAAGATTTCTATTAACTTATACTAAAGTTATGGTGCGAAAACCAAGAATAATGCTTACTTGGGCCCCTTTTTGGCCCCTAATTCCTACACTGTTCAGACCTCAACTCCCAAAATCAATCCCAACCTTCCGTTTGTGATCATAAACCTTGTGTTCGAATTTCATTGATTTCTATTTACTTATACTAAAGTTATTGTGCGAAAACCAAGAATAATGCTTATTTGGGCCCTTTTTTGGCCCCTAATTCCTAAACTGTTTGAACTAAAACTCCCAAAATCAATCCCAACCTTCCTTTTGTAGTCGTGAACCTTGTGTGAAAATTTCATAGATTTCTATTTACTTAAACTAAAGTTATAGTGTGCAAAAACCAAGAAAATGCTTATTTGGGCCATTTTTGGCCCCGAATTCCTAAAATGTTGGGACCAAAACTCCCAAAATCAATCCCAACCTTCCTTTTGTGGTTTTAAACCTTGTGTTAAAATTTCATAGATTTCTATTCGCTTTTACTAAAGTTAGAGTGCGAAAACTAAAAGTATTCCGACGACGACGACGACGACGACGCAAGACGACGACGCCAACGTGATAGCAATATACGACGAAAAATTTAAATTTTTGCGGTCGTATAAAAAAAGATATGGAACCCTGTCTAATCTAGAAAAGATGGAGTTAAAGTCTCTATAGAGGAATTTTCTTTCACAGTTTATATTTATTTGCCAATTTGAATTTGTTTTTTGCAGTAGAAATATCCTTAAAAATAGTCAGTTTATTTCTTATCAATCGATTGTGCTTTAGCATTTGCAATGTTTAGGAAAATGTGTTACACACACTCACGATTTGTGTCTATACGATACTGTACGGTATAATAGCGTTATAGAGTAGACATTTTATTGAACCTATATGATGAGAGTACCATGAGAGTGCGCATGCCGGTCATAGAGGTCACTGCGTAAATAGGTCTAAAGAGGTCAAATCATGGATTTAATCCTCCGTTAAATTCGTAGAAAATATTGGATATATAAGTTGATTTTAAATGGATATTATGATTTTCGTAATTTAAGGAATACGATCTTTAAATTGATACATAGTTTTGGATTTTATCTATTCTCGATGTGTTTTGATTGTGATGGATAACTTTGTCACGTTGTCGCCAATGTAACTTTAACATAATGGCTGACCAATCGAGCATAAACTCGTTACAAGAACTTTCTGGCTTGGCCAAGAATAGTTCGAATACTGACAAAAGTTGCATTCCAACAAGGCTTATTTCGCCTGGTTATAATATCAATGACGATATTAATGATAACGTTTTTGAAGCAACTGTTGCAAACGACGCGTTTGGAGGCGGAGCTTTAGCTGTCAATCATGACAGAGTGCCGGAAGTGACACCGGATGTTTACAACATTTTGTTGCAAAATCAAATTCTCATGCAAAACATGATGAAAAGACTGTTAGACAGATGTTTTCGACTACTGATAGTAGCAACAATGTAAATAAAAACAATTCTAGAAAATCGGCGACGATTTCTAGGACACCAGCACCTGTGGTGAAGAAACATAACAAACATCATGACGATTATCAATCGCAGCTGGACAAATTATTTGATGTAAATAATAACAAATCTGACAATCAGAACAACTATATTCTGATATATCAAGCGCTGAAAGTAATGACGAGAGTGTCTATGACAGCGATGACGATTGTTCAGGAGATGAGGAACTTGCCGAAAATACTAGCAAGAAAAATGACAATATTAATGTCCTAGAATCTATGAAAGATTTTATCAGTACAGAGGAACTGTCTGGGCCAAAGATAAACAATGATCTGGCCGGTTACATGAACCAAGGACTTAGAACAAGACCTAATGAAGACAAACTTAAAGAACTTACCCAAAAATATAACAAGCCTGCAAATGTTAGCAGCCTTAAAGTTCCTAGAGTAAATTTAGGTGAGATTATAAGAATATATAACTATAATTATAAATGTTTACTGTAACCAAACTTACTATAGTTATCACAGAAATAAATCAAGATATAAAACAATGTTTTTCCAGCAGAGCTGATCTAACTGTGACATATACACTAGTAGCACGATTTCAGTCTGAAACGGTCATTTTGGTCTGATCGTATCTTAATTGACTGGATTTACCGCTAGAGGAAAACGTCAAGATTTGTCAGATCGTTCAGTCTCCATTCGGATCGATAGTCTCATTAGGTAAATTAGTCCCGTTAAGGCATGTCAAGATATTTAAGACTGTATCTTCTAGCGAGCTGTTTAGATCCGTTAAGACCGTGTCAGACCAAAACAGACCATGGATACAAACTGACGTCAAGATGTTGTCAGACCGTGTCCAGTCGTGTTCAGATTTTAATAATTTGGACACAAAACGAGTGAAACTTTCCCATTATTTATCAGGGGTTGCTCCCCTTTCAAGAATGAAATAAAACTGTGAAAGAAGACGATTTTTTTAACTGAAAGACTACCACGTCCCCTTAATCATGTTATTTAAATAAAACAAATATTCAATTTTAATTCTAACTTCTTCCTATTTAATTATTTAACACTGTTTTATAATTATATAAATAAAAAAAGTAGCTCAAAGTCATACTGCTGCACAAATCGCCGCGAATTGACTAAAAAAAATCAACAGATTGCCGAAATAATATTTGATTATTGAATATAAGCACCTGAACCTTTGTATTTAATGGTTTACAAGTGATTGCAATACGTTTTATATGCAATTACAGACTGCCGTACGTGGTGAAGAATTTGTCATTCATTTTTACACCCTTATTTAATAATAACGGATGTCGGCCGTGAACACTTGAAAACGTGATCTTAATATGTTAAATTAAATTTAAGATGTAACTATTTTTAAATATTGTAAATGAATGCATTATCATTTATCTTTTATGTTACCTATATAAATTGCATTTGAGTAAATTTGAGGCAGGGAAAAAAATATATAGATATAACTCTGTCTTTTATCGTTTTCTGTTTATTGTCATGACATTGTCCGTTAACTTTATTTTTGCCAGACTCATGCGTTTGACTTTCCATCTTTATTTTTTAATGTGTCTATAATTCGAGAGCCTTTTGTAAAAAAAACTACATACCAGAAGCCTTCTTTAAAAAATAAAGTTTGAATATTATAGCAGAAAAAGGCTTATAAATTCATTCAAATTTATATTTGAAATAGGATAAATAATCAAGAAAATGTTTATAAATACGTCAGACACTGTACTTAAAGTACATTTAAAGACCAGGTTACATATATATTACATGCATACAGCATAATAAAGCTGGTTTAATTTGAATGACTATCCATTAGGGACATTTTTCGACGATAATTAATCAAATCTGACAAGTTTAATTAAAAACGGAAAATAATTCTTCGCCCGTAAACGATTTAACGTTACCGTACCCTCTTTATTTTTGTTGCATTCATGTCGCATGTGTGTCGGCAGAGTCAGCGCTTCTAATAGCTAACTTATTTTACATAAAATCGTTGACATGGTAGAAGGAAACTATAGTACAATATAAGCTGAGCTGGAAATTGCAATTGGTGAGTAGAAATGAATATTTTAATACATGTCTATCAGAATAATCATTGATCATGGATCATCACCCAAGAATTTGAAGGGAAAATGTTCACATTTGTTAAATTTGTGCATACAGGTATGAATCGACGTTCCAATACTCCACACTCTTGGATAGTAGCCTGTTCAAAGGCAAAGTAAGAATTTGGGCTTGTTAAAAAATTGTTCCTGTGATTGGACCCCCCCCCCTTTTTCATGTTTTTTGGAAGATCAATGCATGATTTAAAAAGTTACATATAAACTAGTATGGTTTAAACCTCCTTTTAAAAATGGCGGGATCCACCCCTGTTTATTGCCTAACATGCATTGACATGTGGGGTATTCACAATGGTATGGTTGTGCGGGATGGCCTATACAACAGTTACAAGACCTAAACCCCTGATCGAGTAATCCTATATATTGTATGTTAATGTATTGATAACTGTCACGTCCTAAATTTGCATGAAATATTTGTCACTTTTTTTTATTAACCAATAACCAACCAATCTTCACATGTTACGATGTAGTCCGAGACAAGCTTGTCTGGCAAAACAGCCGTTTGGACGTCAGAGTAATCTCAGACTAGTTACGACGATGATATACCTATTTATATAGCCACTGGTGGGTGATGTACAATAATTATAATTTGTCACATATGTGTTATGAATACCTTCAACATGTTCAAGGCTTGGGTTTATATATATGCAATAACCTCAAAATTGCCCGGGGCAAAAAAAAGAGTATATTGATATTGTGCCCTGACATGCCTGATTCCAAATGATGAGACGACATTGCGTCCTTAACAACAATTTTTAACACTTTTCATCTTTTGTGATAAGAAATTTAAGATTTTACCGGGTATGATTCATTATTTTGTTATAAATGATTTGTTATGCTCTAAATTTTGTAGAACTTAAATATATGTTATAACAAGAAAAAGAAATTATGTTGAAATTTTAATTTTTATCTTTTGTATATTAATTATTATTCACTGTCATGACTGTCATGACTAAATAAAAATTAGATCCCACGCATGCGCGGCATAGTTACTGTAAATAAGTGCCGGACACGTTATCATCAGTATGTTGATGGATTATAAAGAAGAAGAAGAATCTTATAAATACTATTTGCTTTGTCACCATGTCACGTTGGTAGTAATATTCAACAAATTCTATTTTAAAATAAAAAAGTATTATAAATTGATCACAACAAGTATAGTGCTATACAATGCTATAGCCTCTATTAGACAGTAACCCTTCAATGAAGTATACACCTAAGAAAACATTGATGTAGAAAGAGAGAACATTTTGTTTTAGAAATAGAACCTCAAAAAAGGGTTTTATTCTTCTTCTCATAAGGGACTTATCAATTAAATTGTATAAGTCATAAATTCATTTCTTTACATCATTAAACTTTGTTGTCAAGCAAATTATGATTGCTAGTTTTTCTTGTAAATTATACAAGTTTATATATAATAAATACTTTATTCTTAATGTATGTTTTTTTTTGTAGATAAGATATCACATTGGTTTGAGCATGATTCCCAGCCAGATTATGAAGCGGCATATATCATGTATATCAATGTATATATAGGAAATATATAGTGTCACTAAGTTACTCTCATATGGTACCTCATTTGTACCTGTAGCTATAAATTGTGAAATGGTGGATTCATTCATAATTTTGTGTTACTTATTGGTTTGGAAATAACGTTGATAGAGCTAACAGCATTATGTCATGAGGCTTAAATTAAAATATTGATTGTTTGCCCTTTACCGACCGACCCTATAAATTCGTTGCGCCTGAAAATCTTTTATTTGTATTTACCAGCAAGATTTTATTTTATTTTATTTTTTCGTTTCTACCAAAAATCTTATATTTATATTTCCCGCTCAAAACTATTTTATCCGGAATTCTCGGGTTTTATCTTCAACGTATAAGGTCCAGTCCGTTTCGTATCACCTGAGTGTTTGACATGAACACTTGCATTTGAAGTTTTAAAGCATTTGTTTGAAATCGATGTTCAGCATGTGAACGCTTTCTGGAATCATGATTTGACGTACGCTACTCTGTTCCTTTATACTTAAAGAGCCGGCTTCATTTACAAACAAGTTCGTTTGATACAAAATTATCAACGTGTGTACAAACTAATTTGTAAACGGATGTTGGTTTCTATGTAGGGTCGGCCTTTTGTGATCCGCAGATCAGGATGATTATGTTAACGATGCCGCTATATTATTTATATCTGACATGAATCAAAAGTGACAAAACCCTGTAAAGTGGAGAATATCTGGCAGTAAAATCGCCAAGTTGTCCATACAGATCATTTATAAATGCGATGTGAAATACGTGACAATTGTCAGAGTTTTAAGTCTTGTAGCATTTTTATTAGAAAAAAAGGCACACACAATGTTTTTAACACTCTAGGGACTTTTTCTACTAGTAATGTATGTGTGCCCTGACATATCTTATTAGTACAAAGTTATCTTTTACAGAAAATTTTAAGGTAAGCATACAATGTACGTAGTACAGAATATAAGTGCAAGTTCAAACTCTTCAAAGTTCCAGGCATATAAACGTTGAAGATATGCGGCACAGCTTTATATTTTGATATTTGAAAACAAAATAATACTGTGCATATGAATTAGCTTCACATTCTACGTGATATTTTTTTTTTAAACTAATAGTCCCAGAAAACTTATTTGCAAAAACAAAACGGACACAAATGACATTATGCAGAGTTTGTATCTATAAAATAAAATATTATACCTACCTGCCTACCCATGACAAATAATATACCGAGCCAAGTTATTTTTTTGGGGAAAAAAATAAAATATTTTACCTACCTACCTACCCTGTTTCAAAACATAGGGTCGGAAAAGGGCAAACAAACAATATTTTAATTTAGGCCTGATGTACAGTTGATGGGATGATCTGATTGGACAAAAAGAGAATTGTGAATTGAACAAATAGCAAACTTACAATTCATAGAAAAAATGTAGGAAATACAATGTACTACATTACTTGGTGACAGAGCATACCTTTGATATATATATATATATATATTTGAAATAAGTAATATTAACAATTTGAAATAAAGAGAATTTAAAGTTTTCTAGGAATATTAGTAGTGCATCATATCTTAATTCCATGATTATCTTGGATAGTTATATCATTAAGAATAGAAAATTGGAATAATGGAAATTTCTAGTTGCAGTGAATATCAATCATTGTCAATACTAAACGTGCAGCATCATGATCATACATCATCTGATTCACCTTGGATAATTATTCATTTGAAATAAGAATTTGGATATAATAAGAGTTTCTATGCTGCCATTGCTATTGTTGGCTACATGTACCACCAGGGAGTGTTAAACCTCCTTTACTTTCCATGAGGGTCTGTCACGGTCCATCACTATTGGTTAGTGTCATATATATGCATGATGATGGAAGTTTTTACCAACCTAGACAAGCTTTAGTTTACAGCCCTGGTATGGTTGTTGGTTAGAGTCGAATGACAGCTTGCTGTATAGTTATAATAGTCTGAATGTATCTACATGTATTTTAATAATCTTCTAAATTACTGTTCATTCTGAAACTGGCATTTTATAATAGTAGTCAAACATATTAAACAATACATGTACTTCAAAGTATCATTTTATTTTGTCTCGCCTTACACAAAAGTCATGAAAGTTGGTTGTATACAAGAAATTTGTATTACAGTCTTGGGGTGATGATGTAAGCTATTTTATAGAGCTTTACATTTTAAAAGCTAAAAGAGCTGGATGTTTCTTGTCTTGTATTCAGATGCTAGTAGGTAATTAATATGTTATGATGTTTCAGTTTGCCATTATATGTACATTGCACCTGACCCCATTTTCATGGTTCAATGACTGCATGTAAAATATACTGTTACTTAATCAATGAAATGCTCTTTTATACTGTATATTTTATATATGTAATTGGATACATTTTATTGTATATGAGTATCTTGAAAGATCTACTTGTCTATCAGGTTGGGTTGACCTGACCTTGACCTTCATGGATAATTTAAGTGATTAAGGTTATTTCAGTTTGATACAATGTTAACATGGTTAGGTTTGTTTCTCAGTTTATACTTCCTAATCATGCTAATAAAATTGACACTGGAAATGGGGAATGTGCCAAAAAAGACAACAACCCAACTTCAGAGCAGACAATAGCCGAAGGTCATCAATGTTTCTCATAAGCTATAAGCTACATTGTACATGTATAGGATCACTACTTTTGGCATAATTATGGAATAAATGTAAGTTGTACATGTTTGACATTTTTGAATGGCTTATTTCATCTGACAATGACACCATTTTCATGGTTTTTATGTTTAGTCTTTTTCTCTGTTTCTATGGTTACTATAAACGTTTAACCATAAATTTGGGGTATGGAAGAACTGTGAAATTCAAAAATTCATGAAATTCATGAAATTATCTGTCCTATATCTGTCTGGCATGGTTATTTTGACTGGACTTCATTTTAATGGATTATTGATAATGTAAAGTTTATGTGATACTTATAGACTAGTAAAATCTTCTTATTTCAGAATTTCAATAAAAAGATCATGAATAAGTCCACATTTAAAAGAATGTCTGTTTCCCATCCCAGGGGGCTTATTTTTTACCTGGGTGTGGGGAGGGGAAACAAACAATTTTTATTTTGGCCTAAGGAGATATGGTGAGACGACTATCAACCATTTAAACCATGTAGACCAAGTGATTTACTTGTTAGTCACTATATAATAGGTCACTGCACACCCTTCAACAATGACCAAAAACTAAAACTTTATAATGAGCACCCTATAAAAGGTTCAGCCTGTAATGAGGCATCTGACACAGTTAATGTAAAATATTCAGACGAAAAACCCAACAGTGATGACAATTTGATTTATTATACCATACCCTCCCCCCTCCCTTGAAGTTAAATGTCTAATCCCTTGGTGTACTAATATGAATAGTATTTTACTGGAAATGTTTCGGAAAATAGATATTGATGCTAACGTAAATATTTTATCCAATAAAAAGACAGGAAATAAGTCGGTGAACCAAAAAGTTCAAATCTAATTGAAAATTAAAGTGCCCATGAACTCACTGATCATGCACGAGTGATTCTATTCATAAAAAGTGTCCGTGTAACAATTAAGAAGAGTCTGTGTATCATCGAAAAAGAGTCTGTGTAACACCCCTTAATGTACTGTTTTTCTATAGCTCTGCAAGGGAGGGGGGGGTCAAAGTCGTTCAAAGGTCACTGTACGGCCTTTAACAATGAGCAAAATCCATACAGCATTCTAGTACGGCATACGTTTTACCTCAGCGAACTCACTGTCTTGGTGATGTATCAATCATTTGCTTCAGGTCGATCCATTTCGCATCTCGTCATGAATATGCGTGATATATTTGCCACTGGACATTAAGGGAGCAATCAATTTATCAGTTTCATTTAGTGATGCATGCTAATTATATATAGTTCTCAAATGATAATTGTCTAAAACTGTTTCCATTTTTGTGTATTTCATTTTTTAGCGTAAATTTTAGAATTTCTTTCCGAATCTTTCTCTTTGCATTTATTTGTTTGTAAACATTTAATAAAGTAGTCCATGTCAGGGGTTAGATTGTATACAGCCAATCTAGGACCAGGGCAGTAGAACAGAAAACAGTCTCCATTGTATACATACATATGCATTTATGTTGAAGCGTAAAACAACGACATGTAGTTGAGCTCGTTTTGGTGAAACAATTACTGTCAAATCTTTATATACATTTATATATATCTGGTAAAGTTGTCATAAAAGCAAAAACGGACGAAAAAGTTGGCAACAATTTATAATAAGACTAAACTTATTTTGGCCGTTTCGTTTCTTCTAAAGTGTTAAATTCAAGTTGACAACCATGCGACTGGCTTACTTGGAGATTCAGGTGACCTTTTTTCGTTTTTTAGAAATTTCAATCAAAGTTCGTATATCCCTTCAACGATTTATTCAATTTTTTTTTACGTATAGATAGCGCGAAACTCTCACTACACCATGCATAGACTATTTTTTTTTCGACCAAATGCGGCTGCTTATTTATACAACCGAACAACCAAACGTCCGCACCCAATTTTAGCAAAGATATACTGTCGAACGGGAGATGTGAATATTTCTATACCCAATCAATCATTTGGTTTTGAAAACAATTTTAAAGGTATACATTAATACGACATCAACCCAACGACACATATCAATCAAAACATTAAGAGTCAACACACAGATTTTTGTTATAGAAAGAAACCTATACAGAATAAAAAGCCTAAACCGCAACAAGACTAAATAATACGGGAGCAGTGATTTGTTTTAGACAAAAATGCAAGTGTTCCGTAGAAATATTTCACGTACCATTTTTTTTTATTTCGATCGTTGAAAATTATAGCAGGTGTGATATAAATCAGTAGATTCAGGCCAAAACTATAATATGGAAATATAATATGAAAATTAAGCCTGCTTTGTACTAGACCGACACACTGAGATGGATTTTTAACGTGTAAGTTCACAAGCTAACAGTTCGAAAGAAAGAAAAAAACTCTTTGTTAGACCCGTTTGGGATTCGGACTAAAGTCCTCTCGCTGTTGAGGTGAACTTATTCTCACGAGACCAACCAGGAGAGAGGTCGCATAGTCATACCATGGAAGTATTATATTGACGTCAATATAATACTTCCATGGTCATACCAAAAACTCGAGCATAATAAACAATACAGTTTAACAGAATTATCACCGTTACTAATGCGATTTTAAAGTCATGATCTGATCTAAATTAGATACCGTTATGTGATGTTGGTATCTACACGTATGAATAGAGATGGCCGACATCAGAGTAGATTGAGAGGACCATCGCTCTCTGCAAATTGAAAACTCTTCCTCAATGATGTTAGTGGTCCCACTGTAGCGAGCTGTTGCAAGGCTAAATTTCTCCTTATTAAATCTTCTCTCATTATTCAGTGGTTACCGTATTTCAAGTTTACTTTTAATCTTATTGTCGAACGACTATTTGAAGTGCTTCCTATTATATTTAAAACTTGTGTTCTCGTTATGAGCACGAATGAAATATTTGCCACTGGAGGTGACTGAGGCAAACAACAATGAATCACCATCACTAAAATATAAGTATTTGTTCTCACAAAATACTTTGTAATTAATTAGAAGAATGATGACAATTTCTCATCTATTCACGTTTTGATCGAGCCGCTTCAACCTCAAATCTTGCTGCATTGTTTTACATTTAGGCTACTAGTATTAAATACTATTGTATTCATTGAAGTTTACATGCGTAGTTTTTTTTATTCAAAAGAATAAATTAATATTTATAAATAAATTGGACTGAACAAACAACACTAGTTATTTCGCATTTGCATGTAACGCAGTTTAGAAAAATAAAAGATTGGATTTTTTTTAGATTAGCACACATGCAACGCATCCCCACTTAGGAGTCCTCCAAAAAGGTAAAATTTACCTGTAAGGGAACATGTATGTCTGGTGTATGTATATCACTCGTTCCATCTACAATATACGGAAATGACACGACCGGGTATTGTAAAGCTTTGAGGGACTTTTAATGTCAAATTCATATCCCTGGGCGAAGAAATTACCATGTTTGGAAAACACCGTGTGTACACTGACTTATAAAAGTGTTTATGTCTTTCATGCTGTCTAAGCTGAGAATAAAAGTTTGAGCAGTTTTTGAAGGTAAAAAATAAAGGTTTAATATTATTGCAAAAGTCTGTGAATAATTGAAAATAGGACGTTCCGGAAAACACAAGTCGCTATATTAAATGCTTGTAAATCTCTGTTACATGTGGTGCGCTTCTATTTAAATACCTTTCTGTTAATTAAGAAAGTGTAAAAACAGTTATTGAAATCCGGCTGAAAAAAGGGAAAACGAATAGTGACTATCTAACTTATTTTTCAAATATCGAATACACAAATAAATCTCTAACCATCCACGTTTACAATTTGTTTTTACTGACAGGTGTCTGCTGGCATTCGATTGGATACCAGTTTTATGTAGGCGTAACAATTCATCCCATTTATCCAATCAGCTGTCTTGTGTGCGATCTCATACGGTTCACATGGTCTAGTTTTTTACAAGGATTTGTATAGTAAATTTGTACTATACAAATCCTTGTTTTTTATAATGATAGCGATAAAAATTATTCGTGCAGAATATACATACACTATAAAACAAAAATATCCTGTCCAAAAATGACTTACGAGACACCATATTAACCAAATAACTATTTAAAAAATTAGACAGCATACATGTAAAATATTATCATTCATAACAATTATTATTTAAAAAGGGAAATATTATACTATTAGTATCATGGTCCCAGCATTTTAACAAATTTATCAAAACAGGACGTTGTTGCAATGGTGTGACTAGGACTTTACGGTGCGTCTAAAAATAACCTAGGCCGCCTCGGTGCACTATAAGCTCTCGAAACTGCACTAAGACGGTATTGTGATTTTTTTCACAATTGAATTTATAGAACCTTTTGTTAAGATTCATTGTCATATGTATCAAATCAAAATAGCTTTCTATTACCAGTTCCTTGGCGTTGCAACACCACTGCATGGTCATCCAATCAAAAAAGGAAAGTTATAATATTTATTTTATTAATAATATAATCTTTTATTCGTAAGCAATACAACTTACAGAAAACAATTATTACAAATATTCAATTACATCAGTGAAACATATTTACATTTAAACAATTAGTCAAATAATCATATAAGTATAGGTATACCATTATAACAGTACAGCAGAATAGGATCAAATGGATTTTTAGCATTAATGAATGAATTTAATTTCGTACCTTCTCAGTCAGAAATAAAAACTTCCCTTTAATTGGTTAGTTCCTTTACATTATGAACAGATACTGGTGAGAACCCAACCACTTTAAAAGGGGGTCCCAACCGAGCATAAAAAAGGGGCGAGTTCCAACTGTATATATATGCCCCCTTTTAGCTGAATTTGTATTATTCAAATTAATGAAAAGGCAAGCTAGTGTGTGTTTAAAATGATATTGTTGGAATGGATTTATAACATTAAAAATGTGTGTAACTGATTTTAGGTTGACTTGGACTGCGAATTTGAAAATAATTTATTTGTGAAATCACATTCTTTAAGATGACATATTTTGTAAGTACGTTAACCTTTTATTCTAATTATAGTATCTTTGAAATGCATTTTATAGCTGACTATGCGGTATGTGCTTTGCTCATTGTTGACGGCCGTACGGTGACATATAGTTGTTAATGTCTGTGTAATTTTGGTCTCTTGTGGACAGTTGTCTCATTCGCAATCATACCACATCTTCTCTTGTATATTTATATAGCTGTTACTTACAACTGTCATGTGTACATGTTCCAGCCTAATTCAAAAACATAAAAAGGATTTTTTTATTTGTATCTTTAAATATCCTCGAAAATAACTGCGTTTGAAAGCTTCTTTTAATATAATTTACACGTATATCGAAATGTGTTCATACCAATTGTCCCGCTTAATACCGAACCCGCGTAACCTTAAAAATTAAGACATTACACAATCAAAACATTACAATTTTGTTTATTACAGATATATTTTATCATATCCACGGTTGAATGCACAATATCCCCACCAAGAGAACCGTCTACGGTTAGAGGTGGGACGACAGCCTAGATGTCGTGTGCAAAAATAATAATCACTTGGTACGGTTTCAGCTTGCGTATTGTAATTTTAAATAGTATAGATCGATTCGTGTTTTAAAATCAAACAAACGCTACTGCTTGCACTGATGATCAAAAATTACTTTTATATATATATATATATAAAAACAATGTATTTGTTACATGTTATTGGTATTAAATTGTATATTTTGAAGATCATATTCCGTAATGTTATGCCCTGAATTCTATTCGATGTCTATAAAGCAAATAAAATCTATTTGTACTCGTAACAAGAAGGAGAAAAGATTGGGCTGCCTCTCTTCAATTTTGTCCAGTTACCAAAGTAAAATCAAAATTAAATTCTCCGACAATGCACATGTTGATATTTTGTATATGTCATTCCAACACTTACACTTGTTCTTTTATTTGTGTGGCAAATTTAATGACCATTTTAATTCAAAGCTTGGATTTGCATCCTTCATTCTCCAGTACGTTTGAATTTCTACATACATCCAGTCAGTAATTAAAGTTGTGTGTTAAACGTCAATACGAAAGCAAACAATCCATAGTAAAAAAAGATATTTAGAGGGCACATATGTATCTTTCGTCTGACAGCACGTATACACCACAGTTATCGTAAATTATATAAACATATAAAAAAAACATGCATGAAGTATTTGCCACTGGACTTTAAACAACAATCAATCACACTACAACTTATAGTATATATAGTTGTGAAATACAAAATGTATATTATAATGATACATTTAGATGAATAAATAGAATACAAATACACACTACTTTATATAACTGACACAATTTAAAGGAATACTCTCTAAACTATATAGAGAAGCGAAACGTTTCTTTTGAATACTAAACAAACTTCCTAACAGTACATGTTTTTTTAATGGTTTTACATGCGGCGCTCAAATATTTTGCATGGTCTTTTGGTATATGATATTGTAAGAACCTTTAACGTTTAATAGATTCACATTCGTTACTTTGCTCAATATAAAAAAAAAACATAAGCATTAATTTATATTAAAAACTGAAGGTCAGACATCACTAATACGTGTTCATTCATTCTTTATTAAAGTTTAGACCTTTTTATTAAGAATGATGATGAGAGTAATTGTAAAATATAAAAGGCATGTACTTTCTTACGTTATGGATCATTGATTTTGTTACCTGTTGACCCGGTTGATTACTAGCACGTGCCATTGAACTCGACCGTTTTAACTAAAACAGATTTTATTTCAAATCAACGCCATATATATATATATATGTTACAGTGAATTTGTATAATCAGTGATTATGTAGAATCCCTGAAATTTTCAGGGATTCTGTAGAATCACTGGGTAGTTTAGGGATTATATATAATCACTAAAATTTTCAGGGATTATGTATAATCACTAGAAAAAACATCAGGGATTCTACATAATAACTGAAATGAAGAAATAGTTTTATTTATAAAGAAAATTAATAAAAAAAAAATTATCCTATAAAATCAGATAAAAACATATTATTATTATAAAGTAACATAAATTGTAAAATGTTAAGCACAATATATAAAAAAAAAATGATAACCCCAATTTTTCAAAATGTTAGGCACACTATATTAAAATCCCCCCCCCCCAAAAAAAAATGAAATAAATATGGGAATTTGTAACCTTGAACTGGTTAGTGCAAGAAAGATACCATGTTTTGTGGCCAGGTGATATCCTTTTTCAGACTTTTTTTTTGAACAATTGCCATGGTTATGTTTTTTGGGTTTCCCTTCTCTTTTTTACCCTGTGGAATTGCTATGAGAATATTTCACCAAATGCAAGCTTCCTCTTAAATTTTGTTCTATTTGTCAATCCTAAGTTCTGCCTGCTTTTTTTTACTATACATTTAGATGCTTAACTTCTCACAGTTTGAATTTCTTGTTCATTTGAACAAAAAAAAAACACCACAAAACAGATGTTCCCTAATATTCTTCACCATTTGCTCTACATGTATCTCAAATAAGATGCTTTGTGGATTTACAAATAGAACATGAATATCCATTTGACGCTGGCCTTTAATAAACAAACAATACATGTAAAGTTATCGCTATAAAGGGAATCTTGATATTATTAATTTTGAAGTCTTCAACTTTATCTCGAAACCCTGTGCTGGTTATATCTTTTATATCATTCTCTGTGTTCATGTGTTTAAAAGCCAAATTATTTCATTTGGCAAGGAATATGAAAGAAAAAAATGATAATTTGTCTATAATATTTATTTTTATCGAACAAAGGATCATTAAACTATTCATAATCCCTGAAATCATATTAGGGAATTTGTAGAATAATTATTAAAATTTTCAGTGATTATGTAAAATCACTGGTCATTTTCAGGGATTATATATAATTACTAATGATTTTAGTGATTCTACATATTCCCTGAAAAATCAGGGATTCTACATAATCCCTGATTATACAAATTCACTGTAACATATATATATATATACAAAGTATATACAAAGTACTATATACATATTATATGGATAAGAAAATAAATATTATAAGGATATATTGTTTGAATGAAAATTTTTATACGGTGATATTTTAACACCGTCCCGACAGAGACTGAATGCAGTATATGATCAGGTTTCGGGATCCGGGAAGTCGTTTTTCGAATTTCCGAATGTCGGGAATATTTTTTTCCAACTTTAATAGAGTAACTCGCACGAAAAAAAAATAAACATACCAAAAAAGCAACAGCTTCAACGGTAAACTAGGACATATATCAACAGAAAACGAATTAAAGAAACTGTCATGCATAAAACAAAAATATGCATGACTGTGTTAATTTGCCTCCGCTGCATTTCTGTGGATTGTCTCATTGGCAATCATACCACATCTCCTTAACTTTTTTAGGTTACGTTTAGGATTTTCCGTTACTAATCTTCAAATACAAAAAAACATTTTTACCGGTGTTCACAACATTTCAAGGTTAAATTTATGGCATACATTCTGGTGTGTATACAATTAACGTACGTCCTTGCATTTAACTATCAATATATATTTATATAAACTAACATTTATTAAAAAATAAACAACATATATATATATAGAAGAATAATTAATTAGTTTTTAACAAAACAAGAAAAGAAATAAAGAATTAACACAAGATTTAATTTTTTTTTTTTTTAATTAATCAAAATATACTTCAAATTCTAATAATAAAATACATATATACATGTATTAATCTAAAATGCATTATCGAGTAGAAGGGGCGCAACTCGTGGTATCAAACCGTTATACTGAACGGATCAAAACAGGGTCTGAAAATTTTGAACGTTCTTTTGTATCCATGGTCTGTTTTGGTCTGACACGGTCTTAACGGGTCTAAACAACCCGCTAGACGATTCAGTCTTTTCCGTCTTGACACGCCTTAACGAACTGATTTACCTGATGAGGCTATCGATCTGAACGGCGACTTAACTATCTGAAATATCTTGACGATTTTTTCTAGCGGTAAATCCAGTCAATCAAGATGTGATCAGACCAAAATGACCGTTTCAGACTGAAATCGTGCTACTAGTGATATATTACATAATGTAAATAAGTAAAATGTCTCTGATTATAGGTTTATAAAACTGTTTATAAAATACTATTATTTAGTATTGGTTCAACACAATCCAAAATAAATATATAAATATATTATACATGTACTATTTCTAGGTCAAGATTATGAAACTATCAATAATTAATAAATTAAATTAATAATAATTGTAGGCATTTGGAGACAAATGACAACAAGAAATAAAGATGTTGATCTCAAGTTGCAACACTTACAGAATTTGCTTTCAAAGGCAGCCTGCCCCATGATGTACATGATGGACATGTTCCTACAAAAATCATCAAACCAACAACCTATAACAATACAAGAGGTGCAATCTTACACTGTTACATGTAAGGATACTTACCAAATGCTGCAAGCATCTTTCAGCGAAATAACTTTCAGACGTAGAAGTTTTATAAAAGGTGACATACAGCCACAATATAAAGCGTTGTGTGATGATACAACACCTGTTACAGACATGTTATTTGGAGACGACATTAAAGAAAAAATAAAAGAAATGGATGCCGAGAACAGTGTCTTTAAGAAAGTTGGCCATGAGAAATCAACTGGATTTCATCAATCCGCCAGAGGGCGAGGTGGGTCGTCTCACAAATTTTGGAATGAAAAGCGCAAAATTCATGGTGGCAAGCCCAAGGCACATGTACCGAACAAAAAACCAAAATACAATGATAGTAGTTTTTTAGACTACAACAAGACTCAATACAAGAAGAAAAAGAAAGATCAAAAGTAGATCATGTTGTATCTGCAAGTGATGTAAGTACAAATGATCAATTACTTGATATATCTTGTGAACAATTACAAAATTTTCCAAACAATTTTATTGGAGGGAAAATATCATTGTTTTTTTATCGTTGGAAAGAATTGACATCTGATTATTGGATTTTAGACATAATCAAAGGTTATAAGCTAGAATTTGAAAACATACCTATACAGATTAATAAACCACACCCACTTGTTTTTAATGCTATAGAAAATCAATACGTGCAGCAAGAAATAGACAAGTTTATAACAAAAAGAATAATTCAACCTGTAACTCAAACTGAGGATCAATATGTCTCTAATATTTTTGTGAGACCTAAGAAAGATGGTACTTATAGAGTTATTTTAAATCTAAAACAGTTAAATCTTGATATTGAACATATTCATTTCAAAAGGGAAACTTTTAAAACTGCTGTGACAAGCATTTCTAAAAATTGCTGGTTTGGATCTGTTGATTTGAAAGATGCGTATTATTCTGTGAAAGTTGACAAAAATGACAGAAAATACTTAAGATTTTATTGGAAACATGTTTTGTATGAATATACTTGTTTGCCAAATGGTTTAACAACAGCTCCGAGAATTTTTACCAAAATTTTGAAAGTTGTTTTTTCAAAATTAAGGAGTAAAGGGCATTGTAATACACCATACATTGATGACAGTTTACTTGTCAGCAAAACTTATGCTGAATGTCAAAAGAATATAACTGACACAGTAAAATTGTTGGATTATCTCGGATTTACAATACATCCAGATAAATCTGTTCTTCAGCCTACCCAAATTATTGTGTTTTTGGGATTTGTGATTAATTCACTCACAATGCGTATAACATTAACCGAAGAAAAGGCAGATAACATTGCAAAATTATGTTCTCGATTAATTTTAAAGTAAGAGATTACAATACGTGAGTTTGCCCAAGTAATTGGAAAGTTAGTAGCAACACAACCTGGTGTACAGTTTGCACCACTATATATCAAGTCATTAGAAATTACCAAAGATATATTGTTAAAATGTCACTATGTAAATTTTGATGCAAAAATGATTTTGTCAGAGGATAATATTTCTGACTTAAACTGGTGGGTTAATAATGTTAAATCCAGTTTCAACCCGATAAATCAAAAGGATCCTGACTTTATTCTTAAGACGGATAGTTCAAGCAAGGGTTGGGGTGCAGTTGTGCAAGATACACTGTTAGAAACCAAAGGTTTTTGGTCGTACGAAGAACAGAAAAATCATATTAATTTTCTAGAACTTAAAGCTGTATTACTAGCATTAAAATGGTTTTGTTCTTCTAGGGAAAAAATTCATATACAGGTTTATGTAGATAACATGGTGGCATTGAATTACATTAACAAAATGGTTGGTCGCATTCTGAAGTTAAACTCGTTAACAAAAGAATTATGGAATTGGTGTATTAATAGAAAAATCTGGGTAACTGCGTTTTATTTGCCTGGAGTTGCAAATATAGAGGCAGATCGCCTCTCACGATCAATAAATGTTGACATTGAGTGGAAATTAAATGAAAATGTTTTTCATATTATAAATAGTTTATTTGGACCACATGATTTGGATTTGTTTGCATCCAAGATTAATCATCAGTTACCACGTTACTATTCATATGTTCCTGATAGTTATGCAGAAGCAGTAGATGCTTTTTCAGTTCAATGGAATAACATTAATTGCTATTGTTTTCCTCCTTTCAGTCTGATTGGGAAGATACTGCAAAAAGTAGACAAGGACAAAGCAGACATGACGTTAGTTGCACCGTTATGGAACACCCAAAACTGGTTTCCACTGATATTACACCGGATAGTGGCAGATTCATTTATGATAAACAGCCAGAAAAATCTACTTTATGAACCTCAAAGTCCGACAATAGAACATCACATAGTGAAATTAAAATTAGCAGTTTTCAGGATATCGGGCAACTGTTCCAAAGTTATGGACTATCAAAAGAAGCTTCCGACATTATTGCATCATCGTGGAAACCAGCTACGAAACAACAATATTGGACATATTGCAAAAGATGGTTGTCATTTTGCAGTGAAAGGAAATCGATATATTTAAAGCCACTGAGTTAAATGTTTTAGAATTTTTAACATTACTTTATAAACAAGGTTTAGGTTATAGTGCTATTAACACTGCAAGAAGTATGTTATCTTCTTTTTTGTCAGTAAATAGAGAAATAACGGTTGGTCAATAGCCACAAGTGAAGCGATTTTTAAAAGGTATTTTTAATCTTAAACCATCATTACCTAGATATCAAAAGACATGGGATGTTAATATAGTGTTACAATATCTTATGACATTAACACCAGTTCACATGTTGACTTTGCGTGTTTTATCGTATAAGTTAGTTACATTACTGTTATATTGACACAATATTAAAAGCTACAGGATGGTCAAATGATTCAACATTTAGAAAATTTTATAACAGACCAGTTTCAAAACAAAATTATAATGATAATTTTAGTGTCAAAGTTTTGAGAACTGATTGATTAGAATGAACAGTTTACTATAAAGTTGCATATATCATGTAATTATGTGTACATGTATGTATATATATTGTTTAGTTATACTTTGGAAGAATACAAGTTAACTACTACTTTGTAATTATTTATGCATGATTATATCGACATAAAAGACTGGTTATGTGTAACAGATCACATATCTCTGAAATCTCATGGTACTCTCAGCATATAGGTTCAATAAAATTGTACAATTAAATGAGACTTGCCTTAAGTCGAAATTTGATTGTAATTTTGTTGAACCTATTTATGCTGAGAGTTAACATGCCCACCCGATAACTCGTATTCCCTCCCAATTTTATTTTCTTTTCTGGTGTATCATTATGTACTATGTGCTCTGTTACATTCTCTGAAAAGTGACCTCTATGACCGGCATGCGCACTCTCATGTTAACACTCATCATAAATAGGTTCAACAAAATTACAATCAAATTTCGACTTAAGGTAAGTCTCATTTAATTGTACAATTATGGTGACGTTACAGTAGACACCAATAACGTCGCCAAATATTTTTAATTTTCCGCTAAAAATCAAACTTCCAGAGGATATAACTTGAAAACTAGCACGGTTGCTAAGAACTTTCTTTGCACAAATGGATTTGTCGTTCTTTTTTTGAATCGCAGTTCGATTTTCCCTATTTAGACTTTGTCTTTCTGGCGTATTATGCTGTTAATTTCAACATAAAATTGAGAATGGAAATGGGGAATGTGTCAAAGAGACGACAACCCGACCAAATAGAAAACAACAGCAGAGGGTCAGCTTGTATCTGAAAAACGAAAAACGGTTACCCCCTTTTTTATTTTATTTTCTGGTGTGTTTTTACAAGCAGAATCGACATGTAAAATTACATATACTTCCCCTTAATATCATTTATTTCTGCAAGGTTATAAATGTATAAATAAAAAGAGATGTTGGGTATGTCAATGAGACACAATGCAATTACACAATAATCACTAAAATTAATATATCAGCAAAATCTATTTTAAACTTGAACTCAAATTAGAATTTCTATTAGTCGTGCATTATCATGATTATACATACCCGCCATCTTTTGAAAGTTCCCATGGGGGGTTTTAGCATTTTAGTGCGCGACAACAATTTTAAAGGTTACAATTTTTAGTATCTTGCACGATCTGGATTGTCTAGAAAAAGTGTCATATTTGTATGATGAACTTACATGCCTTTTTCTTAAGTCTGTTTGCATGATTCTAGTTATTGAATCGCGCTTAAATTAAAATATTGTTTGTTTGCCCTTTACCGACCAACCCTATAAATTTGTTCCGCCTGAAAATATTTTATTTGTATTTATCAGCAAGATTTTATTTTATTTTATTTTTCCGTTCCTACAAAAAATCTTATATTTTGACATATTTGTATTTCCCGCTCAAAACTTTTTTACCGGAATCCTCGGGTTTCATATTTCCCGTATAAGTTCTAGTCTGTTTGGTATCGTGTGAGCGTTTGACATGAACACTTGCATTTAGAGTTTCAAAGCATTTGTTTGAAATCGATGTTGAAAGCTTTGAAATCATGATATGACGAATGTAACTCTGTGTCTTTATACTTGAAGAGCAGGGTTCATTACAAAAAAAGTTCGTCCAATACAAAATTATCAACGTGTGAACAAAATATTTTGTAAACGGACATTGTATCCTATGTAGGAATGGCCTTTGGTGATCCGTAGATAAGCCTGGAATGATTATGTTAACTATGCCTTCGACCAGCATTGATATATTATTTATATCTGACATGGACCAAAGGTCTGTAAAGTGGAGAACATTTGGCAGTAAAATCGCCAAGTTTTTCCATACAGATCATTTATAAATGTGATGTTAAATACGTGACAATTGAGTTTCAAGTCTTGTTTTATTTTTATTGGAAACCCAGGCACACACGAAAATTTAAACACTCTAGGGACTTTTTCTACTAGTAATCATGGTAATGTATGTCTGCCCGGACATATTTTACCAGGACAAAGTTATCTCTTACAGAAAACCTTTAGGTTGAGGTAAGCGTACAAGGTACGTAGTACAGAATATTAGTGTAAGATAAAACTCTTAAAAGTTCCAGGCATATAAACGTTAAAAATATGCCGCACAGCCCTATATTTTGATATTTGAAAACAAAATAGTAGTGCATATGAATTAATTTCACATTCTACATGATAATTTTTTTTCAAAACTTCCTGGGACTTTATACTAATAGTCCAAAAAACTTCCATTAAGGTACAGTATTCGACAATCGATTGATTCGACAAGAGTTGATTTTTCCTTCAGGTTTTAGTTCAATTCAATTAAAAAGAATGAATTGAATAGACACATTAACGATCGATTTATTCAACAAATCTTTAATGATAGATACGATCAATAACGATTGAACATTGTTTGTAGATTCAATCAACTCAATTTATTAATGATGGATACTCGATCGTAACGATTGATACGATCGATAACGATTGAACATTGTTTGTCGATTCAATCAACTCAAATCAATACATACGTGTTATGACAAAGACTCGATCATAACGATCGATAACGATTGAACGTCATATGTCGAATCAATCAACTCAATGTATTTTGATGAAGACTCGATCGTAACGATCGTAACGATCGATAACGATTGAACGTCAAATGTCGAATCAATCAACTCAATGTGTTTTGATGAAGACTCGATCGTAACGATTGATACGATCGATAACGATTGAACGTCAAATGTCGAATTAATCAACTCAATGTGTTTTGATGAAAACTCGATCGTTACAATCGATACGATCGATAACGATTGAATGTCAAATGTCGAATCAATCAACTCAATGTGTTTTGATGAAGACTCGATCGTTACGATCGATACGATCGATAACGATTGACATGATTGAACGTCATATGTCGAATCAATCAACTCAATGTGTTTTGATGAAGACTCGATCGTAACGATCGATAGGATCGATAACGATTGAAATTCAAATGTCGAATCAATCAACTCAATGTGTTTTCATGCCGGAAGACTCGATTGAACGCCATATATGGATTCAATTAACTGAATTTTTTAATGGTAACTACTTAATAAATTTTATTAATAAAGATTTAACAAAATAATTTGTATTACTGTATTTCCCACTTCAACACTGATGGAGATAAACTCTATGAAAATAATATATGTCAGAATGGGTACGGAGATATTAATATAGTGAACATAAATTGTTCACACAATTGAAAAATATACAAAAGTTGAAGCATAGGAATTTGCTGTTTCAAAGACTTTTAACACTGATAAAACATTTTAAACATTAATTCAAGTTTGAAGAAGTTTTATAGCAACAGTTTTAGGAGATAAAAATATGAATGTGACAAAAATGTGTATTGTAGTAGTCAGTTTATGACAGTAGTATATATAGATCATTAAAATGAAGAAACTGAAGTGTGTAAACAAACATGATTCTTTTTTTAAATTATTATTAAATGAATATTAGAGGAAAGAGACTTCAATGTTCCTGCTTGTGCCGTAGTATTTAAGTATATGCTGGCTTAATTGCGCATATACATTTTTTTATAGCTATATTAAATATAAGCCATCTAGCGTCGTAGACTTTGTTTATGTGCCTTCTATCGTCGTAGGCTGTGTCAATTTATCGATTAGCACCGAAGTCTATGCATGTTGTTGTGTCAGACTCAGATTAGGGTTGGAGTAGGAACATATATATTACTGTATACTGTTCCCAGGTTGGAGTTTGGGTGACAGTAAGACTGTAATACATACGACTTTTAGCGCCGTAGGCTGTGTCAATATGGCGCCTAGCGCCGTAGGCTATGTTATTGTATCATACGTAGGTTATGGTTAAAGTAAGATTATAGTAAGACTGTATTAAATATGCCTTCTACCGCCATAGACTGTGTTTATATGTCACCGAGCGGTACCGTAGGCTATGCTATTGTGTTAGACCTAGGTTAGGGTTAGATTTAGGGTTATAGCAGTGGCGGATCCAGAACTTTTCCTAAGGGGGGGCCGCTGACTGACCTAAGAGGGGGCCCGCTCCAGTCATGCTTCAATGATTCCCTATATAATCAACCAAATTTTTCCCACGAAAGGGGGGCCAGGGCCCCCCAGGCCCCCCCTGGATCCGCCTATGTTTAGTAAGACTGTAATAAATATGCCTTCTAGCGCCGTAGGCTGTGTACATATGACACTTAGGGGCGTATACTATTTTATTGTGTCATACTCAGGTTGGGGTTAGAGTTGGGGTTATAGTAAGAATGTATCAAATATAAACCATCTAGCGTCGTAGACTGTGTTGATGTGCCTTAATTCTATCACCGTAGGCTGTGTCAATAAATCGCCCTGCACCGAAGTCTGTGTTATTGTGTCAGAATAAGGTTAGGGTTAGAGTAAGGGTGACAGTAAAACTGTAATACATACGGCTTCTAGAGCCGTAGATTGTGCCAATATGCCGCCTAGCGCCGTAGGCTATGTTATTGTATCAGACTTAGGTTAGGGTTAAAGTTAGAGTAATAGTAAGACTGTCTTAAATATGTATTCTAACGCCGTAGGCTGTGTCAATACGCCGCCAGCGCCGTATGCGTATGTTTATGGCAAGCCGTTCTTTTCAAAACTATGTTTAAACTCACATACTGAGAATTACAACAAAGCACACTGAGATTTAAAAACTTGAAAAAACACAATGAGAATTAAATATTACACACTGGGAATTAAAAATTACACACTGAGAATAAAAAATTACACACTGAGATTTCCTAAAGACGCACTGAGATTACAAAAATGAAAAACACATGTACTGAGAATTGAAAATTACACAATATAACACCTAGTGCCATAGCTAGGCTATTTTATTGTGTCATACTTAGGTTAGGGTTATATGCCTTTTTGTGCCGTAGGCTATGTATATATGTCGCCGAGCGACACCGTATGCTATGTTATTGTATGAGACTTAGGTTAAGGTTTAGATTAGAGTTAAAGTAACACTGTATTAAATATGCCATCTTGCGCCGTAGGCTGTGTCAATATGCCTTATATCACCGCAGGCTGTTCCAATACGCCGGCTAGCGCCGCATGCGTATGTTATTGTATTAGACTAAGGTTATAAGAACATCTATTAAAATACAGAGTTGACTGAGTTGACCATATTTATCAACTGTGGCATAATCGTATTGAATGAATACGATTTATACTTTCGTGATCAGTTTATAATTTTAATAAAGAGATGACTGAGTTGATTAAATTGATCAACTGTGGAACAATCGTAATGATTGAATACGATAGATACGATCGTGCCATGTTTAAAATATGAAAATAGAGTTGACTGAGTTGATTATATTGATCAACTGTGGCACAATCGTAACGATTGAATACGATCGATACGATCATGCAACGTTTTAAACGTTAACAAAATAGAGTTGACTGAGTTGATTAAATTGGTCAACTGTGGCACAATCGTAACGATTGAATACAATCGATACGATCGTGCAACGTTTAAAATGTAAAAAGATATAGAATTGATTAAATTGATCAACTGTGGCACAATCGTAACGATTGGATACGATCGATACGATCGTGCAACGTTTAAAATATAAAAAAAAAAGAGTTGACTGAGTTGATTAAATTGATCAACTGTGACACAATAGTAACGATTGAATACGATCGATACGATCGTGCAATGTTTAAAATATGAAAAAAAGAGTTGACAGAGTTGATTGAATTGATTAACTGTTGCACAATCGTAACGGTATCATCAGCTCAGTAGTCAGTGCTTCGGTACTGACATGATTAAACAAACTTTACTAAAATTGTCCGTTTATAAATTTTGAAATTATTATGAAACTAAGGTTTCAACTCCCTCAGGCAAAGTTGGCTTTAGATGAATTTGGCTATTTATTTTAGGTATTTTTAACATATAGCTCTTCAACGATTTTCGGTACTTATACATTTTCGGATTTCAAATGTTTGGCTTTGAGCGTTCCTGATGAAGGTAAATCCAGAAAAGCGCTTCGGACGCAATAAATTATTAAACGTGTTGTTTTATATTTTTGAACACGATCAATACAATCGTGCAACGTTTAAAATATAAAAAAAAATAGAGTTGACTGAGTTGATTAAATTGATCAACTGTTGCACAATCGTAACGATTGAATACGATCGATACGATCGTGCAATGTTTAAATTGCGAAAAAAGCGTTGACTGAGTTGATTAAATTGATCAACTGTGGCACAATCGTAACGATTGAATACGATCGGTACGATCGCGCAACGTTTAAAATAAAAAAAAAATAGAGTTGACAGAGTTGATTAAATTGATCAACTATGGCACTATAGTAACGATTGAATACGATCGATACGATTGTGCAACATTTAAAATGTAAAAAAAAAATAGAGTCGACTGAGTTGATTATATTGATCAACTGTGGCACAATCGTCACGATTGAATATGATCGATACGATCGTGCAATGTTTAAAATGTGAAAAAATAGAGTTGACAGAGTTGATTAAATTGATCAATTGTGGGACAATCGTAACGATTGAATACGATTGATACGATCGTGCAACGTTTAAAATATGAAAATAGAGTTGACTGAGTTGATTATATTGATCAACTGTGGCACAATCGTAACGATTGAATACGATCGATACGATCGTGTACGGTTTGAAAAAAATAGGGTTGACTTAGTTGATTATATTGATCAACTGTGGAACGATCGTAATGATTGAATACGATAGATACGATCTTGCAGAGTTAGAAAAAGAATAAAATTAATCATCATAAAAGCACAGTTGACTGAGTTGATATATCCTGACATGAATGAAGTATGTTAATTTGGTACAACAATTGATTGAATCGACAAACTGATACGATCGAGTACAGTTGACAAGATAATTATACTACAAAATAAAATATGTCGAATCAATCGATTGTCGAATACTGTACCTGTCTTATTAGCAAAAGCATACTTAAACAAAAGCAATACAGACAAAAATGCAGATTTTGTATCTATAAGATAAATTCTAGTAAAGATTTTAAGAATTAAATGGTAAATAAGTAAATAACACTGAGTTATCTCCCTTTGCAGCTTTTAACTGAGAAAAATGTTTAGCAAGACATTTTCTTCATATGATTACAATACATGCAACTGAAAACCAAGTTAATTCCGTCGCTAAAAACAAGAATTTTTACACAGTAACTTTAGACTGGATAAAATATCAATAAAATAGGTGTTTAACAGTTTATCTTGTCGCAGATAGACTATCAATGGAAATCGAAAGTAGACTTACTTTTATGTAAATAAATCTTGTTCCCTGCTTCATTCGTACTGAAGTTATTGCTTATCTTAATCGATACTTCTGTTAATCTTTTCTGACACCAGTGTTCCCTTTACAAAGTATATTCGACTTTCAACAATTAGCTGTAAAGATCTGTAAAATCTGTCACGAATTTGAAAGGGGACATAACTGGGTTACACTAAAGACCTGAAAGTGGGGTTACACTAATGACTGGACCGAATGACAGGACCGAATGACAGGACCAAATGAAAAATGCTAATAACTTTTTCATTTCTCAAAGGATTGATCTCAAATTTGAAATATAATAAGATGTCATCATTTTATAAATAGATTTAAGAACAAAATTAAAAAGTTTTGTAAGAAACTTTAGAAAATGTGACATGACCAACTTTCTTACAAAACTTTTTAATTTTTTCCTTAAATCTATTTATCAAATGATGAAATCTTATTATATTTCAAATTTGAGATCAATCCTTTGCGAAATGAAAAAGTTATTAGCATTTTCATTTGGTCCTGTCATTCGGTCCTGTCATTCGGTGCAGTCATTAGTGTAACCCCTGAAAGTGGACCTGAAAAGACCTGAAAAGACCTGAAAATATACGACTAAAATTATTCAAATTGCAATAACCTTTTTAATATTGGATGGAATTTCTTTAAGTTGGAATTTTATTGATTGTCAATATCCGTATTTCATTAAAATTTAAATGTTTTAAATTTAAAACATTTTTTTATGCCAAAAGTTGGACCTGAAGGGAGAAATGAAAAGACCAGAAGGGACCTGAAAATCTATGGTCGGACTATAAATTCTAACTTCAATAACTTTTTTAATATTCAATGATTTTCTTTCAACTTTAGATTTTGTGAAACTAAAAGTTCAGTATAATGATAAAATAAAAAAAAATGATATAAAAAACACTGTTGGGTTGTGAAAACTCGGACCTGAACGAAATAACATAAATCGTGCTTGAAAAGACTGCAGTACATGTTAAGAAAGTACGGACCCTACAATTCACTTCCATAGAGAAGGACTGGTTTAACACAGGAGTCAAAATATAGTCCGGTCGATTTGTGCAGATTTTAAGCAAAATTGCTCAGATTGTGGTAAAAGCATGAAATTTTGCATAGTTGTATAGGTGAGGGACAACATTTTCAGCTATGGACCCACTCTAGAAATTGACATTGGCGGGGGTGGCGGCCATTTTTAAAATGGCGGACGTTGGATTTGAAAAAATACTTAAAAAATTCATAAAAAATTTATTACTCAAGTTATTGTCTTGAAACTTGGTAAATAAAGTGATAATACGTATTTGAGTAAAACAAAATTCAATTTTGTTGATAAAAATTAGTAATACGCCTATTGAATTGTGTCCAATTTGAAAAAAAAATCTTAATCTTTTAAAGCCAAAATAGGTTGACCTTCAAATCTAAATAGATGAAAACAAACATTTGGTTATTATTGTTTATCTGAAAAAACTTCCATTGGCATAATGAGCATAATTTGTATCATATCATACAATAACGAACGTCATAACGAACTCAACTGCTCATATGTTTGTTTGTCTTTTTCATTTTTAGCCATGGCGTTGTCAGTTTGTTTTAGATTTATGAGTTTGACTGTCCCTTTGGTATCTTTCGTCCCTCTTTCTCAAAGACGTCATAAAAATCACAAAATTAATGAGTAGTACAAGTTTTGTCAAATGATATAATAGCAATCACTGTCTATTAATCCCTATCACATTGTCCTCTAAGCTGGTTCTCGGCTGACTACAACACTTTGTTCAAAGACAGCCGGTGTGAGCCGATCTATTGTAGAATCTGATTAATCGACCAATAAAATTACGTGTATTACACAGCACTTCATATTGTACCCATGACGTTTTATTTAATGCTACAATCCAAGAAATGTTATCGCAAATGAAAAGGAATCATCTATTTTCCTTCCAATAATCCAATGGAACATTTTTTTTTCACAGTTTAAAATGTATTGTCGAAACCACAGCCTTCAGTTCGAAAGTTTCCATTTTGTATGACGTCACGTTGATTTGCAAAAATCGTTCATGGAGTTTAGCGGAATTTTATTTTCATGTCAAATTTATACCTTTTTCGATATTTTTTCTTTAACTAATGCAATAGATTATTTAAATTTAGAATAGGGATGTTTTTGACGCATAATTAATGTTTTTCTATGCAAAAGAAAACAAATTGTTCTGTTTGTTTACATGTTCTGATGTTGTACGTTGCTATGTAACAAAGTATCGTCCAATCTCGTTAAAATCTCCAGGGCAAAATTTTGCCTTAAAAAATCGGGTCATACCGGTTGTTTGAGTGAAGCGAATACAAGCGGATTCCAGTTTAATTGTCCGCCACATTTACACAGAGCAGTACAACTTAATGATGCCTTTACACATTTACATCGTCCTCTGCAACCGTTTTCACTTTTACATCCACATTTTATAAGTTCAGCACAGAACCCTGACGCTTGTTGTAGCGCTGTCCAGAATGGTTCCCATAGCCCTTCTTTGTTCCGTTTCCAACCCCAGATGGAAGGTGATGGTGTTTATTGGAGTTTAACAAGAGCTTGTCCCTAACAGAATCCTGCTTGGTAAGCAGTTCTCTTTATGTGTTGGTGTAATGTGGCAGAGCTTGGAGGAATGTTTTCTATAGATCGTCCTTTGCTCGTGAATAGATCTTTTCTTGCCGCATCTACACCCAAGCACTCGCTGGTCCTGTCATACATTAAGACGACAAAACGCTCAATGTCTAAAACAGCTTCATTAACACAGTCTTCATTTAGTTTATCACTCAATAGTTTGAAATCACTGCAACAAAGGATAACCATGTGTCCCATGCAGTTTTCTTTCCACGATTCAAAAACGATGAAACTTGGTCACAACCTCTAATTGCGTGGAAGAACAGTAGTGCATTGGACTTAAAAGGCCCCATAAATAGAGCAATCTCATGAACAGGGATGTACCTGAAGTTTTTTCCAACTCCAAATACCATCCATAAGGACGGTATGTTCAACTTGTGCACTGCTGACACTGCAATTACAACAACGTCGGTGTCAACGGTTCTAATCATAATTTTCTGCATTCCACTTTTCACCGCATCTGCAACATGTAACAATATACGAGTCTGAATATTTGTTCCGACACGATTTGTGCCATTTGGCCTTATGGTTCTGAAGTGTTCGTGCAATTCCGTGGCCTTCATTTAACTGTTCTAATTTGATTGATGAGGGAAACCACTTCAATGCTAAGCATCTTTGTATGATAGCATCAAAGGATTGATAACCAGCTCCGATGTCAATGTTAATTCTTTTGTTATCTGCTGGGCATTGTAGGTCCTCGTGTGTTCTCTCTTGGCATATCATTCATTCATTCCAGTCTACATGTTCACTACTAAGTTTTCCAGTGTTTCCAGCGTTTTCAATATCTACAAGTTTGATCTTTTTCGACATAGTGTGGTCATATATCTATATGTTATATTCTGTTGTCAAATGTTATTTAGGCAAATCTGTAATAACAAGAAATTATGCATTAGATACCTTCATTTCTTTAATAGTGTAATAGTGCTTATTTGACCACATGGTGAATACCAAATACAAATAGCAATATAAGAATGTTTTGATAAGCTAAATTTAAATATATATTAGTTCATTAGTTTAAATGCAAATGATAAAATAAAATACAACATCAAAAACATTATATTATTTGAAATTTTTGTTTTCAAAATGGCCACCATTCAAAATGGCCGCCAGTAATTCAATACCTGATGTCTTTAGATTATAGTCCTTATCATAAGTGATAAATATACCAAGTTTTATACCAAAAGGTAAAGTCATTTTATTTTTACAAATTTTATTCATATTTCATTATTAATTTTCAGGTAGCCATTTAAAAATGGCCACCAAGAGCCGCCATTTTGATTTTTAGAAATGGGTCCATAGCTATAAATGTTTATTATGACCTAAACTAAAACTCTTCAAAGTGTGATGCTTTTACCACCTTATGAGCAATTGTTTCACAAATCGATCGGACTATAAAGGGTCCCAGTTTGACTAGTGTAAAACCATTTAAACAGGAAAACCAATGGTCCAATCTATTTAAAAACTAGAAATGAGAAATACTTATGAACCACATCAACAAATGACAACTTCTGAACATCAGATTCCTGACTTAGGACAGGTGCAACATTAGTATTTTTATTTGTAGGTAGTATGATTGATGGGCTGCATTTGTTGTTTCAGTGCAACAACCACAGAACCAATGCATTTCTAATTCTTATTTCTGACTTGTTGTCCATGATGACAAAATTCATGTATATGGCAAATCAATATGGCTTATTTTCATATGTCAAATTTTGAAGTTATGATACTTGATTGGTTTGGAAGTGGCTCTTTAAGTTGTTTTTCATGTAATAACTACTTGAGAACCTTTCAAGCTTATCAAAATTAATATGCTATTGCTGATGAAAAAAATTAGTTCAAGTTTTGATATTGGCAATATTGGCAGGAATTACAGTCCTTCATTGTTTTTTTTTAGACTTTTGATATTTGAGAAATTTAATTTTGTTGTTGTAATGTAGCTTATATTAACATAAGGTTAAAAGGTCACATGATTCTACATTAGAATATGTTGTTATGATTTCACTAGATGCTTGGCAAAATATTGTCTCCCCTTTTTATGAGAAGAATCTGCATCCAGAAAAAAATATTTGAGTAAAACTAAGATCAGTTGAGACTTAGATTGATTGATTTGTGGCTGCTTAACATGCTTAATGTGAGGCAGAAAATGCTACATACATAATCAGGGGTATATATTATATAAAAGTAAGAAGATGTGGTATGATTTCTAATGAGACAACTCTCCTACAGACACCAAATGTTATAGAAGTAAACAACTATACACCAAAGTAGGTCAGGCTTACAGTATGTTTAGAAGATGTTAAAAAGTGGAGACATTCAAAAACTCATAAGTGGATGAAAAAATTGACACTGCAATGGCAAAAAATGAAAAACGATGTAACCATGAACAAATTCACATTACACTTTTTAAAATACTTTAGTCTAAGCAATATAAATCTTTAAAAAAACTGGAGGTGAATTCAGGTGCTCTGCTTTGTACTAGAACATTATAAACTGCTATTGTGCAATGTAACAGTTTGTAGGAAAACTTGTCATACTATCTGGATATATCATTCTGTATCAAGTTAACCACAGCTCCTTATAGTTTGGCTTTCACTTTTAGAGAATCAATAAATGAATAATGATGTTAAAGTTTATGATTTTGTTTTAGGCCAAATATTCTATGGATGAGCCATCAATATAGCAGCCAGTTGGAAGGGATACAAATCTGTAGGAATAGACGATGATGTTGGAAGGTTGAAGGCATCACTAGAGGAGGAGAAAAGGTTTCATAGAAAGACAAAAGGTAGGTTACAGACTATCTAAAAGTAATAATGTTTTTTCCTTAAGGTGGTACCTAACAGTACAGGGAGATAACTCTGTAAAATCAGCTAAACGTTTTAATCATGTTGTATCGTTAAGGAAATATTAAGCTTCTCAATAATCAAAATTAGTCTTTGTCAAACTTCTATGTATCCAATGTATCCGAGAAAGTGATTGGTTCATTTGTTTTGAAATTTTTATATTTTTTTTAAAAGGTCAAAGTAAATATTTTGTCAAAATTTTAAGAAAATTAAACGAGCCAAATTATTTTTTGTCAAGGTGTTGGGTACCACCTTAAATGGATGTACCTGGGTTTGAAAGTAATTTTATGAAGAGTTTTTTATTTGACGGCTTTTGGTAGAGGAGGAGTGTGTCAAAGGTTATTATTGTAATAGTATTTTTTATGGCATTACTCAAGAAAAAAAAATGTTTTAAATACTGCTGTGCATAATTTAAATTTATGAAAAAAATTACAGAAAGATTTCGCAGAAGTTAACACTCACAATTAAAAATTTGGTTTCATTATTTGAAGGCATCATTCCTGAAATAGTAAAAGTTTAAAAATTGCAATAACAAATGTGCGGAATTATTTTTGAATTTCTAGAAATTTAAAACACATTATAGGTAAAATTGCATGAAATCATAATCTATGCTAAATTTACCATGAACTGCGGATAATAAGGTGTGATAAGGTGATTTTAGTATGAATATAAGAAGATGTCAGTAAATGTCAATGCATGCAATAACTACTCAACAACATGAAAAAAACATAAAGAGGTTAACATACATTTTCAACAACAAGCAGGTGCTTATATAAAAAGACCAATAAAATTGAAAATGGAAATGGGGAATGTGTCAAAGAGACAACAACCCGACCAAAGAGCAGATAACAGCTGAAGGGCACCTATGGGTCTTCAAAGCAGCGAGAAAATTCCACTACCGGAGGCGTGCTTCAGCTGGCCCCGAAACAGAAATGTATACTAGTTCAGTGATAATGGATATCATACTAAATTTCCGAAATATATAAAAAAGATTCGAAAATTAGAAATCATACAAGACTAAAAAGGTCCTGACTTGGGACAGGCACAAAAATGCAACAGGGTTAAAGATGCTTTTTGAGATCTCAACTCTCCCCTATACCTGTAGCCAATGTAGAAATAACAAACAGACAACGATACACACATTAAACCTCATTTAAAAAATGCATAATCCGTTGTCATAATAGGTAACAAACAAAACTAAACAATATGACAATGATACATAAATTAACAAAGGACTACTAGCAGTTATTGAATATGCCAGCTCCCGACCTCAATTTAAAAAAAATATATGTGGTATTATTGTCCAGGAGCCAATTCTCCTCAAGAGACCAAAATAACATTGAAAATAACAATTATAGGTCACTGTACGGCCTTCAACAATGAGCACAGCCCATAACCCATATATAGACAGCTATAAAAGGCCATGAAATGACAATGTAAAACAATTGAAACAAGAAAACTTTTGGCCTAATTTATATAAACTATTTAAAAGATTATGTATTCATCATATGAGTATCAAGCACAATCTCTCCCGTTAGGGGTTTAGTATTATACCATCATAAAATATTTGAGAAGAACGTAACATGTATTATTGTTTTTTCTTCTACATACAGGTACTTGAGGATGAGACTGAAATAAGAAAGAAAATGGTAGAAGGTTTAACTGATGGAGCCAGTAAATGACACGTTGAACGGTTTGAGAATGCGCTCAAGGAACAAGAAACATTGTTGGCAGGATACCAGCAAGAAAACAAAAAACTGTATCAACAATTAAAGACTTCACAAAAACAGTCTAAACAGGCAGAGGAAAGAATGTTTAAAGAAAACCAAAAGATGGCGACAGAAGTGGCAAATCTGAGGTAAGTGCTTGTTATAATTATATAGGAGATTTGTTTGGGTTTTTTATAGTGACACTAAAATTGTTATGATGCCATTATAACAATGAAATTAAAAAAAAAACCATTTTGTAATGTCTCCAAATTATTCAAATTATTTACCTTTCAGAAATATACATTAAAATGTCCCCGGCATAGTTCAAAGAACTAAGCTACAAACCAATGTGGAATAACCTTGCACACAATTACAATTACAAATGCAAATATTAATATTATACTTCCATAAAGAAAGTGAGAAACTAAAATTTCATTACAAAAAAAAAAGGAGACAATTTTTGAAAATAGGGGATTTTAAGTAATCACCCTTGAATGTCTCAGTTATGAAAATTTCACAGTTTTGGGTATTTTTCTTTGAAAATGATATTTGCAAGATGAACATGAGAATTGCTGAAAAGTTCCAATGGATAAGATCCATCTATCCTGAAAATAAAAAATAAAAAACATATTCTGGAATCATCTCCCCCCGGATAAATTAATAGATATGATATAAGGGTAATACATGGTGATATCAAAATAAGAAGATGTGTATGATTGCAAATGAAACAACTCTCCACATGAGACCAAATGACACAGAAATTAACAACTATAGGTCACTGTTAGGCAGTCAACAATGAGTAAAAGGTACTTGTTACCAAGTCAGGAATATGTGTTGTCCATTCATTTGATTTGTTTGAGTTGGCCATTTGATTAGGGTCTTTCCCTTTTGAATTTTCCTTCGAGTTCAGTATTTTTGTGATTTTACTTTTTAAACAATATTTTTATTGTTAAATTAATTTTTACATATTTTAGTTCTTCTTTAAATCATTCAATTCAATACATGTTTCTCTATTTAGGACTCTACTTGAAAGACAAGAGGTGGCATACAAGAACAAAGGTGTGATCACCAGCTTACCAGTACAGCAAAACATAGCGGCTGGGAATACAGAAGGAGGGGCAGTACTGGGGGCAGGGAAGATAGCTATATTAGAGACTGAGTTCAAAGAAGCCAAGGTTAGTATAACATGATATATCCACTGAATACTTTACAGGCAAATCCGAAAACATGGTTGTGTTAAAAGCAGAAGACAATAAAAGGTATATGAAAATTCAAAAGTGGACAACACCAAGGCATCTGAAGACTTAAGTAACGAGAACATCATTTAACATGGGGAATCACAGGTGGTCTGGAAAGATATGCGAATTGTGCTCCACAAGTAGCAGTTATAAAAAGTACTTCAGATATGATAGATAGGGGTAGGATTTGAACTTTAAATTAAAAAAAAAATAAGTGTATAACAAAACTGGTAACGGAGAATTTGTTCATATTAAAGGCAAAGGATAAAATCTATAGACAAATTAAATGTCTAGATAATATATTATGCTCTTAATTGTCAGAGTCTATATATACAAATTGTGAAAACATTTCACTATTTAAGATCTGTATGAAATTAATGGGGAAATTATCTGCTGTATACTAATAGATACTTTTGATTGATTTATACCAGTTAAATGCCACAATGACACATGTTGGCTTTATAATAACATGTAAAGTAATTATGATAAACTTTACAGAGACAAGAGGAAAATTTCAAAAGAGAATTATCAGTCCTCCAGAAAACTAAGGTGGAATTAGAACAACACATTGATCAGATTATTAAAGAAAAAGAACAACTGAGGAAAAAACTGGAGGAATCTAAAGGACTGAAGTCTGAGGAAGCTAAGGTATGACAGCAAAGCAAAAATAAACAATAAGAAGATTAGATCAGTGGCAGATCCCAAACTTTTCATAAGGGAGAAGCTGCTCTTGCCATGCTTCAATGATTCCCTATATAATCAACCAAATTTTTCCCACAAAAAGGGGGGGGGGGAATTCACAACTTCAGGACACCATACAGACTTTTAAAACAATCATTCATAGAACATTAATGAACAAACAACTTTCTCTACCCAGTAAGTCGCACAAGATTTTATATTCCTACTAGAGACATTTTGTTGTTTCAAAATTCTAAGGAAGTAGACCTAGGATAACAGACTTAAGTATATTCTTACTCCTCTAATTTACACAGCTTACCAAATTCTGTTTCACATAAATGCTTAAAAAGTTTTAATGAAACCAAGGTTTTTACAAACACAATGCTGACCAAAGAATTATCCCTTTACATGGTTTTGTAGGAAATAGAGGAAAAATATATAAAGGAGAATGAAAGAATCTCAAGGAAGCTGAAGTGGTATGCTGAAAATCAACAGATCCTCGACAAAGATGCTAAAATACTGAAAGAAAAGGAGGAGGAAATATCTAAACTTAAAGTTAGAATAGAAGAGTTAAAATCTGAGGTATGTTGACATTTAATATCGTGTATCTATCTACAAATAACTATTAAACCTATTGAATATACATGGTATAAAGATTTAGTAAGATACCTATCAACCATTTTTCCACATTTTAGACAGGAAAGAAGAAAGAAGAAATTAAAACAAGAGCCAAGGAGAGAGCAAATGATGCCAAGAAAATTCAAGATTTGCAACGACAGGTAAGACTAGATAGTAAACCATCTATAATAGGTTAAAGAAATAACAAAGGATTCCAAGAAAATTCAAATATCTATAAGTACAAAGCAAAGAAAAATGCATACAAATCCGAGAAAATCTGAAACAATAAATAAAAAACAACCTCTAAAGAACAGAATCCTGACTTAGGTACAGGCACATACAGAATGTAGTGGGGTTAAACATTTTCCCACTCACACCTCACCCTAACCTAGGACAGTGGTGAGAGTCCAGTAATTCAAACTTGGTTTGGGAAAATTTGCTTATCTCAAATTTTAAAGCTTCTTTCAAAAACCAACAAACAAGACCTAATTATATATGGCTTATTACAGGCAGCTTGATATTTATCCCTCATTTGAATATCAACAAAAACTTGTCAATAAACAGTAAATATATTACCAGTCTGACTTTTATGTCACTGGCCTTCTTTTCTCCCTGGATTATGAATTGTTCTTCTCAAATTGTCAAAATTAAAATACAAAATGATAATCTAATAATCAATTTTTATTGGTTGTAAATTTAGAATGATAATAATTTACACATGGGTTATCTTCTAATTAAATATAGGTTAAAGAGATGGAGCAGATTATCCGTCGACGACATCCAAACTCTCTGCCAGCTCTGATTATGACAGCGGCCATTGCTTCTGATGAGGAACCAGGGTCATTAGAAAGAACTCCTACTGTGATAGTGTTGGAAAATCAACTTAAGAAGTTAGAAGCTGAGCTGGAAACAAAAGACGAGGAGTCGGAGAGAATGTTGAGATCTGTAGAACAGAAATATCACACAGTCAAGGTAGTTTACTTGTTTATGATTTGAACATTATATCACAGTTAAATTCTAATTTTCTACTCTTTTGAAAGAGTTGCGTTTAAAGGTATTTTTTTATGGCCCCGCAATGAAGTTGTCGGTGCCATATCGTTTTACCCTTGCATAAATTCCGTCATTCCGTCATTCCACAACAAACCATTATACAGAGTTTTTTTCTAAATGCCTTCAGATATTGGGCTGATTTTTGGTATGTGAGGTAACCATGATGAGATACAGGTCAAGTTTTAGTTTTGTTCCGCTTCGCTAATTTTTGCTGAAATTACGGGCTTTGGATTTTGATAAATTGTTGAAAATAACAGTTATACAGACTTTTTTCTAAACAATTTCAGATATTTGGCTGATTTTTGGTATGTGAGTTACTCATAATGAGTTACAGATCAAGTTTAAGTTTTGTTCCTCTCCATTAATTTTTGTCAAAATTAAGGGTTTACAACTTTGAAAATTGTTGAAAATTACAGATATACAGACTTTTTTTCTATAGGTCTCCACATTTTGAGCTGAGTTTTGTTAACAGTTATACAGACTTTTTTTTCTATAGGCCTCCACATTTTGAGCTGAGTTTTGTTAACAGTTATACAGACTTTTTTTCTATAGGCGTCCACATTTTGAGCTGAGTTTTGTTAACAGTTATACAGACTTCTTTTCTATAGGCCTCCACATTTTGAGCTGAGTTTTGTTAACAGTTAATTAATAATTATGAACATATCCATCTGAGACTACCATCATGTTTGTGTCCACTTGTGTTATTGAAATTGCAGGTTTTTCAACTTTTTGGGACGGGGCCATTCGTGTCGCTTTGACACATCTAGTTCTTAAATAACTCTGGAAAAGTCTTTCAAATTAGTACTAAAATAATGGTTCTTGGCTCATAGCACTGACCAATAAAAGCAGTAGACTGTATTACTAGATTTATTTCACTTGACTTAAGAAATTTGCTTATTTAAGACCAGTTCATCTATAGACAGGAGTTTAGGGATAAACTCATGAATGAAGTGTTCAGTTATTCGTCCGATATCATACTCTCAGTCCTTTTGTATTTGTGTTTGGTGACACTGGTAATAAGAATTCTATAATAATTATGATGGCAATCATCCTTATCACACACATCTTCAAATAGACTGTCCTTATGCAAATTCAAACATAAGTTCCACCCGATTAGTTGAAATAGCATAGGTAATAGCTGTCATTATACTTCTGATCAGAATTTATGTGAATTAGTGTTTTTACGATTCCAATCAATGGACTTTTGGTGTTAAATTCACAAAATATTAACGTCTGTAGTATTAATTTGTGCAATGTATTTCATTAGGTTAAATATCAGAACATTTTATGGCTAAAATAAAAAAACAAACTTTTACAGTATTTATTCTGTTTCAGTTACAATACGAAGACAGAATAAAAGATTTGGAGGCTCAGCTTCACCTCTACAAGAGACCTGATGATAACTCACTGAAGGAGTATGACCACCCACACACCAGCACCCTGGCTGTACAGAGAGAGTTAGACAGTGTCAGGGAAAGATATAAGAAGCAAGTCGCTGAACTGCAGGCAGAAATAAATAACCTTAATAATGAACTAAATAAAACTAAAACGTCTCAAGAAGGTAGGATATACAATAGTTAAAGAAATATTAAGGTGGTATGGGAGTCGAAATTAAAAATGATAGAATTTGTTCATACTTTGCCAAAACGTAGTATCTATTGATATATGCTCAAAAATATAATAAAAATGATAGGTCACGGCACATTTTCTCCAGCTACAGGTTGTGACAAAATGACACATTTTGTATGGATTATACAGGAAGAAACACCATTTTGTGATTAGGAGCTAAACAAACTGATAGAATTGTAAAATCAATTAGGAAAAGATACCTTTCAGACAATGCTTTGAGAATATCAAAAGAAAAGATAGCGTCACCATACGTTTTTTCCGGCTAATTTCAAAATAGGAAAATTCTATGTAGATTTCGTCAGAAAATGCAGTTTTAGAGTTACCTCCCCTTAAAATGCTAATCTAAAAACATTTAAAAACAACCCAAAATAATCTACACTTGTAAAAATTATAATATTTATAAGTTATAATCTAATAAATTGGTTCTTTTAAATGAAAATTCACATCTGCATTCCTGCATCAATTTTTGCTAACTTGATAGAAAATCTGGACCTAAGGTTATCTGTTTTTTTCAATCCAAGATGGCAGAACACACCCATACCTTAAAAAAAGCTATTATTTGACATTCTCAAAATTTTACAGAGATTTCCAAATGAACACAATGAATATTTTCAGTTGAAGTTTAGTGAAAACAGAAACTCTGTGATAAAAGTTATAACATTGTTACATCATCGCCATAAATAGTTTTTTAACATTCTTCACTGATGATCACTAAAAGAAAAATCCTTCGCTTAATATATTGATTGGAGTAAAATTAAAACAAAGTTTATTGATGAACAGAGATTATATATGAATATGGCAATATGGATGTTATTTAATGTTGTATCTCATTTTAGTACCACTGAAAAATGAACTGAAGATGTCAAAGGATCAAGAGGCAGATCTAAAGAACCAAGTTAAAGTCTTTCGTGCAGAGATTGAGAGTAAAAACCATGACCTTCAAATCTTACAAAAATCCATAGAGAGGCTAAGGAAAGAAAAACATGTGTACCTTGTTAATGGTTTTACCAATGATACAGGTAAATATGAAATGTATATAATTAACCCTACTCTACTCTTTACACAAGTATTCCACATTCCAAACTAAAAGACAAATTGAAAGAGTTGGTATTACTTTGCTTCATAAAAAAGAATGGCCAACGTAGATACAAGTTTCTTGTCTTAGGGAGGGATAAATCATACTTTGTAAAGAATCACTCTGATTCAAACAAAAAATTCTCTGAAACCGATATTATCAAGATGCTTGATTTCTTGATTGACAACATATTTGTAACGTTCCGAGGACATGTTTTTCAACAGACTGTCGGCATCCCAATGGGAACAAACTGTGCCCCTCTTCTTGCCGACTTGTTTCTTTATTATTATGAGGCTGACTTCATGCAGGAACTTCTTAGGAAGAAAGATAAGAAGTTAGCAATATCCTTTAACTCTATTTTCCACTATATAGATGACGTTCTTTCACTAAACAATTCAAAATTTGGTGACTATGTGGAACGCATCTATCCCATTGAATTGGAGATAAAGGATACTACAGATACAGTTAAGTCGGCTTCATATCTTGACTTACATCTAGAAATTGACAATGAGGGTCGGTTGAAAACAAAACTTTAAGACAAAAGAGATGATTTCAGCTTTCCAATTGTGAACTTTCCATTTCTAAGTAGCAACATTCAGCAACACCTGCATACGGGGTATATATCTCCCAATTGATACGATATTCCCGTGCTTGCATTTCCTATCATGATTTTCTTGATAGAGGGTTACTGCTCACAAGGAAGCTATTAAACCAAGAGTTCCAAATGGTGAAGTTGAAATCACCCCTTCGTAAATTTTACGGACGCCATCACGAGTTGGTTGACCGTTATGGAATAACCGTTTCACAAATGATATCAGATATGTTCCTTACGTCGTAACTACAATCCCCTTCCCTTTCATGAATGTGACCTACCGAATTAGACTATTTACCGGATTTGTAATCACATAAACAACACAACGGGTGCCACATGTGGAGCAGGATCTGCTTACCCTTCCGGAGCACCGCTAGTTTTTGGTGGGGTTCGTGTTGTTTATTCTTTAGTTTTCTATGTTGTGTCATGTGTACTATTGTTTTTCTGTTTGTCTTTTTCATTTTTAGCCATGGCGTTGTCAGTTTGTTTTAGATTTATGAGTTTGACTGTCCCTTTTGTATCTTTCGTCCCTCTTTTAGAGTGCACTTGATTTATATGAATAATGTCTCCACAATGTAATTAAGAAACACATATTTACACTCGAGGTGGAAAGCTAAGTTTATTTTATCCAACCAAAAGTTTTTAAGGTTAACTGTAATAAAAAACTTTATTTTCTCTCTATTGCATTTTTTCCAACTTCCGGTATTCAAATGGGCTTCTTTTGTTCAATCTTTAATATTTTGTCAACTAAATTACTGTTTGTCTTGTCATGTTTTTTCTTCCTGACATTGGAATCATTCACTCTAAGACTTAAAGAGTTAATCAGACTTTCAATTGAAAGAGTATGTGATTATTTTAATATTTTTTTGGAAGGGGGAGGGAGAGGTTATGCCTTGTGCATACTATTTATTTGTTCATTTAAAAATGGTTCGGATTGTTCTTTAGCCTAACAAAGTAATTGATTATGTCAAGTCTTGTATTTTAAACTTATTTAGAATATAGAGATTAATATTCTATAAATTGTTTCATTTTACATCTTTTTAAATAAGTTATATAGATATTACTCCAATATGAATGATATGTGATTCATTGCATAGGCCTTACATCTGTCAGCAACCCAACAACCGAAAAAAACCACAGAATACATCTAGAGTTCAACATAGTATTCAACTATGTTTTACATTGTTAGATAAAAATAAGAAGATGAAAGGTAAAGGAAAGACAAGAAAGATGGATGAAGATGAAACAGAAGTTTTATCTGAAATGAACGGATTTACAGAGAGAGTGAATTATACATTATGAACCAGAAACATTTGCTGATAGAACTCATATATCTGATGTGATAAAAGAAAACGAAGTGTTAAAATCAAAGGTAGGATTTACTCTCTGAGCCTTCATGTATGATGTCGTAAAGTGAAAAATAAATTGAACTCCTGTCAAAAGTGAATGTAGTGTTGTCTGATACATCCCAATGTTCATAATCATGAATATGATAACTGTTTTTTAGGAAATTTGCGAATAGTGTGAAGAAATAAACATTTTATCACCATTTTTTCTAACTAATAACAAAGGGAAATAATCCATTCATAATCCATTCATTAAAATTTCGGGTAAACTCAGCACATGACCAACTCGTACCATGACAAGACGAAACTGTAAAACTCAAAATCATGTCACAAAAAATAAAATGAAAAAATAAAACAAAATGGAAATACTTACCTACCTACCCTAAGGTAAGTATGTAACCTTAAACAGACATATATTTTTTTTGGCCTAATATTTGCCATTGGATAAACAGCAGTTATCAATCATACAATCAACTTAAGTCCCTAATAATCACCAATAAATCTTAACGTCTTTTTATAGAAATCAGTTGGTATCTGATAGAATGACTCTTAATAAGTAATACTTAAAATGATCATTAGAAAAGCTGATTCATTTAAATATACAAATATTTGATAGAATCAGAGTGTACAGAGAGTTACTTCTGTGACTTCTCACTCAGTTCAAGGGAAATTTCTGTTGATGCCCCATTCAATTTAAGGAAATAAATCTTGCTTCCCTCATTTAGTTAAAGGAAAATTACTATTACATATTGGGATCAATACTTGGATGAAAGTTAAGCACATTAATGATTTAATTGTAAAATGGTGTGATAAAAGCATGATACACTTTTGAATGATTGACTTTTAAACAATTTATGATGAGGTTTGGAATGGGAGACTAAATTGGAGTTCCTTACGGGATTTGTTATCATAATTTTTTGTGAAAAAGATAAATTGCATGTTGAGATCACTTCCATAGAAAAAAGTTACATCAGCATCTCATGGGAATAAAGTAACCATGAAGGTAAATAAAAGCTGCCTTTCTATTTAGTTTGTTCCTCTTAATATAACCTTGTGGGTCGATTATATATTTCTGTGATAAAACAAATATAGTAGCATTTTTGAGTTTGAGTTTCGCCTTGGTCAATATAAAGACTGTAAATCATTAAGGAGGAAGAGCAAAGACTGCTTGCCCCGAGTCAGAATAATTTGTAAAGGTAAGATGACATGTCTTTCTGCAGACTGAAATAGCAAGTTAAAACTCAGGCTCAGTTTGTCTGTCTTGTATACTCATATCACAGTAACATGATTGATTGATTGTTGGTTGCTTTACGCCTCATAAGCACAAAAAGGCTATATCGTGGCGAAAGGTTATTCAAATATTTTTTGTTTAAATAAAATTGAGAATGGAAACAGGGAATGTGTCAAAGAGACAACAACCCAACCAAAGAAAGGACAAAGCATATTTTAAAAATTAGACACAAGGTCCTTCAATAAACTAAAATTCTAGACTAAAGCAAATTGATTATTTACAAATAAAAATCAACAGTAAGATAATTTGATAGAAATATCACCCTAACATGTTCTTGTCCTGTAAATGCATGTTTTTTGTCACTTGACATGAAACTGCCATCCAATCACCAATCAAAATTGAACTATTTGTTTTATATAGTTAAAATGTCTTGAAATTTATCTTTTCACAGATTGGTGTACTAAGATCTACACACCAGAGGGAGCTACAGAAATTTTTGGCTGACAACGCTTTACAACATTCTGCCTCTAAAATGGCAGAGTTACAATCAAAAACAGATGCTCAACAGGTAAGAATTCATTAGATAAGAAGATTTGGTATGAATGCAAATGAGACAGCTCTCCATCCAAGTCACAACGATTTAAAAGTACTCAACTATAGGTCAAAGTAATCTTAACCTTCTTGTCTGTTTTATAATTTTATAAAAAGTTATTCATCTTTCTGTGGTAACGCCTTGTACATTTGATGAATAAAACAGTAAATTATTAAAATAAATTATCATAAATTTCTTTTTTTTTAGGTGATGATAAAACATTTGAAAGAGCAGTTAAATAAATCACATTTAGATTCAGAACAACTTTCTATACTTCGAATACAGAATGCCAGTTTAGAAAACCAAATTGACAAACTGAAAGAGGAATTACGTGAGGCAAAGAAATTCCACACTCCAGTAAGTACTGTTACTCTGGTGATATATCTTAACCCCTTCCTCAGGAAATTTGTCTTGAATTGCACAAAATAAAAGGGGTCAATTGAGACATTAGTTATTTGCTTGTTTTTTACTTTAAACATGTATATCAAACTTGAATACTGATAGGAATTTAGAAAAGTATATTTTTACTTCACTTCTCATTATTTAAACATCTCTGGCATGCCTTTGAAATATTTTTGTTTTTGTTGTCCTCAGTGATATTGTTCGCTTTTTTCAAAACTACCCCTACCCTTTTTTATTGGGAAAATGTGCATCATTTTTATCAAATTGGGAAATTTATAATAAACCATGAATTTGACTGGATCTTCAATTTGAAGACCCTCTTTCAAGAGATAAACCCTCATTTGAAATAAGACCCCTTATTGTCAGTGATGATACATAAATAGACCATCAAATCTGCACATATAGTCATTTTAGGCATGAAAATGGTTTAAATGAGGTTTTTTTCAGTTCGTATTCATGCACAATTACTACTGAGACTGCACTGTTGGGGAAAAAAGTTGTCTTTTTGGGAATAATTTTAAGCCATTTTTTTTTTCAAAATGGGATTTTTCTCCAGGGGAAAGTCATAAAGCTCCTTAAATTTCTACTTATTTAAACATCCCTGTCTTTCAAATGCTTTGGTTTGGGGGTTTCTAATAAAGGTAAATCTGTGTATAAAACTCGACCAATTCACTCACAAACAAATAAAAGTTATTTTATGATGTGTCTGTGAGTGACTTGGTACAGTTTATACACCAATAAATTCCTTTAAAAAGCTGTTTATTCCTCATGATTCTTTAAAATTGGAGATACAGAATTTATTTTTCCACACTCGTAACCTCTATCACATGTAAATTGTATATTTGTGTCATTGAATAGACCTGGCGCATGAAAACATGTGTAGGTTAATGTAAAAATGTGTGATCAATGAAATTTGCAATCTGATAAATAATAAAATGCAAAAACTCTTATTATCATTCAAAGGGATGTTTCGTGTTAGTATCTAATTTAAAAACAATAAAAGCGAAGTGTAAACATATTTTGTAAACATTGATCCAGATTGTGTCATTAAGGCTGCTATCTTGTTTACATTGGTTACAAAAAGAAGTTCGGTCAACGTCGTCTATCGAAAAATAAACAATGTCAAGAACAAGTACCAGAAGTCCTCTCAAACAATCATATCAACGTATACCCTAATATGCATATCATATAAGAATTATTGAATAATATTTTTATTTATTTGATGTGAATATTTATAGGAAAAAATAATGTAGGACTGTTTCTGTGAAGTATGCCCTTACTGTTGAAAGGAGTGTTGACTAGGAGTGCCTTGCCTATATGTTGAATAGAAGTGCCCTCCATAAATGTTGACTAAGAGTGTCTTGCCTAAATGTTTTGCCTTTATAATGTTATACATATTTTTGTTTGTTTTAGGAAATGAAACATTTTGAATCAATTCAGCAGAAAATAATTCAAATGGAGAAAAAACGTGAAACACGTGAACTTGAACTGCAACAAATTATAAAAAATGCCAAACACACAGCTTCAGTGGAAATGGACCAAGAAGCAAATAAATGGAAAGGAATTGATGATTCTAAAAATAGCGAAATCCAAAGATTTAGAACAGAATTAGATTCCATATTAGACGTTTTAAAATTACTCCAAAAACAAGGAGTTGTAATACCTGTCAGTGCAGCAGTGTCATAGCAGTAGCTCTTTAGTAGTTTTATCAATTTAAAATTTGTATTAATATTCCGTCCTATCTATTTTCAAGAGATTGAAAACTTTATATTATGGTATTCTTTATTATATAACTGTAGTATATGATCTGTTTTAAGGAAAGACAACCAAATAATATTAAGGAAAAGAGGAAAACTTATATTTGGTATCAATTTAAAAAATATTTTCGTCAATTATTTGACCAATGTCTTGAACTTCTTTTTAAGAATTATGCAGATGTTGTGGTTGTATCAATAATAAAATTTCTACACAATTTAATGATGTGGTGCATTCTATTTGTCACATGTGTATTTTTGTTTATGTTTCACAAAACAACACGTTTTATAATTGTTCATATACCGGTACCTCATTTCATGGAATTGTGTTAAACAAACCTTTGAAATTGCTCAATATGTCTTGCTTGTTACATGCAACTTTTCACTGAAATCTTTATAATTTTTCCCTCATCTGTTTTATTTTTTATGCCCCATCTACAATAGTTGAAGGTGCATTATGTTTTCTGATCTTTGTGTGCATTCATTGTTCGTCGATAAGTTGGTCCGCCCCTCTGGTCCGCAGGTTAAAGTGTTTGATCTAGGTAGTTTTTCATGAAGTTGAAGTCCAATCAACTTGAAACTTTAATATAGTACTCATATTCCCTTTGATTTGATCTTTCTAATTGGAATGCCAAATTAGAATTGTGACCCCAATTTCATGGTCCACTGAGCATAGAAAATGATAGTTGAGTGGGCATCCATGTTCTACGGACACATTCTTGTGAACAGCTACTATTCACTTAAATATAGAAATTTATTTGCTAATCAGTGTAACAAACTGAGTTATATTTGTATTTGCAAGAACATAATACTGGGAGATTTCTTGACACTTTTTGTTTTGTTTAACAATGTATGTTGAATATGGGTCCTTTTTCAAACTATCATTTTTTATTTGCAAAATCTTATGAATGTTGCAATAATTTTATCCAAGAGTATATGTGCTTTTTTGGTTGATTCTATGTGAATAAAAATCCATCACCAATTTGTATGTTACCCTTCAGGCCTTTCTGAGAAAACAATAGGTAATTCTTATTATGTGAGCAGTTGTTTCCCCTTTATTTTCCCTAGAACGTTTAAGAGTTGCCTCATTTAAGAGTTGTTTACTCTGTATACCATTTGGAACTTCCTGGGGTTTTTTAATACTGTTTTAAAAAATTATATAATATGTACTTTTGTATGATGTTGTACTTTATAAAACATGTCAAATGTTAAATCAACCTGATTAAAGGGAGATAATTTCTTAAGAATTGTCTTCTTATCAGTACTAGAATTATTTATTAAATATCTTCTTAAAATGACTATAATGACCACTACTTAGAGAAGTTTTGTATGATGTTGTAAGACATGCACAAGTTGTGTCAAATACTTAGTTTTGTTTTAGTTTTATTATAAATTTTATTTTATTTATCATTATCATTATTTTACATATTGTTCAAAATTGTATACATGAAATGAAATATTTATAATAAATTTACAATTATATATTTTTATATTTATAAATTCAGTAGAACTTTACTTTGACCTTTTGACCTTTATCTTATTTACTTCAATTCTCTGTAAGGATTCTGTGTCATTACTAAATATGTCAAAACCATTTTTTTTTCATTTCCCTGAAAAAGGTTTTAGGTCATATAGACATAAAAAAAACCAACATGTTATAGATACTTTTTACAATACACGAATATATTTAGTTATGTTCTCAGCAAATGATTCAAAAATTTTCTAAATATTCAAATGAAATTTATCTCATCAAACAGAACATTAAGAGTGACAGATATATCCCTTTTTGTCACCTGCGTAATGTGTTACAGGGACATGGAAATACTGGGTGTCCTTCTGTCGGTCCAGTCTTGTTAGCGCTTTTACATGTACAATTCTTGCCAGATTTTTATGAAACTTTTATCATAGGTTTATATCAGCAATGTCTTGGCGAATTTGAAAACCAATGCCGATCAATAATTTTTAGAAGAGTTATGCCCCATGGAAATATTATTCATATGGACAATTGCCTTGTGTGCTCTCTGATGTGTACAGTTCTTACTTATACAGATGCCCTATGTTATGAGGTTGCCATTTGTCATATGTCCTTTGTCCTTGACCTCATTTTCAGGGTTCAGTCACTGGTTTGAAAAAAAAAAAACAACATTTAATGATTTTTGTCATTTGAATTTATCACTTATGAGTAATAGAATGATTTTATTTGGTGTATGGGATCCTTGCAGGGTCTTCATGTTCGGCAGACAGGATTCATATGACCTCGACCTCATTTCATTGATCATTGGTCAAAATCAAAGGTTATGTGATAAGGTCTGTTTCTCAGATACTATAACCACTAAGTCAACTATATTTGGTATATGAAATTATTGTAAGGTGTATATTTCAGAATGGCAGGTTTCATTTTACCATGAACTTATTGGTTCATTGATCAATGTTTTGTGTTTTGGTCTGTTTTGTAGATACAATAAATGATCGGTTAGCTGTATCTGGTGTATTGAATTATTATAGGCTATACATGTCTCTCTGGTGGTGTTCATCTTGACCTTGTCTTCATAAACATAAATCGACATGAGAAGTTAATTAACATTGCATTATTTTAATATTGCGAAATAAAAACTTGAAGCAAGTGTTTTACAATTTATAGTGTTCTAATAATGGTCCTTAAACCACTGCTATGCATAATATTTATATTGATTGTTTGTTCCATTTCTCTAACAAATGTACAATATTTGTATGGTTTTCTCCTCTAGCAATATCTAATGGTGTAAGTCCTCTACATTTACGGTTACAGTCTGCTTTATGTTTCAATAAAAATTCAACAATCTCTGCATGGTCTGTATAACATGCTATAAATAGGGGGGATGCTCCATTATCTGTACACTTATTAATGTCTACCTTATTGTTTATTAACATCTGAACTACTTCAGTATGTCCATTCTGACAAGCAATGTACAGAGGTGATTCTCCAGTATCTGTACACTTATAAATGTCTGCCTTATTGTTTATTAACATCTTAACTACTTCAGTATGTCCTTTCTGACAAGCAATGAACAGAGGTGATGCTCCAATATCTCTACACTTGTTAATGTCTGCCTTATTGTTTATTAACATCTGAACTACTTCAGTATGTCCTTCCTGACAAGCAATGAACAGAGGTGATGCTCCAGTATCTTTACACTTACTAATGTCTGCCTTATTGTTTATTAACATCTGAACTACTTCAGTATGTCCTCCTACACAAGCAATGAACAGAGGTGATGCTCCAATATCTCTACACTTGTTAATGTCTGCCTTATTGTTTATTAACATCTGAACTACTTCAGTATGTCCTTCCTGACAAGCAATGAACAGAGGTGATGCTCCAGTATCTCTACACTTATTAATGTCTGCCTTATTGTTTATTAACATCTGAACTACTTCAGTATGTCCTTCCTGACAAGCAATGAACAGAGGTAATAATCCATTATCTGTACACTTATTAATGTCTGCCTTATTGTTTATTAACATCTGAACTACTTCAGTATGTCCATTCTGACAAGCGATGTACAGAGGTGATTCTCCAGTATCTCTACACTTATAAATGTCTGCCTTATTTTTTATTAACATCTTAACTACTTCAGTATGTCCTTTCTGACAAGCGATGTACAGAGGTGATTCTCCAGTATCTCTACACTTATAAATGTCTGCCTTATTTTTTATTAACATCTTAACTACTTCAGTATGTCCTTTCTGACAAGCAATGAACAGAGGTGATACTTCTTTATCATCACACTTATTAATGTCTGCATTATTGTTTATTAACATCTGAACTACTTCAGTATGTCCTCCTACACAAGCAATGAACAGAGGTGATACTTCTTTATAATCACACTTATTAATGTCTGCCTTATTGTTTATTAACATCTTAACTACTTTATTATGTCCTTCCTGACAAGCAATGCACAGAGGTGATGCTCTAATATCTCTACACTTATTAATGTCTGCATTATTGTTTATTAACATCTGAACTACTTCAGTATGTCCATTCTGACAAGCAATGTACAGAGGTGATGTTCCAGTATCTCTACACTTGTTAATGTCTGCCTTATTGTTTATTAACATCTGAACTACTTCAGTATGTCCTTCCTGACAAGCAATGAACAGAGGTGATGCTCCAGTATCTTTACACTTATTAATGTCTGCCTTATTGTTTATTAACATCTTAACTACTTCAGTATGTCCTTCCTGACAAGCTACGTACAGAGGTGATTCTCCAGTATCTCTACACTTATTAATGTCTGCCTTATTGTTTATTAACATCTTAACTACTTCAGTATGTCCTTCCTGACAAGCTACGTACAGAGGTGATTCTACAGTATCTCTACACTTATTAATGTCTGCCTTATTGTTTATTAACATCTTAACTACTTCAGTATGTCCATTCTGACAAGCAATGTACAGAGGTGATACTTCTTCATCATTACACTTATTAATGTCTGCCTTATTGTTTATTAACATCTGAACTACTTCAGTATATCCATATGCAGATGATATGTATAGAGGTGATGATCCAGTATCTCTACACTTATTAATGTCTGCCTTATTGTGTATCAAAATCTGAACTACTTCAGTATATCCATATGCAGATGCCATGTATAGAGGTGACACTTTATCAGTATTACGACAATAGTTAACATTACTGATACAATGTTGAATACACCATTTAACTAAATCAATATCTCCTTTAAAACAACACGCTATCAATGGAGTACTTTTGTTATCAATGTCATATGAACTGGCCAATTGTTTTTGTTGTGATATTGCTAAGCTTTGTATATGTAGAAGGAATCTTTGTCTGAAGATATGATTGACCATATTGATGTTACAGAAGACATCCACTACCTTTCCTTTTGACCAGTCATCTACAATTCTTTTTATATACCCTTGCTGATATCTCGTTGGTACAATAATTGTAAATTCATCATTATTGCTTTTTCTTTCATATGAAAACCTTTCACGAATAAAACGACTGTTAGTATTTTTAATTAAACAATAAATCATCACACTGCCAAAGTAAAAAGCAAGAAAGTCAAACAGTTTATCATGAATAGTTCTGTAGACTTCACCATCCTTTCTGATATATGTATGTGTAAGTGAATCCAGCTCATCACGTAAAACCAATCGTGACGTCCCTTCCAACACTTTACAAGCTTCATATGTGTTCTTTATAATTGTTTTGATGTTTTCATCTACATCTTCAGTAAGCCATTCTTCCTTCAACTGATTGTTAAACATTACACATAGAGCAAGTGCACAGTATTTGACATGTGCTCCCTCTGTCTGTAATTTATCTATCTCTTCTTTGTAAACTGTAAATGGATTTGTAAAGAAATTTACAATGTTTAGTTTTGGATTTTTGCTGTACAATTGACACAAAAGAGGAAAACAGTCAAACATGTCATACAAATCACTGATATCAGAAGTGTTTGTTTTCAGGTAAAATTCAGCAATGGATTGTTTTTCTGTTTTAGATAAACACAAATCTGCAGACAGGAGATTACATTCACACCCTTGAAAGAATGATAACGCTTCCATTTGCCTATCCTGATAAACCTGTAGTCTACAAGACATAATTAACTTAACTCGTTTCTTTTCTACTAAAGTTTTAATTTTTTCCGTCATATTTTTCCAGTTTTCAAACTTCATTGGATTTAAACTATATGTTCCACAAAAATCATCCACTACAAACAATATCTTCTTAATTGGATTGTACCACTTGATGATTTCCTTAGAATTTGATACTGGTAAAATCTCATAGCCTTCATTTTGCATCTGTAAAGCTACGTGACGTACCAATGATGATTTTCCACTACCAGAACTTGCTGTGACAACAACACAACCATTTTCTTTAATGCACTTTAATACACATTTTGCTCCGTTTGTTTCTATAAATGTTTTGTCATCTTTTTTTCCAATTTTCTAATTCCTCATTAATTTGTTCTGAAAAAGAAGAATTGAGAATTCTTTGAATACTTATTTTTTAAGATAAAAGTTAAGGATGTTTGACATATATGGTAAAAAAAAATGCTTTTCATATGGTATAAACAAAAGGCTTGATCTATTCATGTTTGGTATAGGTAAAAGGCTTGACATACGGTATGAACAATTTGCTTGTCAAATGGTATAGACAAAAGGCTTGACCAAAGATACCAAAGGGACAGTCAAACTCAGAAATTTGATGTCTGCTATAGACAATTAAATTGATATATATATATATGGTAAAAATAACTGACATGACTCATGGTGTTGACAATTGACTTGACATATGGTATGGACAATTGACTTGAGATATGGTATGGACAATTGACTTGACATATGGTATAGACAATTGACTTGACATATGATATGGACATTTGAGTTGACATCTGGTATTGACATTTGATTTGACATATGGTATGGACAATTGACTTGGAATATGGTATTGACAATTGACTTGACATAAGGTATGGACATTTGACTTGACATATGGTATGGACAATTGACTTGGCATATGGTATTGACAATTGACTTGACATATGATATTAACATTTGACTTGACATATGGTATGGACCATTGACTTGGCATATGGTATGGACAATTGACTTGACATAAGGTATGGACAATTGACTTGGCATATGGTATTGACAATTGACTTGACATATGGTATAGACAATTGATATATATATATATATGGTAAAAACAACTGACATGACTCATGGTGTTGACAATTGACTTGACATATGGTATGGACAATTGACTTGAGATATGGTATGGACAATTGACTTGACATATGGTATAGACAATTGACTTGACATATGATCTGGACATTTGAATTGACATCTGGTATTGACATTTGATTTGACATATGGTATGGACAATTGACTTGGAATATGGTATTGACAATTGACTTGACATAAGGTATGGACATTTCACTTGACATATGGTATGGACCATTGACTTGGCATATGACATGGACAATTGACTTGACATATGGTATGGACAATTGACTTGACATATATGGTATGGACAATTGACTTGACATATCATATTGAAAATTGACTTGACATATGGTATGGACAATTGACTTGACATATGGTATAGACAATTGACTTGCCATATGGTATGGACAATTGACTTGACATATGGTATGGACATTTGACTTGACATATTGTATGGATATTTGAGTTGACATATAGAAATGTATGTTATGGACGATTGACTTGACATAAGCTATTGACAATTGACTTGACATATTGTATGGACATTTGACTTGACCTATGGTATGGACAATTGACTTGACATATGGTATGGACATTTGACTTCAGATATGGTATGGACAATTAACTTGGCATATGGTTTTGACAATTCACTTGACATAAGGTATGGACAATTGACTTGACATATGATATGGACAATTGACATGACATATGGTATAGACAAGTGACTTGGTAATGGTATGGACAATTGACTTAACATATGGTATTGACAATTGACTTGACATATGGTATGGACAATTGACATGACAGATGGTATAGACAATTGACTTGGCATATGGTATGGACAATTGACTTGACATATGGTATTTAATGACATATGGTATAGTTAATTGACTTGAAATATGGTATGGACAATTGACTTGACATATCGTATGGACAATTGACTTGACATATGGTATGGACAATTGACTTGACATATGATATAGACAATTGACTTGGCATATGGTATGGACAATTGACTTGACATATGGTATTAACATTTGACTTGACATATGGTATAGACAATTGACTTGACATTTGGTATGGACAATTGACTTGACATATGGTATGGACATTTGACTTGACATATTGTATGGACAGTTGACTTGACATATAGTATGGACAATTGACTTGGCATATGGTATGGACAATTGACTTGACATTAGGTTTTAACAATTCACTTGACATATGGTATTTGACAATTGACTTGACATATGGTATTGACAATTGACTTGACATATGGTATTGACAATTGACTTGACATATGGTATAGACATTTGACTTGACAAAAAGTATTGACAATTGACTTGACATAAGGTATTGACAATTGACTTGACATAAGGTATTGACAATTGACTTGACATATGGTATAGACAATTGACTTGACATAAGGTATGGACGATTGACTTGACATATGGTTTACCCGATTAACATTATTACTCCACATAGCTGATCTAATTTGTAATATAAAAAAAGCATCTAGGGTTTTTTTGTTTGCAGTCATAGAATCCTGAAACTTCAAATTATAAGGCATCTTTACTAAATGAATACAAAATAATTCAGCTATTAAATCATGTTAATATCCTTGTCTAAACTAAGTTGACTCTATCTACCTTGTTTGCATTGTTAAGCATCTAAATGTCTTTCCTGTTTGATTTATGCCTGGAACATGTTCAGCTAAACTATCTAAACTGCATGTAAATACGCTAGAATGATTCTTGCAAAAACAAAATTCGATTGCTAATATTATTTCAGAGTATTATTTTCACCTCCTAATATTTATGATAAATTCAACAAACAATGACGTAATCAGGTAATATTTTCAAAATTTTACTGGATTGAAAAATAGATAACATGGAAAATATAGAAGAACTTCAAGAAGCTGTTTGTATAAGGACCCATGAATAACCATTATAGTACGACTCTGTATCTTCTTGTAATACTTTTATAAAATATACCTCTTATGTTCCATGGTATTGGGTCTTTTAAAATCTCTGTGACTTTTGAGTGTTCAATTTGTAAAGTTCTATGGGAATCCTTCAGATCTATCAGATTTTTGGTAGTGCTTGAGTGTTCTGTTTGCAATGTACTGTGGGAATCTTGCAAATCTCTAAGATTTTCCCTGATGGTTGAGTTTCCAATGTCCATTGTTCGTCTCAGTTCCTTCATTTCTTCCTGTGATTGTTTGATTTCCAGCATAATTTCCTGGTTAGACTGATCTAAAATTTTCACCTTTAGCTCTTGACACTCTTGATTCATTGGCACACCACCCAATCGACTTACAGCCTGTAAATAAATATTTCAAAGGGTTACAATAAACAGAGCTGCAATCTTTATACATAAATAGTAATTATTTTGGGTCAGGTATAGATTTTAAATATATCATGATGAAAAAAACATCGGGAAATATATGTCCCAGGATGAGAAATAAAAAAAATTGCCAACATTTGAGTTAATTAATTGCAATGGTGACCAATTTATAATAAGATGATGTCTTTGCACTAAATCTACTGGGTGATTTGTACTGATTGATATTATAGTCTGGGAAGCACGATATATTTCATGTACTAGTTTATTAGTACAAGTTGTCAGTAACTGTATGTACTTTTCGATAGGTGCTTTTTTTTCTTTACTCTTACCAGATTTTTGTTGTGTCTATCTGATGAGTCAAGCCCTTTTCAACTTGTTTTCAATTTTTATTTGAAGTTTGATGTTATGTTATTCTGTTACATACATTACATGGTTGTTCGTTTTTTGTTGGTTTATTTTCGTCTTTTTGAATTTGGTATCTTTTGCCTCTCTTTTACACTACTGTCACAGGTTAGAGACGGGTTGTACTGTCACATGTTAGAGATGGGTTGTACTGTCACAGGTTAGAGATGGGTTGTACTGTCACAGGTTAGAGATGGGTTGTACTGTCACAGGTTAGAGACGGGTTGTACTGTCACAGGTTAGAGATGGGTTGTACTGTCACAGGTTAGAGATGGGTTGTACTGTCACAGGTTAGAGACGGGTTGTACTGTCACAGGTTAGAGATGGGTTGTACTGTCACAGGTTAGAGATGGGTTGTACTGTCACAGGTTAGAGATGGATTGTACTGTCACAGGTTAGAGATGGGTTGTACTGTCACAGGTTAGAGATGGGTTGTACTGTCACAGGTTAGAGAGGGTTGTACTGTCACAGGTTAGAGATGGGTTGTACTGTCACAGGTTAGAGATGGGTTGTACTGTCACAGGTTAGACACGGGTTGTACTGTCACAGGTTAGAGATGGGTTGTACTGTCACAGGTTAGAGACGGGTTGTACTGTCACAGGTTAGAGATGGGATGTACTGTCACAGGTTAGAGATGGGTTGTACTGTCACAGGTTAGAGATGGGTTGAGTGCTCACAAGCATGTTTAACAATACCACAATCTGTACATGTCTATTTTAAATCAGGAGCTGTCCATTTAGTGGTTTTCTGTGATTGCCATCTACAACTTACTTTTCGTTTGTTGTTTCATTAATAAATTGGGTTGTTTGTTTTTCTTTAACATTGTGTTCATCATGCCTTGTCTTTTTATAGTTTACTTTATGGTATGGGTTTTGCTCACTGCTGAAATTGTACAGACCTATAGTTGCTAGATAACACATTATATAACATTATTGTTTTATTAAGAATGTACTTACATCTACTACATTTCTCCATGCTGTATTGAAATCACCTGTTGACATAGTGTTACTATCATGATGAGCTAGTATATTTCTGTACCATTTAATCCTGGCAAGATCAGGTCCAGGAGTCGTCTCCACTGGCAGTGGTAGATAGTCAAATCCATTGATTGGAGGAGTGACAGATGTCAAGTTTCTGATCAAACAAATCATCAATGTAACATCAAAAGATTTGGAGTCAGGTACACCTGTGTCAACAAAAGGCATTGAACGTCAACAGTTATTCATATCCCTAAATATAGAATTCGCCCGAGTAAATGTAACTGATATATAAATTCATACAGCACCATGTATGTAATACAAATTTAATGAGATTCACCATCTACTAAATCTAGATGAGTAACTTTCCGCCAAACAGTGTCCATTCAATAACATGAAAACGCTTTGACGAAATCTTGTCAAATTTAGATATGTTGTTTCCTGTGACTAAATGAAGGCCATATTTAATTTTCACGACTTTAACTGTTTTCGTTGTTGTGTTGTAATCTTTTCAGTAGCAAAATTGATTTCTAATAAAACTATATGAATTTGGGTTATTTCCCTTTGAACATAAACTAATGATAAATTTTTATGTCATTTGGTCTCTTGTTTATTTAAGTTTTTTCCCTTTAAACAGAAACGTAACTAACAAGTATTTCATCATTTTTATTTTGATGTATATTTTTTTTAACTTATCTGTTACCTTTGTACTTGCATTGTTTTATGAGAAAATTCAATCTATCTATCTATCTATCTATCTATCTATCTATCTATCTATCTATCTATCTATCTATCTATCTATCTATCGATCTATCTATCTATCTATCTATCTATCTATCTATCTATCTATCTATCTATCTTTCTCTCTCTCTCTCTCTCTCTCTCTCTCTCTCTCTCTCTCTCTCTCTCTCTCTCTCTCTCTCTCTCTCTCTCTCTCTCTCTCTCTCTCTCTCTCTCTCTCTCTCATTTGAATTCATGGGGTTCTTTGATATGCTGATTCTAATAATGTACTTAGATAATGGATATTTAAGAAATAATTCATTGTAGCCGTATAACTGTTTTCATTTAACCATGGGTTGGGCATTTATTTTCGATTATTTTACCCTGAGCGTAAGCAAGAGGTAAAAAAAGGATATAAATGCCCAACCCATGGTTAAATGAAAACAAATATACACCTGTCATGAAATATTTCGATTCTAATAGGATAAATTAGTAAATTTTGAAACTATACATACGATACTGTTTTTGGCAGACGTTCCGTTTTACCCAATTTTGAAAATATTAGTTATATTATATATTTCAATGATTATATGTTTTTTAATCGCATTTTTCACTTATATACCTTCTTCTAATGTTATTTTATTCGTTCTAAGGCGTACAAGAAGCTTTAACCCTCTTGCTGCCAAAGGGACATTTATGGCTTCTACACACAAATCTTGTTGATTGTGTAGAACGTCAAAGGTCCATTGTAACGTCACAATACTCAGGGGCACTGACAACGTCAAAATACGGCGTCAAAAGGGCGATTTTGGCGGGAATGAAGCAAACTGAATAAAATGCTTTAAAAGTATACTTTAAACGGATGTCAAGAAATGATACAGGATCATAACCTTGTTAGTACTATAATACAAACTTATTTAACGTGTTTACTAATTATCTAGTTCGTCATTTTCATGTAAAATGTTGCATTCTTTCGAGAAATTTGTTTTACGTTTTTTTTTGTACATCTATCAATCAGAATGTCTCATATAAATCAAAAATCTAATCCCTGATAAATAATCATAAAAAAGGCAACTGTTATACTTGATTACGTTTAATATTATTATTCATTCACAATACACCATACACGCTTTATTTAAAAGAACTGGATAATTCATTTAGGGCTCAAATACCACGATTGAAATCTCAGCTAGGATTTTTTTTTGTAAAAGTACACATATGTTAACCGTTGTACTTGTATTGCCATACGATATTTCAATACATTTTAAACCTGTTTCTATTTTCATTCGAAATGGGGATGTTAAATTAGTAGTACACACAATGATTTCTATTCCTATCATACATATCATAGATATCCTTTCCCAGTGGCAACCTCCTTTTTTCTGGCATTAACCGCAGATCTTTTACTTTGTAGGACTCATTGAGCAATAGATTTATTGTATATTGAATTTCAGACGTCCTTTATATTGCATGAAATATTTGCCACTGAACGTTGAGAAGAGAATAATTTATCAGTTAACAGATTTAAAAATATTTCGTGTATGTCAATTACAGTGTGTACTTTATCATAGTAAATGCAAATGATTTATTATTGATTCAGGTTCACTTGTAGACAATAGAAATTCATTTTAGAGAATTTCATTCCTCGTTTTTACTATGTTTTTTTTTAATTCGTATTCTCTAAAATTTTGAGCAATAAGTGGTCAACAAAATTATAATAAACACGATTAAAAAATAAGCAAAATGAATATGGATAATGATTTTTATATAAAAAATAGTTCCTCGCCTACCGAAACAAGGATTGAAATCATGATAATTTTAATCTGACACGTTTGATACTTTACAACAAGAAGTAGTTCATACAATCAAAGAACAGCTGCTCGGAGATTTTATTTATTTTAATGAAGTTGTACACGCTTTGTTTTTATTTTCATTTTCATTGAGTGCCGTTGTTTTGCCGTTTATATAATGATTTGAGAGATTTTTTTTACAGTGTTTATACCAATTACCTAATAAAATAAAACGGGAATAAATATTTTACTATTTTATAGGTGCATGGTTAAGAATCATTTATGCATTTCACTATACAAAGATAAAACAAAGTCGCCCTTAAAGATAGTATAGCAATTGGTATATTATTTTCACTTTATTTTAAGACAAGAAAGATAAAAAAATATATATTCCAAGGTTAAAAGTTGTATTTGTAAATAATCTTGTATTAAAAACATCGTTTATGACAATCTTAGAGCATATTTAACTTCCGTAAAATAACTTATACATCGTTTTCATAATTACGGCTACATTGACGCGGAAAAAAATATGGACGGCGGGAAAGCGCAGTTCTACAGATAGGCACAAGTTTTGCAACGTCACAGATAAGAAACGTCAAGATGCTTTTGGCGCGACAAAGCAAGAAAAAAACTCGGCAGCAAGAGGGTTAAAACGCTCGGTATTTACATTTGATTTTTTGTTTACGGAAACATACTTGTGACGTCACCTTGTTTCGTTGCCATGCCAAGACAATAACATCATTTCACGGAATTTTCGTTTGACGAAAGTTTATCATGAAAAATAAATTAAAATGGACTGAGTCGCTTATTATGCTGTAGAATAGAGATAAATATATTGTATCTGAATCTTGGCCTACGTAAACTGGAGGTTTTGATGTCGAAAATTGAGAATAACTGGTAGTATAAATAAATTGGTCGTAACGCGGAACAGCCGTTTTTGTGTATTACTGCCTTTGCGCTAAAGGTAGATATATTGTGATAATACTGGTTGACGATAATAGGTCGTCATATTAGAATGGACCATAATTTTTCAGTTCTTAGACCACATTCAGTTTGTGTAACAAACCTATGCTGTGTCAAATCTTCAATCACAATCCAAATTAAGAGCTGGTTTAGCTTAAATGTTGTGTCCGTACTTGCTGAACTATTCGGGGTTCAACGTCTGAAAACAAAATACGGTTTGCTGTCACTCTGACAGCCTCTTGTTTCATTTTGTTCAAGGATTGTTATCATATGATCACAAGTTTCAAAGTCTACCATGGCCTCATGGTACAAACATAATTTAGAAGAAAATGCTTCGTCGGGCGCAGCTGGATACGACTGCAAAGGTCCAAACTATGAACAGTTCGGGCAAAAATGGACACAATATTCGCTCTACATGCAGGTCTGAATTTGGATTGGAATTAAATATTTGATACATAATAAGTTTCTGATACAGAAGAATGTAGTCAAAGAACTTGAAATTTGTTATATGATTTGAATTCATATCAATTTTTTGCTATTGTGCAATTCACCATGCTGTTGGAAATTACCCCCCCCCCACAAAAAAAATAATAAAAGACCCCCTTTATTTTTGTTTTGTGAATAACACTATGCTGTTGAGAATCGACCATCTCCAAAAATCCCCCCCAAATTTTTTTACCCTTCTTTGTAATGGCAAAAAAAAAATATTTGAAGTTTCTTTTGAATTTTCGAAATCTTAAGAAAAAATTGTCCCCCCACAATTTCTTTTTTACTCTCCCCCCTCCCTTTAATTCTTTTTCACTCCCCACTTTTTCCACAAAATTCTTTTTTTCCTCAAGATATGGTCATAATCTCAATTTAAATTTCAAATAGAGTTCGGAGCCATAACCCCCCAAAGCCAATCTTAACCATCTCTTTCTGGTATGAAACCTTGTGGTATTATTTTAAAGAGATCAATACACCGTTCCACAAGTTATTGCCCGGAAACTGGAAAAATGCTTATTTGGGTCCATTTGTGGCACCTAATTTTTTAACTGTTAGGACCACAACCCCAACAATCAATCACAACCTTCCATTTCTGGTTTTAAACCATATGTTTGAATTTCAAAGATTTCTATTCACTTATACTAAAGTTATTGTCCGAAAACCAAATGTCTGCGGACGATGACGACGACGACGATTACGACGACGACAACGTGATGCCAATATATGACCGCAAAATATTTTGCAGTCGTATAAAAAAAGACATGTCAAACTAGACCACATTGAGGTGGGAGCCGTCTCTGTTGGCCCTATACATAACAGGTTACTATTTGACTATTAAATATGTTAGTGGTTAAATCTTATAGAGCAGGTTACATGTGCTATTAAACAGTACACTGGATACACTTTACTCTTAATTTTAGAAATATAGTATAAAAGAACACAGGTTATTTTGCATTACTTATCTAGCCAGAATTATGCCCTTTAAATTGTCGGGACTTTGTACTGTATCTGTATTCACTAGATTAAATTTTTCTTGTGTTTAAATATAAATCATTACATGTTTTTCAGTAAATACTTTTATCATGTGGAAATCTGTATATCAGTGGTCCTAGGATCGACAAAATACTTCAGATTGAATTATTTGATAAGTTTGGATTTGTTGTATCGCCAATCTCTCTATCTTGGTTTATTTTATCTTTCAGAGTGAAAACACAACATGCCCTGGTGGAGTTATATCTCCACATATAATTACTTAAAAGGGAACAGAACTACAATGACAACGATCAGCATCAGTTTTCGTGTCGTAAAAAAATGTTTTGATAAGCTGATATCACATATAATTACTTATAATTACAAGATAACAGAACTATACCAATTGTATGGATTGATGGAAAAAGAAATAAGGGAGAAGGTTTGGTACCATTAAAACGTTTGACACTTCGGTGTTGACATGAATATCAATAATGTGGTCATTTTTATAAATTTCCTGTTTACAAAACTTAGAATTTTTCGAAAACTAAGGATTTTCTTATCCCACGCATAAATAAACTTTATCCGTATTTGGCACAACATTTTGGAATTTTGGATCAGCAATGCTCTTCAACTTTGTACTTGTTTGGCTATATGAATATTTTGATATGAGCGTCACTGATAAGTCTTATGTAGACGAAACGTGCGTCTGGCGTACAAAATTATAATCCTATTGATCCCGTTGAAATTGTTTGCACCTTTTCTAAGTCAGAAATCTGATTTTCAGTAGTTGTCGTTTGTTGATGTAGTTCATAAGTGTTTCTCTTTTCTCGTTTTGTATATAGATTAGACCGTTGGTTTTGCCGTTTGAATGGTTTGACACTTATTATTTTTGGGGCCTTTTATAGCTTGCTGTTCGGTGTGAGCCAAGGCTTCGTATTGAAGACCGTATCTTGACCTATAATTAAGGGTTTTATACCACATCTTCCTATATCTATATAAAGATGAATTCTGCAACAAATGTTAAGGACTACAATGACAATGATCAGCATCAGCATCAGTTTTGATGTGGTAAAATATTTGTATAGATAAGCTAATATGAAACACTTTTTTTAAAAGGTATTACATAGTTTGTTTTGTGCTGAGCGTGATTTTATTTTCTGTTTTTTTTTAGTTAAAGTGTTATGTTTGGCCTTGTAAGTTGTACATACATTATGACACCCCCTTTAGTGTTAGTTGATATACATGTCAAGTATAAATTTGAAATCATAACGGTCAGAGCAGACATGATCTGTATCATAAGACATGGGGTTGTCAACTGAAATCAAAGTTTTTGACCTTAAAATTTGACCTTTTAAATTTAGGTTATAAACATCATGACACACCCTCTGTAGTGTGACCCACTCAAGGCGAGGTCTTAATGAATCTATTGGCAACACAATATAACATGACTTGGACACAAGTGGAACAGGACCTTCTATCACCTCTGTTAAAATAAACGTTTTTTCTGTGTTTTGCATACTGTTGTTAAATGTTGTTTATTTTTTAGCTAATTAATTCGTTTTTTTGTCATGGTATTGTCAGTTTTTCTTATGTTGTTGGATACCTATAAGCAAAGTGTTGCCACAACATCTGTATTTTAATCAGATTGCCAATTAACAAATCTAAAAGGAAGCATAACTACAATACCGTGGACATATAAAATACGTACCATTTTTTGGAAACAAAAGATTCCACGGAGCCTGGTTTAAGATTCTCTTTTTAAACAAATCGAAGAGAGTGTTGTAGCTTTTATTCAATGTTGATGGGAGATAGATAGGTGGAAATCCAATGTCAAAGAAGGTACGGACTGCTCTAGGTGTCACTCCTTTCAATAACAAGGCTAATCTGATATAGTTCTCTTCTTCTTCTAAAAGAGGTGACATTATTCAAGAACTCTCTCTGATTTGCAATAGAATACTAAATCATTCTTTCTTCATAGTCCATATTATACTGAAAAAGACGCAAGTCTATTACATATCAACAATTAAAAAGTATTAAAAAAAATGTTATATCTATAAAATTAGTATATGTGCTAAATTATTATACATCTTATAACATGTTTATTGAAAAAAAGTCTTAGTTTAACTTTCATAGCTTTGATATCAAGGATTTATTTTGGCATTATACATGTTATCAGATGGTTATAATAATTAAGCATAGTTTTGAATATATAAGTAACCAAACAGTACAAATGTTGAAACACTACAAAGTATTAATTCTAGGTTTATTGTGCTTTTACGAAAGAAGCAATGTGTTAAAAAAAGTTATGTATTTGCGGTCTCAATAGGGCTATTTAAGGAGGCTCGAGGGTATAAAAATTTCAGAAAAAAATCAAACATTTGTTTTTCATTACAAATTTTATTTATTTCATTTTGTAGTTGTTACTTTATCATATGGTACAATAATCATTCAAAACAATCAATTCGTGTTGGCCCCAGATGACTTTCAAAATGTATACATCATTGAAAAAAATCCAAATTATCTCCTTTTGGTGGTAAAATGCCATTTTTTTGGCTCTAAAATTGAAATATTTTTTTCAACTCATCGGTGACCTATCTTTTTTAATATAATTTCCATATAAGCTGTACTTCAACTAAATTATTGTAAAATTTTAGCGATTTCTGTAATAAATTTCTTTTTTTTATTTCGATATTACCTTTATTTCTCCTATTACTTCAACAGAAAAAAACCACCTTTACAAAAATGTATGCTTCTTTCGAAGGCAGATTGTGAGCGCAAATGAACGGTGACCCCACTTTTTTATTTTATTTTTCTATTAACTATAAGATAAAGTTCATTTATAGAAAAATATAGAGAAATCCTATATAAATGATTTAGACCAGCGAACCCCCTTAACCACCTAAAACATAAAATAAGTAACATATATTTTACTGAATGTAAGATGTTTTAAATCAAATGGTGTCTGATTGTATACACATATAGAAGACTTTTTGAGAGAGAAAAAAATGTGGATTTAAAGTCTCATAGAATTGTATCTGTTGATTTCTGAAAAAAGCAACACGTGAAAAGCAACATTTATAGTGAAATGGCAGCAAGTGTAAAGTCGATGAACCAGGGGTATGTTAAAGAACGTGTCGTCCTGTTTGTAAAAAAATTCATCGGAAGGTACCAAGTCCTTGTTGATAAATATTGCGTATCAACTTCACAAATAATACATGATGGTCTTGATGTATAGATTATGCGTACTGACGTTGATTATCATCTTAACAACGTGATATAATGTTCTTTCATTTGTCTTTGTTCTAATATTAATATTACTTTTACTGTTTTTGTGATATCCATTTAACGTGGCTCGGTACTTATACATCCCATCAATGTGTTTGTATTATCTTTCATTTTTGCTGGTGTGTTTTGTATATGCGACTTTTATGTTTATTTGGTTCTTATAATGTGACTCTGTACTTTAAAAGATCCTGTCAGTATGTTATTGTTCTATACTATGTCTTTAGGTTATATTTCTATTATAAATTAGAAAATACGTTGAACAACAAACGTCAAAATTATTTAATCGCGTAGTGGAATCAACCATTTGTGAATTCTTATAAATTCTATATAAGTCTTAGACCATTTTAAATCTCGGTCTATTTCTAAAATTAGTTCTAACCATATGCAACTATTCTAGTCATAATTACGTTCGATAACTCTGCATGCTACTGGTTTAAATAGGATGATGTAAAATTTACTGGTTACCCGATGAATGAGTTAAAGAAAATTGAAAAATATAGTTATTTAACCTCGGTTAATATTCATTCGAGGTCTTCTTTTATAAATTTAAAATAATATCGTAATGAATTTTATTGAGAATCTGTCAACAATAATCTACATTAGGTATTGTCAAAACTTACATCTATATATAGTTTTTTTTCTTCAAAATTTACACTGTGATTAGTTGCCATGTTTGTTTTCTTTTGATCACGTTGATGTTATGACTTAATATCTCCTTAATTAATCTAGCTATGTCCTTGGCTATCAGTAAAGTGACAATAACGTGTCATATTTAATTGCAATATAAACAGTAAATAAACTCATCATAGATACCAGGACTAAATTTAGTATATACTCTAGACGCGCGTTTCGTCTACAAAAGACTCATCAGTGACGCTCGAATCCAAAAGAGTCAAAAGACCAAATGAATTACGAAGTTGAAGACCATTGAGGACCAAAGCGCTCTCATGTCGACAATTATTGACAGATATTTATTAAAAGTATATCGTTTATATGAGCAATGTCAAAAAGTTAAAAAGGCCAAAAAAAGTACGAAGTTGAAGAGCATTGAGGACCAAAATTCCTAAAAGTTTTGCCAAATACAGCTTAGGTAATCTATGCCTGAGGTAGAAAAACCTTAGTTTAAAAAAATTGAAAAATTTGTAAACAGTAAATTTATAAACATTATCATATCAATGACAATTCATGTCAGCACAAAAAGAGCTGACTACTGGGCTTGTGATACCCTCGGGGAAATAATCTCCACCAGCAGTGGCATCGACCCATAAAATTAAATTGAATTATTTGCATGGACAAAATAAGTGTCAATCATCGTCTACGTTTAGAAAATTTTTTGGTCGCCATTTTTTTCTAAATATCATAGATAAGCAACAGCGTATCAGCTTTATCAAAAGGAACCAATGTTTGATTGTATGCTGCTTTAAAGTAAGACAATGATTTTCATTGTAACAATCTTACAAAATACATTTTTACCAAGTCGGCCCACGCTGTCAATGTGGTCGCCATCTTGAAAAATAATATGTTTGATGTTTATGTTTTAGTTCTTTGTTCGTGTTGTTGTTGAATTTTTATTGATTTCTCCAACGTTAGAATCATAATAAGATCAACGTTCTGTCTTATGCCATGAGAACCGTGTAGGACATAGCTCAACTGTATTAATACATAATTTAAAGAAATGTCGAAAGTTTTTCACAAAATGGCTATGTCGTCCGGCTTTGTGTACGGTTAAGTATACAAATGTATATTTTTTATGTTTTTTTTTAGATGCCAAAAAATGTGTATTCATTTTTAAGCAGAAAAGTGTTAGTTGATTAACTTTGAACTTAATTGATACATGATCTTAACATTGTTTCACTCTGAAAGCAAAATCAAAACAATTAATCTATTTCGTCTTCTATTTTTATTTCAATTATAGCCAGCATCGATCACGACTAAATCACTAGCACTTATTCATATGTATTTAGAACAATTTTATCAACCATGTTAACCCTGACACAGAAAACAATAGTTATTAAAAAAATACTGTCTTTAAATTTAAAAAGAAACATTATAAAAACATAGTGTAGGGTGATTGTCAAAATGAAACAAATCTCCATTAAAGACACAATACATAGACGTTAACAATTATAGGTTACCGAACAGCCTTCAATAATGAGTAACACACACACTGAATAGCAATAAGTTTACTTACGTATCTCGAAATTTTCAATCTGTTAACGGAACGTGTGTCAATAGGAATTGAAATGATTTGCTTTGTCAATCTATACGATTTAGGTTACAAATCTGGGTTTAAATAATATTAAAACGTCATACCGTTATCGCATATAACTGTAGTCTGGGACAGTGTTTACTGAATGACAATAATTCATTGATTATAACGTTTATCTCTCAAAGTTTAAAATATATGACTCAGACAAATAATAAATGTCATGTCATCTTCCTGTTCATACACTGATAAAAAGGGTTTAGATAAAATTAAATGTATGAATCTTCAAGAGTAGCTTAGCACTCTTCCCTCAACAAACTAAGACGCATACTGCATACTAGCTTCCTAAAGAACATAAAACTTGTCAAATATTGTTTGTTCTTGTTTTCAAGTAAACGAATATGTTAATGCTCTACAGTTAACATGCCTATTCATAAGTACTAGAGTATTACAGGAAAAATCATTAAAGTTAGTACTCTGTTCTTTGAGGCTGATAAGACTGAGGAGTAATAGCAACAAAGACTGTTAGACTGTAGCAGTAATTATATTTCTGATCAGGATGGCTTGTTTTCATAAGAACTACTACTGTGGGAGCTAGTACAAAAACTTGAAATGCTAATGTAACAAAGCATGGTTTATATTTGTATCAATCTAAATATTATCTGATTCCCTGTTTTTTTTTATAAGCAATGTGAAATGTTAATTTAAAAAATGTAGATTAAAAAAAAAATTGGATTATATTCCCATACCTGGTTACACACTATAAAGAAATGCATATTTTCCTGGGTTGTTATTTCCAATCTTCAAACTTTTCATGTTTGGGTTAAATTCACAAGATCTTAACATCAGTAGTACTGATTTGTTGTATGTATTCCATAAGGGGATATTTCAGAATATTTTATATATCGTTAAACTAGGCCAGACACCAAATTGCAATATTTACAGTATGTTTTCCTGTTGTAGTTACAATACGAAGACAAAATAAAAGATTTGGAGGCTCAGTTACACCTCTACAAGAGACCTGATGATAACTCACTAAGGGAATATGACCACCCACACACCAGTACCCTGGCTGTACAGAGAGAGTTAGACAGTGTCAGGGAAAGATATAAAAAATACGTCGCTGAACTGCAGGCAGAAAGAAATAACCTTAATAATGAACTAAATAAAACTAAAATTCACAAGAAGGTAAGATTCATAATAGTTTTACCTTCTAAAAAAATCTACAAAGATTTCCAAACAAGATTTTAAAAAACAATTAGGAGATAATTTATTTGTATATTAAACTCTGAAAGCATTAATTGGTGATTTGAAGGTCGCAAATTAAAGGAGTAGGTTTTTGCCTGTTTTTGCCTCAAGTTTCAAGTTCATCTGACGAAAGATTTTGGACACTTTTTAAACATTTAAATGTCTATTTCAATTGATTCAATTATTTTTTGTGAACGATTTTAACTGATTCACTCATTAAAAACGATCTAATTCAAGCTTAAACATGAAATATCTATCAAATATGCCAAAAACTGTCACTTTTCATATGGTTTTTGTCAAAAACGAAAGTGGCTGCATACGTGTTAATCCTCAACCTTTATATGTGTAGTGTTTTATCATTAAACACAACTTACATTTCAATATCAAGAATGAACATAAATGCGGCCATTTTCATATAAGACAGAAACCGTCTGAAATTTATTTAAAATGCTGAAATTGTGAAGATTTCAGTAATTTAGCATGATTTAATGATGCAAGTTCCCATTATATGTGCTTTGTAATGCCAAAAACAACCCATATTTATGTAGCAGAGGCATTAAACCTTTCAAAAAAAATCTAAAAGATTACATTTAAACAATTTTGTAAAACTGCTATATTTTGGGGCTAAAAAGGGGTCTTTCGGTACCTACCCCTTTACTGGCGACATATATGCATGGCAGCTCAAAATACAATATTGTTACCTCATTATAATAAAGCTGACAGAAAACAATGTACAATCATAATTTAAAATATGGTATACATCAACTGTGTGTAGGTTTCATAACATCTTTGTGAATGGGTGACATTATCCAATCAAAATGAATTTTACAAACACTGTTGCAATAGAACGAATATTAACTGCTGAAGTTTAGTAACTCTATGAAATAATTATAATGTAACATCATCTCCGTAAATAGTTTGTTTTGAGACATTTTCTCACTGTTAGGGTGTCAAAGAGAAAATCCTTAACTGAATATTGATTTAATAAAAAAAAAAGTGAAATGACTTTTATTGATAAAAAGAAAATATATATAATATGAATGTGGCAATATAGAATATATCTAAAATCATATCTCATTTTAGTATCACTGAAAAATGAACTAAAGATGTCTAAGGATCAAGAGGTAGATCTAAAGAACCAAGTTAAAGACTTTCGTGCAGAGATTGAATGTAAAAACCATGACCTTCAAACCTTACAGAAATCCATAGAGAGGCTAAGGAAAGAAAAACATTTGTATCTTGTTAATGGTTTTACCAATGATACAGGTAAATATGAAATGTATATGATTAAACTGTACTTCTAGAGTGCACTTGATTTAAATGAATATTGTCTCTACAGTGATGATTTAGAAACAAATATTTACAATTGGTGGAAAGCTAAGTTTATTTTACCCAACCAAAAGTTTTTAAAGGTTTATAACTATAATAAACAACTTTTTTTCTCTCTATTGCAATTTTCCCAACTGTACCTGATTATGGTACTCAAATGGGCTTCTTTTGTTCAATCTTTAGTATTTTGTCAGCAAAACTACTGCTTGATTTGCTCTATATTTGTAAGCATTAAAGTGTTAGCCAGACTTCCAGTTGAAATAGTATGTGGTTATTTTATTTTTATTTTAATGCCCCACCTACCATAGTAGAGGGCCATTATGTTTTCTTGGTCTGTGTGTCTGTTCGTCTGTCCTTTCGTTCGTCCCTCCGTCCATCTGTCCGGCTTCAGGTTAAAGTTTTTGGTCAAGGTAGTTTTTGATGAAGTTGAAGTCCAATCGAATTCAAACTTAGAATGATATGATCTTTGTAATTTTAATACCAAATTAGAGTGTTTATCCCAATTTCACAGTCCACTAAACATAGAAAATAATAGTGCGAGTGGGGTATCCATGTACTGGGGACACATTCTTGTTTATTTATTTTTGGCAAAGGGGGGGGGGGGGGACGGACAGGAGGTTGAGGTTGTGTATGCATTTTTGTTCTTCAACAGTTTGTCTTGAGCTGAATAAATCAGTTTCAAAAATAGAGATTAATGTTTTTTTAATTGTTTCATTTTACATCTTTTTAAATATTTATATAAATATTACTTCAATATGAATGATATGTGATACAATGCATAGGCCTTTCCTTTGTCAGATAGCAACCCAACAACACAAAAAGTAAAAAATACATCTTGAGTTCAACAAAGTATTTCAACTATTTGTTTATATTGTTAGATAAAAATAAGAAGATGAAAGGTAAAGGAAAGACAAGAAAGATGGATGAAGATGAAACAGAAGTTTTATCTGAAAGGAACGGATTTACAGAGAGAGTGAATGACAAACAATATGAACCAGAAACATTTGCTGATAGAACTCGTATATCTGATGTGATAAAAGAAAACGAAGTGTTGAAATCAAAGGTATGGTTTTCTCTTAGAGTCTACATGTATGATGTAAATGTTTGATTCATTAAAATATACTTACCTACCAAACCTATTTTATTTTTAAGTATGTAACTCTTAACAGACATATATTGTTTTTTGCATGATATTTGCCATTGGATAAACAGCAGTTATCAATCATACAATCAACTTAAGTCCCTAATAATCACCAATAAATCTTAACGTCTTTTTATAGAAATCAGTTGGTATCTGATAGAATGACTCTTAATAAGTAATACTTAAAATGATCATTAAAAACGCTGATTCATTAAAATATACGAATATTTGATAGAATAAGAGTGTACAGAGTTACTTCTGTGACTTCTCACTCAGTTCAAGGGAAATTTCTCTTGATGCCCCATTCAATTTAAGGAAATAAATCTTGCTTCCCTCATTTAGTTAAAGGAAAATTACTATTACTAACTATATGAATGAATAAATTGAAAGGATATATCTCTTGTTAGGTTGATGAACTGCAGCTAGAGGTAGATACACATAGGATTGAATTACAGAAATATCAGGCTCATTTTGAAGATCAGAATCGTAAAACAAGAGAGAAATATGAAGAACAGGTACCAGTGACATACATATGTAGATTTATTAGAATGAGTTATTATAATCTATGGAATTAAGGACTTTGTTTGGTAAAATGCAAAGTGTTTGTTAATTACAACAATTTTGTATCCATAAGTATTTGATCCATATTGGGATCAATACTTGGATGAAAGTTAAGCACATTAATGATTTAATTGTAAAATGGTGTGATAAAAGCATGATACACTTTTAAATGATTGACTTTTAAACAATTTATGATGAGGTTTGGAATGGGATACTAAATTGGAGTTCCTTAAGGGATTTGTTATCGTAATTTTTTGTGAAAAAGATAAATTGCATGTTGAGATCACTTCCATAGAAAAAAGTTACATCAGTTTGAGTTTGAGTTTTGCCTCGGTCAATATAAAGACTGTAACTCATATAGCATTAAGGAGGAAGAGCAAAGACTGCTTGTCCCGTGTCAGAAAAAAATTGTAAGGTAGGGTGACATGTCTTCCTGCACACTGTTGAGAAATAGCAAGTTAAAAATCAGGCTCAGTTTGTCTGTCTTGTATACTCATATAACAGTAACATGATTGATTGATTGTTGGTTGCTTTACACCGCATTAGCACAAAAAGGCTATCTCTTCGCGATAGGTAATTCAAATATTTTTAGTTAAAACAAAATTGTGAATTGAAATGGGGAATGTGACAAAGAGACAACAACCTGACCATAGAAATGACATATTTTTAAAATCAGACAAAAGGTACTTCAATAAACTAAAATTCTAGACTAAAGCAAATTGAATAATTTACAAATAAAAATCAACAGTAAGATAACTTGATAAAACTATCACCCTAACATGTTCTTGTCCTGTAAATGCATGGATTTTGTCAATAGATGTTATACTGCCATCTCATGGAAATAAAGTAACCATGAAGGTAAATAAACGCTGCCTTTCTATTTAGTTTGTTCCTCTTAATATAACCTTGTGGGTCGATTATATATGTAAACCTCAGATCTGTGTACGACCTCAAATCTGTGTCCGTTTCTCAAATCTATGTCCAATCGTGACGTCAATCGCTAATCTATGTCCGTAAAAAAGATTCGGCCTCAAATCTGTGTCCAATTTTCAATCGTGACGTCATTCGCAAATCTGTGTCCGTTAAAAAGATAAGGTCTCAAATCTGTGTAATGTTTTTTCCAATTTGTTTTGCCGTGCGCAAATTTATGCCCGTCTAATAAGTTCCGCCTTATAGGTTTTTTATTTCATTAAGTAATTTCCCATAATTCAATATTAAGTTGGTGTGTGTTTTCCATGTATGTGCAAGAGCTGAAGTATAGTATGCGTTTAAGAAAATCCGGCTAAATTATTTAGGTATTTATCATATTGTTTCAAGTACGGTCTTATATGCTTTTTGTTTTATTAAGTCATTTTTCCATGTGTGTGGTTACAATCTTTGCATGCGTGGGTTATTCTTGTATGACGTCTTTAAGAATGAAACTACACATATTTATTTTACTAAAAAAGACAGCAAAGAATGAATATTTGTTTGCAACTTCGACGTACTTCGTTTTGTCTTATGAAAGTTGTTCATATCGCTGTTTCATTGACATTTATACCACTTTATCTATGTTTTTCTTTGAATATTAGTATCAAAAAATCATTCTAAATTGATAAAAGTAAAACGTTCTTTATATTTGAAATATTTGTGAATCACAATAAAACCGTGATATCAATTGTTTGGTCTTAGCTGATATCTATTTAGTTCAAATGTAAAACTTGTAATAATGAAAATATTTCCCCGAGAAGAATCATTCTTTATGTTTTGGCACATTCCTTCTCTCTAGAAACCAGATGTAAACACTGCAGTCCCTTAGTTCATGGCTGGATTTGAATTATAAATATTCCCCAATAGTAGTAGTAAGTAAAGATATACGATAATTGTCAGAAAACATTTCAAGAGCATTAATCTCTAGTTGACGTTTTTGAAAATATTCCATTAGTCCACTATTCATAACAGATTTTCCTCCAGTTTAAAAAACAAAACAAAGCAATTTAAAACCATGTGTATTAATAGATAAAATGTTAACCATACTTTTGTCATATAAACCACTTGTACTATGTTTGTTCGGTGTGAGTTAATGCTCCGTGTTGAAGGCCGTACTTACACCTGTACATTGTTAACTTTTCATTGTTTACTTGATGACGTTTTGTTATGTTTTACGTCAATGAAAGGACATAGATTTGAGCAAAAAATGGCCATAGATTTGAGTAAATAAAGAACATAGATGCGAGACAATACAGGACATAGATTTGGAACGTCTATGACGTAATATTAAAAAGGACATATATTTGCGGAAATGACATAGATTTGAGGCCGGACATAGATTTGAGGCTTACATATATTTTTATGATAAAACAAATATAGTAGCATTTTTGAGTTTGAGTTTCGCCTTGGTCAATATAAAGACTGTAAATCATATATATAAGGAGGAAGAGCAAAGACTGCTTGCCCCGAGTCAGAATAATTTGTAAAGGTAAGATGACATGTTTTCCTGCAGACCGTTGAGAAATAGCAATATAAAACTCAGGCTCAGTTTGTCTGTCTTGTATACTCGTATCACAGTAACATGATTGATTGATTGTTGGTTGCTTTACGCCTCATAAGCACAAAAAGGCTATATCGTGGCGAGAGGTTATTCAAATATTTTTTGTTTAAAAAAAATTGAGAATGTAAACAGGGAATGTGTCAAAGAGACAACAACCCAACCAAAAAAAGGACAAAGCATATTTTAAAAATTAGACACAAGGTCCTTCAATAAACTAAAATTCTAGACTATAAGGAAATTGATTATTTACAAATAAAAATCAACAGTAAGATAACTTGATAGAAATATCACCCTAACATGTTCTTGTCCTGTAAATAAATGTTTTTTTGTCACTTGACATTAAACTGCCATCCAATCACCAATCAAAATTGAACTATTTGTTGTATATAGTTAAAATGTCTTGAAATTTATCTTTTCACAGATTGGTGTACTAAGATCTTCACACCAGAGGGAGCTACAGAAATGTTTGGCTGACAACGCTTTACAACATTCTACCTCTAAAATGGCAGAGTTACAATCAAAAACAGATGCTCAACAGGTAAGAATTCATTAGATAAGAAGATGTGGTATGAATGCCAATGAGACAGCTCTCCATCTAAGTTACAGTGAGTTAAAAGTAATCTTAACCTTCTTTTCTGTTTTATAATTTAATAAAAAGTTATTCATCTTTCTGTGTTAACGGCTTGTACATTTGATGAATAAAACAGTAAATTATTAAAATAAATGATCATAAATTTCTTTTTTTTTAGGTGATGATAAAACATTTGAAAGAGCAGTTAAATAAATCACATTTAGATTCGGAACAACTTTCTATACTTCGAATACAGAATGCCAGTTTAGAAAACCAAATTGACAAACTGAAAGAGGAATTACGTGAGGCAAAGAAATTCCACACTCCAGTAAGTACTGTTACTCTGGTGATATATCTTAACCCCTTCATCAGGACATTTGTCTTGAATTGCACAAAATAAAAGGGGTCAATTGAGACATTAGTTATTTGCTTGTTTTTTACTTTAAACATGTATATCAAACTTGAATACTGATAGGAATTAAGAAAAGTATATTTTTACTTCACTTCTCATTATTTAAACATCTCTGGCATGCCTTTGATATATATTTGTGTTTTTGCTGTCCTCAGTGATATTTTTCGCTTTTTTCAAAACTACATCTACCCTTTTTTTGGGGGGAAAATGTGCTTCATTTTTATCAAATTGGGAAATTTATAATAAACCATGAATTTGACTGGATCTTCACTTTGAAGACCCTCTTTCAAGAGATAAACCCTCATTTGAAATAAGACTCCTCATTGTCAGTGATGATACATAAATAGACCCTCAAATCTGCACATATAGTCATTTTAGGCATGAAAATGGTTTAAATGAGTGTTTTCAGTTCATATTCATGCACAATTACTACTGAGACTGCACTGTTGGGGAAAAAAGTTGTCTTTTTTGGAATAATTTTAAGCCATTTTTTTTTCAAAATGGGATTTTTCACCAGGGGAAAGTCATACAGCTCCTTAAATTTCTACTTATTTAAACATCCCTGTCGTTCAAATGCTTTGGTTTGGGGTTTTCTAATAAAGGTAAGCCAAGCAAAGAGTTTTGAATGCTTACAATTTATTATAGGATTAAACACCTTTTTAAAGGAATTTATTGGTCTATAAAACTCGACCAATTCACTCACAAACAAATAAAAGTTATTTTATGATGTGTTTGTGAGTGACTTGGTACAGTTTATACACCAATAAATTCCTTTAAAAAGCTGTTTAATCCTCATGATTCTTTAAAATTGGAGATACATAATTTATTTTTCCACACTCGTAACCTCTATCACATGTAAATTGTATATTTGTGTCATTGAATATACCTGGCGCATGAATACATTTGTTGGTTAACGTAAACATGTGTGATCAATGAAATTTGCAATCTGATAAATAATAAAGTGCAAAAACTCTTAATATCATTCAAACGGATGTTTCGTGTTAGTATCTAATTTAAAAACAATAAAAGCGAAGTGAACACATATTTTGTAAACATTGATCCAGATTGTGTCATTAAGGCTGCTATCTTGTTTACATTGGTTCGGTCAAAGTCGTCTATCGAAAAATAAACAATGTCAAGATCAACAACCAGAAGTCCTCTCAAACAATCATATCAACGTATACACTAATATGCATATCATATAAGCATTATTGAATAATATTTTTATTTATTTGATGTGAATATTTATAGGAAAAAATAATGTAGGATTGTTTCTGTGAAGTATGCCCTCACTGTTGAAAGGAGTGTTGACTAGGAGTGCCTAGCCTATTAAAGTTGCCTAGGTGTGCCTTGCCAATATCTTGACTTGGAGTGCCTTGCCTATATATTGAATAGAAGTGCCCTCCATAAATGTTGACTAAGAGTGCCTTGCCTAAATGTTTTGCCTTTATAATGTTATACATATTTTTGTTTGTTTTAGGAAATGAAACATTTTGAATCAATTCAGCAGAAGATCATTCAAATGGAGAAAAAACGTGAAACACGAGAACTTGAACTGCAACAAATTATAAAAAATGCCAAACACACAGCTTCAGTGGAAATGGACCAGGAAGCAAATAAATGGAAAGGAATTGTTGATTCTAAAAATAGCGAAATCCTAAGATTTAGAACAGAATTAGATTCCATACTAGACGTTTTAAAATTACTCCAAAAACAAGGAGTTATAATACCTGTAAGTGCAGCAGTGTCATAGCAGTCGCTCTTTAGTAGTTTTATTAATTTAAAATTTGTATTAATAGTCCGTCCTATATATTTTCAAGAGATTGAAAACTTTATATTATGGTATTTTTTTATTATATAACTGTAGTCCATGATCTGTTTTAAGAAAAGACAACCAAATTATAATAAGGAAAAGAGAAAAACTTATATTTGGTATCAATTTAAAACCAGGTGCTCCGCAGGGTGCAGCTTTATACGACCGCAGAGGTCGAACCCTGAACAGTTGGGGCAAGTATGGACAAAACATTCAAGCGTGATACAGCTCTGAATTTGGATTGTGATCAAATTTTTGACATTACATGTTTTTTTTTTACACAAAACAAATGTCAAGATTTTACAAATCAATTAAAGATTTCTTCTTCAAACTTTTTAAATCTAAAATTAAATAGTTGATCATGACACAGCATAGGTTTCTGACACAGAATGAATGTGGTCTAATGAACCTAAAAGGTTTTTTTTGCCTTTGAGCAATTCACTATGCTGTTGAATATTAATCCTCTCAGAAAAATATTTGAAGAAATTTTCTTTTTATTAATGAAATCTGAAATGAGAAAAATTTAACCCCCCCTTTTTTTCACATCCCCGTTTCCCTTTTTCCAAAACTGATATCAATTCAAATTTCTAATGGAGTTTGCAACAATAACTACTCTTTTAAATACATCATAAAATATTAAAATGTAAAATAAAGTGCTTGTTATCACTGAATGGTAAAGATTGGTTGGTAGTAAAAGTGAATATACATTGTTTATTGTATAAAACAATAAAAAAAACTTCATCAGCAACATTTTATATTGGCAAATTTCCAATGAAGTTATTTACATAAAGTTATTGGCAAATAAAAATAGAAAATGACATCATAGTCATGTCTGGCAAATGTCCAACATACATTATCTAAAAACATTTTAAAAGCTTCATCAGCAACACTTTATATTGGCAAATTTCCAATGAAGTTATTTACATAAAGTTATTGGCAAATAAAAATAGAAAATGACATCATAGTCATGTCTGGCAAATTTCCAACATATATTATCAACTACTATTCTATATAAAGAAAGATAACTCCAATTGAAAATTAATTGCTATTGCACAATATTGTGCAATTAGATATTTCTTGCTATTGTGCAATACTGTGCAATTGAAAATTTCTTGCTATTGCACAATACTTGATATGGAATCCTGATTTGGACCAACTTGAAAACTGGGCCCATAATCAAAAATCAAAGTACATATTTAGATAAAGCATATCAAATAAGCCCAAGTAATTTTTGTTAAAATCAAACTTAGTTTAATTTTGGACCCTTTGGACCTTAATGTAGACCAATTTGAAAACTGGACCAAAAATAAGAATCTACATACACAGTTAGATTTGGCATATCAAAGAACCCATTTATTTAATTTTTGATGAAATCAAACAAAGTTTAATTTTGGACCCCCATTTGGACCAACTTGAAAACTAGGCCAATAATTAAAAATCTAAGTACATTTTTAAATTCAGCATATCAAAGAACCCCAAGGATTCAATTTTTGTTAAAATCAAACTAAGTTTAATTTTGGACTCTTTGGACCTTAATGTAGACCAATTTGAAAACGGGACCAAAAATTAAGAATCTACATACATAGTTAGATTCGGCATATCAAAGAACCCCAATTATTCAATTTTTGATGAAATCACACAAAGTTCAATTTTGGACCCTTTGGGCCCCTTATTCCTAAACTGTTAGGACCAAAACTCCTAAAATCAAACCCAACCTTCCTTTTATGGTCATAAACCGTGTGTTTAAATTTCATAGATTTCTATTTACTTATACTAAAGTTATGGTGCAAACACCAAAAATAATGCTTATTTGGGCCCCTTGTTGGCCCCTAATTCATAAACTGTTGTGACCTCAACTCCAAAAATCAATCCCAACCTTCCTTTTGTGGTCATAAACCTTGTGTTAAAATTTCATTGATTTCTATTTACTTATACTAAAGTAATTGTGCGAAAACCAAGAATAATGCTTATTTGGGCCCTTTTTTGGCCCTTATTTCCTAAACTGTTGGAACCAAAACTCCCAAAATCAATCCCAACCTTCCTTTTGTGTTCATAAAACATGTGTCAAAATTTCATAGATTTCTATTCACTTAAACTAAAGTTGTAGTGCGAAAACCAAGAAAATGCTTATTTGGGCCCTTTTTGGCCCCTAATTCCTAAAATGTTGGGACCAAAACTCCCAAAATCAATCCCAACCTTCCTTTGTGGTCATAAACCTTGTGTTAAAATTTCATTGATTTCTATTCACTTTTACTAAAGTTAGAGTGCGAAAACTAAAAGTATTCGGACGACGACGACGCAGACGACGACGACGCCAACGTGATAGCAATATACGACCAAAAAGTTAAAATTTTTGCGGTCGTATAAAAATATTTTTGTCAATTATTTGACCAATGTCTTGCACTTCTTTTTAAGAATTATGCAGATGTTGTGGTTGTATCAATAATAAAATTTCTACACAATTTAATGATGTGGTGCATTCTATTTGTCACATGTGTATTTTTGTTTATGTTTCACAAAACAACACTTTTTATAACTGTTCATATACCGGTACCTCATTTCATGGAATTGTGTTAAACAAACCTTTGAAATTGCTCAATATATCTTGCTTGTTACATGCAACTTTTCACTGAAATCTTTATAATTTTTCCCTAATCTGTTTTATTTTTTATGCCCCACCTACAATAGTAGAAGGTGCATTATGTTTTCTGATCTTTGTGTCCATTCATTGTTCATCCCTCTGTTGGTCCGTCCCTCTGGTCCGCAGGTTAAAGTGTTTGATCTAGGTAGTTTTTCATGAAGTTGAAGTCCAATCAACTTGAAACTTTAATATAGTACTCATATTCCCTTTGATTTGATCTTTCTAATTCGAATGCCAAATTAGAATTGTGACCCCAATTTCATGGTCCACTGAGCATAGAAAATGATAGTTGAGTGGGCATCCATGTTCTACGGACACATTCTTGTGAACAGCTTCTATTCACTTAAATATAGAAATTTATTTGCTAATCAGTGTAACAAACTGAGTTGGATTTGTATTTGCAAGAACATAATACTGAGAGATTTCTTGACACTTTTTGTTTTGTTTAACAATGTATGTTGAATATGTGTCCTTTTTCAAACTATCATTTTTTATTTGCAAAATCTTAGGAATGTTGCAAAAATTTTATCCAGGAGTATATTTGCTTTTTTGGTTGATTCTATGTGAATAAAAATCCATCACCAATTTGTATGTTACCCTTAAGGCCTTTTAAATTTCTGAGAAAACCATAGGTAATTCTTATTATGTGATCAGTTGTTTCCCCTTTATTTTCCCTAGAACGTTTAAAGTTGCCTCATTTAAGAGTTGTTTACTCTGTATACCATTTGGAAGTTCCTGGTTTTTTTTAAACTGTTTTAAAAAATTATATAATATGTACTTTTATATGATGTTGTACTTTATAAAACATGTCAAATGTTAAATCAACCTGATTAAAGGGAGATAATTTCTTAAAATTTTGTCCTTATCAGTACTAGAATTATTTATGAAATATCTTCTTAAAATGACTATAATGACCACTACTTAGAGAGGTTTTGTATGTTGTAAGACATACAAAAGTTGTGTCAAATACTTAGTTTTGTTTTAGTTTTATTATATATTTTGTTTTATTTATCATTATCATTATTTTACATATTGTTCAAATTGTATACATGAAATGAAAATATTTATAATAAATTTACAATTATATATTTGTATCTTTTATAAACTCAGTAGAACTTTACTTTGACCTTTTGACCTTTATCTTATTTACTTCAAATGTCTAAGGATTCTGTGTCATTACTAAATTTACCAAAACCATTTTTTTTTCCATTTCCCTGAAAAAGGTTTTAGGTCACATATCTCATTGAAATAATTTATCATAATACGACCATTTTGGACAATTATAGCAAAGCTTCATATAGACATAATAAAAAACATGTTATAGATACATTTTACAATACAAGCATATATTTAGTTATATTCTCAACAAATGATTAAGAATTTTCTAAGTATACAAATGAAATTTATCTCATCAGATGGAACATTCATAGTGACAGATATATCCCTTTTTGTCACCTGCGTTAAGCGTTGCAGGGGACATGGAAATACCGGGCGTCCGTCTGTCGGTCCGGTCTTGTTAGCGCTCTCACATGCACAATTCTTGCCAGATTTTTATGAAACTTTTATCATAGGTTTATATCAACAATGTCTTGGCGAATTTGTAAACCAATGCCGATCAATAATTTTTGGAAGAGTTATGCCCCTTTGAAATATTATTCATATGGACAATTACCTTATGGGCTCTCTAATGTGTACAGTTCTTACCAATACAGATGCCCTATGTTATGAAGTATCCATTTGTCATATGTCCTTTGTCCTTGACCTCATTTTCAAGGTTCAGTCACTGGTTTGAAAAAAAAACAACATTTAATGGTTTTTAGCTCATCTGCCCGAAGGGCCAAGTGAGCTTATGCCATCACTTGGCGTCCGTCGTCTGTCGTCGTCTGACGTCGTCTGTAATCGTAAACTATTTCAAGAATTTTCTCCTCTGAAACTACTAGGCCAAATACTTCCAAACTTTAACTGAATGTTCCTTAGGGTATCCTGTTTATAAATTGTATCCAAAGTTTTGATCTATCAACAAACATTGTCGCCATTGCTAGAAATAGAACATAGGGGTCAAATGCAGTTTTTGGTTTCTTTTGGGAGTCAAAGTGATGAAAAGGTCAAGATCTATCTGCTATGAAATTTTCAGGCTAATTGAACAACCTATTGTTGGGTAAATGTCAGATATAGTTATTTTTTTAGGAAATTGTACAGGTCTTGAATTATTATCTTTAAAATTATAGTAGATAGAAGGAAAGTTTAAATGAGAAAAATGTTCAGCTAAGTAAGATCTACAAAATGACCAAAATTGTAAATTGACCCCTTAAGGAGTTATTGGCCTTTAAAGACAATTTTACACAATTTGTTCATCATATTTGTTAACTTTCAAAAATCTTCTTCTCTGAAAGTACTGAACCAATTGCAGGTAAACTTATGCTAAATGATTCTAAGGGTATCTTGTATAAAGTTTTTGTTTTGTAAAAAACATGGCCGCCATGGCTAAAAATAGAACATAGGTTAAAATGCAGTTTTTGGCTTGTATTTCAAAAACTAAAACATTTAGAGCAAATATGTTGAGGAGTTTAAGTGTTTATTAGGTCAAGATCTATCAGCCCTGACATTTTCAGACAAATCGGTACTCATTGTGGGGTTGTTGCGACTTAATTGGTAATTTTAAGCAAATTTTGCAGTTTTTGGTTATTATTTTGAATATTATTATAGATAGAGATAAACTGTAAACAACAAAAATGTTTATCAAAGTAAGATCTACAAATAAGTTTAATGACTAAAAATGCCAGTTGACGCCTTAAGGAGTTATTGCCCTTTAATGATAATTTTACAAAAATTTTCAATGTTTGCTAACTTAAAAAAATCTTTTTCTCTTAAACTACTGAACCAATTTCACTTTAACTTAAAACTTAATAATCCTTAGGGTAACTTGTATTAATTTGTGTTTTTTATACCCCCCGAAAAACAAAGTTTTGGGGAAGTATATAGGAATCACCCTGTCCGTCCGTCTGTCTGTCCTTATGTCTCGTAAACGCAACTCCTCCTTAATGGATGGACCAATTTTAATGAAACTTCACACAGTTGTAGTAAACAACCTGAGGATGTGCATGAAGGAAAATATTTCTGGTCGGAATTATTTTAAGGGAGGTAATTGATTTTACTTAGTTAAATATAGCTATAAATGGCAACACGTCTGTAAGCGCAACTATTTCCTAAACAGATTAATCAATATTGATGAAACTTTACACAGTTTTTTTACACAACCTGTATTACTCAATTTATTTCACTTGACTGGGCGGAGTTTAACCGTTTCGCTCATAATAAACCATTTCATCTATAGATAGGTGTTTCAGGATAAACTCATCAATGAAGTGTCCAGTTATTCTTTTGTTAATTCCTTTGATGGCACTGATATGTGATTAGAAATCAGTAATAATTATAACGGCAATCATCCTAATCACACACATCTTCAAATAGACTGTCCTTATGCAAATTAAAACGTAAGCTCCGCCCGATCAGTTGAAATGACATTGGTAATAGATGTGCATGAAGGAAGATATTTCTGGTAAGATTTTTTTCAAGGGAGATAAGCACAACTCCTCCTAAATGACTGTACCAATATTAATTAAACTTTACACAGATCCAGTACATGACCAGAGAATGTGCATAAAGGAGGATATTCTTCGTCTGAAATATTTGAAGGGAGATAATTAACTTAATTTATATAGATTTAGTTATTTTTTTTGGTTTCTACACACACACTGACTTAAAATATGCAAAGAGAGATAACTCTAATTATTATTAATTTTAAATGTTCTTTCATTTCCTTTTACTTCAAGAAAAAAAGCCAATGTTGCTAGGGGTAAAATGCATTATTTTTTGCCTGTGAAGAAAATATAACAGATACAAAGAATGTTTGAATGGCATATTTTAGCACACACTGAAAAGCAAAAATAATCATTGATGAATGATTTAAACAAAAAAATTGAAGGTGAGCGATTCAGGCTCTTCAGAGCCTCTTGTTGTCATTTGAATTTATCACTTATGAGTAATAGAATGATTTAATTTGGTATATGGGATTATTGCAGGCCTTCATGTCCGCCAGACAGGTATCATGTGACATCGACCTCATTTCATTGATCAAGGATCAATTATTAAAGTCAAAAGTTACATAATAAAGTCTGTTTCTCAGATACTATAAGCACTAGGTCAACTATATTTGATGTATGGAATGATTGTAAGGTGTACATTTCTGAATGGCATGTTTCATTTTACCTTGAACTTATTTTCATGGTTCATTGACCAATGTTTTGTGTTTTGGTCTGTTTTTCAGATACAATAAATGATCGGTTAGCTGTGTCTGGTGTATGGAATTATTATAGGTTTACATGTCACTCTAGCAGGGTTCATCTTGACCTGTCTTCATAAACATGGATGATAGATAAAATGAAGTTTATTTGCCGTTGGTAGTGAAACCTTCATCTGAATGACTTTCTACATAAGATCGATCATGATAAGTAAAGCAGTGTGTACTGTTGTTCCTCGTTACACGTGGAATGACATATTTGGGGATATAGGACATCATCACAATACTGACAACAATACCTTTCTGGATCGATCATAATAAGTAAAAACTTTCTACATAAGATTGATTATGATAAGTAAAGCAGTGTGTACTGTTGTTCATCTAAACACGTGGAATGACATATTTGAGGATATAGGACGTCATCACAATACTGACAACAATATCTCTCTCGCCGGCCAAAATAATAAAGAAGCAAGTCTACAAGGTAAATTACTCCGGTTGTTTTAAAGATGTTAAAAATGATTTCATATGTTCACAAAAGAATGCAGATGTGAGCTTTCTCATCACCTGGCGTCCGTCATCATCGTCCGTTAACTTTTACAAAAATCTTCTCCTCTGAAACTACTACGCCAAATTAAACCAAACTTGGCCACAATCAACTATAGGGTATCTAGTTTAGATAAATGGAGAATGTGTCCCCATGGACACAGATGATGCCCCCGCTTGCATACAACATTATAAAGGGACATAACTCAAGAACAATAAAAGTGACGCTACACAAATTTGTACTTAATCTGAGTTGTAATAAGTATTGTGTATAGGTTTCATAATATTTGGTTGGGGCAAACTTAAGTTACAGAACGGAAACTAAAAATTTTGCAATTTTTCGATTAATAAAGGGGCATAACTCGATAATGATTAAAGTGACGCCACCAAAATTCAACTTGATCTGTGTTTTGTGGTAATAAGCAGTGTGTATAAGTTATTATTATTTGGTTGAGGCAACTTAAGTTAGAGAACAGAAACTAAAATTTTGCATTTTTTCCGTTTATAAAAGGGCATAATTCTTGAACGGTTGAAGTGACGCCACTTAAATTCAAACGTGAACTGTGTTTTGTGATAATAAGCATTGTGTATAAGTATCAAAACATTTGGCCGAGGCAGACTTGTAAGAGAAAGGAAACTAAAAATTTTGTAATTTTCCATTTATAAAGGGATATTACTGTAGAACGGTTACAGTGACGCTACCAAAATTCAAACCTGATCTGTGTTTTGTGGTAATAAGCATTGTGTATAAGTTTCATAACATTTGGTTGAGGCAAACTCAAATTAGGGAACGAAAAACAATTTTGGGATCTTAACCTAATGAACATTTTTACCCCATGTCAGATTTGTTCTAAATGTTTTAGTTTCAGAGAAATAAGCCAAAAACTGCATTTTACCCCTATGTTCTACTTTTAGCCTTGTCGGCTATGTTGGTTGCAGGCAGGGTCATCGGACACATTTTTAAAACTAGATACCTTAGTAATGATTGTGGCCGAGTTTGGTTATCTTGAATGTTATTATAGATAGAGATAAACTGTAAACAGCAATAATGTTCAGCAAAGTAAGATCTACAAATAAGTCAGCATTAGAAAAATTGTCAGTTGACCCCTTAAGGAGGTATTGCCTATTATCGTCAATTTTTAACAATTTTTCGTAAATTTTTGTAATCTTACAAAAATCTTCTCCTCTGGCCTAGTAGTTTCAGAGAAGAAGATTTTTGTAAGATAACAAAAATTTGCGAAAAATTGTTAAAAATTGACGATTATAGGCAATAACTCCTTAAGGGGTCAACTGACAATTTTTCTAATGCTGACTTATTTGTAGATCTTACTTTGCTGAACATTATTGCTGTTTACAGTTTATCTCTATCTATAATAACATTCAAGATAACCAAAAAAAATTTCTTAGAATTACCAGTTCAGGGACAGCAACCCAGCAACGGGTTGTCTGATTCATTTGAAAATTGCAGGGCAGATAGATCTTAACCTGATGAACATTTTTATCAGATTTGCTCTAAATGCTTTAGTTTCAGAGATATAAGCCAAAAAACTGCATTTAACCCCTATGTTCTATTTTTAGCCATGTAGGGTGAGCTAAAAATGTGTCCGATGACCCCGCCTGCCAACCAACATGGCTGACATGGCTAAAAATAGAACATAAGGGTAAAATGCAGTTTTTGGTTTATATCTCTGAAACTTAAGCCAAAGTATAAGGGTTGCATTATTTCATGCATCAATTGTAAACAAAAATATCAGGTGAGCGACACAGATTCCTTGGAGCCTCTAGTTTAAGAAGAAAACGATACAATTTCAAGATAACATGCAGGATGTTGATTCCCGAAAAAAGACTGAATATACCAGAGACAATCAATGTCGTTTGGTTGATCGTGTGCAATAACTAATACCCAACATCTTCTTTGATCTGGTGTCAAGTTGTGTTTGGCAGGACTTTTCTTTTACAAAACTGTACAACCAACATGACCAATGCTAACATAAATCAACATGAGAAGAAGTTAATTAACATTGCATTATTTTAATATTGTGAAATAAAAACTTGAAGCAAGTGTTTTACAATTTATAGTGTTCTGATTACCATGATGACTCTTTAAACCACTGCTAAGCATAATAATTATATTGATTGTTTGTTCAATCTCTCCAATAAATATACAATATTTGTATGGTTTTCTTCTCTAGCAATACCTAATGGTGTAAGTCCTTCCCATTTAAGGTTACAGTCTGCTTTATGTTTCAATAAAAATTCAACAATCTCTGCATGGCCTTTATAACATGCTATAAATATCGGGGATTCTCCAGAATCTCTACACTTATTAATATCTGCCTTATTGTTTATTAACATCTTAACGACTTCAGTATGTCCATTCTGACAAGCAATGAACAGAGGTGAAGCTCCATCAGTATCTGTACACTTATTAATGTCTGCCTTATTGTTTATTAACATCTTAACTACTTCAGTATGTCCTACCTGACAAGCAATGTACAGAGGTGATTCTCCAGTATCTGCACACTTATTAATGTCTGCCTTATTGTTTATTAACATCTGAACTACTTCAGTATGTCCTACCTGACAAGCAATACACAGAGGTGATGCTCCAGTATCTTTACACTTATTAATATCTGCCTTTTTGTTTATTAACATCTGAACTACTTCAGTATGTCCTACCTGACAAGCAATGAACAGAGGTGATGCTCCAGTATCTTTACACTTATTAATATCTGCCTTATTGTGTATCAACATCTGAACTACTTCAGTATATCCATAATAAGATGCCATGTATAGAGGTGATCCTCCATCAGTATCTCTACACTTATTAATGTCTGCCTTATTGTTTATTAACATTTTAACTACTTCAGTATGTCCATAATAAGATGCCATGAATAGAGGTGATACATTATCAGTATTACGACAATAGTTTACATTACTGATACAATGTTGAATACACCATTTAACCAGATCAATATCTCCTATAAAACAACAGTGTATCAATGGAGTACTTTTGTAATTAATGTCATATGAACTGGCCAATTGTTTTTGTTGTGATATTGCTAAGCTTTGTATATGTAGAAGGAATCTTTGTCTGAAGATATGATTGACCATATTGATGTTACAGAAAACATCCACAACCTCTTCTCTTGACCAGTCATCTACCATTCTGTTTATATACCCTTGCTGATATCTCGTTGGTACAATAATTGAAAATTCATCATTATTGCTTTTTCTTTCAAATGAAAACCTTTCACGAATAAAACGACTGTTAGCATTTTTAATTAAACAATAAATCATCACACTGCCAAAGTAAAAAGCCAGAAAGTCAAACAGTTTATCATGAATAGTTCTGTAGACTTCACCATCCTTTCTGATAAATGTATGTGTAAGTGAATCCAGCTCATCACGTAAAACCAATCGTGACGTTCCTTCCAACACTTTACAAGCTTCATATGTGTTCTTTATAATTGTTTTGATGTTTTCATCCACATCTTCAGTAAGCCATTCTTCCTGCAACCGATTGTTAAACATTACACATAGAGCAAGTGCACAGTATTTGACACGTGCTCCCTCTGTCTGTAATTTATCTATCTCTTCTTTGTAAACTGTAAATGGATTTGTAAAGAAATTTACAATGTTTAGTTTTAGATTTTTGCTGTACAATTGACACAAAAGAGGGAAACAGTCAAACATGTCATACAAATCACTGATCTCAGAAGCGTTTGTTTTCAGGTAAAATTCAGCAATGGATTGTTTTTCTGTTTTAGATAAACACAAATCGGCAGACTGAAGATTGCATTCACATGCTTGAAAGAATGACAATGATTCCATTTGTCTATCTTTATAAACCTGTAGTCTACAAGACATAATTAACTTCACTGGTTTCTTTTCTACTAAAGCTTTAATTTTTTCCGTCATACTTTTCCAGTTTTCAAACTTCATTGGATTTAAACTATATGTTCCACAAAAATCATCCACTACAAACAATATCTTCTTAATTGGATTGTACCACTTGATGATTTCCTTAGAATTTGATACTGGTAAAATCTCATAGCCTTCATTTTGCATCTGTAAAGCTACGTGACGCACCAATGATGACTTTCCACTACCAGAACTTGCTGTGACAACAACACAACCATTTTCTTTAATGCACTTTAATACACATTTTGCTCCGTTTGTTTCTATAAATGTTTTGTCATCTTTTTTCCAGTTTTCTAATTCCTCATTAATTTGTTCTGAAAAAGAAGAATTGAGAATTCTTTGAATACTTATTTTTTAAGATAAAAGTTAAGGATGTTTGACATATATGGTAAAAAAAAATGCTTGACATATGGTATAAACAAAAGGCTTGATCTATCCATGCTTGGTATAGGTAAAAGGCTTGACATACGGTATGAACAATTTGCTTGTCAAATGGCATAGCCAAAAGGCTAGACATATGGTATGGACAAAAGGCTTGACCAAAGATACCAAAGGGACAGTCAAACTCAGAAATTTGATGTCTGATATAGACAATTAAATTGATATATGGTATAAACAACTGACATGACTCATGGTGTTGACAATTGACTTGACATATGATATGGACAATTGACTTGAGATATGGTATGGACAATTGACTTGACATATGGTATAAACAATTGACTTGACATATGGTATGGACATTTGACTTGACATATGGTATGGACATTTGACTTGACATATGGTATGGACAATTGAATTGGCATATGGACCATAATTTGCTATTGGGCTCGTTTCCTATAACGATAGAAAAGTGATAAAAATGTGAATTACTGTAAGAAAAGTTGTAACTACAGTAAAACCTGTATAAACCGGCCGGTTTGGACAGTGAGCCGGTTTATTCAGGTTTCCGTTTTGACAGGAAGTTAATGACTTGTGACGTCCGACATTTTGCATGTAAAAGTTCTCTCTGATTGTAAATTATATCTGATAAATTAAAATAATTTCACTTCGTTTTTCATTGTTTTGCATTTGCATTATAATGCTCGCGTTGTTTGGATTGTAAGACGAGAGTTTCGATTTACTCCCAATGATCAATAATTTGAAATGTTGGAATGGCCGATTGAAAAGCCAGAATATTATCAAACGTAATTTCATCATTTTCGAAACGTTGTCGTACAGTGTACAATATCCGTTGATTGTTGTCATCCGGGTGTTTCATTATGGTATCGGGATCGTTCGCCCTGATTACATGTTCGCCCTAGGTTCGTTCGCACTGAGTTTGTTCGCCCTGATTGTCCGTTCGCCCTGGGTTCGTTCGCCCTATATTCATTTATGATATGTATATATGTTACATCAATGAACGAAATATATATGTATTAAAATTTACGTATATCTATTAAAAGTTAAATACAGAATATCTGCCAAATTTATATTGATTAAATAAAATTCTTGGCTGCATTGTTACACTTTATTTTATAATTACTTTTAATTACTGTTGATTGAATTTTGATTGCTGATTAGGTGTCATTTGATATCACTGATTGTTATATAAATTGTCTTTAAAACTATACCCTTTGGGTAGTGCTCCACAATTAATGGAGGAATATACAAGAAACTGAACTGAACTGAACTGAACTTTGGTGGATTAATAATGAGAATACATCATAAATAAATATTCGGTGAATGTAAACTTCAACATATTCAATTACATAAAATTATTTAGTCTTCAGTTGTTTTACTTTTAAAAATACAATGTAGTGCTGAAATTCACAGAAACTTATATTTCCTAGTAACGTAATTACATACAGATACAAACTTAGTCCTCAATACCTTGAAGTCACATTATCTTGTAGTCCTGAAATTTATAACCTAGTATAGCAGCTAGCTTTAGACAAGTTAACATGATACATCGTAAATATTCGGCGAAATTGTAGACTGACTTCAACACATTCAATTATATACACGCAACGCAACACTATACTAAATATAAAATCAGGGGGAACGGACTCGGGGCAAACAGGTATTAGGGCGAACCAGAATCAGGGCGGACGGACCCGGATTCTTTCATTATCAAGGCATTTGTTTAGGGGTTCACAACAGGGAACCCAGGATTTGGAAATCACGATGTGAATTTCTTACTCCGCGATACATTCGGTGTGTCTATTCGATTAATTGACACGTTTATAATGTTTTAATAAATAATACAGCTCACTACTGTACAATTGTAGGTTCACAGTTTGACACCTGACTAATTGATTATCACGAAAAGCCATATTGTCAGTCAAGGGCGTTACTTAAACAAGTAACTTTTTTTAGTTACTTATATAGGTAATTTTTGTTTAAAAAAAAATATAAAATTACTCAATAGAGTTATTTTAAATTTCAATAAAAGCAGGAACTAAATATAGTTTTCATGAATTTTTACATCATTTTATATCATAAATTTAAAAAATTTGTAAGATTTGAGAGGAGAATAGACATAAAGGGTTACTTTAAAAATAATGACAAAATGTTACTTGAACAAGTTATATTGTACATCTTTGAAAGAATTAGTAATAACAGTTATTTTAAGAACATATGTAAATGTTTTGGGTAACAAATTATAAATAACTGCAAGTCTTAATTAATTCATAAGTTTCTATCTATTTAAATCTGTCTACCTTCAACATTTTGAAAGAAAAAAATATTTTAATAGTCCCAATATACCAATATTTGACCAAGAAGCGTCGATATCAAAGATAAGTGCGTCAGGAAAGCAATTAGTGTTTCGGAAGGATTAGATTTTTTATTTCATGGGAAAAATAACCAGATGTCTGTAAAAATTTGTTAAAACTAGTAAAATTTGTAGAATCGGTCACCTATAAAAATAATATTTAGAAAAGTTACTTATATAAGTAATTTTTAAAATAGCCTCGTTTTCAACATTACTTATATAGGTAGTTTTAAAAGTTACTTGTTTAAGTAATGCCCCTGACTGATTGTATAAACAAATATGTTTTGATTGCATATCGATCATTGAAATTAATTAGACAAACCGGTTTTGACAGGTAATAATTAATGTAATTAAGAGTATTGGGACTTCATAATTAGACCGGAATTCGGAATACACAGGGTCCGGTTTACAAAGGGTATTTTTACAAAGACTTTGAATGGAAAAATACGGGACTTTCATTTTCGGCCGGAATGGACAGGAAACCGGTTTATTCAGGGTCCGGTTTAATCAGATTTGACTGTACATCTAAAGATGCCTTTATTTTTATCAACATACAAGTGTATGCTACTCTTCCCTAGAAAAAAAAATGAAATTAACAAATTTCAAAGATTATACGACCGTATTTTTGTGTCGTTTCTCGCGTTTCTTTTCGCTTCCGAAGTGCATAACGCTGACTGATTTATAGATAATCATCACCGGCAAATTCGTAACTTTTGCTTTCAAATAATAAAGAACATCGACCAATAAGAATAGTCAGAAGAAAATGCCGAGAACTATAAGTATTTCTGTAGCAGGTGTAAGAACACTCGCGTTACTTTGGTTTCCTATTTCGTAACGCAAATTTTAGATGATGTAATCTGCTTTGTTGTAATAGAATTCTTTATAACAATATGTAAATATGAACTCTCGCGAGATGTTCAAACAGGTAAATCAGAGATGATTTACATTCTAGTTTTGTTCTTTGTAATAATTAAGTTAGAAAATGACGTTATCGTTATGCGTTACATTTCACACGAAACAGAAGTCCAGTTATTTCCTTTTTTTTTATTAAAAATGTTTTTGTCGTTAAGTTCTAATCATTTCCGGTCATACGTGAAACATGTGACTAACATGTGATCACGCCCTTACGGCCGGATATATTAAATACTAGGTCTAAACATTGTTTTTGTTTCCAACGGGATGTTAGCAAACATAATATGTAGACTTGTTTCGTCTTGTTTAAAAAAGGAAAATACATCTTTCAAAGAGATTGCGTCGGGGGTCTATTATTTTTCCTATGTGCATAATGTTACATACGATCTTGTGTGAAAATAAATGCCCAATGACTTGACAAAATCAATTTCAGATTTGACAGATGTTATAACACACTTCGTTTCCGGATAACGATGTAAAGGGTCCTTGGAAAATTCAATCGACATTACGTCTCTTATCATTGTGCCGATACTCGTTGGATTGATTTTGCTTCAGCAGTAAATATTACTGGATATTTTAGGTGAATAAAGATAATTTAATAATAAATACATGTTAATATACCGTTACACTTGGAATGTACAAAGTTGGTATCTTTGTCAAAATTTTTAATTATTTTTTTTTATTCATGTTCTGCAAACACTTTTCAGAAACGCAATAAACTTGTCAAAGGAGAAGTAAACTTTTACCATGCATGACTTGAAAGGAAGTACTTTATTGATTTAACCCACTAAAGTAGGTTAAAATGTTGAAACCATGTAGATGGTGTACAGGTCACAAATATCACATGGTGCCTATTTTTAAGATTTTAATTACAAGTTAAAAGTTTTTTTCTTTACTGGATTTAAAGAATTTTACATTGCCAATGATTTGGAATAAATTGTATATAACTGGAATTTCAAAACCAAATATAAATACATTGTTTTGGCTAAAACATCAAGATACAACGATTATGGTATCCTGTATCAATGAAGAAAATATGGAAATTTCTGAATAAATTGTACTAATTGTTTTCAAAACAAGCACATATTTAGGAGTTTTATAATACTGTTATATTTAAGATGGATTTTAAGGAAAAAGTATACTGTTCAGACAATTTTAAGCAGATTTTGCAATAAAATAAAACTAAAAAAATGCTTTCGGTTTCTTATGGTTTCCTGTCGCGTTTAAAAAAAATCTTTAATTTAACATTGAAAATAGATTTTAAATATTAACATGAAGCAAGAAACATTAGTAATGGTGTTCATTTATGTCTTTTGAAATATATTGTGCAAAATAAAGAAAATAAAGATTGGTTTCCTGTTTGGTTTCCTGTCACGTAAACGGTGAATCAAAATGTATTTATTTTTTCTTGAAAAACTCAATTGTTCTATTAATACTATTCTAACACCAACACAACCCACAGAATAAAAGTTAAAGTTTTAGAACTTATAAAAAAGGATACAAAAAGAAACCAAAGGCTGAATACCAAATTATGGTCCATATGGTATTGACAATTGACTTGACATATGGTATAGACATTTGACTTGACATATGGTATGGACATTTGACTTGACATATGGTATGGACAATTGACTTGACATATGGTATGGACATTTGACTTGACATATGGTATGGACCATTGACTTGGCATATGGTATGGACAATTGACTTGACATATGGTTTGGACATTTGACTTGACATATCGTATTGACAATTGACTTAACAAATGGTATGGACAATTGACTTGACATATGATTTAGACAATTGACTTGGCATATGGTATGGACTATTGACTTGGCATGTGGCATGGACAATTGACTTGACATATGGTATGGACATTTGACTTGACATATGGAAATGTATGGTATGGACAATTGACTTGACATAAGGTATTGATAATTGACTTAAAATATGGTATGAACATTTGACTTGACCTATGGTATGGATAATTGACTTGACATATGGACATTTGACTTGACATATGGTATGGACAATTGACTTGAGATATAGTATGGACAATTGACTTGGCATATGGTATTGACAATTCACTTGACATATGGTATTGACAATTGACTTGACATATGGTATAGACATTTGACTTGACATAAGTTATTGATAATTCACTTGACATAGGGTATGGACAATTGACTTGACATATGGTATTGACAATTGACTTGACATATGGTATTGACAATTGACTTGACATATGGTATAGACATTTGACTTGACATAAAGTATTGACAATTGACTTGACATAAGGTATTGCCAATTGACTTGACATATGGTATTGACAATTGACTTGACATATGGTATAGACAATTGACTTGACATATGGTATGGACAATTGACTTGACATATGGTATTGACAATTGACTTGACATATGATATTGACAATTGACTTGACATATGGTATTGACAATTGACTTGACATAAGGTATTGACAATTGACTTGACATATGGTATAGACAATTGACTTAACATATGGTATAGACAATTTTCTTGACATATGGTATTGACAATTGACTTGACATATGGTATTGACAATTGACTTGACATAAAGTATTGACAATTGACTTGACATAAGGTATGAACAATTGATTTGACATATGATATGATCTTTTGAATTGACACATGGTAAGGACTATGGAATTACACGATAAACATTATTACTCCACATAGCTGATCTAATTTGTAATATAAAAAAACCATCTAGGGTTTTTTGTTTGCAGTCGTAGAATCCTGAAACTTCAATGCATAAGGCATCTTTACTAAATAATACAAAATAATTCAGCTATTAAATCATGTTAATATCCTTGTCTAAACTAAGTTGACTTTATCTACCTTGTTTGCATTGTAAAGCATCTAAATGTCTTTCCTGTTTTGATTTATGCCTGGAACATGTTCAGCTAAACTATCTAAACTACATGTAAATACGCTAAGAATGATTCTTGCAAAAACAAAATTCAATTGCTAATATTATTTCAGAGTATTATTTTCACCTCCTAATATTTATGATAAATCCAACATACAATGACGTAATCAGGTAATATTTTCAAAATTTTACTGGATTGAAAAATAGATAACAAGGAAAATATAGAAGAACTTCAAGAAGCTGTTTGTATAAGGACCCATGAATAACCATTATAGTACTACCTTATATCTTCTTGTAATACTATTATAATATATACCTCTTATGTTCCATGGTATTGGGTCTTTTAAAATCTCTGTGACTTTTATGTGTTCAATTTGTAAAGTTCTATGGGAATCCTTCAGATCTATCAGATTTTTGGTAGTGCTTGAGTGTTCTGTTTGCAATGTACTGTGGGAATCTTGCAAATCTCTAAGATTTTCCCTGATGGTTGAGTTTTCAATGTCCATTGTTCGTCTCAGTTCCTTCATTTCTTCCTGTGATTGTTTGATTTCCAGCATAATTTCCTGGTTAGACTGATCTAAAATTTTCACCTTTAGCTCTTGACACTCTTGATTCATTGGCACACCACCCAATCGACTTACAGCCTGTAAATAAATATTTCAAAGAGTTACAATAAACAGAGCTGCAATCTTTATAAATTAGTAATTATTTTGGGTCAGGTATAGATTTTAAATATATCATGATGAAAATAACATCAAGAAATATATGTCCCAGAATGAAAAATAAAAAAATATGCCAACATTTGAGTCAATTAATTGCAATTGTGACCAATTTATAATAAGATGATGTCTTTGCACTAAATCTACTGGATGATTTGTACTGATTGATATCTTAGTCTAGGAAGCACAATATATTGCATGTATTAGTTTATTAGTATAAGTTGTCAGTAACTGTATGTACTTTTCGATAGGTGTTTTTTTTCTTTACTCTTACCAGATTTTTGTTGTGTCTATCTGATGAGTCAAGCCCTTTTTAACTTATTTTAAATTTTTATTTTAAGTTTGATGTTATGATATTCTGTTACATACATTACATGGTTGTTCGTTTTTTGCCATGACGTTGTTGGTTCATTTTGACTTATGAGTTTGAATGTCCCTTTGGTATCGTTTGCCTCTATTTTACATTACTGTCACAGGTTGGAGATGGGTTGTACTGTCACAGGTTAGAGATGGGTTGTACTGTCACAGGTTAGAGATGGGTTGTACTGTCACAGGTTAGAGATTGGTTGTACTGTCAAAAGTTAGAGATGGGTTGTACTGTCACAGGTTAGAGATGGGTTGTACTGTCACAAGTTAGAGATGGGTTGTACTGTCACAAGTTAGAGATGGGTTGTACTGTCACAAGTTAGAGATGGGTTGTACTGTCACAGGTTAGAGATGGGTTGTACTGTCACAAGTTAGAGATGGGTTGTACTGTCACAGGTAAGAGACGGGTTGAGTGCCCACAAACATGTTTAATAATACCACAATGTACCTGTCTATCCCAAATCAGGAGCCATCAATTTAGTGGTTTTCTGTGATTGCTGTTTACAACCTTTTTTTTTCTTTTGTTGTTACATTAATAAATTGGGTTGTTTGTTTTCTTTCTAACATTGTGTTCACCATGTTTTGTCTTTTTATAGTTTACTTTATGATATGGGTTTTGCTCGTTGCTGAAATTGTACAGACCTATAGTTGCTAGATACCACATTATATAATATTATTGTTTTACTATTAAGAATGTACTTACATCTACTACATTTTTCCATGCTGTATTGAAATCACCTGTTGACATAGTGTTACTATCATGATGAGCTAGTATATTTCTGTACCATTTAATCCTGGCAAGATCAGGCCCTGGGGTTGTCTCCCCTGGTAGTGGTAGATAGTCAAATCCATTGATTGGAGGATTGACAGATGTCAAATTCCTGATCAAACAGATCATCAATGTTACATCAAAAGCTTTGGAATCAGGTACACCTGTATCAACAAAAGACATCGAACGTCAACAGTTATTCATATCCCTAAATACAGAGTAAATGTAACTGATAAATAAATTCCTACAGCACCATGTATGTTATACAAATCTAATAAAATTCAACATCTACTACATCTAGATGAGTAACTTTCTGCCAAACAGTGTCCATTCATTAACATGAAAACGCTTTGAAAAAAATCTTTTCAAATTTAGATATGTTGTTTCCTGTGACTAAATGAAGGTCAAGTTCAATTTTTAACAGTTCTCGTTGTTGTGTTGTAGACCTTTCAGTAGCAAAATTTGTTTTCATTATATGAATTTGAATTATTTCCCTTTGAACAGAAGTTAATAATTAATTTCTATGTCATTTGGTCTCTTGTTAATTTTGATTTATTTCCCTTTGAACAGAAATGTAATTAATAAGTACATTTGTATTTCATCAAAATTTGAATTCTTGGGGTTCTTTGATATGCTGATTCTAACAATGTAGATAGATTTTGGATATTGGACCATAATAGATAAATGTCCAATTTCAAAATTTCCAGTTCTTAATTAGACCACATTCAGTTTGTGTCACAAACCTATGCTGTGTCAAATCTTCAATCACAATCCAAATTAAGAGCTGTTTTAAGCTTAAATGTTATTTCCATACTTGCTCAACTGTTCGGGGTTGTGACCTATGAAAGGAACATCTGGTTTGCTGTCACCCTGAAAGCCTCTTGTTTTATTTTGTTAAGTGATTGTTATCATATGATCACAATTTTCAAAGTTTACCATGGTAGAAACATAATTTAGAAAAAAGACTTGTCAAACTAGACTTCATGGAGATGGGAGTCATCTCTGTTGGTCCTGTAAATAACAGGTTACTATTTGACTATTACAGATGTTAGTGGTTGAATCTCTTAGGGCACTCATGGTTACATGTGCTTTAAACAGTACACTGGATGCACTTTACCCTTAATTTAAGAAATATAATATAAGAGAAAAAAAAACTTCTTGAAATAGACACAGGTTATTTCACTTATCAAGCCAGAATTATGGCCTTTAAATTGTTGGAACTTTGTACTGTATCTGTATTCACTAGATTAAATAGTTTTTGTGTTTACCTATAAAACAGTTCCTTTTTAAAGTACAGTTAATATTTTTATCATGTGGAAATCTCTACGTCAGTAGTCCTAGGCTCGACAAAAATACAACAGATTGAATTATTTGATTGGTTTAATTTTTTTTTTGTGTTACCAATCTCCCTATCCTTGTTTATTTTATTTTTAAGAGTGATAACACAACATGTCCTGGTGGAGTGATATCTTCACATATAATTACTCACAAGGGAACAGAACTAAAATAGATATAGAAAGATGTGGTGTGAGTGCCAATGAGACAACTCTCCATACAAATAACAATTTAAAAGCCAGTTGAATGGATTGATGGAAAAAGACATAAAGATGAATTTTGCAACAAATGCTAAGGACTACAATGACAATGATCACGTGTGGTATGGATAAGCTAATATGAAGCACTTTTTTTTAAGTTTTTACATAGTCTCGTTATGTGCTGAGAGTGTATTTTATTCTATGTTTTTTAGTTAAAGTGTTATCTTTGGCCTAGGAAGTTGTACATACATTATGACACACCCTCTAGTGTTGGTTAATATACATGTCAAGTATAAACTTTGAAATCATAACGGTTCTCAAAATATAGTGGCAGGGCCCAAATAAATCCATTGCCAACACAACCTAACATGACGGGGCCACAAGTGGAGCAGGATATACTCACCTTTCCCAAGAACGTTCTTTCACCCCTGTAAAAAAACTGGTTTTTTTTCCCTGTGCTTTGCATACTGTTGTTCAAATTATTGTTTATTTCTTAGCTAACTAATTTATTTTTTGCAATGGTATTGTCAGTTTGTCTTCTTCGACTTATCTTGTTGGATACTTATAAGCAAAATGTGGCCACAACATCTGTATCTTAATCAGATTGCCAATTAACAAACCTGAAAGGAGAACTACAATACCATAAACATATAAAATACTTACCATTTTTTGGAAACAACATATTCCATTGAGCCTGGTTTAAGATTCTCTTTAAATACAAGTCATAGAGAGTGTTGTGGATTTTATTCAACGTTGATGGTAGATAGGTAGGTGGAAATTCTTTGTCAAAGAAAGTACGGACTGCTCTTGGTGACACTCCTTTCAATAACAAGGCTAATCGGATATAATTCTCTTCTTCTTCTAAAAGAGGTGCCATTATTCAAGAAATCGCTCTGATTTTCAATAGAAAACTACATCATTTTTACTTCATAGTCCATGTTATACTGAAAAAGATACAAGTCTATTACATATCAACTATAAAGAAAGAATTAAAAATTAATTGGGAATGTGTCCATGAGACACAGATGATGCCCCCGCTTGTATATCATAGAAAGTTATATAGTGACATTACTGAAGAACAGTAAAAGTGACGCTACCCAAATTTGTACTTGGTCTGAGTGTTGTTTAAATACTAGTACTATGTATTAGTTTCATAACATTTCGTTGAGGCAAACTGAAGTTAGAGAACGGAAACAAAAAAATTCAGCAATTTTTCCAGTTGTAAAGGGCATTACTCTAGAACAGTTAAAGTGACACCACCAATATTCAAACTTGATCTGTATTTTGTGGTAACAAGCATTGTGGATAATTAGTTTCATAACATTTGGTTGAGGTAAATTAAAGTTAGAGAACTGAAATCAACTTTTGGATGGATGGACCTACAGACAGACAAGGGTAAAACTTAATGCCCCCTCCGCTACCACAGGGGCAAAATTCGTAAGGGTTCCACGGAACCCGGTGTCTCGCCTACTTTTTCTGTTAATCGCAGACTCAACAAAAATGAGGAAAAATATCAATAAAAATTTCCCACACGATACTGTCTTTTGATTGAAAGAAGCTTCCAAGTTTGGTAAAAAAATCCATGATAGTTTATGAATCTAATAAATGTTTTATAAACTTTAACTGCAGACTGTATGTAATGTTAACTTGAAGAAAACCTAAGTCCATTTATAAGTAAAATACGGAAAAAGTGAATTTTTTTTTACAAAATTTACTTCTGAATAATATCTTATGATCAGAAATAAGCTTTTGTCTAAGTTTGGTAGAAATCCAGGATAGTTTAAGAACATTATAAAAATTTTAAAAACTTAAACCACAGAGTGAACGTTTTGTTTCTGGCAAAAAAACTAAGTCCATTTATAAGTAAAATACGGAAAAGTGGAAATTTATTTTTACAAAATTTTCTTCTTGATACTATCTTATGATCATAAACAAGCTTCTGTCCAAGTTTGGTACAAATCAAGGATAGTTAATGAAAGTTATTAAAATTTTAAAAACTTTAACCACAGAGTGAATGTAATGTTTCCTCGCAGAAAAACTAAGTCCATTTATAAGTAAAATACGGAAAAGTGGAAATTTATTTTCACAACATTTTCTTCTTGATACTATCTTATAATCATAAACAAGCTTCTGACCAAGTTTGGTAGAAATTCAGTATAGTTTAAGAAAGTTATTAAAATTTCAAAAACTTTAACCACAGAGTGAATATTTGTGGATGCCGCCGACGACGACGGAATGTAGGATCGCTTAGTCTCGCTTTTTCGACTAATGTCGAAGGCTCGACAATAAAATGTGTCAAGATTACAAATTTGCCTAAAAAGTAAAATATTTGCCGAATGTAATGTAATTACCCGACTCCGCATATGCCTGAAATATTTGCCACTTGTAATTACAAGATAATAGATATAACACTGGTAATTACTAGATTATAAATTTTCCTGAAATATTTGCTACATGTAGTCACCAGATTACAAATTTTCCTGAAATATTTGCTACATGTAGTCACCAGATTACAAATGTTCCTGAAATATTTGCTACTTGTAGTCACCAGATTACAAATTTTCCTGAAATATTTGCTACATGTAGTCACCAGATTACAAATTTTCCTGAAATATTTGCTACTTGTAGTCACCAGATTACAAATTTTCCTGAAATATTTGCTACTTGTAGTCACCAGATTACAAATTTTCCTGAAATATTTGCTACATGTAGTCACCAGATTACAAATTTTCCTGAAATATTTGCTATTTGTAGTCACCAGATTACAAATTTTCCTGAAATATTTGCTACATGTAGTCACCAGATTACAAATGTTCCTGAAATATTTGCTACATGTGGTCACCAGATTACAAATTTTCCTCAAATATCTGCTCTATGTAGTCACCAGATTACAAATAAAGTTCCAACACATTAGGATATACTTTTCAAATCAATTACTTCAAAACATTAAAAAAAAATCAGCAGTTTATCATTTATTATCGACTCCTAGGAGTCGAAATTAGAATTGAACGATGGACACATAGTGCGTGAATTTTTCTTGCTACCTGATTGAAAGATATTGCGAGACGTGAATAATCAAAGTTTATTGATTGGTTAGGACAATTCAAACCTAGTAAATGTCCTTCAATCCCGTAGAGTATCGGATTTGTCCTATCTATTTTAGCAATTAGATTTTGCCTGGTCATTAATCATGCATATTCATGATATTGGTACACAGATAAACTTTATCTATAAATAGTCGAATCTTCTGGAATTTCGTAAACAACAACGTTAAACGATATATACTACTTTATAACCTGTAACCCGAATAATCCAGGTGTTATATTACGATCACTTCGATCAATCCATTGGACAATGACCGTAAGGGGGCGCTGTAATTTTTCGAGTTAAATAACGTGTGACCTCACGTGTGTGGTAAAATTTGTTGATTGATGCACGTGGCTATTCTAGTAAAAAATGAATTAATCTACAAAGCGAGCACACTTTCCATTTTCATCAGCTAAGAGTCGACTAGCCATTTTTAAAAGGCTAATGCTTGTATGGCTAACTTCCATCAACTTATGGTAAGGAATGCATTTATATGGTGTGCCATGCAATACTTACCTGACTGATTTGGTTTACACATGTATTGATTAAGGCGAAGTATACGTAATTCCAGGCCTCTAGCGGAATTCAAGATAAAAAATTTGCGTCGTTAGTTACACAAGTTATTTCTCCTACTTCAAGGACGGGAAATAGGCACATGAAAGAAAAATGACTTTGTGCGGTCTATCATGAATCCAAACAAGTATTCCTTTGCTATCTTATAATAAAACTTCAAAGACATTATGAGAATAATTCCAATCAGAAATCTAGGTATACTATTGTGAGTTAGTCTGACTCTACTGCCACTGTTTTTCGTTAGGAGGAGCAGGTACACAAGATGACTTCAAACTGACTTGTGTTTATTTCAACAGAAAGTGAAACGCTTAAACAACAAAATTACACTGACAAATCTGCTTCTAGTCGTATCAAACTCAGAATTGCCCCTCAATATTATTTGAAAAATCATAGTTTTAATTTTGTATGAAATTCACAGTGTAGCATAAAATTGTAGGTTACAAATAATTACTGGTATATTGCATGTTAATTTGTGTCTTGAACAAGAAAGACCTTAGTCTATGTCTCGTTTTTATGCAATTTTTTATGCAATTGAAAATTTAGGATAATTTATATTTATGTGAAAAGTATTAAATATACTACATGGTAATCGACCACTACTGCAACAATTATCAAAAAACAAATTTACAAAAAAATCTGATTCCATCAACAAAACATTGCACACGGAAACTAAAAAGTCAGCACTGCATGTGATATTTATCTCAAAATAAGTAAAATCTATGTCATCCAAAGTTGCAGAAAAGAAACAGCTATAGGTGTCTTCTAGTACACAATTTTTGGGGAAAGTAAAATCTAAATTTAGAACCATGGTTTAAACTGAAACTAAACATGTACAAATGATGTATGATAAAAACAGAACATATTGTTTTTTCTTGATCAAATCCAATTTCGAAGGGATAGCAAAATTTGTCAGTATTCTTTTGTTGTCCTTTAATATGTCATTCATAAGTATTGAATACAAGTAAAATTTGTCTTCTTAAGTCTCAATATTGAAGATTATGATAGAAAAAAGTATAAGAGTATAAGGTATAGAGAAGAACAGAGAGAGTGAAGAAAATAATGTAACAAAATTAATGTAGGGGCCTTTTATAACCGACTATACGTTATGGATTTTTGTCATTGTTGAAGGGTGTATGGTTGCCTTTTATAATAGCTTACATCCACTACGTTTATTAAGGTAGATGGGGTGTCTAAATGTTCGACGATAGGTTATTCGTAAACTTCTGTAAAATACTTCTCGGTCAATGTAATTTCAAATTTCTATATAAAAACTTAGGATCACAGACCTTGTTTTTTCGTAATAATACATTGCAATTAACGACATTTAGGTGTAAAGCCACCATTGATTTCCCCTCTTAGTCTTTGTTGAATTTGCACTTTTAAAAAAAAATAAAATGCTTCACTGAGCGAAGCCTGATACGACAGCAGAGGTCAAACCCTGAACAGTTGGGGCAAATTTGGACACAGTATTCAAGCTTGATACTATCTGATAAAATTAACGGTATCAATTTTCTTGCACCAGATGCGCTTTTCGACAATACATGTCTCTTCAGTGATGCTCGTGGCCAAAATATTTGAAATCCAAAGCAAATTTGGATGTGATCAAATTTTTGACATAATATAAATTTCTGACACAAAATAAATGTGGTCAAAGATCTTACAAATTTAATGTGCAATAATATGCAATTGAAGATTTTTTCTTGAAATTTTTCAAAAATTTTAAATTCGAAAAATTTGGCCAAAAAATATAAACCCCTTAAAAAAAATTGGACCCCCAAACTTTTTGAATCCCCCTTGGAGCATTAACTATCAAACTCAATCCCAGTCTCTCCTGTGTAGTATAGAACCATTGTAAGGGAGGTAACTCTAAAGCTAAAAAAAACAAAGAATAATGAATTCTGAGTATAAAAATTTATTACCACTGAACCCTTTGATACACACTATTATAATATTATATGTATTCAAATCACAGTATTTGATGTTTCTAGAAACAGCTAAAAAATATTCCAAACAAGAGCTAGCAAACTAATAGCAATAAAATGCTCCTGGGCGCAGCTCGATACGACCGCAGAGGTCGAACCCCGAACAGTTGGGGCAAGTATGACACAACATTCAAGCTTGATACAGCTTTGAAATTGGATTGTGATTAAATATTTGACACAGCATAGGTTTCTGACACAGAATGATTGTGGTCTAAGAACGTTTTTTTTTTTTAATTTACCTTATATTATTGTTCAATATCCAAAATCTAAATACATGGTTAGATTCAGCATATTAAAGAATCCCAAGAATTCAACTTTTGATGAAAGTTTAATTTTGGACCCTTTTGACCTTAATGTGAACCAATTTAGACCAGTTTGAAACCCGAACCAAAAATAAAGAATTCCAATATTTCAATTTTTGATGAAATCAAACCATATCATTAATATTTGCTTTTAAATCAGAAATAATCAACTTAAAATAAGAAAAAATTAAAAGGAAAAAAAGGAAACCCAGGTACTCCGCAGGGCCCCAGTGGTTGAACCCTGAACACTTGGGGCAAATTTGGTCACAATATTCAAGCTTGATTCTGTCTGAATTTGGATTGTGATCAAAGTTTTGACATTCTATAGGTTTTTGTCACAAAATTAAGTGATCTAACACACCAAGTCCGAGTGAAATAATTATTTTACATCCCAGCTGTTTTAGATTAGACGAAAACACATTTACAATTCATAAAATCTAGTTTAGAACGCCACACAACCATTAAAAAATACTTTATATATACTTTATGATGTATATGATGTATACCCTTTATGACATCCAAACACGATGAGTAGATATCAAACAACATCAACTCGCCCCACTTGCCAATCGGCCCACACTGTATCGCCACTTTATAAAAAAATCGCCCCACTCCTGTTTACCGACTCGCCCCACTTTTGAAAAAGTGTAAAATCAAATTGAACAGTCAGTCTGAAAACTCACTTATTAACGAAAAAGGTTAAAACCCCACTGAATAAATGTATGACAACTCGCCCTACTTATAAAAAGATCTTGCTTCCTTTAAGTATGTCAAATAACTATAAGTTCGTATCCTGTAGTCCTGGTGTAGTGGTATGTGTCGTGGCTTGATATGCTAAAGGTCTTTAGTTCGAATCCCAGCATATACACTGGATTATTTCTACGTGAATTTTGATAGATAGACTGTTCCGTGTATAACAAAGAAACTCAAACTGGGGTGATCTGGTAGGGGTGATCCGGCTCAGATCACCACTGTTAGAACAAAAGAGCTGGGATGTAATTCAATATACCGCTTTGTTTTCTGTCATTCATTGTATAGTGGTCTATAGAACAGGGTTTTGTTCAGTACGTATATCATGTTAACACAGGTAATTATCAACCAGAACATATATTTCTCGGGTACAACTCTGCGACTAACAACGTGTGTCATTTTTTATATTTTTTTATTCAATAAATATATATAGTAAGTACTTTGATTAAGAAACACTAGTCTATCATAATTTTCATTTTTCGATTAGTATTCAAATAAACTCAAAGTACTTTTAAATAGCATACACCAACTACTGTTTTTTTATGTACGCAAGTCCACTGACTCATTTAAAACAAACCAATTGATTTCATTATGTTCCTTACTCTTTTCCATCTCAGTTTTAGAATAAGTATTTACATCAGATGGGCTCTAGCAGAAAATCTATAATCGTATAATTCATACACATGTAGTATCAATTGATATATTTAACCTTGATCGTAATGTAATTCCTTATATAGCTTTATATCATATTAAACATACATATATGAATCTTCGTAGAAATATTCCAATCAATCTTAGTTACATCGAAAAATTAGAACGGACCAAAAAAAAAAGGATATAGTATTTATAAAAACGTTCTGTAAACAAAAGGGATTAGACAATCTTAAATAATTCTGTTTTAATATTTTCATAATCAGTAAATTAGCGTATGTTAAATTGTTCAATGTCAATTTATTACCTTTATGTTTATACTCATCCCGTTATTGATCCCTGCAATACAACACATAGTTATATTCAATATTTATATACATATCACTTACCGAATTAATGTAACTAAAAGATATATGCTTTCAACAAACTTACAGGAATATTAATAAAAATCAATCCCTAAAGTCCAAAGTTTATATGGATATTCAATTGCATACATGTATCTCTTTACATACAAAACCAATCTACTGCGAGTGGGTTCACACAATGACACTTTTGTTTAATGACAAAGACTTTAAAGTAGGTGAGCTTTCTGTTAAAGTTGACAAATAAGAATATAGAAATACACTGTATGGAAATGAAATATGTGTCGGACGAGATTTATTCTATTGACCTAGTTTCGGGGAGCGTATACAATATGTAATTAAAAAAAAGCGAAACCAACTGATTTCATCATCATCTTCACACAATTACTGTCATTATTTTTCTATGTAAAACAACAATTGTTCATGTTTGGTTGGCTTTGTTTCAAAACATAATTATAAATTATGTGATAAAAAAAAATCTGGTACAGTACATGAACCATGTACTGTTTGTTAAAACAAGGACAGTAATTGTGTAAAAATAAGGAGGGATTCCGTGGACATTTCGCTTTATTTCAATAGGTTTTATACTATTATAGGTGTAGGTGGTCGGATGAAAATATGTAAACATCCGTATTATGTATGTGTCGTATCCAAGATAGGAGCCTACTGTTCAGTAATTGTTGTTTGAAGCCAAATTGCTGATCATCAAATTTTGGCTAATAATTGGGAAAAAGATCCAACCATTGTTTTTTTCCTTTTATATTGATGTTAATTTTTCATTGCTGGCAGCTGTTGTCGACCTTTAGTTGCTTACATGAACGTAACCTGGTCTTATCTTTCTTATTTGAATTCAGTAACTGTCCTGTGTACAAACTATGTTAGGAAATACAACACCTAAACTACAACATCGATAAAGATATCATAAACTAGTCAAAACATTTACTAAAATTTATCATCGGTGTAAGGAAATAATTCGTAAATATAACTCAACCTGCAGACATCTTATACGTTCAGTTATTTCACATCCAATCTTTAATGGTAATATTCTTCACAAAGCACAAAAATGTTAGTATTCAAATCAAAAGCTAACGATCGAAAAGTCTGGCCAGCTCAGATAAAAAAAAAAATTCAAACTTAGCCAGAAACATGAGAAAAACATTTGTCGTTAAATTCCTGTCAAAAATTGTTGAAACATTTATTGGTTATTAATCTTGAAAATCACAAACTTTTATCGAATTTGATCGTATGGAATTTTCAAAATCTATAATCAAGTTTGTTAACAAGGCACATAAAAAAGTAGAATTTTAGGGAAAAATTCATTTCCCCCTTCCAAACCTTCTACAGACGGTCTTTACATTCTTTTTATGTGTAATAGTCAAAGGCATACTGTCCCATTAATAATTGTTATAAATTTTATAAAGAAAAACAGCAATATTCAATATGGGACGAGTACCCTTCGGGCGAATTGACATAATTTATTATCACAACTATTTATTGGTTTTTCTCCCCAGACCAAAAAATGCCCCTGTCATCAATAGCAGACGCTATCAGAATTCATTCTTTTGACAGTCTGTCACTATATAAGTACTATCTTGGTGTTAATGTAAATTTTCTATATACATAAGCTTGTACGTAGATTGATTTTCAGGTCATATCATCTGGAATAGTCACTTTTATATAAATTTGAAAAAACAAACAAACACAAACAGTAAGTACAAACTCTGTATCAATGACATAGCACTAAAACCAAATTACTTCATTATTTAATCCATTTGTTCTAATCGAATTTCACAAAACTTCTAAGATTTTTTCAAAAATGATGCCACAAGACAGTGTATAGTCACTGGAATGTTCATGCATAGTTGATGCCTAAGTTCATAACATAAAAAAGCGAAAACTACTTGTCAAAATACTATTTAACACTTTCATGCATCACTGCATTGGTTGAATGTTAATTAGTCGACTGACTGTCAATCGGCAGCTCTACATGATCAATGTTTGTAATTTATTAGATTAATTACTTTTTTAAAAGGTCAAGTTTTACGGACTCATAAAGCAATCAGTCAACATACACAAAAAGACTAAATAAAATATTCAAACAAAGGCTGAATAACAATGCCAATTACGAATAGGACTGAACCGATACAGCAAGCACATTGTTATAATTATTATTCATCAAATGAATGTGAAAGGATTTATTTGAAATCAGCCATAAGAAAATATATATATAAGTTTTATAATATAGCCAACTCTACTCAATCGATTATATTACTTTCAATGTATCGCTTTGTTTTCTGTCATTAATTGTATAATGATCTATAGAACAGAATTTTGTTCAGTACGTATATCATGTTTACACAGCTAATTATCAACCAGAACATAATTTTCTCGGGTACATCTCTACAACTAACAACCTGTGTCATTTGCATTATTTCATTTTGTTTTTATAAATATATATATACTAAGTACTTTGATAAAGAAACACTAGCTTATCATAATTTTTAATTTTCGATTAGTATTTAAATAAACTCAAAGTACTTAATAGCATACACAACCTACTGTTTTTTTATCGTTATTGTCAAAAGTAAAATTTAGGAACGAATGCATGTACTTATCATGTCGTATCGATCTTAATTTGCATAGTTTTCCCTCAGTAAAATGAGTGCCTAGTTGTCAGCTTGAAAGGACACCTATAGGGTCTTTGAATCGGAACTAAACACATTTATTCTAAAACCAGTTGTTGGCATGACACGGGTTATGTTCTTCTCATATATTTCATGATGGTGTTATACTCAACCCCTAACAGGAGAGATTGTGCCTGATACTCATAAGATGAAGACACAATCTTTCAAACAGTTTAATTGAGATCTGGAGCTGGCATGTCAGTAATTTCTCAGTAACTAGTCTATTGTTATTTATGTATTATTGTCATTTTGTTTATTTTCTTTTGTTTCATATTCTGACATCGAACTCGGACTTCTTTTAAACTGAGTTTTACTGTGCGTATTGTTGTGCGTTTGTTTTTTCTATATTGGATAGAAATATGTTTAACCCCTCCGCAATTTTGCTCCTGTCCCAAGTCAGGAGCCTTTGGCCTTTATTAGTCATGTGTGATTTTTAATTTTAGTTTCTTGTGATTAATTCGGAGTTTAGTGTGACGTCCATCATCACTTAACTAGTATAATTATTTGTTAAGATGATAACATAATATTGACTGCTGTACCCCTATTTTTGACATTTTTACTCTTTGAGTATGTTTGTTTTGTTCATACATCGTTGACAATGTAATGTAATTTGATGCAACTGTCATACAAGTGTGAGGTTTAGCTAGCTATAAAACCAGGTTCAATCCACCATTTTCTACATTAGAAAATGCCTGTACCAAGTCAGGAATATGACAGTTGTTATCCATTCGTTTGATGTGTTTGGACTTTTGATTTTGCCTTTTGATTTTTGATTTTCCTTTTTGAATTTTCCTCGGAGTTCAGTATTTTTGTGTTTTTACTTTTTAATGGGCCAGCTGAAGGACGGCTTCGAGTGCGGGAGTTTCTCGCTACATTGAAGACCGATTAGTGGCCTTTGGCTGTTGTCTGTTCTATGGTGGGATTGTTTTTACACATTCCCCATTTCCATTCTCAATTTTTAAATTACATTTTGCCATAATCATACTGGAATATTTCTACATTAAACCTAACAAATTACAATAACAATTGAGAGTTTTTCTCTTGTTTCTTAAGTTGTAAGCCGGACATAAATTTCAATTGCTAAATTTTCTATTAACAATTATTTGACTCTGAGAACCTAAAATTAAACATCATTATAACAATAGTAAAACATGTGCTTTATTGATATCAAAAAGTGTAACAAAAACAGAAAGTCAAGAGGCGTCGATTGAGCAAGTTTGTTTTGTTATTACATCCTTCGTAATTTAAGTCAAATGTCACAATTAGTTAATTTACAGATCAGACACCTATTCAGATATTTCAAGATCAAACATCACACATGCATCGATATACAGAATCATCAATTGATCAAACCGTTTGTATGGATGACTGTCAATCTTGGAAATCGTCAATTTAGCATTTCAATAGAATAAACTAGTCATATTAAGTCTGATGTTTTTTATGTTTGTTTTTTGCCGAAATGTGTTCAGAAAAATGCTTTAAGAAACAACAAACTATGGCGGTATGTATCAATACCGAATACATGTAATAAGTAAAATTACAAAAAATACTGATCTCAGAGAAAAATTTAAAACGGAAAGTCCTAAATTAAATGGCATAATCAAAAGGTCAAACACATCAAACGAATGGATAACAACTATCATATATCTGACTTGGTTCAGATATTTTCTTATGAAGAGCCACTTTAAAAGTGTTTAACTAAAAATGAACTTAACAATAAAGGTTTAAAATATGCAAAGACATACAAAACGAATTAAGAGTATAAAAAACCTCAGTACCTAAAATTTTAACTCCAAGAACAGCATGTATTATTTTTGAAATAGATACTGAATATTAATCAACAATGTCTTGGTAAATCTTCAATTGCATTTTTTTAAACGAAACGTCTTTTGACATTTACTATGTCCAAGCTTTAGAAGTCAGAATACGTTAGGAACATAGGAACATACATTGCATGTGCAGGGGGAAATAATATATTGCTCCTAAAGTGAAGAAAATTTAGAATTTCAAAATTGAAGTTGTCCTATTTTTCAGAGATTCTAGTACTGAGATGACTGCTCATGTCAAAATCGAGATATAAGTAAAATAATTGGGCAGACACAGTCATGACATTTCTTTAATTTCTAGTTTTATAGGATATATAAATAGAACCTATTCAGAAAAGTTTGGAATGTTAGTAGAACAAAAGCCATCATCATTATATCTGAGTGATGAATGAAATAATCTGGCTTCTTCGCTTGTTTGTTTTAGAAAAGTGTTTGAAGGAACCCTCACTCATACAAAATAAGACAAAAGCGATCTTTTGTACAATTTTCATCTATATTCAAATAAAAAGTTTTTTTTTTACATTTGAAGATCAGAAAGGTTTAATTGTCATTCAAGAAGACTCTGGTAGTCTTTTGCAATATATATTTTGAATATCAACCTGCATATTGGACCTTCAGTGAACCAGGTGAACCATACAAATCATATCGGATTGATTTGGGATACACATACATCAATCACACTATTTATTGCTTTCTTCAAATTTAAAAATGTATAAATAAAATGAGAATTGTTTTCCGTGATAGCAATTTTCATCAGACTTAGAAACCTTCTCCTTGTAGGAAACTTAGTAGTAAAAATTCTTTACAATCATATTAAATATAGCAATGGTTATGTTTTCCCAATGAAGTGCAGTATTTAAATTTCGTAGAAAATTTAAAAAATGGTCTTTGCTGTTTGATTCGATATAAGAAGATGTGGCATGAGTGTTTATGAGAAAACTCCAACTTAGTCCTATTTATCTAAAAAAAAAACACTAAGAAAAACTTATGAACCGCATCAACAAACGACAACTACTGAACATCAGATTGAAGAAAGGTGCAATCAATTGCAGCAGTTTTTAACATTCTAATAGCAACAACCTTCACACTTATCTGAAACATCAAAACACACTATAGAATATCAATTGAAATGGCTTAACTCAATCAAAAGACAGTTGACACAAGTGAACAAACACTGAAGGAATAAATTTGATCTATTCTACAATGTTAATACATGATAATAGAATAAGATGTGAATAGATAAAGACCACAGTATAATATCGCTGTTGGATGTTTTAAAAATCTAAAACAACAATAACATAGAAAAAAATTCCGCCATTTACAATAATACGCACAGATAAATGAAAACAATTTTGATGCTGGGTATTAAGTATAAAGACAAAAAAGAAATATTTTTAAGAAATAAACAATTCTGTTGTTCACAGCACGATGACGTAAATTTATAGTCAAAGCAAACACTTATGAAAGCTGGTATATAGACGAGAAATAACCGCTAACAAGTAAATATTAAATGACAAAAAAGCATTATAAATAGTATCGACAGGTCAAATTAACAAGAAAGTCAGTGATTGTCTGTTTTACATTTTTGCAATTATATGTCATACAGCATGATGTTTAGCTCTTAGATGTCTATGTCTTTGTTCCTCTACAATATTAGTAAAATCCGTGATTACTATTCAATTATCCGAGGAAAGCTCTCAAGACAATCAATTGTATGATGTTTAGCTCTTAGATGTCTATGTCTTTGTTCCTCTACAATATTAGTAAAATCCGTGATTACTATTCAATTATCCGAGGAAAGCTCTCAAGACAATCAATTGTATGATGTTTAACTCTTAGATGTTTATGTCTTTGTTCCTCTACAATATTAGTAAAATCCGTGATTACTATTCAATTATCCGAGGAAAGCTCTCAAGACAATCAATTGTATGATGTTTAACTCTTAGATGTTTATGTCTTTGTTCCTCTACAATATTAGTAAAATCCGTGATTACTATTCAATTATCCGAGGAAAGCTCTCAAGAAAATCAATTGTATGATGTTTAACTAGTAGATGTTTATGTCTTTGTTCCTCTACAATATTAGTAAAATCCGTGATTACTATTCAATTATCCGAGGAAAGCTCTCAAGACAATCAATTGTATGATGTTTAACTCTTAGATGTTTATGTCTTTGTTCCTCTACAATATTAGTAAAATCCGTGATTACTATTCAATTATCCGAGGAAAGCTCTCAAGACAATCAATTGTATGATGTTTAACTCTTAGATGTTTATGTCTTTGTTCCTCTACAATATTAGTAAAATCCGTGATTACTATTCAATTATCCGAGGAAAGCTCTCAAGACAATCAATTGTATGATGTTTAACTCTTAGATGTTTATGTCTTTGTTCCTCTACAATATTAGTAAAATCCGTGATTACTATTCAATTATCCGAGGAAAGCTCTCAAGACAATTAATTGTACGATGTTTAACTCGTAGATGGCTATGTCTTTGTTCCTCTACAATATTAGTAAAATCCGTGATTACTATTCAATTATCCGAGGAAAGCTCTCAAGACAATCAATTGTATGATGTTTAACTCTTAGATGTTTATGTCTTTGTTCCTCTACAATATTAGTAAAATCCGTGATTACTATTCAATTATCCGAGGAAAGCTCTCAAGACAATCAATTGTATGATGTTTAACTCTTAGATGTCTATGTCTTTGTTCCTCTACAATATTAGTAAAATCCTTGATTACTATTCAATTATCCGAGGAAAGCTCTCAAGACAATTAATTGTACGATGTTTAACTCGTAGATGGCTATGTCTTTGTTCCTCTACAATATTAGTAAAATCCGTGATTACTATTCAATTATCCGAGGAAAGCTCTCAAGACAATTAATTGTACGATGTTTAACTCGTAGATGGCTTTGTCTTTGTTCCTCTACAATATTAGTAAAATCCGTGATTACTATTCAATTATCCGAGGAAAGCTCTCAAGACAATTAATTGTACGATGTTTAACTCTTAGATGTTTATGTCTTTGTTCCTCTACAATATTAGTAAAATCCGTGATTACTATTCAATTATCCGAGGAAAGCTCTCAAGACAATTAATTGTACGATGTTTAACTCTTAGATGTTTATGTCTTTGTTCCTCTACAATATTAGTAAAATCCGTGATTACTATTCAATTATCCGAGGAAAGCTCTCAAGACAATCAATTGTATGATGTTTAACTCTTAGATGTGTATGTCTTTGTTCCTCTACAATATTAGTAAAATCCGTGATTACTATTCAATTATCCGAGGAAAGCTCTCAAGACAATCAATTGTATGATGTTTAACTCGTAGATGGCTATGTCTTTGTTCCTCTACAATATTAGTAAAATCCGTGATTACTATTCAATTATCCGAGGAAAGCTCTCAAGACAATTAATTGTACGATGTTTAACTCGTAGATGGCTATGTCTTTGTTCCTCTACAATATTAGTAAAATCCGTGATTACTATTCAATTATCCGAGGAAAGCTCTCAAGACAATTAATTGTACGATGTTTAACTCTTAGATGTTTATGTCTTTGTTCCTCTACAATATTAGTAAAATCCGTGATTACTATTCAATTATCCGAGGAAAGCTCTCAAGACAATCAATTGTATGATGTTTAACTCGTAGATGGCTATGTCTTTGTTCCTCTACAATATTAGTAAAATCCGTGATTACTATTCAATTATCCGAGGAAAGCTCTCAAGACAATCAATTGTATGATGTTTAACTCTTAGATGTTTATGTCTTTGTTCCTCTACAATATTAGTAAAATCCGTGATTACTATTCAATTATCCGAGGAAAGCTCTCAAGACAATCAATTGTATGATGTTTAACTCTTAGATGTTTATGTCTTTGTTCCTCTACAATATTAGTAAAATCCGTGATTACTATTCAATTATCCGAGGAAAGCTCTCAAGACAATCAATTGTATGATGTTTAACTCGTAGATGTTTATGTCTTTGTTCCTCTACAATATTAGTAAAATCCGTGATTACTATTCAATTATCCGAGGAATGATCTCAAGACAATCAATTGTATGAAAAGACTGGGACAATATTCCTTAAGACACCGATTAGTCGAGCATTATTTTGGTATTCGATACTTTGTACTACCACGCGATTATAGAGTACTTGAGTAAAACATGACCAAGTATCGTCTGACCAGGTAAGAATATATTTACACCTTCAATTACCCTCTCATTATTATAAGCAAACTTTGATACTAGTGCACGTTAAGTATTAACATGATGAGAAAAAAGGAATGTAAATCATTTAATAGTCATTTCAACAGATGGAAAGAGAGAACAATCAGATGGTTTTGTGATCACAAGAAGGATACATTATTTAACATGTTTAACATGGAGATTTCTCCTTCTTCGGGTACAATCTTATCTTGTTTATTTTAAATTCCCTCATTTAAAAAAAATCAAATGATTACTTGAATAAGTTTTTCTCAAATTGTATAATGACAAAACTTTATCAATAAATTTTAAAATTGTTTGTTTTGATCCTACAACGTTGTGAACATAATGAAATTTTATGCGACGTCATACAGTGAGAAATTAGCTAGCATTAACGCAGTTTACGTGCACCATTTTAGACAGCTGTTATTTATTCTTTTTATGTGTTTGAGCTGTGGATCTTGCCATTTTATAAGGAACTTTTTGTTTTGAATTTTCCTCGGAGTTCTTTTTTTGTGATTTTACTTTTTAACATCAGATCTAGATGCATTAATTTTGAACTCTCCAATAAAAATAACTTTGAATATTACAAGTATCTTGCCTACACCTTTACCCCTAATCGATTCCCTTTTGTGGAGGGGGGATAGAATATAAGTTGGTACCCTCAAATAACCTTTACAGTGTTGAAATCTCAACTGAAAGGTGTTATAATTTTTTTCTTCGGTAGCAAATGTTTATATCAATAAAACTTGGTCGCGGCAGGTTTTGAGTTGTGTATGATATTTTATATAAACGGTCCTACTCAAACAGGAAAAGTTAACCGTCTCTTGGAATCCGTTTTCGTCTTTTTAATTTCATGACCATAAAACTACAAAAGCCATCACAACAGACAAAAGGTCGAACATGGAACGCTGTCAATTTATGCCTAAGTTCAAAACATAAAAAAGCTACTTGTCAAAATACTCTTTTAAAGTTTCAACTTTGGTTGAATGTTAATTAGTAGACTTTGTAATTTATTAGATTTATTACTTTTTTTAAAGGTCAAGTTGTACGGACTCACAACACAATCACTAAAAACACACAAAAAGACTAAATAAAATATCCAAACAAAGGCTGAATAACAATGTCAATTAAAATAGGACTGAACCGTTACAGCAAACACATTGTCATACTTCATTGTTATAATTATTATTCATCAATTAAATGTGAAAGGAGTTATTTAATATATATATATAAGTTTTTATAATATAGCCAACTCTACTCAATCGATTCAATTACTTTCAATATAACGCTTTGTTTTCTGTCATTCATTGTATAAAGGTCTTTAGAACAGGGTTTTGTTCAGTACGTATATCATGTTAACAGAGGTAATTATCAACCAGAACATGATTTTCTCGGGTACAACTCTGCGACTAACAACCTGTGTCATTTGCATTATTTTATTGTATTCAATAAATATATATATACTAAGTACTTTGATTAAGAAACACTAGCCTATCATGATTTTCATTTTTTGATTAGTATTCAAATAAACTCAAAGTACTTTTAAATAGCATACATCAACTACTGTTTTATTTATGTACGCATGACAGCTTGAAAGGACACCTAGTCGATTTAATAAATCGTAAACAGTTTACCGGGGGATACTCTGGTATTTTTGAAATGAGGCCACACCATACCCTTGAGAATGTTTTTATCTTTTGTGACAATTGCGGAAAAGTCTACAAACGTCATCCCTCATATCGGGATTGAATACTAGTAACAGGCAACAGTAGTTTACTGATGTTCACATATCTTCGGACCATATGTATGTCGACATAATATTGGTAAACCAATTGAGTCAACAAATAGTCAAAATTCCTTTTTTATACAACAAGCAGGGCCCAGGATCGATTAGTTTTTCATTAAATACAAAACTATGGCACTAGCTACCAAAACTTTACTTGTTTCGGAACAGAGTTATCGGCACAATCAATCTGCACGAGTATTGAGTAGCCGAATGTCCACTGACTCATTTAAAACAAACCAATCGATTTCATTATGCCCCTTACCCCTTTCCCTCTCAGTTTTAAAATTGGTATTTACATCAGATGGGCTCTAGAAGAAAATCTATAATCGTATAATTCATACACATGTAATATCAATTAATATATTTAACCTTGATCCTGATGTAATTCCTTATATAGCTATATATCATACATAAATGAATCTTCGTAGAAATATTCCAATCAATCATAGTTACATCGAAAAATTAATACGGCAAAAAAAAAGTGATATAGTAGCGATAAAAACGTTCTGCAAACAAAGGTGATTAGACAATCTTAAATAATCCTGTTTATAGATTTTTATAATCAGTAAATCAGCGTATGTTAGGTTGTTCAATCTCAATTGATAACTTTTGTGTTTATACTCATCCCGTTTTTGATCCCTGCAATACAACATATAGTTTTATCCCTGCAATACAACACATAGTTTTATCCCTGCAAAACAACACATAGTTTTATCCCTGCAATACAACATCTTGTTTTATACCTGCAATACAACACATAGTTTTATCCCTGCAATACAACACATAGTTTTATTCAATATTTATATATATATATATCACTTACCGAAACAATGAACCTGAATGATATATGCTTTCCACAAAATCAGAGGAATATGAATAAAAACAATCCCTAAAGTCTAAAGTTAATATAGATATTCAATTGTATACATGTATCTCTTTACATAAAAAACAATCTACTGCGAGTGGGTCCAAACAATGACGATTTTGTTTAATGACAAAGACTTTAAATTAGGTTAGCTTTTTGTTAAAGTTGACAAAGAAGACTATAATAATACACTGTATGGAAATGAATTATGTGTCGAATGAGATTTATTCTATTGGCCTAGTTTTGGGGAGCGTATACAATATGCAATTAAAATTAAGCGAAACCGACTGATTTACTCATCAACTTCACACAATTACTGTCATTTTCTTTTATCTATATAAAACAATAAATTGTTTATGTTTGGTTCGCTTTGTTTCAAACATAATTATAAATTCTGTGATAAAAAAAAAATCTGGTCCAGTACATGAACCATGTACTGTTTGTTAAAACAAGGACAGTAATTGTGTAAAACTGAGGAGGGATTCCCTGGACATTTCGCTTTATTTCAATAGGTTTATACTATCAAAGGTGAAGGTGGTCGGATGAAAATATGTAAACATCCGTATTATGTATGTATTTTACCCAAGCCAGTTAGCCTACCGTTCAGTATTTGTTGTTGGAAGCCAAATTGTTGATTATCAAATGATGGCTAATAATTGGGGAAAAGATCAGACCATTGTTTTTTCCTCTTATATTGATGTTCATTTTTCATTGCTGACAGCTGTTGTCGACCTTCAGTTGCTTACATGTGCGTAACCTGGTCTCAGGTGGTTAGTTATCTAATTATTATTGCGTAACCAGTACTATCATCTTTTTTTTTTGAGTCCAGTAACTTTCATGTGTACAAACTATATTAGGAAATACAAAACCTAAACTACAACGTCAATAAAGATGTCACAAACAAGTCAAAACATTTACTAAATTTTATCATCGGTGTAAGGAAATAATTTGTAAATATAACTCAACCAGCAGACATGTTATATGTTTAGGTATTTCATATCCAATCTTTAATGGTAATATTCTTCACAATAATTATTCACGTCAAAAGCTAACAAACGACAAGTGTGGCCAGCTCAGATAACATTTTTATTTCAAACTTAGCCCGAAAAATTTTGTCGTTTAATTTCTGCCTAAAATTGTTGAAACATTTATTGGTTATTAATCTTGAAAATCACAAACTTTTTTCGAATTTGATCGTATGGAATTTTCAAAATCTATGATCAAGTTTGTTAACATGGCACAGAAAAAAAGTCGAACTTTGGGAAAAAAATCATTTCCCCCTTCCAGACCTTCTACAGACTGTCTTTACATTCTTTTTATGTGTAATAGTCAAAGGCATACTGTCCCAATAATAATTGTTATAAATTTTATAAAGAAAAACAGCAATATTCAATATGGGACGAGTACCCTTCGGGCGAATTGAGATAATTTATGATCACAACTATATATTGGTTTCTCTCCCCAGACCAAAAAAATGCCCCTGTCACAAATGGCAGACGCTATCAAAATTTATTTTTTTGACAGTCTGTCGCTATTTAAGTACCATCTTTGTGTTGATGTATATTTTCATATGCATAAGCTTGTACTTTAATTGATTTTATGGTCATATCTTCTGGAATAGTCAAATTTATGTAAATTTGAAAAAACTAACAAACACAAATAGTAAGTACAAACTCTGTATCAATGACATAGCACTAAAACCAAATTATTCATTATTTAATCCATTTGTTCTAGTCGAATGTCACAAAACTTCCAAGATATTTTCAAAAATGATGCCACAAGACAGTGTATAGTCACTGGAATGTTCATGCATAGTTGATGCCTTAGTTCATAACATAAAAAGCGAAAACTAGTTGTCAAAGTACTATTAAAAACTTTCATGCATCACTGCATTGGTTGAATGTCAATTAGTCGACTGACCGTCAATCTTCAACTCTACGTGATCAATGTTTGTAATTTATTAGATTAATTACTTTTTGAAAGGTCAAGTTTTACGGACTCATAAAGCAATCAGTCAACACACACAAAAAGACTAAATAAGATATCCAAACAAAGAATGAATAACAATGCCAATTAAAAATAGGACTGAACCGATACAGCAAACACATTGTTATAATTATTATTAATAAAATGAATGTGAAAGGATTTATTTGAAATCAGCCATAAGTAAATATATCTATAAGTTTTATAATATAGCCAACTCTACTCAATCGATTAAATTACTTTCAATATATCGCTTTGTTTTCTGTCATTCATTTAGAATGATCTATAGATCAGAATTTTGTAAAGTAGTATGTATATCATGTTAACAGAGGTAATTATCAACCAACACATAATTTTCTCGGTTACAACTCTGCGACTAACAACCTGTGTCATTTGCAGTATTTTATTTTGTTTCAATAAATATATATATACTAAGTACCTTGATTAAGGATCACTAGCTTATCATAATTTTCATTTTTCGATTTGTATTCAAATAAACTCAAAGTACTTCATAGCATACACAACCTACTGTTTTTTCATCGTTATTGTCAAAAGTAAAATTTTGGAACGCATGTACTTATCACGTCGTATCGATCTTAAATTGCATAGTTTTCCCTCAGTAAGATGAGTCTCTAGATGTCAGCTCGAAAGGAAACCAAGTCGATTTAATAAAAAGTAAACAGTTTTACGGCGGATATCCTGGGATTTTTGAAATGAGGCCACACCATACCCTTGAGAATGTTTTTATCTGTCGTGACAATTGCGGAAAAGTCTACAAACGTCATCCCTCATATCGGGTTTGAATACTAAAAACAGGCAACAGTAGTTTACTGATGTTCACATATCTTCGGACCACATGTATGTCGGTGTAATATTGGTAAACCAATTGAGTCAATAAATAGTCAAAATTCCTTTTTTTTATACAACAAGCAGGGCCCGGGATTAATTAGTTTTTTTTTTTTTTTTTTTTTTTTATTAAAAACAAAAGTATGACACTTGCTCCCCAAACTTTATTTGTTTCAGAACAGAGTTATCGGCACAATCTGCACGAGTAATGCGTAGTCAAATGTCCAATGACTCATTTCAAACAAACCAATCGATTACAATATGATCCTTACCCTTTTCCATCTCAGTTTTAGAATAGGTATTAACATCAGATGGGCTCTAGAAGAAAATCTATAATCGTATACTTCATACATATGTAGTATGAATTAATATATTTAACCTTGATCGTAATGAAACTCCTAATATAGCTATATATCATATCAAACATAAATACATAAACCTTGTTTAAAATATTCCAATCAATCTTAGTTAAATCGAAAAATTAGTACGGACACAAAAAAAGGATATAGTATCGATAAAAACGTTCTGTAAACAAAAGTGATTAGACAAACTTAAATAATCCTGTTTATAGATTTTTATGATCAGTAAATCGTCGTATGTTAGATTGTTCAATCTCAATATATTACCTTTGTGTTTATACCCATTCCGTTATTGATCCCTGCAATACAACACATAGTTTTATCCCTGCAATACAACAGATGGTTTTATTCAATATATATATATATATATATATATATATATATATATATATATATATATATATATATATATATATAGATCACTTACCGAATTAATGTAACTGAAAGATATATGCTTTCATCAAACTCACAGGAATATTAATAAAAATCAATCCCTAAAGTTTAAAGTTAATATAGATATTCAATTGTTCCATTCTCAATTTTATGTATATCTTTATATAAAAAAACAATCTACTGCGAGTGGGTCCAAACAATGACGCTTTTGTTTAATGACAAAGACTTGGGTCTTGTATTGTTTGTTAAAACAAAGACAGTACTTGTGTAAAAATGAGGAGGGAATCCGTGGACATTTCGCCTTATTTCAATAGGTTTTATACTATTATATACTATTTATACTATTATAGGTAAAGGTGGTCGGATGAAAATATGTTCACATCCGTATTATGTATGTGTCTTACCCACGACAGGAGCCTACAGTTCAGTAGTTGTTGTTTGAAGCCAAATTGCTGATTATCAACTTTTTTGGCTAATAATTGGGAAACAAATTCGACCATTGTTTTTTTCCTCTTATATTGATTTTCATTTTTCATTGCTGACAGCTGTTGTCGACCTCTAGTTGCTTACATGTACGTAAGCTGGTCTCAGGTGGTTAGTTGTCTCATGATTTCTGCGTTACTAGTAATATCATCTTTCTTATTTGAATCCAGTAACTGTCCTGTGTACAAACTATGTTAGGAAATACAAAACCTAAACTACAACATCGATAAAGATATCAAAAACTAGTCAAAATATTTACTAAATTTTATCATCGGTGTAAGGAAATAATTCGTAAATATAACTCTACATGCAGACATCTTATACGTTGAGGTATTTCACATCCAATCTTTAATGGTAATATTCTTTACAAAGCACAAAAATGTCAGTATTCACCTCAAAAGCTAACAATCGAAAAGTCTGGCCAGCTCAGATAACATTTTTTTTAAAACTTAGCCAGAAAAGTTTTTTGTCGTTCAATTCCTGCCAAAAATTGTTGAAACATTTTAGTTATTGGTTATTAATATTGAAAATCACAAACTTTTATCGAATTTGATCGTTTGGAATTTTCAAAATCTATAAACAAGTTTGTTAACAAGATACACAAAATGGTTTCCCCCTTCCAAACCTTCTACAGACAGTCTTTACATTCTTTTTATGTGTAATAGTCAAAGGCATACTGTCCCAATAATCATTGCTATAAATTTTATAAAGAAAAACAATAATTTTCAGTATGGGACGAGTACCTTTCGGGCGAATTGACATAATTTATTATCACAACTATATATTGGTTTCTCTCCCTAGACCACAAAATGCCCCTGTCATCAATAGCAAACGCTATCAGAATTGATTGTTTTGACAGTCTGTCACTATCTAAGTACTAACTTTGTGTTAATGTCGATTATCTATATGCATAAGCTAGTACTTGGATTGATGTTCAGGTCAAATCTTCTGTAAAAGAGGGACGAAAGATACCAAAGGGACAGTCAAACTCATAAATCTAAAACAAACTGACAACGCCATGGCTAAAAATGAAAAAGACAAACAGAAAAACAATAGTACACATGACACAACATGGAAAATTAAAGAATAAACAACACGAACCCCACCAAAAACTAGGGGTGATCTTAGGTGCTCCGGAAGGGTAAGCAGATCCTGCTCCACATGCGGCACCCGTCGTGTTGCTTATGTGATTACAAATCCGGTAAATAGTCTAACTCGGTAGGTCAAATTCATGAAAGGGAAGGGGATTGTGGTTACAACGTAAGGAACATATCCGATATCATTTGTGAAACGGTTATTCCATAACGGTCAACCAACTCGTGATGGCGTCCGTAAAATTTACGAAGGGATGATTTCAACTTCACCATTTGGAACTCTTGGTTTAATAGCTTCCTTGTGAGCAGTAACCATCTATCAAGAAAATCATGATAGGAAATGCAAGCACGGGAATATCGCATCAATTGGGAGATATATACCCCGTATGCAGGTGCTGCTGGAATGTTGCTACTTAGAAAGGGAAAGTTTACAATTGGAAAGCTGAAATCATCTCTTTTGTCGTAAATTTTTGTCTTCAACCGACCCTCATTGTCAATTTCTAGTAATAGTCACTTTTATATAAATTTGAAAAAACAAACAAACACAAACAGTAAGTACAAACTCTGTATCAATGACTTAGCACTAAAACCAAATTAATTCATTATTTAATCCATTTGTTTTAATCGGATTTCACAAAACTTCCAAGATTTTTTCCAAAATGATGCCACAAGACAGTGTATAGTCAGTGGAATGTTCATGCATAGTTTATGCCTAAGTTCATTAGATAAAAAAGAAAAAACTACTTTAAAATACTATTAAAACTTCCATGCCTCACTGCATTGGTTGAATGTCAATTGGTCGACTGACTGTCAATCGGCAGCTCTACAGGATCAATGTTTGTAATTTATTAGATTTATTACTTTTTTAAAAGGTGAAGTTTTACGGACTCATAAAGCAATCAGTCACACACGAAGACTAAATAAAATATTCAAACAAAGGCTGAATGACAATGCCAATTAAAAATAGGACTGAACCGATACAGCAAACACATTCAATTTGTTATAATTATTATTCATAAAATTAATGTGAAAGGAGTTATTTGAAATCAGCTATAAGAAAATATATATGAGTTTTATAATATAGCCAACTCTACTCAATCGATTAAATGACTTTCAATATATCGTTTTCTTTCCTGTCATTCTTTGTACAACGATAGAACAGGATTTTGTTCAGTACGTATATCATGTTAACACAGGTAATTATCAACCAGAACATATATTTCTCGGGTACAACTCTGCGACCTACAACCTGCGTCATTTGCATTATTTTTTTTTGATTCAATAAATATATATATACTAAGTACTTTGATAAAGAAACACTAGCGTATCATAATTTTCATTTTTCGATTAGTATTCAAATAAACTCAAAGTACTTAATAGCATACACAACCTACTGGTTTTTTTTTATCGTTATTGTCGAAAGTCAAATTTTGGAACGAATGCATGTACTTATCATGTCGTATACATCTTAATTTGCATAGTTTTCACTCTATGAGATGAATCCCCAGTTGTCAGCTTGAAAGGACACCTAGTCGATTTGATAAAAAGTAAACAGTTTAACGGGGATATCCTGGGAATTTTGAAAAAAGTCCACACCATACTTTTGAGAATGTTTTTATTTTTTGTGACAATTGCGGAAAAGTCTACAAACGTCATCCCTCATATCGGGTTCGAATACTAGAAACAGGCAACAGTAGTTTACTGATGTTCACATATCTTCGGACCACATGTATGTCGGTGTAATATTGGTAAACCAATTGAGTCAATAAATAGTCAAAATTCCTTTTTTTTATACAACAAGCAGGGCCCGGGATTAATTAGTTGTTTTTTTTTTATATTAAAAACAAAAGTATGACACTTGCTCCCCAAACTTTACTTGTTTCAGAACAGAGTTATCGGCACAATCTGCACGAGTAATGCGTAGTCAAATGTCCAATGACTCATTTCAAACAAACCAATCGATTACAATATGATCCTTACCCTTTTCTATCTCAGTTTTAGAATAGGTATTAACATCAGATGGGCTCTAGAAGAAAATCTATAATCGTATACTTCATACACATGTAGTATGAATAAATATATCTAACCTTGGTCGTTATGAAATTCCTAATATAGCTATATATCATATCAAACATAAATATATGAATCTTGTTTTAAATATTCCAATCAATCTTAGTAACATCGAAAAATTAGTACGGACAAAAAAAAAAAGGATATAGTATCGATAAAAACGTTCTGTAAACAAAAGTGATAAGACAATCTTAAATAATCCTGTTTTAACATTTTTATAATCAGTAAATCAGCGTATGTTAAATTGTTCAATTTCAATATATTACCTTTGTGTTTATACCCATCCCGTTATTGATCCCTGCAATACAACACATAGTTTTTATTCAATATTTTTATATATATATATATATCACTTACCGAATTAATGTAACTGAAAGCTATATGCTTTCAACAAACTCACAGGAATATTAATAAAAATCAATCCCTAAAATTTAAAGTTAATACAGATATTCAATTGTAAACATGTATCTTTTTATATAAAAAACCAATCTACTGCGAGTGGGTCCAAACAATGAAGCCTTTTGTTTAATGACAAAGTCTTTAAATTAGGTGAGCTTATGGTAAAGTTGACAAAGAAGAACATAAAAATACACTGTATGGAAATGAAATCTGTGTCGGATGAGATTTATACTATTGACCTAGGTTCGGGGAGCGTATACAATATGTAATTAAAATAAAGCGAAACCCACTAATTTCCTCATCATCTTCACACAGTTACTGTCATTTTCTTTTATCTATGTAATACAACAAATTGTTCATGTTTGGTTCGCTTTGTTTCAAGCATAATTATAAATTATGTGATAACAAAAATCTTGTTCAGTACATGAACCATGTATTGTTGTTAAAACAAAGACAGTAATTGTGTAAAAATGAGGAGGGAATCCGCTGACATTTCGCTTTATTTTAATTGGTTTTATACTATTATAGGTAAAGGTGGTCGGATGGAAATATGCAAACATCCGTATTATGTATGTGTGTTACCAAAGGCAAGAGCCTACAGTTCAATCATTGTTGTTGGAAGCCAAATTGTTGATTATCAAATGTTTTGGCTAATAATTGGGAAAAATATCCTACCACTGTTTTTTTTTCCTTTTATATTGATGTTCGTTTTTCAGCTGTTGTCGACCTTTAGTTGCTTACATGTACGTAACCTGGTCTCATGTGGTTCGTTGTTTCATGATTTCTGCGTTACTAGTAATATCATCTTTCTTATTTGAATCCAGTAACTGTCCTGTGTACAAACTATGTTAGGAAATACAAAACCTAAACTGCAACATCTATAAAGATATCAAAAACTAGTCAAAATATTTACTAAATTTTATCATCGGTGTAAGGAAATAACTCGTAAATATAACTCAACCTGCAGACATCTTATACGTTTAGGTATTTCACAACCAATCTTAAATGGTAATATTCTTCACAAAGCACAACAATCTGTGTATTCACTTCAAAAGCTAACAAAACCTTTAAACTGTTGTCAGGTCATTTAACATTGCATATTTTGGCTTTAATATTGATTCACTTATAGGGTCTTTGCATCGGAATTAAACACATTTATTCTAAAACAAGTTGTTGTTGGCATGACACGGGTCATGTTCTTCTCATATATTTCATGATGGTGTAATACTCAACCCCTAACAGGCGGGATTGTGATTGATACTCATAAGATGAAAACACAAACAGTTTAATTGAGATCTAGAGCTGGCATGTCAATAACTTCTAGTAGTCTGTTATTATTTATGTATTATTGTCATTCTGTTTATTTTCTTTTGTTTCATATTCTGACATCGGACTCGGACTTCTTTTAAACTGAGTTTTACTGTGCATATTGTTGTGTGTTTGTTTTTCTACATTGGATACAAATATGTTTAAGCCCGCCACAATTTTGCGCCTGTCCCAAGTCAGAAGCCTCTGGCCTTTGCTAGTCTTGTATGATTTTTAATTTTAGTTTCTTGTGTATAAGTCGGAGTTTAGTGTGACGTCCATAATCACTTAACTAGTATACATATTTGTTTAGGGGCCAGCTGAAGGACGGCTTCGAGTGCGGAAGTTTTTCGCTACATTGAAGACCGATTAGTGATCTTTGGCTGTTGTCTGCTCTATGGTCGGATTGTTGTCGCTTTGACACATTCCCCATTTCCATTTTCAATTTTATATTACATTTTGCCATAATCATACTGGAATATTTCTACATTAAACCTCACAAATTACAATAACAATGGAGAGATTTTCTCTTGTTTCTTTAGTTGTTAGCAGGACATAAATGTCAATTGCTAAAATTTTCTATTTACAATTAGTTGACTCTGAGAATCTAAACATAAAACATCATTAGAAAAAAGGGGCTTTATTGATATCAAGCAGTGTAACAAAAACAGAAAGTCAAGAGGCACTGATCAAGTTTGTGTTGCTTCCCATACATCCTTCGCAATTTAAATCAAATCTCAGTCAAATGTCACAATTAGTTAATTTACAGATCAGACACCTATTCAGATATTTCAAGATCAAACGTCACACATGCATCGAGATACAGAATAATCATATTGGTCAAACCGTTTGTATTGATGACTGTCAAACTTGGAAATCGTCAATTTAGCATTTCAATAGAATAAAATAGTCAAAGTATGTCTGATATTCTTTATGCTTGTTTTTTTATCGAAATGTGTTAAGAAAATGTTTTCAGAAGCAACAAACTAATGGCAGTATGTATTAATACCGAATAAAAAGTAAAATTACAAAAATACTGATCTCAGAGAAAAATTTAAAACGGAAAGTCCCTTATCAAATGGCATAATCAAAAGCTCAAACTCATCAAACGAATGGATAACAACTATCATATATCTGACTTGGTTCAGACATTTTCTTATGAAGAGCCACTTTAAAACTGTTTAAATCAAAATGGACTTAACAATAAAGGTTTAAATTATGCAAAGACAAACAAAACGAATTTAGTGTATAAAAAACGTCAGTACTTAATATTTTAACTTCAAGAACCAGCATGTATTATTTTTGAAATAGATACTGAATATTAATCAACATTGTCTTGGTAAATCTTCAATTGCATTTTTTTAAACGAAACGTTCTTTGACATTTACTATGTCCAAGCCTTAGAAGTCCGAAAACGTTAGGAACATAGAAACATTCATTGCATGTGCAGGGGGAAATAATATATTGCTCCTAAAGTGAAGAAATTTAGAATTTCAAAATTGAAGTTGTCCTCTTTATCAGAGATTCTAGTACTGAGATGACTGCTCATGTCAATGTCGAGATATAAGTAAAATAATTGGGCAGACACAGCCATGACGTTTCTTTAATTTCTAGTTTTGTAGGATATATAAATAGAAATCATTCAGAAAAGTTTGGAATGTTAGTAGAACAAAAGCCATCATCATTATATCTGAGTGATGAATGAAATAATCTGGCTTCTTCGCTTTTTTGTTTTAGACAAGTGTTTGAAGGAACCCTCGCGCATATAAGATAAGACAAAAGCGATCTTTTGTACACTTTTCATCTATATTCGAATAAAAAGTTGTTGTTTTTGCACATTTGAAGATCAGAAAGGTTTAATTGTCATTCAAAAAGACTCTGGTAGTCTTTTGCAATATTTATTTTGAATATCAACCTGCACACTGGACCTTCAGTATGCTAGTGTTTTGTAAAAAAGAAACAAGAGTGCATACGCTGAAATTTCTCGCAGGTTTCTTTTATTATTGAATTCTTTTGAAACTATAAAAGCAAAGATGTGGTATAACTGCCAATGAGTAAACTCAGCACAAAAGACCAAAATGATACTGAAATTAACAACTATAGGCGTTCAACAACAAGCAAAGACCAAACCGCAGAGTCAGCTATTCAACGCCACGAAATAACAAATGAAAAACAATTCAAACGACAAAACAAACTGCCTAATTTTATGTAAAAATTATGAATGGAAAATAAATATTTAACACATCAACAAACAAAAAATAAATAGTTAACACATCAACAAACGAAAAATAAATATTTAACACATCAACAAACGACAACTACTGAATAAAAGTGTCCTGACTAGGAGCAGGCCCAGACATTCAGAATGTGGCGGGTTTCAATATGTTAATGAAATCTCAACCCTCTCCTTAACCCGGGACAGGAATGTTAACGTACAATATAAGAACGAACTATAAAAACCAGTTGAAAAGGGCTGAATTCAAAAGATGGATAAATAGAAATTGAAAACAATAACAAAACACAGAGTGGGCGATTCACATCAATCATCCAATGGATTTGGTGTGAAGACGTCATTAACAGTCGGAAAAAAACCTGACCTGGTGAAATCCCAAAATACAAGTATCGACAGGTTATACATGTTGTACATCCTTGAATGTTAATGATATTTAGTTTGTTTTAATTTACTAATAACAAAAAAAAACAATATTCAATGATCTTAATACTATGTTGAATTGATAACTTTTTAGAAGAAGTTTATTAAAAAGTCGAAAATTTACAGGGATCGTCTTTAAATTTCCAGGCACCCTAAACATCTTTTTCGTAAAAATGAGGATGTGCTATCCCATTTGAAATAAGTTTTCTACAGGTATAACCAAACTTCAAAACCAAATATTACGTTCATTAAAATCAAAAACGTCACAACAGACACGGGCATAGCGAACTAGTTAAGAAATGTAAACATCGTAAGATTGTGCTGATGGAGTATCACCATCTAAAAAGGAAAAAAATAACAATAGGGAACAAAATATTGTTCTTTTGGTCGTTACTTTTAGTGCTTTCCGTGTAAAAGCCAAATATCTAAATCTAGAAATGGACAACTGGTTAAATTTGATTAATTGAAAGTAAATTCCTTTGTATTAATTTCGGCAGAATATTTAGAATATTTTTGAATAATTAACAAAATAATTTCATGAATTTGTCAATTAAATGCAATTTAGACAGAACAGAGTACTACCGTTACATGCCATATTGTTTGTTTACACATTACAGGGTGGCTAACCTACCTGACATATTTGTCTTTTATGCAATGAAGAGAATTAAAGCTATCTTACATATTGTTTGTTTACCCAATAAAGAAACACCAAACTACTCGACATAGTGTTTGTTTACACATAACCGTATGCCCAAGCTTTCTGACATACTATGGTTTGTTAACAAAAGACAGAGTGTCAAAGCTGCATGACATATTGTTTGTTTACACAGTACATACCTTAAAGATCACCTGTTACCTAACATAATGTTTATTTACACAAAATAAAGTTTAACATGTCTGTCATATGGTTTGTAAACCCACAACAGAATGACAAGCTACCTGAAATATTGTTTATTGCACACGCAAGTGTGATACAAGTTCCTGACGAACTATGTGTTCATACACGTGACCAATCTTTTTTAAATATTGTTTGTTAACACAATACAGAGCGCCAAAGGTGCCTTACATATTGCACAGTACAAAGTACCTCAGCTAGCTGACATATGGATTGTATAAACGCTATAGAGAGCCCACGCTACCTGTATTGTTTGTTTACACATTACAAAGAGACTCCGAGTGTGGATTTTCTCGCTGTTTTGCAGAATCATTGATGTATTTCTGCTATTTAATGTACTTTTGTCGGATTGTTGTCTCTTTGACATATTCCCCATTTCCTTTATCAATTTTAAGATGTAATGTTATAAAAAACACAGGTGAAAAATGGAAGAGCAAAAGTTTGATGTGTTTTAAATAATCGGTTGGTTTTCTGCATTTGACAACTTTTAAAGTATGTTTAAGTAAGTTTTATTGATACTCCAACGTTATAGGTAGAATAAACCCAAAAACGTCTTAAACCACCAGAATTCAGAACAAAGCTTAACTGTATAAATACAGACTTTTAAGACATTTCGATAGTTGTTTAATAAATGATTATCTCGTCCGACTTTTGGTATACTAATTTTTTACGTATAAGATGCCCCAAAAGAATGTGTATAAGCAGAAATTTAATAGTTGCATGTCATTGAACTTTGATTTAAAACAGTTCAACTTTCTTTTTACTCTTTTAAAGAAAAATCGGAATAATTAATCTTTTTTGTCTTCTACTATTATTTCAAAGATGTCCAGCATCGATTAGGACAAAAATTCTAGCACCTAACCTTATCTTTTTAGAACAATTTTATTAACCATGCTTACCGTGAAACAGAACATAGTAAATACGTACTATGTATTCAATAAATATTGTCTTAAATTTAAAGGTTACTGAATAGCCTTCAATAATGAGTAAAATCAATACTGAATAGCAATAAGTTTACTTACGTATCCCATTTTGTGTGTCAATAATAATAAAAATAATTTGACTTATCAAACTATACGATTAATGTTACAAATCTAGGTTTAGATAATATAGTTACGTAATCTATACGAGATTTTGTAAGGTCATGCATTATCATCATACCGTAATCAAAAATTATTGTAGGCTGGTACAGTGTTACTGAATGCAGATAATTCATGGATTATAACTAACATTAACTTTTATCTCTCAAAGTTTAAAATATAGTGACACAGACCAAACAAAAAAAATGTCACGTCATCCGTTCATACACTGATGAAAACGGATTTAGATAAAAATCAAATGTATGAATAGCTTAGGTCTCTTCTTAACAAACAAGCTTCATAAAGATCATAAAACTTCTTACCAATATTGTTTCTTCTTTTAACATGCCTATTCATACGTACTCGAGTAATACTCGGTAGTACCAAGTATCAAATACCAATTATACTCGACTATTTGGTTTCCTGATAAAATGTTATTGCTTTCTTTAACAAACTTCCTTACTTATCAAGTGCACCTCCAGAGAAATTAAATATTTATGAAAATTACGTTTCTTATGTTTGTGCTTAATTCTCTTTTAAAACCTCATCAAGAGGCAGATCTAAAGAACCAAGTTAAAGTTTTTCGTGCAGAGATTAAGAGTAACAACCTAACCTTCACAACTTACAGTATCAATTGAGAGGCTGTAAATGGTTTTACAATGATACAGTAAATATGAAATGTATAGTATTAAACTGTACTCTTAGGATGTACCTGTTTTTAAACAAATATTGTTTCTACTATGATGATTAAAAAACAAATATTTACAATCAAGGTGGAGAGCTAAGTTTATTTTACCCAACCAAAAGTTTTTAAAGGATAACTGTTTTAAAAAACTTTATTTTCTTTCTATTGAGTTTTTTCAATGTCTTGTCCACCTTATTATGGTATTCTAATGGGCTTCTTTTGTTCAATCTTTTGTTCAATCTTTTGTCAGCTAAACTACTGTGTGTCTTTATATCATGCTTTTTCTTCTTAACATTGGGAACATTCACTCTAACATTTGCAAGAGTTAAAGAGTTAGCCAGCCTTCCATTTGAAAGAGTATGTGATTATTTTATTCTATATTAATATGTTTTAAAAGGGGGAGGGAGAGGTTGTGCATTGTGCATATTTTGTATTTGTTTATATATAGATAGTACTGTTTGTCTTTAGCCTAACAAATCAACTGATTAGGTCAAGTTTTGTTTTGTTAATTTATTTAGAATATAAATGTTCATTAGATTGTTTCATTTTACATCTTTTTAAAATAGTTATAGATATTACTCCAATATGGATGATATGTGATACAATGCATAGGCCTTATCTCTGTTAGCAACCCAACAACCGAAAAAACCCAGAATACACCTATGGTCCAACATTCAACTATGCATTTATATTGTTAGATAAAAATAAGAAGATGAAAGGTAAAGGAAAGAGGAGACAGATGGATGAAGATGAAACAGAAGTTTTATCTGAAATGAACGGATTTACAGACAGAGTCAATGAAAAACAATATGAACCAGAAACATTTGCTGATAGAACTCATATATCTGATGTGATAAAAGAAAATGAAGTGTTAAAATCAAAGGTAGGATTTACTCTCTGAGCCTTTATGTATGATATTGTAAAGTGAAAAATAAACTGAACTTGTGTCAAAAGTGAAGGTAGTGTTGCCTGATACATCGATATCCCAATGTTGACAATCATTAATATGATTTTTAGGAAATTCGTGACTCGTGTGAAGAAATAAACATTTTGCCGCCAATTCCCCCCCCCCCCAAACTAATAACAAAGGAAAATAATCCATTTATTAAAATTACATGCAAACTTAGCCCATGATCAACTGGAACTACAACAAGACAAAACTGTATGACTCAAAACCATGTCACAAAAAATATAATTTAAAAAAAAAAAATGGAAATACTAACCTACCTACCCTATTTTTTTTTTAAGTATGTAACCATAAACAGACATATAATTTTTTTGGGCCTAATATTTGCCATTGGATAAACAGCAGTTATCAATCAACTAAAGTCCCTAATAATCACCAATATAAGTCTTGACGTCTTTTGATAGAAATCAGTTGGTATCTGATAGAATGACTCTTAATAAATAATACTTAAAATGATCATTTAATAAGCGCCCTATGTGACACATGGCGCTTACCGGAGTTGTAAGTTGTAACTTAAAATGCTCATTTAAAAAGCTGATTCATTGAAATATACGAATTTTTTATAGAATTAGAGAGTACAGAGTTACTTCTATGACTTCTCACTCAGTTCAAGGGAAATTACTCTTGATGTCCTCACTCTGTTCAAGGCAAAACACACTTGCTGCCCACATTCCATTTAAAAAAATAAATCTTGCTTCCTTCATTTAGTTGAAGGAACATTACTATTACTAAGTAACAGAATGAATAGCTTCAGGTAATATATGTTTAAGTTTTATTTTATTAGGTTGATGAACTACAGCTAGAGGTAGATACACATAGGATAGAACTACAGAAATATCAGGCTCATTTTGAAGATAAGAATCGTAAAACAAGAGTATTTTTGTGTTTTTACTTTTTTTTTAATATTTTTATTAAACAATTTTACAATGTAAAATTGTTTAATAAAAATATTAAAAAAAAGTAAAAACACAAAAATACTCAACTCTGAGGAAAATTCAAAAAAGAAAGTCCCAAATCAAACATCAAAATCAAACGTTCAAACAAATCAAACAAATGGATAACATCTGTCATATTCCTAACTTAGTACAGGCATTTTCTTATGTAGAAAATGGTAAATTGAACCTGGTTTTATAGCTAGCTAAACCTCTCACTTGTATCACAGTCGCTTCAAATTCTATTATATTATCAACGATGCTACACTGTTGAAAGATTGACTTTTAAACAATGTATGCTGAGATTTGGAATGGGTGAATAAATTTGAGTTCCTTAAGGGCATACGATACAGTTACAGGGGAGGTAATGACGTTGCTAACGTAAATTGTTATTTTCGCGACGTCAAACTGTGACATATCGGGAAAAGATGCCTTTTTCGTCTGATTTTTATCATTCAAACTGATTTAATTTGAAAACGAGTTCATGGACCCCTATTTTTCAAAACAGCAATTTGTTTCATTTTGCAGGGTGATTATGTGACCCAAATTTTATAAAACTGTTAATATAGGATTTTATTTTAATTTTGATAAACATGCAGCCAAAAATGACGTATATTCCTCAATTCATGAACATTTGATAAATATGAGTTATTTCTGAATAAAATATGCATAATTTTTCAGGGTGCTTATAAAATACAGAAATTACCGATTATTTAACAAAAAACAGTTTTTGTTTATCTTTTATAACAAAAAAGTTATGTCTTTCTTTCGAAAAAGAAATTATGTCCACAAATCTGAATTTTGAGCAAATATACAAAATTTCGACCTCATTTTACTCAAAAAGTAGCACATGAAGGTAATTTTTTTATAACATATTTGATTTAATCAGGTAAAAAATAGACGATATGCAAATTTTCACGAACTTATAAATACATGATCAAAACTGTATCGTATGCCCTTAAGGGATTTGTTATTGTAATTTTTTGTGAAAAAGATAAATTGCATGTTGAGATAACTTGAATAGACAAAAGTTAAATCAGCATCTCATTGAAATAAAGTTATTGTGAAGGTAAATATTTATTTTGTTCTCCTTGATATAACCTTTCTGTTAGGTTAAATATTTTGTGATAAAACAAATGTAGTAGCCTTTTTGCCTTGAGTGTGAGAGTTAATGAGTTTGAGTTTTGCCTTGATCAATATAAAGACTGTAAATCATTAGGAAGAGCAAAGACTGATTCATAATAATTTGTAAGGGTAGGGTGACAAGTTTTCCTGTTGGGAAATAGCAAGTTAAAAATCAGGTTCAGTTTGTCTGTCTGGTATACTCAGTCTCATATCGCAGTAACATGATTGATTGAATGTTGGTTGCTTTTCGCCTCATTAGCACAAAAATCATGGCGAGAGCAAATAATATATTTTTAGTTTGAATAAAATTGAAAATGGAAATAGGAAATGTGCCAAAATGACAACAACCAAACCAAAGAAAGGACATAAAGCATATTTTTAAAATCAGACAAAAGGTCCTTCAATAAACTAAAATTCTTGACTAAAGCAAATTGATTATTTACAAATAAAAATCAACAGTAAGAAAACTCGATAGAAATATCACCCTAACATAATCCTGTCCAGTAAATGCATGTTTTTGTCACATGACGTTAAACTGTCATCCAATCACCAATCAAAATTGAGCTATGTGTTTTATATATAGTTATCTATAAAAATGTTTTGAAATTTACCTTTTCATAGATTGGTGTACTAAGATCTTCACATCAGAGGGAGCTACAGAAATTTTTGGCTGACAACGCTTTACAACATTCTGCTTCTAGAATGGCAGAGTTACAATCAAAAACAGATGCTCAACAGGTAAGAGTTCATTAGATAAGAAGATGTGGTATGAATGCCTATGAGACAGCTCTCCATCCAAGTCACAATGATTTAAAAGTAATCAACTATAGGTCAAAGTAATCTTAACCTTCTTTTCTGTTTTATAATTTTATAAAAAAATATTTATCTTTGTGAGGTAATGGCTTGCACATTTGATGAATAAAACAGTAAATTATTAAAATAGATGATTATAAAATTCTTTTTTTCAGGTGATGATAAAACATTTAAAAGACAAGTTTTTGATTGAGTTAAGTCTGCCAATTGATATTTTATCGTATGTTTTTCTTTGTTGTGATGTTATGCTATTGTTTCAGAAAAAGGGAGAAGGTTTGGATCCATTAAAACGTTTAATCCCGCTGCAAATGTTTGCACCTGTCCTAAGTCAGGAATCTGATGTACAGTAGTTGTCGTTTGTTTATGTAATATATACGTGTTTCTCGTTTCTCGTTTTGTTTATATAGATTAGACCGTTGGTTTTCCCGTTTGAATGGTTTTACACTAGTAATTTTGGGGCCCTTTATAGCTTGTTGTTCGGTGTGAGCCAAGGCTCCGTGTTGAAGGCCGTACTTTAACCTATAATGGTTTACTTTTTAAATTGTTATTTTTATGGAGAGATGTCTCATTTGCACTCACACCACATCTTCCTATATCAAGTTAGATAAATCACATTTAGATTCCGAACAGCTCTCTATACTGCGGATACAGAATGTCAGTTTAGAAAACCAAAAACAAAAAATTATTAAAAATGCCAAACACACAGCTTCTGTGGAAATGGACCAGGAAGCAATTAAATGGAAAGGAATTGTTGATTCTAAAAATAGTGAAATTCAAAGATTTAGAACAGAATTAGATTCCATATTAGATGTGTTAAAATTACTCCAAAATTAAGGAGTTGTTATACCTGTCAGTGCAGCAGTGTCATAGCAGTAGTTTTATTAATTTAAAATTTGTATTAATATTCCGTCCTTTATATTTTTGAGATATTTTAGTCTGTGGTACCTTAGGGAAAAAACACTTTCTTTAATTGGAATTCTTTATTGTTTAACTATCATAGTGGGTCAATTTCTTATGATCTGTTGTTTGAAAAGACAAACAAATTATTTTTGAATGTTCTGAATTTGCATAGATTTCTAAAATGTTTTTGTCAATTATTAGAGCAATGTCTTCAACTTCTTGTTCAGAATTATGAAAATGTTGCTGTTGTAATACCATCAATTATAAAATGTCTACACAATTTAACGATGTGGTGCATTCTGTTTGTCACATGTGTTGTTTTGTGTTCCATGAAAAATTTGTTTTATAACTGTTAACATACCTCATTTAATGTTATTGTGTAAAACAAAAATTTTGATATTGTTATCTTTCGATGTAAAATTGATCAGTTAATGCTGACTGATTCATGCTACATTTTACTGAAATCTTTATATTTTTTCCCTGGTCAGTTTTATTTTGAACATCAACTTTTTACTTAAACATATAAATTTATTTTCTAATCAGTGTAACACGCTGATCTGGAATTGTATTTGCAAGAACATAATACTGGGAGATTTCTTTGACTTGACAAGAACAAATTTAACAGTGTATATTGAATATGGGTCAGGTCTTCTTTCATACTTTTCCCTTTTTTTTACAAAATCTTATGAAGCCAAGAATCTTTTCTAATATAAGGTGTATCCAAGAGTATTGAGAGACTTTACTGTAAAAGGGCAACACAAATTAGGGATGGATCTTCTTTCAAACAGCATCCACCAAACTTTATAAGTTTTTTTTATTAGTTTCCCTCTTTATTTCCTCTAGAACCTCAGTCTAGATTTTTTCCTTATTTTAAAAAGTTATCTACTTTGTTTACCATTTGTAAGTACCAGATTTTTTAAAATACTTTTTTGTAAAGAATACTTTCGTATGATGTTGTATTTTCAAAAACGTATGTTTATGCAACTAAATTAAAAGGAGATCATTTCTTAACAAATGTCTCCTTTTCAGTACTAGAATTATTTGATTAAAGATCTTCTTGAAATGAATGTAATGTGCTCTACTTCGATAAGATTTTGTATGATGTTGTAAGACTTACAAAAGTTGTGTCAAATACTTAGTTTTGTTTTAGTTTTATTAAATAATTTATTTTATTTATCATTATCATAATTTTACATATTGTTTAAAATTATATACATAAAATGGAAAAATTTTATAATAAATTTACAATTATATATTTGTTTTTTTATAGATTCAGGAGAAATTTGGTTTGACCTTTTGATATTTATCTTATTTACTTCAAATGTCTGTAAGGAATCTGTATCATTACTAAATATGCCAAAACCATTTTTTTTTTCATTTCCCTGAAAAAGGTTTTAGGTCATATAGAAATGTTATAGATACTTTTTACAATACAAGCATATATTTAGTTAAGTTCTCAGCAAATGATTAAGAATTTTCTAAATATTCAAATGAAATTTATCTCATCAAACGGAACATTCATAGTGATAGATATATTCCTTTTTGTCACCTGTGTAACACGTTGCAGCGGACATGGAAATACTGGGCGTCCTTCTGTCGGTCCAGTCTTGTTAGCGCTCTCGCATGTACAATTATTGCCAGAGTTTTATGAAACTTTTATCATAGGTTTATATCAACAATGTTTTAGCGAATTTGAAAATTAATGCCGATCAATAATTTTAAGAAGAGTTATGCCCTCGGAAATATTATTCATATGTAAAATTGCCTTATGTGCTCTTTAATATGTACAGTTCTTACCTATACAGATGCCCTATGTTATGAAGTTTCCATTTGTCATATGTCCTTTGTCCTTGACCTCATTTTCATAGTTCAGTCACTGGTTTGAAAAAAACAACATTTAATGGTTTTTGTCATTTGAATTTATCACTTATGAGTAATAGGATGATATAATTTGCAGGGTTTACATGTCCGGCAGATAGGATTCATTTGACCTCGACCTTATTTCATTGATCAGTGATCAAAGTCAAAAGTTACGTGATAAAGTCTGTTTCTCAGATACTATAAGCACAAGGTCAACTATATTTTGTATATGAAATGATTGTAAGGTGTACATTTCAGAATGGCAGGTTTCATTTTACCTTGTTTTGTGTTTTGGTCTGTTTTATCAGATACAATAAATGATAGGTTAGCTGTGTCTGGTGTATTGATTTATTATAGGGTATACATGTCTCTCTGGCAGGGTTCATCTTGGCCTTGTTTTCTTAAACATGGATGATCGATAAAATGAATTCTATTTGCCATTGGTAGTAAAACCTTCATCTGGATGACTTTCTACATAATATCGATCATGATAAGTAAAGCAGTGTGTACTGTTGTTCCTCTTATTATATTTGGGGATATAGGACATCATTACAATACTGACAACAATACCTTTCTCGCCGGCCAAAATAATAAAGATGAAAGTCTACAAGGTAAATTACTCCTCTTGTTTGAAAGATATTAAAAATGATTTCATATGTTCACAAAGGAATGCAGATGTGAGCTTTCTCATCACTTGGCGTCCGTCGTCATCGTCTGTTAACTTTTACAAAAATCTTCTCCTCTGAAACTACTAGGCCAAATTTAACCAAACTTGGCCACAATCAACAATAGAGTATCTAGTTTAAATAAATGAAGAATGTGTCCCCATGGACACAGATGAGGCCCCTGCTTGCATACAACATTATAAAAGGACATAACTCAAGAACAATAATAGTGACGCTACCCAAATTTGTCCTTAATCTGAGTTTTGTGGTAATAAGTATTGTGTATAGGGTTCGTGCTGTTTATTCTTTGGTTTTCTATGTTGTGTCATGTCTTCTTTTGTTTGTCTGTTTGTCTTTTTCATTTTTAGCCATGACGTTGTCAGTTTGTTTTAGATTTGTTTTTATGAGTTTGACTGTCCCTTTGGTATCTTTCGTCTTAAGATTAAAGTGACGCCACCAAAATTCAACCTTATCTTTGTTTTGTGGTAAAAAGCATTGTGTACAAGTTTCTTAACATTTGGTTGAGGCAACTTAAGTTAGAGAACGGAAACTAAAAATTTTGCATTTCTTTCCATTATTAAAGGGCATAACTCGAGAATGGTTAAAGTGACCCCCCCCCCAAAAAAAAATAATTCAAACTTGATCTTTATTTTTTGGTAATAAGCATTGTGTATAAGTTTTATTACATTTGGTTTAGGCAAACTTAAGTTAGAGAACGGGAAATAAGAATTATGCAATTTTTCCATTTATAAAGGGGCATCACTCTAGAACGGTTAGAGTGACGCTACCAAAATTCACTTCGATCTGTGTTTTGTGGTAATAAGCATTGTGTATAAGTTTCATAACATTTGGTTGAGACAAACTCAAGTTAGGGAACGGAAACCAATTTTGGAATCTTAACCTGATGAAAATGTTTATCCCATGTCAGATTGGATTTAAAGGCTTTAGTTTCAGATCTATAAGTCATAAACTGCATTTTACCCCTATGTTCTATTTTTAGCCATGTCGGGCCAGGTGAGCTAAACATGTGTCTAATGACCCCCCCTGCCAACAAACATGGTCAACAAGGCTAAAAATAGAACATAAGGGTAAAATGCAGTTTTTGGCTTATATCTCTGAAACTAAAGCAAAAGTATAAGTGTTGCATTATTTCATGCATCAATTGTAAACAGAAATATCAGGTGAGCGACACAGGCTCCTTGGAGCCTCTAGTTTAAGAAGAAAACGATACTATTTCAAGATTACATGCAGGATGTTGATGCCTGAAAAAAGACTGAATAAACTAGATACAATCAATGTCGTTTGATTGATCGTGTGCAATAACTGCTGTGAAAGTATTTTAATTCGTGGGTATCAATGTTCGTGGTTTGAGCAATATTTACATGTTCGTGGGTTTTTAAATTCGTGAATTTTAGTTTTCTTAAATAAAAATTGAAAAATTAAAGCCTTTAGAAACGAAGGTTACAAATAGTCTGGATTGAAGGAAATTGCAAAGTAAACATTGACTCGTGTAAATCGTAGTGACAACACTAATTAACCCAAGATAAAGTGATCAACAGATTAAGGACCATCAAAGGTGTTAATTAGGCCATAAACATGTCACCTAAAGAAATCAGTATCATAAACAAATGCTATAATTGTATCTTGAATTGTCAAAAATTCTAAATCAAGCCCAGCATGAAATAATTATTTCCCATATGTACGAGAAATATGAGGATATAAAATGAACACTTTATCATACTAGCATATATGCTAATCAATACCGGAAATCTGACTTTCATCGATTTTTTTTTTATGAGAATTAAAAGTCAAAAGTTGTACAGTTTAGGTTATTTAATAGTAAATTGGTATAATCCTGCATGCAGTTATAGTGCTGTGACTGCTATTAAAGTATTCTCAGATTCGAGGTTATTCAATATATTTTCTAGATCAGTCATATCAGTAGTCAAACCTTCATGGGGATCTTTCCATGTCTTGATTTGGACAATGGTTATTTTATTTCGTTGGACACTTAAATTCGTGGATAAAGTCATCCACGAAACCTACGAAAATTGATACCCCACCAATAAAAGTACTTTCACTATGTTGAATTAATGAGATGAAACATTGAACTGTTATCAAAAATTATGAGCTAACCTGAGAAAAATTGTTAAAGGCATGATTTTCATCTCAAAACTTGAGAATATTTGTGGGATTGTAAAAAAAATTTACTTATACAAGTAATTTTTTAGAAAATTTAGGGGAGATTATTCAAACATTATAATTAACTTAAAGAAGTATATTTTATTTACTTCAAATAAATAAAGATTACTTGTACAAGTAGTACTCGTGACTGATTAATTTTTAAACTACTGCTATACATAATAATTAATATTATTGTTCCATCTTTCCAATAAATGTACAATATTTGTATGGTTTTCTCTTCTAGTAATAGCTAATGGTGTAAGTCCTCTCCATTTCCGGTAACAGTCTGCTTTATGTTTCACTAAAAAAATCAACAATTTCTGCATGGCCTTTATAACATGATATAAATATGGAAGATTCTCTATTTTCTGTACACTTATTAATGTCTGCCTTATTATTTATTAACATCTGAACTACTTCAGTATGCCCTTTCCAACAAGCAATGTACAGAGGTGATTCTCTATCAGTATCTCTACGCTTATTAATGTCTGCCTTATTGTTTATAAACATCTGAACTACTTCAGTATGTCCTTCCTGACAAGCAATGTACAGATGTGATACTTCTTCATCATCACACTTATTAATGTCAGCCTTATTGTTTATCAACATCTGAACTACTTCAGTATGTCCGTCCTGACAAGCAATGTACAGAGGTGATACCTCTTCATCATCACAATAATTAATGTCTGCCTTATTGTTTATCAACATCTGAACTACTTCAGTATGTCCTTCATGACAAGCAATGTACAGAGGTGATACTTCTTCATCATCACACTTATTAATGTCAGCCTTATTGTTTATCAACATCTGAACTACTTCAGTATGTCCTTCATGACAAGCAATGTACAGAGGTGATACTTCTTCATCATCACACTTATTAATGTCTGCCTTATTGTTTATCAACATCTGAACTACTTCAGTATGTCCTTCATGACAAGCAATGTACAGAGGTGATACTCCATCAGTATCTCTATACTTATTAATGTCTACCTTATTGTTTATAAACATCTGAACTACTTCAGTATGTCCTTCCTGACTAGCAATGTACAGAGGTGATACCTCTTCATCATCACACTTATTTATGTCTGCCTTATTGTTTATAAACATCTGAACTACTTCAGTATGTCCTTCATGACAAGCAATGTACAGAGGTGATACTTCTTCATCATCACACTTATTAATGTCAGCCTTATTGTTTATTAACATCTGAACTACTTCAGTATGTCCGTCCTGACAAGCAATGTACAGAGGTGATACCTCTTCATCATCACACTTATTAATGTCTGCATTATTGTTTATCAACATCTGAACTACTTCAGTATGTCCTTCATGACAAGCAATGTACAGAGGTGATACTCCATCAGTATCTCTACACTTATTAATGTCTGCCTTATTGATTATAAACATCTGAACTACTTCAGTATGTCCTTCCTGACTAGCAATGTACAGAGGTGATACTTCTTCATCATCACACTTATTAATGTCAGCCTTATTGTTTATTAACATCTGAACTACTTCAGTATGTCCTTAAGGCAAGAAATGAACAGAGGTGATTCTCCAGAATCTCTACACTTATTAATGTCTGCCTTATTGTTTATTAACGTCTGAACTACTTCAATTTGTCCTTTCTGACAAACAATAATCAGAGGTGATGATCCAGTTTTTCTACACTTATTAATGTCAGCCTTATTGTTCATTAACATCTGAACTACTTCAGCATGTCCTTTATAATAAGCAATGTACAGAGTTGATTCTTCTGTATCTCTACACTTATTAATGTCAGCCTTATTGTTTATTAACATCTGAACTACTTCAGTATGTCCTTTCTGACAAGCAATGTAAAGAGGTGATGATCCAGTATCTCTACACTTATTCATGTCTGACTTATTGTTTATTAATATCTGACCTACTTCAGTATGTCCTTCCTGACAAGCAATGTACAGAGGTCATACTTCTTCATCATCACACTTATTAATGTCTGCCTTATTGTTTATTAACATCTGAACTACTTCAGTATGTCCTTCATAACAAGAAATGTACAGATGTGATTCTCCATTATATCTACACTTAATAATGTCTGCCTTATTGTTTATTAACATCTGAACTACTTCAGTATGTCCTTTCTGACAAGCAATGATCAGTGGTGATGATCTAGTTTTTCTACACTTTTTAATTTCAGCCTTATTGTTTATTAACATCTGAACTACTTCAGTATGTCCTTTATAACAAGCAATGTACAGAGGTGATGATCCAGTATCTCTACACGTATTAATGTCTGCCTTATTGTTTATTAACATCTGAACTACTTCAGTATGTCCTTTCTGACAAGCAATGTACAGAGGTGATGATCCTGTATATCTACACTTATTAATGTCTGCCTTATTGTTTATCTACATCTGAACTACTTCAGTATGTCCTTTCTGACAAGCAATGAACAGAGGTGATGATCCAGTTTTTCTACACTTATTAATGTCTGCCTTATCATTTATTAACATCTTAACTACTTAAGTATATACATCATGACAAGCAATGTACCGAGGTGATACTTATTCATCATCACACTTATTAATATCAGCCTTATTGTTTATTAACATCTGAACTACTTTAGTATGTTCTTTCTGACAAGCAATGATCAGAGGTGATACCTCTTCATCATCACACTTATTAATGTCTGCCTTATTGTTAATTAACATATGAACTACTTTAGCATGTCCATCATGACAAGCAATGATCAGAGGTGATACTTATTCATCATCACACTTATTAATGTCAGCCTTATTGTTTATTAACATCTGAACTACTTCAGTATGTTCTTTCTGACAAGCAATGTACAGAGGTGATACCTCTTCATCATCACACTTATTAATGTCAGCCTTATTGTTTATTAACATCTGAACTACTTCAGTATGTCCATCATGACAAGCAATGTACAGAGGTGATACTTATTCATCATCACACTTATTAATGTCAGCCTTATTGTTTATTAACATCTAAACTACTTCAGTATGATCTTTCTGACAAGCAATGATCAGAGGTGATGATCCAGTTTTCTACACTTATTAATGTCTGCCTTATTGTTTATTAACATCTAAACTACTTCAGTATGTCCTTTCTTACAAGCAATGTACAGAGGTGATGATCCAGTATCTCTATACTAATTAATGTCAGCCTTATTGTTTATTAACATCTGAACTACTTCAGTATGTCCTTTATAACAAGCAATGTACAGAGGTGATTCTCCAGTATCTCTACACTTATTAATGTCTGCCTTATTGTTTATTAAAATCTGAACTACTTCAGTATGTCCTTTCTGACAAGCAATGTACAGAGGTGATGATCCAGTATCTCTACACTTATTAATGTCTGCCTTATTGTTTATTAACATCTGAACTACTTCAGTATGTCCTTTTTGACAAGCCATGTACAGAGGTGATGATCCAGTATCTCTATACTTATTAATGTCAGCCTTATTGTTTATAAACATCTGAGCTACTTCAGTATGTCCTTTATAACAAGAAATGTACAGAGGTCATTCTTCAGTATCTCTACACTTATTAATGTCTGCCTTATTGTTTATTAACATCTGAACTACTTCAATATGTCCTTTCTGACAAGCAATGTACAGAGGTGATGATCCAGTTTTTCTACACTTATTAATGTCTGATTTATTGTTTATTAACATCTGAACTACTTCAGTATATCCACCATGACAAGCTATGTACAGAGGTGACACTTCATCATAATCACACTTATTAATGTCAGCCTTATTGTTTATTAACATCTGAACTACTTCAGTATGTTCTTTCTGACAAGCAATGATCAGAGGTGATGATCCAGTTGTTCTACACTTATTAATGTCAGCCTTATTGTTTATTAACATCTGAACTACTTCAGTATGTCCTTCCTGACAAGCAATGTACAGAGGTGATACTTCTTCATCGTCACACTTATTTATGCCAGCCTTATTGATTATTAACATCTGAACTACTTCAGTATGTCCTTTATAACAAGCAATGTACAGAGGTGATTCTCCAGTATCTCTACACTTATTAATGTCTGCCTTATTGTTTATTAACATCTGAACTACTTCAGTATGTCCTTTCTGACAAGCAATGTACAGTGGTGATGATCCACTTTTTCTACACTTATTAATGTCTGACTTATTGTTTATTAACATCTTAACTACTTCAGTATATCCACCATGACAAGCAATGTACAGAGGTGATACTTCATCATCATCACACTTATTAATGTCAGCCTTATTGTTTATTAACATCTGAACTACTTCAGTATGTTCTTTCTGACAAGCAATGATCACAGGTGATGATCCAGTTTTTCTACATTTATTAATGTCAGCCTTATTGTTTATTAACATCTGAACTACTTCAGTATGTCCTTTCTGACAAGCAATGTACAGAGGTGATGATCCAGTATCTCTACACTTATTAATGTCAGCCTTATTGTTTATTAACATCTGAACTACTTCAGTATGTCCCTTCTGACAAGCACTGTACAGAGGTGATGATCCAGTATTTCTACACTTATTAATGTCAGCCTTATTGCTTATTAACATCTGAACTACTTCAGTATGTCCTTTATAACAAGCAATGTACAGAGGTGATTCTCCAGTATCTCTACACCTATTAATGTCTGCCTTATTGTTTATTAACATCTGAACAACTTCAGTATGTCCTTCATGACAAGCAATGTACAAAGGTGATACTTCTTCATCATCACACTTATTTATCCAAGCCTTATTGTTTATCAACATCTGAACTACTTCAGTATATCCTTTATAACAAGCAATGTACAGAGGTGATTCTCCAGTATCTCTACACTTATTTATGTCAGCCTTATTGTTTATTAACATCTAAACTACTTCAGTATGATCTTTCTGACAAGCAATGATCAGAGGTGATGATCCAGTTTTCTACACTTATTAATGTCTGCCTTATTGTTTATTAACATCTAAACTACTTCAGTATGTCCTTTCTTACAAGCAATGTACAGAGGTGATGATCCAGTATCTCTATACTTATTAATGTCAGCATTATTGTTTTTTAACATCTGAACTACTTCAGTATGTCCTTTATAACAAGCAATGTACAGAGGTGATTCTCCAGTATCTCTACACTTATTAATGTCTGCCTTATTGTTTATTAACATCTGAACTACTTCAGTATGTCCTTTCTGACAAGCAATGTACAGAGGTGATGATCCAGTATCTCTACACTTATTAATGTCTGCCTTATTGTTTATTAACATCTGAACTACTTCAGTATGTCCTTTCTGACAAGCAATGTACAGAGGTGATGATCCAGTATCTCTATACTTATTAATGTCAGCCTTATTGTTTATTAACATCTGAACTACTTCAGTATGTCCTTTATAACAAGAACTGTACAGAGGTGATTCTCCAGTATCTCTACACTTATTAATGTCTGCCTTATTGTTTATTAACATCTGAACTACTTCAATATGTCCTTTCTGACAAGCAATGTACAGAGGTGATGATCCAGTTTTTCTACACTTATTAATGTCTGACTTATTGTTTATTAACATCTGAACTACTTCAGTATATCCACCATGACAAGCTATGTACAGAGGTGACACTTCATCATAATCACACTTATTAATGTCAGCCTTATTGTTTATTAACATCTGAACTACTTCAGTATGTTCTTTCTGACAAGCAATGATCAGAGGTGATGATCCAGTTGTTCTACACTTATTAATGTCAGCCTTATTGTTTATTAACATCTGAACTACTTCAGTATGTCCTTCCTGACAAGCAATGTACAGAGGTGATACTTCTTCATCGTCACACTTATTTATGCCAGCCTTATTGTTTATTAACATCTGAACTACTTCAGTATATCCTTTATAACAAGCAATGTACAGAGGTGATTCTCCAGTATCTCTACACTTATTAATGTCTGCTTTATTGTTTATTAACATCTGAACTACTTCAGTATGTCCTTTCCAACAAGCAATAAACAGAGGTGATTCTTCAGTATCTCTACACTTATTAATGTCTGCTTGATTGTTTGTTAACATCTGAACTACTGCAGTATGCCCTTTCCAACAAGCAATGTACAGAGTCGATTCTCCAGTATCTCTACACTTATTAATGTCTGCCTTATTGTTTATTAACATCTGAACTACTTCAGTATGTCCTTTCTGACAAGCAATGTACAGAGGTGATGATCCACTTTTTCTACACTTATTAATGTCTGACTTATTGTTTATTAACATCTGAACTACTTCAGTATATCCACCATGACAAGCAATGTACAGAGGTGATACTTCATCATCATCACACTTATTAATGTCAGCCTTATTGTTTATTAACATCTGAACTACTTCAGTATGTTCTTTCTGACAAGCAATGATCACAGGTGATGATCCAGTTTTTCTACATTTATTAATGTCAGCCTTATTGTTTATTAACATCTGAACTACTTCAGTATGTCCTTTCTGACAAGCAATGTACAGAGGTGATGATCCAGTATCTCTACACTTATTAATGTCAGCCTTATTGTTTATTAACATCTGAACTACTTCAGTATGTCCCTTCTGACAAGCAATGTACAGAGGTGATGATCCAGTATTTCTACACTTATTAATGTCAGCCTTATTGTTTATTAACATCTGAACTACTTCAGTATGTCCTTTATAACAAGCAATGTACAGAGGTGATTCTCCAGTATCTCTACACCTATTAATGTCTGCCTTATTGTTTATTAACATCTGAACAACTTCAGTATGTCCTTCCTGACAAGTAATGTACAGAGGTGATACTTCTTCATCATCACACTTATTTATGCCAGCCTTATTGTTTATCAACATCTGAACTACTTCAGTATATCCTTTATAACAAGCAATGTACAGAGGTGATTCTCCAGTATCTCTACACTTATTTATGTCTGCCTTATTGTTTATTAACATCTGAACTACTTCAGTATTTCCTTTCCAACAAGCAATGTACAGAGGTGATTCTCCAGTATCTCTACACTTATTAATGTCTGCCTGATTGTTTGTTAACATCTGAACTACTTCAGTATGTCCTTTCCAACAAGCCATGTACAGAGGCGATTCTCCAGTATCTCTGCACTTATTAATGTCTGCCTTATTGTTTATCAACATCTGAACTATTTCAGTATGTCCTTTATAACAAGCAATGTACAGAGGTGATTCTCCAGTATCTCTACACTTCTTAATGTCTGCCTTATTGTTTATTAACATCTGAACTACTTCAGTATGTCCTTTCCAACAAGCCATGTACAGAGGTGATTCTCCAATATCTCTACACTTATTAATGTCTGCCTTATTGTTTGTTAACATCTGAACTACTTCAGTATGCCCTTTCCAACAAGCAATGTACAGAGGTGATTCTCCAGTAGATCTACACTTATTAATGTCTGCCTTATTGTTAATTAACATCTGAACTACTTCAGTATGTCCTTTCTGACAAGTAATGTACAGAGGCGATGCTCCAGTATCTCTACACTTATTAATGTTTGCCTTATTGTTTATTAACATCTGAACTACTTCAGTATGTCCTTCATGACAAGCAATGTACAGAGGTGATACTTCTTCATCATTACACTTATAAACGTCTGCCTGATTTTTTATTAACATCTGAACTACTTCAGTGTGTCCTTCCTGACACGCAATGTAAAGAGGTGATATTTCTTTATCATCACACTTATTTATGTCAGCCTTATTGTTTATTAACATCTGAACTACTTCAGTATGTCCGTTCCAACAAGCAAAGTACATAGGTGATACTTCGTCATCATCACACTTATTAATGTCTGCCTTATTGTTTATTAACATCTGAACTACTTCAGTATGTCCTTCCTGACAAGCAATACACAGAGGTGATTCTCCATCACTATCACGACTATGGTTTACATTATTGGTATAATGATGGAGACACCATTTAACTAAATCAATATTTCCTATAAAACAACACTGTATTAATGGAGTACTGTTGTCAGTGTCATATGAACTGGCCAATTGTTTTTGTTGTGATATTGCTAAGCTTTTTATATGAAGTAGTAATTGTTTTCCGAAGATGCAATCGTCCATATTGATGTTACAGAAAACATCCACTACCTTTCCTCTTGACCAGTCATCAACCATTCTGTTTAGATACATTTGCTGATATTTCGTTGGTACAATAATTGTAAATTCATCATTTTTGCTTTTTCTTTCAAATAAAAATCTTTCACTAATAAATTGACTTGTAGTATTATTAATTAAACAATAAATCATTTTATTGCCAAAGTAAAAAGCAAGAAAGTCAAATAGCTTGTCATGAATGGTTCTGTAGACTTCACCATCCTTTCTGATGTATGTACGTGTAAGTGAATCTAGCTCATCACGTAAAACCAATCGTGACGTCCCTTCAACCACTTTACAAGCTTCATATGTGTTCTTTATAATTGTTTTGATGTTTTCATTCACATGTTCAGTAAGCCATTCTTCTTTCAACTGATTGTTAAACATTACACATAGAGCAAGTGCACAGTATTTGACATGTGCTCCCTCTGTCTGTAATTTATCTATCTCTTCTTTGTAAACTGTAAATGGATTCGTAAAGAAATTTACAATGTTCAGTTTTGGGTTTTTGCTGTACAATTGACACAAAAGAGGAAAACAGTCAAACATGTCAAACAATTCACTGATATCAGAAGCGTTTGTTTTCAGGTAAAATTCAGCAATGGATTGTTTTTCTGTTTTCAATAAACACAAATCGGCAGACTGAAGATTGCATTCACAAGTTTGAAAGAATGATAACGCTTTCATTTGCCTATCCCTATAAACCTGTAGTCTACAAGACATTATTAACTTCACTTGTTTCTTTTCTACTAATGTCTTGATTTTTTCCATAACATTTTTCCAGGTTTCAAACTTCATTGGATTTAAACTATATGTTCCACAAAAATCATCCACTACAAACAATGTCTTCTTACTTGGATCGTACCACTTGATGATTTCCTTTGGATTTGATACTGATAAAATCTCATAGCCTTCATTTTGCATCTGTAAAGCTACGTGACGCACCAATGATGTTTTCCCTGTACCAGAACTTGCTGTGACAACAACACAACCATTTTCTTTAATGCACTTTAATACACATTTTGCTCCGTTTGTTTCTATAAATGTTTTGTCATATTCTTTCCAGTTTTCTAATTCCTCATTAATTTGTCCTGGAAAAGAAAATTTGACAACTCTTTTAATACTTCTTTTTTAAGATGAAAGTTCAGAAATATTTGACATATATGATAAAGAAAATTTGCTTGACATATGGTATAAACAACAGGCTATTTCTATCCATGCTATGTATAGGTAAAAGACTTGACATACGGTATGAACAATTTGCTTGTCAAATGGTATAGACAAAAGGCTAGACATATGGTATGGACAAAAGGCTTGACCTATGCAAACTATGTATTTAGGCAAAAGGCTTCACATACGAATTTATAATTTGCTTGAAAATAAGTATAGACAGAAGGCTTGAATACGGTGTCGAAAAAGGGCTTGACCTACAGTATAGACAAAAGGCTCAACCTATGGTATAGACAAAGGCTTGACCTATAATAAATAAAGGCAACAGTAGTTTATCGCTGTTCAAAACTCATAAATCCATGGAAAAAAACAAAATCGGGGTAACAACCTAAACCCGATGGAAACGCATTTCACAATGATATGCACTGGAAATAGGTTTAGAATATGATAATTTGCCAGACATAGTGTATGGACAAAAGGCTTGACTTATAAATGCTATGTATTTATGACTTATAATATGGACAATTCACTTAACATATGGTTTAGATTTGATTTTTGAATTTTGGTGTTTTAACCGCTTTTTGTTATATTTCATGGCGGTTTGTATTGGTGGAGGAAGCCCGAGTGCCTGGAGACCACCACCGACCTTCGATATATGGTTTAAACATTTCACTTGACATATGGTTCACATAACTGACATAACATCTATAGGGTATGGATACTTGACTTGACATATTATATAGACATTTCACTTGACATACTGTACATATAATTGACATAACATCTATAGGGTATAGATAACTGACATAACATCTATAGGGTATGGATAATTGACTAGACATATGATATAGACATCACTTGACATAGGGTACTATATAAATAACATATAGCTGAGAGGGTGATAGAGCAGATTGGTACCCCGAGAAAACATTGTCAACCGCGGCGAAGCCAAGGTTGACAATGCCTTTTCGAGGGGTTCCAATCTGCTCTATCACCCTCTCAGCTATGTGTTATTTAATTTATTATACTGAATGTTCTGTTATTACTGTCGATTTTTAAAATTCAAAGTAATAAACTGTGACATCTTGTACATAACCATCCGTATTTAATAAAGCGCACACTTGATCAAACGTCTCCGTGAAGGGTAATAGAGTATTTGCCATAGGATAGTGTCGTATTGAATAAAGCGCACACTTGATCAAGCGTCTCTGGGAAGGGTGATAGAGTATTTGTCATAGGATAGAGTCGTATTTAATAAAGCGCACACTTGATCAAGCGTCTCCATGAAGGGTAATAGAGTAAATTGACACCCTCGTATTAGCCAATCAAAATCTGGCATTTTGACATGAAGTATAATAAATATAATTGACATAACATCTATACGGTATAGATAACTGACATAACATCTATAGGGTGTGGATAATTGACTTGACATATGATATAGACATTTCACTTGACAAACGGTACATATAATTGACATAACATCTATAGGGTATATATAACTGACATAACATCTATAGGGTTTGGATAATTGACTTGACATATAATATAGACATTTCAATTGACATACGGTACATATAATTGACATACCATCTATAGGGTATAGATAACTGACACAACATCTATAGGGTACGGATAATTGACTTGACATATGATATAGACATTTCATTCGACATCGGGTACATATAATTGAAATAACATATATAGGGTACAGATAACTGACATAACATCTATAGGGTATGGATAATTGACTTGACATATGATATAGACACTTCACTTGACATAGGGTACAGATAATTGACATAACATCTATAAGGTACAGATAATTGACACAACATCTATAGGGTATGGAAAATTGACATAACATCTATAGGGTATGGATAATTGACTTGACATATGATATGGTATCATATGGATATATGGTATGGACGATTGACTTCACATGAAGTATGGACAACTATCTTTACATATGGTATGGACAAGTAATTTGATGTCTGGTATAGACAATTAAATTGATATATGGTATAGACAATTTGTATGACTCATGGTGTAGACAATTGACTTGATATATGAAATGGAAAATTGACTTGACATATATGGTATGGACAACTAGTTTGACATAGTCATTGACTTTGAATATGGTATAGACATAATAAACTGATAGTTGACTTGATATATGGTAAAGCCAAGTGGTTTAACAATAGGTTTAGACAGTTGACTTGACATATGTGTAGCTAAATGGCATCAGATTATATAAAGCCAGTTTTACTGGACATACGAGGGTCGTAATGGGTGTACCTTCACGATGAATAACTGTAAAAAATCTTGCCGAATGACGTTAACGGTAATTTTAGGTGGATAACGATAATATGTACACTTTCTTTAAGACGATTTAAAAGTCCAATGATTTTGACGAATCACATTAATTTTATTCCAAAAAACTATAATTATTTGAGACCTCTGACGAATCACGGTAAGGATATTTTGAGGAATCACGATAAAATTTAACCAATTAGACGCTATCAGTAGATGAAAATGGCCGTTTGACTCCTGACGGTAAAGAGCATTACTATCCTCACATATGTGTAGCCAAATAACTTCAGATAAGATATAGACAATTGACTTGACATATGGTATAGCCAAGTGTAAGACATAAGGTATAGACAATTAGCTTGACATATGGTACCGAAAAGTAGTTTGAGATAACAGTTTACTTGGCATACGGTTAAGATAATTGTCTTGACATATCAAGCAAACAATTGGTATATGTTAGAAAAAGTGGTCGACATCAGGTAAGGACAAGTGACTTGACATATGGTTAATACAACTGGCTGGACATTTGGTATGAATAATTGATTTGACATATGCTATGGACTATTGACTTGACATAAGATACGGACTATTAACTTGACACGTTGTATGGACAATTGACTTGATATATGGTATTGATCAGCCATAATTGACATAAGGTATAGACTAATTACTTTACATACGATAAAGACAATGATTTGACATATGGTTTGGACAATTGACTTGACATATGTAATATGGACAATACAATTGACATATGATATGGGCATTTGATTTGAAATATGGTATGGACTATGGATTAACATAGGATCAGGACAACGGAACTGCAATCAAGTCTTGACATTGACATTGTTGAAACATTTTCATGCCATAATAAATTGACAATTGACTTGACATATGATATTGCCAAGTAGCTTGACATGAGTTATAAACAATTGGTTTACCATATTGTATGGATAATTGGTTTGACATAATAATTGATGGCATATGGGGTAGATAATTGACTTGACATCTCAATGAGATAATTGACTTGATATATTGTATAGCAAAGTGACTAGAAATCAGATATTGACAACTGGCTTGGGATAAGATATGGACAATTGATTTGACATATGGTTAAGACAGTTTACTTGACAGATGTGATGGACAATTGGTTTGATATACGGAATGGAAAATTTACTTCACATATGGTATAGATGATTGGTTTGACATAATAAATTATTTGGCATAAGGATATATAGATAAATGGCTTGACATTTCTAACAGATAATTGACTTCACATAGGATATAGCCAAGTATCGTGACATTAGATACAGACAACTGACTTGATATATAGTGTGGACAAATTGGTTTTGCATATAATAATTGACTTGGTATATTGTAAAGACAATTGACATGAAATAAAGTATGGCAAAGAGGCTTGACATGTGGTATTACCAAGTGCATTGATATGTATAGATAATTGACTTGGTATATGGCATAACATATGGTATAGCATATTAATCTATTGCAATAAAAAAATCATAGTATCTAATAAAATTTGTAGATTAAGCTAACAAAGTCCTCATATTTGGATACAAGTAACATTCGTTTATAGTGGATAATTGTTTTAACGTTGAATAAGCTTCAAATAAAAATTGCTTGCTAGTCCCTCTCTGTGATTACCATTAAATATTTCTGGTTCATTTCCCAATCAATCTATCATCAAGGGAAGATAAATACTTCGATTTTCATTCAAACTCTTTTTCAAAAATGATAAACGGTTCTTTATATTGGTATGTAATCATTTTAAACGTTTCAAATTTATGAAATTATATTCGTACATCAATGTTTTTGATATACCAATAACAAAAACTGAAATATATTCAATTGATACATTTTGTAATTATTCAAAATTATATCATAAACCTTAACTTAATTATAAAAAAAATTAACATGTTTAGGGGAGACAATACTCGCATAACTTTTTCGAATTGGCACATAACACAACGGAATGTCACTCTTGCATACAAATGGCACATCAATATAATTTATTAACTGTGCAATCGTGCTACACCTTCAATTATGATTCTAGATTATAAATATAATCAAAAGTTGTTAATCTATAGATAGTGAAGCTAATGAAAGCTAACCCACTGTAAAAATATTTCTTTGCGATTTTTTAAAACTTTCTCAAAAAAATGCTCGAGCCACTTGAATTTCATAGCTCAAAATTAACGTTTATACACAATTTTTGAATAAAGTAGTTGAAGATTATTCGCTTCTTAAAATATAAGACGAAATTAAAATCGTATGCTTGCACCATCTTACCGAAATATGTATTTAATTAAGTCCTGAACATTTAGACATTTCTTCGTCTATTTTAATCAAAACCGGTTTTAAACAAATTACAAGTACGTGCTAAATACATATTTCCCGCTATGGTCAGGTAAATTTGCTACTATTATAATATATACCTCTTATGTTCCATGGTATTGGGTCTTTTAAAATCTCTGTGACTTTTGAGTGTTCAATTTGTAAATCCCTATGGGAATTCTTCAGATCTATCAGATTTTTTGTAGTGCTTGAGTTTTCTGTTTGCAAAGCTGTAAGATTTTCCCTCATGGTAGATTGTTCAATTTCTATTCTTCGTCTCAATTCCTTCATTTCTTCCTGTGATTGTTTGATTTCCAGCATAATTTCCTGGTTTGACTGATCTAAGATTTTAACCTTTAGATCTAGGCACTCCTGATTCATTGGTAAACCACCCAATCTATTTACAGCCTGAAGATAAATATTCCAGAAAGTTACCATAAACAGAGTTGCAATCTTCATATATTCATAAGAAGTAAGTATTTTTGGGTTAGGTATAGATTTTAAATTTATGATAATGGAAAAAAAAAACTCAGGAAATATATGTCACAGGATGAATACGAAATATGCCAACATTTTAGTCAATGAATTCAAGAGGGGCGAAAGATACCAGAGGAACAGTCAAACTTATAAATCGACAATAAACTGACAACGCCAAGCCTTTAAATGAAAAAGACAAACAGAGACATCATAGTACACAAGAAACAACATAGAAAACTAAAGACTGAGCAACACGAATCCCACCAAAAACGGGAGGTGTTCTCAGGTGCCCTGGGAAATTGTGACTTATATATACTAGTAATAAGATGATGTCTTTGTACTAAATCCACTGGATGATTTGTACTTATTGATATCTAAGTCTGTTTTGCACGATGTATGTCATCTACGAGGTTTTTTTATAAGTTGTCAGTAAGTGTAGGTGCTTTTTTTCTTTACTCTTATCACATTTTTGATTGTGAATCTGATGAGTCAAGCCCTTTTCAGATGATTTTCAAAAAAATCATGGCTGTTCGGTTTTGTAGTGATGTTTTAGTTCATTTTCGAATAATGAGTTTATATGTCCCTTTGGTATTTTTTGCCTCTCTATTACCTATCTGTCACAGGTTAGATACGGGTTGGGTGCTCACAAACATTTTTAACAATACCACAATATTTTTATGTCTATCCCAAATCAAGAGCCGCCAATTCATTGGGTTTCGGTAATTGCTGTCTACAACTTTTTTTTCGTTTAATGTTTGTTTGATAAATACGGTTGTTTATTTTGTTTTAAATATTGTGTTCATCAAGTTTTTTACAGTTTACTTAATGGTATATGTTTTGCTCATTGCTGAAACTATGCGCCGACCTATACTACCACGTGCACACTGTACAATATAATTATTTTTTAAAGAATGTACTTACATCTACTACATTTGTCCATGCTGTATTGAAATCACCTGTTGGCATGGTGTTACTATCATGATGAGCTAGTATATTTCTGTACCATTTAATCCTGGCAAGATCAGACCCTGGAGTTGTCTCCCCTGGTAGTGGTAGCTTATCAAATCCATTGATTGGAGGGGTGACAGATGTCAAGTTTCTGATCAAACATATCATCAACGTTACATCAAAAGTTTTGGAATTCGGTACACCTGTAACAACGGCAGACATTGAACGTCAACAGCTATTCATTTCTCTTTATAAACAAAATTCGCTCTAGTAAATAACGGCAACGGTTGTCTACCGCTGTTCAAAAGTAATCAATCGATTGTGAGAAAACAGATCCGGGTTTATTATCAAAACCGAGGGTAACACATTACATACTAGTATAAGAAAATAACAACGGAACAACAGAAACGCTGAAATGCAACAAACAGACGCAAACAAACATAGCAATGAACTGTTTGGCGTGACTGGTAGATAAATTCATATATCACCATGTACGTAATACAAATTGTATAAAATTCACCATCTACTGCATCTAGATGAGTAACCTTCTGACCGGTATTATAACGTTGGTGTTGTCTCTCTCTACTGTTCTTCTTATGTTTAGCATTAAGATATTTGAAATATTTTTACATTATTTGATTTTTGTTTTAAAGTTTTATAACATTATATTTTGTTTGTTTTTGAAAAACTTTCATTGAAAGATGGATGTATTAATCAATTCAATGACAAAATAAATGCATATTGAGGACAAGAACAAATTAACAGACAGCAAAATAAGTAAGTCTGCAATTTATACAGAGAGTATAAAAATAATTGTTCTTTAACCAACTAAAGCCCAAGCTATTTCTGTTTCTTTTAGCTTTACTTTAACATGTTTAATTCATGACTTTTATAGAATAAAGATAATTTGTATTAGAGCTTGGCCTAATGCTTTATATGTGTCTGTTGATGAAGAGTGTATGTTGTCCCTCTTTTATTCCTACATTGTTGGATCCATATCACCGCAAAATCTGCATAAAATCAGATTGTCAATTCATATCAATCAAATATAAAACAGAGCTACTGTATTCTGTAGACATATATAGATACATACCGGTATATAAAATACGTACCATTTGTTGGAAATAAAAGATTCCACTGAGCTTGGTTTAAGATTCTCTTTTTAAACAATCCATTCAGAGTGTTGTAGTTTTTATTCAACGTTGATGGTAGAAAAGTAGGTGGAAATTCCTTGTCAAAGAAAGTACGGACTGCTCTTGGTGTTACTCCTCTCAATAACAAAGCTAATCTGATATAATTCTCTTCTTCGTCCGAAAGAGGTGACATTTTTCTAGAAATCTCTCCGATTTTCAATAGTAAACTATTCCATTTTTACTTTATGGTCAATGTATACTGGAAAAAATACAAGTCCATTTCACATCACTCATGTATAGAATATAAGAACAAATTATTGGATATGAAATATAAGTTCAGAAGGTCAGTTCTTTTTTTTTTTAGCAATATATAATTCCAGGTATGCTACAATAAAAACACATCTGAGCCTATATTCCCATTTACCCTTAACAGAGCTCTACTATTTGCAATTTGGCAAGAGAAACACATGATTATGTTAATAACATTGTGATACATAAATAAAATAATCATCATGCTAAAGAAATGAAAGGAGCAGAACCAAATGTAAACTCAATCTAAATCACATCATAGTAGACTCAAAACTATGTAAAATTCAGCTCAATATAAGAAAACTTTTATAAAAAGTATGTCTAACTGTTATCATCGTAATACAATTTTCAAAGTTCAAAGCCTGTATACGCAATGTCAGCAAACATCAGCCGAGCACAACTAAGCGTAAACTACAATTGCAACTCATCATTGTAGACTCACATATTAAAAAGTACATCAATTACGCAAAGGCGTTAAGAAAAAAGTCCACATTACTAATTGTTGTGGAATGATGGATTGACGGAATGACAAAAAAATATCCTAATTATTTAGGTACGTGCTTTTAAGATGTATTAATAGTAAGCTCACTCCTTCTTAACAACCATAATTCATTTATCATACTTATACACAAAAAGTACTTCTTTATACAATTTTAGCTTTCACATTTGACTGTATAAGTATATATATATTCTTTAAATATATGTAATCTCATCCGAAATTTTATGCATTTTTAATGCATTTTTATTTTCGTTATTATGTATATTATTTTTTTAACTTCTCTGTAATCTTTGTACTTGCATGGTTTTATGAGAATAAACTATCTATCTATCTTAAGAAAGTACATCTTTTGTGACATACTTTAACAATAATGCTGTACATACTCAGGCAACAAGGTGTCATCAAACGATTCCAAACATGTCAACTTATTTGTGGAACTTATCTTGTTGACCATTTGTGCTATTTAAAGTTTCTCCATTTCTATAATAATCTCATTATAATAGGCAAACATTTCAAAAATAAGTACATTTGTCATTTAAGGGCAATAAATTCTATAAAAAGTCGTCTTCCAGCTTGGAAGTAAATGAACAACTAATCTCATCTTTCCAAACATATCGGCCATCTTCAGATTTTCTTAATTTATAGGAGTTTCAAGTTAATGGACAAAAACTACATGTTAACCCTTATTTCTATTTTTTACCGTGTCGACTATTTTGGTAGTCAGGCAGACACAATTTCAAACTAAATTACATAATGATTGTGATTAGTTTGGTTACATTTAGATTAGATTGATGGATGGATTGTTGGGTGATTGTTTAACGTCCAGCGGCAAATTGATATGCATATTCAGGACGAGAACATGTTAATTTTATATGAATATTTATCCTGCTTTGTACTAGACCGATACTCTGAGTCGTTTATTTAACGTGCTAGCTCACAAGATACTAGTCCGCAGGAAGACATGTCACCTTACCCGGACACATTGTTCTGACTCCGAGCCAACCAGACTTTGCTGTAACTCATTAATGCCGCGTGCTTGGCGAAGAAGCAGCAAAAAAATAATTAAGTCTTTGGTTTGATCCTGATGGTGTTCGAACCCATGACCTCCCACACTAGAGACGAACGCGCTACCACGAGAACACCGAGACGGTTCATTTGGATTTCAAGATTCAGAGAAAAGGAGTTTTGTTAAGTATGTAAAAGTTAACAAAGCCGGGTGGTTGCGAAGTGAATAGAAAAACTCCATTGCCATGAGAAAGCGGTGTAAATGCACAATATAAAAAAAACTATAAAAGAGGGGCGAAAGATACCAGTGAACAGTCAAACTCATAAATCGAATATAAACTAACAACGCCATGGCTGAAAATGAAAGACATACAGACACGTAAGAGAACACAAGAAACAATATAGAAAACTCAAGACTGAGCAATTCGAAACAACCCCACCAAAAACTGGAGGTGATTTCAGGTGCTCCAGTTAGGTAAGCAGATCTTGCTCCACATGTGGCACCCGTCGTGTTGCTCATGTTATTACAAACCCGGTAAATGAAGTCTAATTCGGTAGGTTACATTCATGAAAAGGGAAGGGAATTGTAGTTACGACTTAAGAAACATATCCGATATCAACTGTGAAACGGTTATGCCATACCAGTCAACCAACTCGTGATAGCGTCCGTAAAATTTACGAAGGGATGATTTCAACTTCATCATTTGGAACTCTTGGATTAATAGCTTCCTTGTAAGCAGCAATCCTCTATCAAGGAAATCATGATAGGAAATACAAGTCTGGGAATATTGTATCAATAGGGAGATATATACTCCGTATGCAGGCACTGCAGGAATGATGCTACATAAAAATGGAAAGTTCACAATTCAGAAAATGAAATCATCTCACTTGTCGTAAAGTTTTGTTTTCAACCGACCCTATTTTCAATTTCTAGATGTAAGTCAAGATATTAGGCAGACTTAACTTTATCTGTTGTATCCTTTATCTCTACTTCGAAAGGATAAATGCGTTGAACATAGCCACCAGTCTGTTGAAAAACACGTCCTCCAAACGTAACAAATATGTTGTCAAGAATCAGTTTTAAAGGAATTAATTTATCAGATCGAAATGAAGAAAAAAATTTGAAAAAAAAGACAGGATTTGCCAGGGTATATATCTATCACTAAACCCTTACAACAAAAAAGACAGTTAGTACAGATATGAGAGTACGCAGCAAATGACACATGTGACCGCTAGTTCAAAACCAATAAAAACTAACAAAAAATGTATCTAAGACTACTGATTCTTTTTTTAATGTTTACAATATTTTTTAGCGCATAATGATCGATATTAATTATTTGGCAAATATAGAAATTAGAAAAAATGTTGCTATTTAAGGGCAATAAATCATAAAATGAGTCTGACAATTTGGCTTAATTGGTAGATCTTTGTAAGATGGACTCTTTGAAATTAAAGTTTCTTTCGAGAGAGACAGATAATATTGTGTAGAATTGTGTGTGTCCGTTGTTATTCTGTTGAGTACATGTTGCAATGTACTATTATATTATATATTTATGTGTTTCTCTGTCCTCAGTGTTCTATCGTTTATTTGTTCTGTATTCCTGTCACGAAAGGTTAAGCTAGCCATAACACCAGGATCAACCCACCATTTATTCATAAAATGTCGATTATCAAGTCAGGAATATGGAAGTTGTTGTCAAAGAGGGACGATAGATACCAGAGGGACAGTCAAATATTCCAATTATATGTATGCTGACGTTTGTTTTTGTTGCACTTCAGTGTTTCTGTTGTTCATTGTTCCCCTTATAGTTGATGCGTTTCCCTCAGATTCAGTTTGTAACCCAGAATTTTTTTTCTATCAATCGATTTATGACTTTCGAACAGCATATTATCTATACTTCTGTTGCTTTTATTTGTGAGAGGAAACTTAAGTCGAAACCTTTTTGAAGTATGACAGTTTCTTTTACAAAATTATTATATTTTGACCTTCCCAGTTGAAGTTAGGGTATGAGGTGGATTTTGAAAATGTATATCCTGGAATCCTATTAAAAGAGCTTAAAATAAATAACATTTGCCTTCATAATTATGCTCTCTGTGTCTTTTAGTGACAGATTGTCCAACTCGGGAAACAAACTGTAACAATGCACTCTATCTTATAGTGACAGACTGTCCCACTCGACGGATAGACTGCACCATCCCTCACTGTCTGGTAGTGACTGATTGTATCGGCGGGGAAAAAAACTGTCCGAGCGCACATTGTCTTTTAGTGACGCATACGCAGTTACTTTTGCATAGGTACTATTTCTGTACTAAAAATATGTAGTACTGGACATCTACTTTTAATATTCAGTACTATTTTGTTACTTTAAAATCATTGTAATGTTTAGGTACCTGTATTTTACAGTACTTTATTTGTACTTTAAATTTAGGTACTACAGATTTTTGGTTTTTCTATTTCAAATCTCTAAAATTTGTGACTTTCAAACATGGAATAATGTATTATTTCTTTATCAAAATATTTAGTGCAAATCAAGTACTATAAAAAAAAACAAGTACCCTACCTAAATATTACAATAATTTCAAATCAAACAGCGCAAATAAACATTAAACTTTAATTATGTAATACTTCAATTTTATCCTTTTCAACTTATAATTCTTAGGAAGACCTTACGCTCCTCATTGTTGAAATTAAAAACACTGAAATTAAACTTAGGTAAAAATAAACGTTAATGTCGGGTGAAAATAATAAATCTGAATAAGATGTCAAGGAATACACTGCACTAAACGTTACAGTATAGTTTTGTTTAATTGTGAGCACGGCATTAAAGTTGCACTTCAAGTGTTTTAAATTCTTTAGTTTTAAAATACACTTGTAAGCGTGCATATCTGACTTCAACCCCATTGAACTAAAAAAAACTAGTTTTAAATTGACAAAGAAGAAGTTTAAATCTATTCATGAAACTTGATAAACTTACTATTTAAAGAAGTTGTGCAATTAGGAGTGTTTAATCATATACTACACCAAAACGTAATGCTCTTATTTGGACTGGATAACGTCATTTCTGTAGCAATATTTTAAGCTAGTTGCATCGCTAAAATCTGCTGAAAAAATTGGTGTTTAGGTTGCAGACAGAGATTGACGAACGATCAATGAATATCGATTGTATTCTTACTTTTTAAGTAAATAAACTGTGTTCTCTGCTGCATTGGTGCTAAAAGAATATTGTTTATCTTAATTAATACTTCTGTAAATCTTTTCTGACACCAATGTATTCTATATAAAGTATATATCATATGTAATGAATAAAAATGTACGTCAGCCTACCTGTAACTAAGATATGTCATGTGGCCTACGAAAAGGTAGATAACTGCAAATATATGATTGACATACATGTTCAACCTTGCAAAAAAAACAGTAGCAGAGGCGACACAAAAACTTTAATTGAAATCCCTTTGCTGTTAAAATGTTAAGGTATATTTCCTTTACAAAATGTTTCATTAAACAGGATAACATGATTATTTATCAACACAATTAAATCCAATTGACACCCGCATCCCCCCCCCTTTTTCATATGTCAAATGGTCACCCCTTAAGTCCTGGTCAAGAAATAAATTGAAAAAAGATCAAATCACATAATCTTTAAAAAAAAAAACAACCTTTAAATGGATATGATATTTCATGATCCAATTTGATGCTTATAAAACGGAGCTCAAACTGTTTGAAAAAATGAAGATGTAGTATACTGGTGCTTAAAATGAAAACAACGTTTAGTCGCAAAAATTATTATTTCCATTTATTGAAATTGAAATTAAAGTATTGAATATTTTAGTTTTCAATTTCTCCGTCAGCTTGTGACCTACAAGAACTATTGAACATGTTGAACATGTATTTAGATTGATAAGATAGAGAATGAAAATGGAGAATGTGTCATAGGGACAACAATACGACTAAAGAGTAAAACTGAATAATGTATCCACCAATTCGGTGCGAAGCTATAGATAGAACGGCGGACCATTTGATCTCATTGGTACCACTTCTAAATTTGATAAAAACCACCAAATATATAGGCCAAATTAACTCAATATTTTATGGACATTATCTCTTTTTTACATTTTGTATGTTTCTTCTAACTAAGTTTCGTTTTGATTTTAAAGATTTCAGATATATTTGAATTTAATCATTTGAATTTTTACAATGCTTGTGTTATAACCTAAACAACATTTCGGTTTTTTTATAGTATTTAGGCCCTTTGACATACATCTATATTTATGTAGGTCTGTTTTCCAAATGTATATACATGTACGAGACTTACCGGCAAAGTATAGTTTTAATCTAACCTACGGAATAAATTATATAAAAAAGATGTTCAGAATAGAACAACATGATGACGGTTATTTCAAATTGGTGTTATGAAACAAAATTAGAAGGTGTTGACGGCCAAAGCTGATTAATAATGTATTCTTGTTGTGTCAGGTCTATGGCATGTCTATAAGTTTTTTTTATTTTTTTATATTATTTTATTTTTTTATTTTTTTATTTTTTTTATTTTTTTATTTTTTTATTGTCATATGCATGTCGTTTACGATGATACCAGATAATTCACGATTTGATCATCATCTTTTTTTGAACACATTTCCTCCTGAAACTACACAGTATTACGACGTATCACCACAATGTAAACTTGTTTGATATGATTAGTTCGATTGCTGTCACTTGTTGAGCAAGAATTTCCAACCCTTCTGGGTGATTTTAATTTGGGGGGGGGGGCATTTTTTTCTCTGTCAAGAGAATTGTTCATCATTCTTTTCTAAAGATTACTTGTCTTTGCTATTTCTATTTAGTAGTAGTAGGATTTCGCCATATGTTTTTGTCTCCATATGTTATTGTTCAACTTGTCACTTATATAGACCGCTTGGTATCTCCTTCATTTTCATTCTTTTTTTAAAACGTGAAAATCAAATTGATCGTTGTTAAAAACTACATACTTATACGTCAATTAGGTTCGTTCGAAAACTTTGGATGGATTTGATAAAAGGGCTTCTGTTTTCTTTTTCTTGTTTTCCTATTGTAGCTCAACAAAGTTTGTGTGACTACAAGAAAGGCGTAAGATACCACAAGGAGATCACACTCAGAAGCCGAAAACAAACTGACGATATCATTGCAAAAATCAAACGAAAAATGGCGAAAAGACAAACAGTACACAAACCATAACTGAGGTTCAACCGTAGACATACATCTATTGATGACATTTAAACAAAAATCATTAATTTTGAATAACTTATTACGTTTTCGTTCGTAATTTTTATGTCAGGGTTACGTAAATGACATTTTCATTTTCTGTAAAAATTGAATTGGACTTTTAGACATCTTTAACAGTGGTTATAAAGGTTTTATTCATTTTATATCTTTCAGAATTCTCTCAACATGTATAGATATAATTGATAGCTTTTCATAAATGACAGGTTATTTTAAATTTATTTGAATAGAAGTCAATTGTTTGTGAACAACAAGATATAAAACTGAGAACCTTTGGTTACAATATTGACTTATCTTTGAAAAGTTTAAAGTGAAACATCAATACATTATTTATTATGTACATAGATCACACTTACGCAGAACTCAAGTATAAAATGAATACGATGTATTGTATGGACAGGAAAATCTCGCTTATCTTCCTTATCCCACATATTTTTTGGCAGTGACTATTTTGCCGGCTCTGATTTTCAAAATGAAAATGATTAGACTCTGGAACTATTTATCAGATATAGAATATGAATTTTGTAATATGTACTTTATATGAGAAAGTTTATTCTGAGCAAAATTCCGATTCATCTTCCTCCAAATTTTATAAAGGTTTTTCTTCGAAAAAAAAGCAAATAAAAGCAACAGTAATATACCGCTATCTAAAAGTCATAAATCGATTAAGCGAAAATAAGTTCTGGTCACAAACCAAAATCGAGACAAACACATCCACCATAAGAGTATAAACAATAGAATAACAAAAACACTGAGCTTCTACAAAATCAAACGCCAACAATCACAGAGACGGAACATTTGATAACAAATGCCGTATTCCTGACTTGGTATAGGACATTTTAAGAAACATATTCTTTTTTTCCATTCTCAAATGTATAGCATAGCCATCAGTTGCTTTTTTTTCTCCGAGTTACACAGTTTGAATTGAAAAATCATAAGATCTAGAGCTAGACTATCCTGGTTTTGATTTTTGGTTGATGTCGCACAAGGCAAAAATCTGTTTTATCATATACTGTGAATTCATTTATTTTCGTTGTTACCAATTTTCGTAGATTCAGGAAAAGTTACATGTTCGTAGACATTTGATTTCGTGGTTTTGCCGAAGTCTGCATTCATGCCATTAGAAAACTTGTCATTCGTTGAACATTTAATTTCGTCGATCAACTGTTCCCACGAAATCCACGAAAATTGGTATACAACGAATAATAATGAATCCACAGTAAATAGTGGTAAGAATTTTTTATTATTTTATCAAAATCTGTGAGTTTCCTTTTTTGTGTAATTTCTCTCTACAGAACATATGTATTCGTTGACAGGACCTAACGCCATGCATGATAGTATATTTAAGGGCATACGATACAGTTTTGATCCCGTATTTAAAGTTTAATTAAATTTTACATATAGGCTATTTTTTGCCTGATTAAATCAAATATGTAATAAAAAATATAGCTTCGTGTGCTTCTTTTTGAGTCAAATGAGGTCGAAATTTTGAATATTTGCTCAAAATTCAGATTTGTGGCCGTGTTTTCCCCTTCGAAAGAAAGACATAACTTTTTTGTTTTAAAAAACAAACACAAACTGTTGTGTTTTGTTGAATATTTTGTAATTTCTGTATTTTATAAGTATCCTAAAGATTTATTCATTTTTTATTAAGAAATAACTCATATTTATTAAATGGTCATGAATTGAGAAAAAACGTCATTTTTTGCTGTATATTTATCAAAATTAAAAAAAAAAGGCCCTATTTACAGTTTTATAAAATTTGGTCCACATAATCTCCCTGCAAAATGAAACAAAATGTCGTTTTGAAAAATAGGGGTCCATGCACTCGTTTTCAAATTAAATCAGTTATCAGTTTGAATGATAAAAATCAGTCGATAAATGCATCTTTTCCCGATATGTCACAGTTTGACATCGCGAGAATAACATTTTACGTTAGCTACGTCATTACCTCCCCTGTTACTGTATCGTATGCCCTTAAAACGAGTTTGGCCAAATTCTTTATAAATCGAATGTCGAGTGTATTTGATTGTTTATGTTTTTTTACCAAAGCTGTCTTATCAGGCAATATATTTGCATTTCATTGTATTTATTTAATATCAAAATTAAGTGTTTATATGCACATTCAATAACAATTAGGTAATTGCCATAATTTGTTACAATTGTTTAATGAATCTAATTATAGAAATAAACATAGAACATTGGAGTTTAACAAATGCAAAGTAAATGTTAAATAAAATGTTAAATAAATTTAGTAAATACAATTTGTATATGTTGTTTTACATTTAAGAAAGTGTCGTTTCAAATGATATGAATGGTGATAAAATAAGGTATTCAAAGACGTTTTTATGCGACTAAATCTAAATTTGTTTTAAAGCGGGAGTTCGGAAATAATCTAAATGCACACTTTTTCAATTAATCTCCAAGGAAGGGGGGGGGGGGGGTAGTTTATAGGGATCACCTTATCCTTCCGTTAGTAGGGTAGACATAAATACAGGGTCATTTGAAAAAAGTCTTTCAACCTTTAATCTGTGTTTTAAGAGAAGCATGTATTAGGTTGTTGCGCTTTTGTGTTACACAAAATATGAGGATTTTAAAAATATTGTAAATTACAAAAGAAGGGACAAAGCCATTTTTATTGCCATAGATAAATAAATTTCTTGCATTACATGTAGAATTTTTACTTGTTCCTTTTTAACTTGATTTTTTTTATTAATCGAATTCTGTTCCTGCTTTTGCAATTTTTAAGGTGTTGCGGACGTAGAGATACTCTCTTACCTTACTTCTCTTCTCCCAATGTCGCCTTTCAAATATAAAAATAATCAGATGTGGCAATGAGACCAAAAGAAAAAAATATTTGATTGGCCTCAATTGTAATGAAACAAAACAGCGCCATAAATTCCGAGACACGGCATAGTCTTTTTGGGAGAAGTCTGTTTGCGCGAAAAATGCGTCCCTTTGCGTCATAACCTTTTTCTTCCAAAATGTATTACACAACTGATGAATTGATATTTAGATGATATATCAATTGAATATATATTCAAACATACGTGTAGTGTTAAAAGTATAATTCATATACACGATTGAATTGGATTTTTAACAAATGCAAGGTAAATATTAAATAAACTAAGTAAATACATTGTGTATATGTTTTGTACATTAAAGAAAGTGTTGTTTTAAATGGTATAAATGGTGATAAAAATTTAGGTATTGAAAGACGTGTCTTATGCGACTAAATCTAGATTTGCTTTTAAAAGCGCGAGTTTGGAAATAATCTAGAAACACACGTGTCCAATTACTCTCCAAGGAGGGGGGTTAGTTTATTGGAATCACCTTACCCACCCTTTAGTAGGGTATATATAAATACAGGGTCATACATTTGATAAAAATCTTTCAACCTTCAATATGTGTTTTAAGAGATTTATTGGGTTGTTGCGCCTTTGTTTTACACAAAATATGAGGATTTCAAAAATATTGTATACGGCAAAAGAATGGACACAACCGTTTTTATTGCCATAGAAAAATACGTTTCGTGCTTTAAATGTTGAATTTTTACTTCTTCCTTCTGTACTTTATTTTCTAATAATCGAATTCTGTTCATGCAATTTTTATTTTGTTTCGAGCGTAGAGTTACTCACTTTTCTTACTTCTCTTCTCCCAACGTCGCCTTTCAAATATAAAAATAATCAGATGTGTCATGATTCCAATGGGACCAAAAGAAAACAAATGTTTGATTTACCTCAATGATAATACAACAAAACAGCGCCATAAATTCCGAGACACGGCATAGTCTTTTTGAGAGAAATCTGTTTGCGCGAAAAATGCGTGTTTTTGCGTCATAACCCTTTTCTCTCAATAGTCCATGTGTGCCACCTGTTTTAAAATTACACAGCATCAGTTGTGCCAAAAATTACACATAACGATCCCAACAATTTAAAGAAAAATGACTTCCCTTCGTATTTATCCGGGCTTTTTGCGTGTTTGTGTTAATTCTGAAAAGGGTGCTGAAATCACGAGTACTTTCGATCAGTTTCGTCTCCTTTTATCTTCTATACTTGGGTTACGATAAGTGTAAGAAAAGTGAGTGGTATTCAAAAGGGACGAAAGCGCTAAAAATTGTTATTGTACAATATTTCAAAACTTCGTAGCACAGGATCCTGAGTTGGATTCTAAATGTTCCATGATGGTTTGGATCAGGGCTAAATATTTAATGAATTTAATTAAATAAAGAAAAAACTTATTTCTTTTTAAGGATAGTTTATAAAATGTTAAGACGACGAAAAAGACCAAACAGAAAAGAATTACGGTTTCCAATTGTAATACTGAATGTGAGTAAGACTGTTCAACGTAATATAATATTGCCTGGTAATAACAAATACGCTTCCATATAACCAGACAAAATTCCATCATTTTACCGCATATAGCTACATATAGAAGAATGAAGGGAAACGTCTTTGACGAAGATAAATTACAGGAAAAACGCTATGTTATGATGGATGCATTTGGGGAAGGTAAAATGTCAAGATTTGCGAGGGACCAGTGATATTTAACCTCAGTCTATAGTCAGTTTCTTAATTGTAAAACGTGTAAAAAGTCGTACATGAATGATAAGTATATTGAGGAGTATAAGAAAAGTAACTATAAAACTCCAATATGTTCAAATAGATTGATGAATAGTAAAGTACACTTTTGTGAATTACTGGGTTAACGGTGCTGTGCAACGTGCATTGAATCTGAAAATAGAAAATATTCAAGGAGAATTGAAAACCGACTTCAAAGCGCATTAACTGACTCGAAATCAAGTTCATCGGATTTGTGCTCCTATTTTGGTTAATCTGTGTGATATCATAGTTCGCTAATATAATTTACAGAGTCAAATATTCATTGGATTTTTATTCATCATTTGGTTAATATGTGATTGATTTATAGCTATCTGACCGAATCAAAATCCATGCACTACATAGGATTTGTACGCATGCTCTAATGGATTAATCCTCGTTTTCTGTATTGTGTTACAGATATTTTCAACAAAATATTGTTTTACTTGCCTCTGCGTATTAACATCTTGCAAAAAAAAACCAGACTTGTATGTGTATTTATACATCCTGCAATATATAGATAAATGAAATGGATAAGATGGGTGTATGTGCCTGTCCCAAGTCAGGAGCCTGCAATGTAGTAGATGTCGTTTGTTGATGTGTTACATATTTGTTTTTCGTCCATCTTTTGTACATAAAATAGGCCGTTTATTTCTCGTTTGAATTGTTTTACATTTGTCATTTCGGGACCTTTTATAGCTGACTATATAGTTACTGGTTGTTTGTATTGTTGAAAATTGAAAAGAATAACAGTAATGAAATTCTTCTCAATGGTTCAATAAAACTCATTAAAGATAAAAGATACCAGGCTGATAATTATGTACTGAAGAATTAGGAGATAACTGTATTGTATTTTAAGCTCTGACGACATCATTTGGGGATTTGATGGTCGCAAATTAAGTTTACTGGCTACGCGTTAGCGGAGACAGTAAACGGGTATTTGCGACCATCAAATCCCCAATTGATGCCGTCGGAGCTTAAAATACAATATTGTTATCTCCATTCTAATGAAACTGACAAACTCTAAAATATATATTTATATTCTGTCTTATGCCGTCTGTGCTTCCGCGAACTTTCCATAGCATCAATTGTCAATTGTTGCCATGTAAATAAGTGACATTTTTAAATCAAACTGAACGTTTCAAAATTTGTTACATTAGATTAAATTTAAGTTCAAGTTAAATTCAAGTAGGAAGTTGAAGCGCCCTGAGAACCTAATACTACGACAGGTTTTGTCAATACAGCCTAGGTAATCTGTTTCCGTGGTAGAAAATCCTTATTATTTCGAACAATTCGACGTTTTGTACAACGTGTTTATTTAAAAAGAAAAAGACATTATTTATTATTAGTTTTTATAACTCAATACAAATATATTATTGATATAACTTCATTTAGATTTATGTGTGTGTATTGAAGTAACATCATTTAGATATCCGTGTGTGTATTGAACAAAAGAAACAAATAACTTGTAAATTATCAGATTTATGAATTGAAGGGATTTGAATTGTAAAACTAACATATGTGTAACACTCAGAAACGTGTCCTTCCCCCCAAACGTGTCCGATACTCCCAATTGTGTCCACATCGACGTCACTGAACTGCAAAACATGTCTAGTTGTAAAAAGGGCGTCAAAGCGTGTTATTTGTATTATTTAAACGCCTAAACGTGTCCATTTTTTAATAAACACCCAAACGTGCCCAATCCCCCAAACTTGTCCTATAATATAAAGGGAACTAAAAGATTGTTACACTGATATTCCGTAAAATGAAACTGTCCTTTTCCCCTCCAAAAAAAATATAATTTAATTCCGAGTTACGATTAGTGTATATACCTAAAAACCGTAAAGTGTAAATTCTTATAACTGTATTTAGGCCTAATCCCAAATTCCAGGAATAATTAAGGTACAATCCAAGAGTTCCGGCAAATATTCTTCTTCATCTCATTATATAACTTATCCAAAGTATGTTGTCGTCCTGTCCATGCATGAAATATTTGCCACTTGACGTAATGTCTCTTGTTTGCGTGTATTTAAGTGATGCTCGAAACTAAAAGTTCATAATAAAAAACCTTCCTATCAGTTTATAATTTTTAGAGCTTTTTTTCCATTTTTTTGAGAGAATCAAATAGTTTCTTAGTGAAGTTTTTAAAAAAAATCGATCTTTACCGACTCTTTAGATTTTTAAGTTTAACTAAGGTTTATCCCGAATAATCGTAAACAAATTTAGGCCCAATCCTAAATCCCCGGTATGATAATAAAACTTATGTATAGTATTTATTGTTAATATGATTTCGTTCAAATAATGCATGAAATATTTGGCACTGGACTTATGACTCTTGTGTGTATGTCTTCACTTTAGTAGTGATGCTGGAAATCTAAAATTTATTAAAATACCTGATAACCAGTTTATGATTTGAATATCTTTTAAAATATCAGAATTGTTGAAAAAAAGGAAGTCAATTCTTTTAAAATCCTACCGTGCAGTATTCGCGGATTACAGCTGATTTCCTAATGCTTGCAAAGTAAAACTCTGTTTGGCTTGCTAGCTTTGTTTGTGTAATTGTTAATACAAGCTTTGTAAATAAGACTGACATCTTTAAACAATATGTATAGGCATAGTTTAACCTGAATATATTATATTTGAATTTAATTTGGTGTTATCCTATGGTAAACGCTTAATCCAACTGAACTAGAATTGTTTGTACATGTTTGTGCGCTCTAAACGAGCATAATACTTGCAACTGGACTATAAGCAATTTCAGTCAAAAGTCGATTTATATGTTACAGATTAAATTTGCAATAACAACCGGCATTGAACCAACTAATACTAATAAATGATCATTTCATCAACTGTGTCCCCCATTATAGAATTGTCGTAAACGTTATTTATTTTATTCATGTATTAGCGCTATTAGACGTGAGACGTTCTTGCGTTAAATAGTGGACACGTTTTAGCGAATAACAATTATCGGACACGTTTGGGGGTTATAAATCAGACACGTGTGGGGAATATTGGATATTACGGACACGTTTAGGGAGAATAGACACGTTTGGGGGAATCGGACACGTTTGGGGGACAGGACACGTTTGGGAGTGTTACATATGTATAAGGAAATTTTTATTGGAGTTTTCTGCATTCATTATGATCTGCGAAACAAATACTTATCTTCATAATCCAATGTTTATAAAAAATATTTATTAACAATTACAAAATCTAAATAATAGAAAAAAGTTTGACAAAATAATATCAAATGCGGTTACATATTGTAACCTGACAGTGTAAGGGACTTTGTGCTACAAATCAGTTTTGTTACTTTACTTATGACATATGTTACCTATATATGGGCTGTGGTTATGACAAAAAGAACAAATTCTTGGTGTGGGGTTATGACAAATTGAACATATCCGTGGGAATAGAATAAAAGTAACATATCCGTGTGATGTGGCTATAAAAAAGTAACATATCCATTGGATGTGGATATAACAAAAGTAACAGATCTGTGGGCTGTGGATTATATAAACACAAATGAAACATATCCGTTGGTTGTGGTTTTTCCAATTGGAACATATGCTCGGGCTGTGGCTACTATAAATTAAACATATCTGTGGGTTGTTGCTATTACAAATGGAATCGATCCGTGAGTTGTGGCTATTACAAATGAACAATATCCGTGGGCTATGGCTATTACAAATGGAGAAAATATCAGTGGGCTGTGGCTATTGCAATTAAAACATATCCGAGGGCTACGGATATTAAAAAAGGAACATATCCGTTTGTAATTTCCTCATTGAAGTATACTGTCATAATTCATTTGCATTTATCTTATTTCATAATCGATACTGACCTCTATTGTTATTTTAATTCAATTAATCATAAATACATTTATAAACACAATGTCGTTCTATCATATATTAAATAATGTTGTTGAAATGTTTTGAAAAGAAAGTCAATATTTTTAAGCTACTACAATACAAATGTAAAAACCGTTCCTGTATTCAAACTTAGATTGCAATAGATAGAATTGTAAGCTTCGATTGATATACCAATCTTAAATTTATATATGTGTTTCTGTATATTTCGATATAACGTTTGTATTTTTATTTTATTTTTTACAAGCTGGAATATTTTAGTAACTTATTTTTAAATACAAAATCAGCAATTTTAGAAATATTTAGTTAGGATAACAAGTTTTCAAATTTTTACTTATTCATTAATAATTCTTTTGAGTCATTTTTTACCAAGTTGCTGTAGTCTTAACTTTCTATAGTTGATTTGATGTATGCTTTATACATATCTTGGTATATTTTTAACTTTGTAATTTCGTGTACTTACGAACTTGTGCATTTTTGTTTTAACAAATAAATCGCTTAGAGTAATCGTATTTTTATATAATGCGCTATAAAAATGCCTTGTAATAATAATTGTAATAATAATAATAATGATTAATAATAAAAAAAAAAAATAGATTTTATCAGCCACGAGGAATATTGTTTATATTTGAAGAATGAAATTGAGAATGGAAATGGGAATTGTTTCAAAGCGACAACAACCCGTCTATAGAGCAGACAACAGCCGAAGGCCATCAATGAATTTTCAATGCAGCGAGAAACTCTCGCACCCGAGGCGTCTTCAGCTGGCCCATAAACAAATATGTATACTAGTTCAGTGATTATGGACGTCATACTTAACATCGAATCATACACAAGAAACTAAAATAAAAAATCATACAAAACTATCAAAGGTCAGAGGCTCTTGACTTGGGACAGGCGCAAAAGTGCGGCGGGGTTAAACATGTTTTTTTTAAGATCTCAACCCTATTCCTATACCTCTAGCCAATGTCGAACAAATTGCACAACAATACGCACAGTAAAGCTCAGTTCAAGAGAAGTCCGAGTCCGATGTCAGAATATGAAACAAATGAAAATAAAAAAATGACAATAGTACATAGATAACAACAGACTTCTAGCAGTTATTGACATGTCAGCTCCAGACCTCAATTAAACTGATCGATAGATTATGTCTTCATTATATGAATGTATGCATGGTCATGTATATTTTCCGGACCATATATATATAAGTATTTGGACCATACGCATATGGTCATGACCGTATGCGTATACTCATATGGTCCGACCATACGCGTATGGTCCGACCGTACGCGGACCATATGAGTATAATACTCGTTTGGTTATTGACGACACGGACCATATGAATATTTGGACCATATAGGTATTTTTTTTAAATTACACTATAAAAGGTTCAATGATACAAAAACTTTATCTAAAAAAACAATGATGGTTACATGACAATATATTATTTTTATAATTCACATACTACGTAAAAACTATATATTATTATTGATGCCATATTAAGTTTTCATCGCTAATTACATTCTTACATGTAGGCTTGAGGTGAAATTTACTTCCACATCATAGCGTTTTTTTCATTTGCAATTCTAGGTTGTGCACGATCCTTTTCATTTACACTTTTTGTTTGCAAGTGAAATGCTAGCCTTTTTGTAGCTGCGTACAGTAATACCGAGGTCTTCAGCCATTCCGATATGTCTACGGTGTTCAAAGATGCTCTATATCTCAAATATCGTAGAATGACTGCAATGCACCATACTCACAAGATAACTTTACTTTCCAGTGACTTCTTGTGTAACAGTTCATTAAGAAATTTTTGAAATTTATTTTTTCAAGTCGACATATAGCAATTCACTCGTAATAACAAATTGGTAATAGCCATCGGTAATGACCATCGGTATAAAATGTGTTTATTATAGTTTTGACAAGTAAGTAAAAATAGCTGTGTGAAACTTCTAATTTTTATTAAGCTAATTGTTTTATAAATAATAAAATAATAATATAATAATAAAATTATCTATATGATAGCGTCTTTTTAATGAACGGTCATACAATATGAAAAGTTTAGAAGTATTAAAAGTAAACTGGAACAGAGTGCTAATTACCCCGACCATATGAGTATATACCCATATGGTCATGACCATACGCGTATGGTCCAAATACTCCTATGGTCCGGAACATATATAATAACCTAGTAGCTAAATATTGTCAAGAAAAACATATCTATATATTAAAAGTGACAATATAAATTAAATGTTTTGTTAATCAAAAGATAGAAACTATTTTTGAAATCATATTTGAACAATAAATAATTTACAAAAATATTTTAAATGTAAAGTTACTTTTTGTTCGTAAATCTTATTTTTCTTTTTATTTGATATATTGACACAGTTACCACAATTGGTTTTCCCCTATTTTTAAGTCTTGTTGAAATGCACTTTAAAAAAGATTGTGTATAATTCATCTTTGTTTATTATACCAAACATATCTTAATATGTATATATATAATATTTGATAACTTTTCACACATGACAGGTTGATTTGAATTCATTTGAATAGAGGTCAATTGTTTGTGAACAACAAGATATGAAAATGAGAACCTGTGGTTACAATATTTACATAACTTTGAAAAGTTGATTTGAAACTCCAATAAATTATTTATTTTGTACATAGATCACACTTACGCAGAATAAATACATTGCATTGTATGGACAGATAATCTCGCTTATCTCCCTTACCTCATATATTTATTGACAGTAGCTATTTAGCCGGCTCTGATTTAAATATCTCAATTCAAGCCAGCAAAATAACATATTTCTATAAAGTGGCATTTTATCGGCATCAATGAAAAAATGAATTTGTTATTAAGCTGGTTCTTTGAAAAAGACTGAAATTTATTATTTACTTTGAAATGTATTATGAAAGAGGGACCAAAGATGCCAAAGGGACAATCAAACTCATAAATCGAAAATAAACTGACAACGCCATGGCTAAATATGAAAAAAAAACAGACAAACAATAGTACACATAACACAACATAGAAAACTAAAGAATAAACAACACGAACCCCACTAAAAACTAGGGGTGATTTCATGTGCTCCGGAAGGGTAAGCAGATCCTGCTCCACATATGGCACCGAAAATGTGCACAGTCAACATAAAAGAATGAAATAATTACTGGTATACCAGTTGTTAAATAAGAAAACAGCTTACACTATTTGAGAAACATATAATCGTTTAAAAACATTCATCAGTCAAAGTGTAAATAACTATTTCAAATTTATAACAAGATAAAAACAAAATAAAAACAAGAATGTGTCCATAGTACACGGATGCCCCACTCGCACTATCATTTTCTATGTTCAGCTGACTGTGAAATTGGGGTCAAAACTTTAATTTGGAATCAAAATTAGAAAAATCATAGCATAGGAAACATGTGTACTAAGTTTCAAGTTAATGTAATTTTAACTTCATCAAAAACTACCTTGACCAAAAACTTTAACCTGAACGTCGCAAAATCATTTTCTATGTTCAATCGACCATGAAATAATTGGAGTCAAAACTATAATTTGGCATTAAAATTAGAAAGATCATATCATGGGAAACATGTGTACTAAGTGTCAAGTTCATTGGTCTTCAACTTCTTCAAAAACTACCTTGACCAAGAACTTTAACCTGAAGCGAACGGACGCACAGACTGGACGTACGGACGAACGGACGAACGGACGCACATACGAACGAACGGAGGCACAGACCAGAAAACATAATGCCCCTCTACTAACGTAGGTGGGGCATAAACATATTGAGCATCTATTGGTTGCAATGAAATCATAAGTAAACATGTAGCTGAATTTATTTCTAAAATCAGTCAGTCAAATGCTACATGTATGCATAGGAATAAAATCTCAGATTTATCAACAGTATATTATAGAAAAAAATATAAAAGTTAAAAATCTAATTGCATCATTCACATAAATCAAAAATGTTTAAATTAAACTTGCTTTAGAAATTATAGTCAGTTGTTTGAATTGCATATGCGTATACAAATTAGTTTTTAACTTTACGTTTGCTTACCTAATTCCAGCAAAATAACATAAGTTCTCTTTGTTCCCTACGCCAGCAACAATTTCACTTTATTGCTTGCGCTGGTAAAATAGCCATTTCTATACAAATAGGCTATTTTGCCGGCTTGAATTAAGATATTTGAGCAGAGCGAGCAATATAGCTACTGCCATATTTTTTTTCGAAATGAAAATGATTAGACTCTTGAACTATTTATTAGATATAAGATATGAATTTTGTAATTCGTACTTTGTATGAGAAAGGTTGTTCTAAGCAAAGGTTCCGATAAGAATGTTTCAACTTCCCCAAAATCTACTAAGTTGTGTTTTTTTTTTTAAATAAATTATACATTCTAAGTAAATAAAAATGATCAGTACCATTTATAATCTTAACTCATTTCTGTTCACATCTTATTTAACTTTTGAATTATTTGTACTTTAATTTATCAGAACGTTGCAAATTAAGGCAACAGTACTATACCGCTGTTTAATAGTAAAAAATCGGTTAATCGAAAACAATTCCTGGTCTAAAACCAAAACCAAGGCAAAAACATCCACTATAAGAGGAAAACCAACGAACACTGAGCTGCTACAAAAACTAACGGCAACAAACATATAAACGAAATATTTCATAACAACTGCCGTATTCCTGACATGGCACAGTACGTTTTCAGATAATGATGTTTGGTTGAGCCTCGTTTTATAGTTAGCCAAACCTTTCGCTTATATGGCAATGTAAAAATACCGTTTATGACAATATTACGTGACCGGAATACAGTACAAATAAACGTAAAAGTGCGGGATGCTCTCAATGCTTTGAAGATTCATCGGTGGCCTTAGTCTTTTATCTGCTCTTTCGTCGGGTTGTTGTCTTTTTGACAAATTTCCAATCTCCATTCTAATTTTTATAGCATAGCCATCGGATTTTTCTCTCTCGAATTAGACAGTTTGAATGAAGAATCAGAAGCTGGACTATCCTGGTTTGATTTTTAATTTGTGTCGCAAAAAGGCACATATCTGTTTTCTGTTATATATATAGTTGTAAGTAGAATTTAATTATTTTATCAAAATCTGTGAGGTTTTTTGTTTTATTTGGAATTATTTCTATCTGCAGAAACATACGTATTCACCAAAAGGACCTAACGCAATGCGTGGCGGTATATGGCGGTATATGTAACACAAGTAGAGCCGGATTCTTTATTATACATCAAATGGCGAGTGTATTAAGATTGTTTAGTTTTTTGCCAAAGCTGTCTTATCAGGCAATATATTTGCATTTCATCACATATATCTAATTTTAAAATTAAGTGTGTATATGCGAGTCCAATAACAATTAGGCAATTGCCCATGTCAGCCATATTTTGTTACAATTGTTTAATGAATCTAATTATGAAAATAAACATAGAACACTATCAATATAGTTTGATATGAAGTTGTTGAAAGCTTTTGAAAATTAAATCAATAGGTTTAAACGATTTATATAGCTCAATATAAATGTTAAAAGTCGTCCTCAAAGACAAACTTTAATAAGATATGTGCAGTAATGTTATCATTTGCGACACAACTGGTGAATTGTAATTTAGTTGATATTTGAAATGAATATATTTTGAATCATACGTGTACTTTAAAAATTTTGTATATGTTGTTTTACATTCAAGAAAGTGTCGTTTTAAATGATATAAATGGTGATAAAAGTAGATATTCAAAGACGTATTTTATGCGATTAAATCTAAATTCGTTATAAGCGCTACAAGCACACGTGTCCAATAAATCTCCATGGAGGGGATAGTTTATTGGAATCACATTACCCACCCGTTAGTAGGATAGACATGAATACAGGGTCATTTCATAAAAGTCTTTCAACTTTCAATATGAGTTTTAAGAGAAGCACGTATTGGGTTGTTCCGCTTTATAAATATGAGGATTCTAAAAATATTGTAAAATACAAAAGAGGGGGGAAAACGTTGTTATTGCCATAGATAAATATATATCTTGCATTTCATGTTGAATTTTTACTTATTCCTTCTGTATTGATTTTTTTTATTAATCGAATTCTGCCCATGCGTAGGCAATTTTAAATTTGTTTCGGACGTAGAGTTACTCTATTTTCTTACTTCTCTTCTCCTAACGTCGCCTTTCAAATATAAAAATAAGCAGATGTGTCATGATTCTAATGAGACCCATCGGGAAAAAAAATTTGATTAACTTCAATGATCATGCAACGAAACAGCGCCATCAATTCCGAGACACGGCATATTGTTTGGGAGAAATCTGTTTGCGCGAACAATGCGTCCTTTTGCGTCATAACCTTTTCTTCCAATGGTCCGTTTGTGCCACCTGTTTTAAAATTACACAGCATCAGTTGTGCCAAAAATTACACATAACGATCGCAACAATTTAAAGAAAAATTACTTCCGATCGTATTTGTCCGGGCTTGTTGCGTGTCTATGATAATTCTGAAAAAGGTGCTGAAATCACGAGTACTTTTTCTTCTTTTTATCTGTTATCCTAGTGTTATGATAAGTGTAAGAAAACTGAGTGGTATTCAAGAGGGACGAAAGAGCTAAAAATTGTTATTGTACAATATTTCAAAACTTTGTAGCACGGGATCCTTTTCAAAACTCGACAGTAAAGAGTCGGACACAAAATGTTCCATGATGGTTTAGATCAAGAAACAGTTGCAGGGCTAATAAAATAAAGAAAAAAAATATTTCTTTTTTAGGTTATTTATAAAATGATAAGACGACGAAAAAGACCCAAAAGAAAAGAATTAAGGTTTCCACCAATTATAATGCTGAATGTGAGTAAGACCGTTCATTGTAAAGAAATATTGCCTGATAATAACAAATACGCTTCCTCCTATACAAGAGACACGGAGGAAACCAGAAAAAGCAGCACGTTATAGACAACTGGACAAGAATGTCCCTTTGTGTTTGTCTGACAGGGGACCTGGATCTAAGCCGGACAGAGAATGGACACCATTATATGTTAGAGAAAAGCTAAATAAGCACACTGACAGTGAAGGACTTTATAGTAAACACGTGGACAGTTTATATCGTTTTATAACCAGACAAAATTCCATCATTTTACCGCCTATAGCTACATCTAGAAGAATGAAGGGAAACGTCTTTGATGAAGATAAATTACAGGAAAAACGCTATGTTATGATGGATGCATTTGGGGATGATAAAATGTCAAGATTTGCGAGGGACCAGTGTTATTTACCTTCAGTCTATAGTCAGTTTCTTAATAGTAAAACGTGTAAAAAGTCGTACGTAAATGATAAGGATATTGAGGAATATAAGAAACGTAACTACAAAACTCCAACATGTTCAAATAGATTCATGAATAGTAAAGTGCACTTTTGTTATGTACTGGGCAAACGGTGCTGTGCCACGTGAATTGAATTTGAAAATAGAGAATATTCAAGAAGAATTGAAAAACGACTTCAAAGCGCATTAACTGACTCATAATCAAGTACATCGGATTTGTGCTCTGATTTTGGTTAATCTTTGTGATTTTATAGTTCGTTAATAGAATTTACAGAATCAAATTTAACTTGAATTTTTATTCAACATTTGGGTAATATGTGATTTTTTATAGTTATCTGACCGACTCAATTCCATGCACTATCCATAGGATTTGTACGCATGCTCTTATGGATTAGTTCTCGATTTATGTATTGTCATACAGATATTTTCAACAAAACATAGTTATACTTGCCTCTGTGTATTGACATATTGCCAAAAAACGACTTGTAATAATAATAATAATAATAATGAAAATTTAAAAAGCGCCCTATATATAAAAAAAAAATCACGCTAAGGCGCTGTACATACACATGGTAATTAAAACAAATCAATGACAATACAATAAAACATAAAACATACATCGTGTCAGATTCAAATACTGAAATAAAAAATGCCTACTATGAAATAAAAGGTCAATACGAAATACATGTTAAAACAAAGAATTAAAAATTAACAATATAATATGGCTAAACAGATGCAGAACAAGCAAAATCTCTAAAAGGAAATACAAAGAGTAAAAAAAGCCCGTAAAAAAGACCAGAATTCAATCTAATTAAAAGCAATGCGATAAAAATGAGTTTTTAGATGTATTTCAAATCTTTCTAGGGACTTGTATTGTCTTAAACTGTTCGGGAAGTTGTTCCATAGAGATGCCACTGCCCAATCGAATTGTCTTTCATCGTACGTCTTTGTCCTCACTTTTGGAACGGTGAGTAGTTTTGTGGAACTTGAACGCAAAGATCGATTTGGCACGTGTAGATTGACAAGTTCCCGAATGTAAGCAGGGCCAATTTCAATCAAAACGCAGTATACATAAGTCAGTATTTTGTATTGTGGTCTATATTGGACGGGTAACCAATGTAAATCAGCAAGTATCGGTGTAATATGTTCATGTTTTCTTGTCCTGGTGATTAGACGAGCTGCTGTATTTTGTACTTTTGTAATATGTTTAATGTAGTCTTGATGATACTGTTCAGCAGAATATTCCCATAATCAAGTCTGGATGGTACTAGACTGTTCACTAGTGTTTTGCAAGCAGTTGTTGTTATGAAGCTGCGAATGCGTCCAATATTACTGATGTAAAAATGACTGGATTTCACTATGGCAGAAACTTGTCGTTCCGTCGTTAGGTGTTGATCAAAATATACACCTAGGTTTTTCACGACTAATAACAGTATTGCCTACTTTGAGTTGGAGATTTGGTACACTAGCCTTCAGATGTTTCGGTGTGAATATGATACGTTAGGTTTTATCTTGATTCAATTTTAACATATTTGTTGACATCCATGAACTAATGTCGGTAAGACATAGTTCAAGTTTCGAAAAACAGTTGTCTAGTGGCTTGATAACCATGTACACTTGTGTGTCGTCCGCATAGCAGTGATATGTCATGCCATGACGACGGCATATTTCACCTATTGGCCTAGAGAAAAGACAGTACAATTTCGGGCCTAGCACGGAACCTTGTGGAACACCGAATGCTAGATGACATTTCTTCGATGTAGTTATTCCAATCACCACACACTGATGTCTATTCGTCAAATACGACTTAATCCATTCGAGAGCGCAACCAGCTATGCCATATGAAAATGACAGACGTTCTAGAAGAATTCTGTGATCTATAACATCGAATGCAGCTAAAAGGTCCAATAGCACCAATACTACTGATGACTGTTTATCTAAAGCCGCATTGATATGATGATGTAATCTCGCTAATGCCGTTTCAGTTGAATGGCGTGGTCTGTATGCTGACTGAAGTGGATCACACAATGAGTTCGAGTCCAGATGAACATCTAGTCTCTTACCTTTTCTAGAGTTTTTGAAATAAAGGGTAAATTGAACACTGGTCTGTATTTTTTTGTAAATTTCGGAAACAAGTACAGGTTTTTTTCAGGAGAGGTCTCACAAGAGCCTGTTTAAAGTCTGATGGCATGCTGCTCTCATCAAATGATGCATTGACGATATCTGAAATTAGTGGCACGACAACATCGGAACACTGTCTCAAGAGGTTCGACGGAATAGGATCAAGCTCGCAGGACATGTATCTGTATTTATACATCCCATGACCTGCCATAATATATATTAAATAATGAAATGGATAAGATGGATGTTAACCTCTTAACATGATCTATGTATGAGCCAGTCCAAAGTCAGGAGCCTGCAATTTAGTGGTTGTCGTTTGTTGATGTGTTACATATGTGTTTTATCGTTCATTATTTAGGCTTTTTATTTGTAGCTTGAATTGTTTAATATTTGTCATTTCGTGCCCTTTTATAGCTGACTGTGCGGTATGGGCTTTGGTCATGGTTGAAGGCCGTACGATGAATTGTAGTTCATTTCTCTGACCTTTGGTCTCTTATGGAGAGTTATACTTTTTTTTAGTTACTGGTTGTTTGTATTGTTGAAAAATGAAAGGAATAACATTAGTGAAATTCTTCTCAATGGTTCAATAATCTCATTGAAGATACAAGATACTGGGCTGATTATTATGTACTGAGGAATTGTCAGTGATGCTGTTATAAGACATAGTTAAAAGTTAAATTCAAGTAGGAAGTTAAAGCGCACCTACAACCTAAAACTACGACAGGTTTTGTGAAATACAGCCAAGGTAATCTATTTCCGTGGTAGAACATCCTTATTATTTCAAACATTTCGACGTTTTGTAAAACGTGTTATTATTACTTTTATACCTCAACACAAATATATTATTTATATAACTTGATTTGGATTTCCGTGTGTGTATTGAACAAAAGAAACAAATAAATGGTCGTAAAGTTTAACAGATTTATGTATTGAAGGAATTTAAATTGTAAAACTAACATATTTATAAGGAATTTGATCTCTGAAACAAATATTTATGTTCATAATGCAATGTTTATAGAAAGTATTTATTAACAATTACAACATCTAAATAATAGAGAAAACGTTTGACAAAATAATATAAAATGCGGTTACATATTGTGACCGGACAGTGTAATGGACTTAGTGTTACAAGTCAGTTCTGTTACTTTACTTTCCGAAAAACGATGGGAACAATAAACAACGTGGAATCTCAGAGTAAGGGCTATGACAAATGTAACCTATATGTGAGCTGTGGTTACGACAAATTGAACATATCCGTGGCTTGGGGTTATGACAAAAGTAACATCGTTGGGATGTACAAGTACCCGTCCACGTCCACTTGTATTTTTATTCATCTGATGAGTTAAGTCTTTTTCAATTGATTTATATAGTTCGTTCTTATGTTGTACTGCTATACCACTGTCCCAGGTTAGGGGGAGGGTTGGATTTCCGCTTACATGTTTAACCCCGCCGTATTGTTCATGTATGTGCCTGTCCTGAGCCAGGAGCCTTTTATTCAGTTGTTGTCGTTTTTTAATATGTAAAATAATTGTTTTCGTTCATTTCTTGCATAAATCAGGCTGTTAGTTTTCTCGTTTGATTTTTTTACATTGTCATTTCGAGGCCTTTTATAGCTGACTATGTGCTATGGGCTTTGCTCATTGTTGAAGGCCGTACAGTGACCTATAGTTGTTAATGTTTGTGTCAGTTTGATCTCTTGTGGAGAAGTGTATAATTGGCAATCATACCACATCTTCTTTTTTTATATTCATGAGTTGTGGCTGTTACAAATGGAACATATGCTCGGGCTATGGCTATTACAAATTAAAAATATCAGTGGGCTATGGCTATGATATATGGAACATATCCGTGGGCTGTGGCTATGATAAATGGAACATATCCGTGGGTTGTGGCTATTACAAATGGAACATATTCGTTTGTTATTTCCTCATTGAAGTATGTATGCTGTCATAAATAATTTGCATTTGTCCTATTTCATAATCGATACTGACCTCTGTTGGTATTTTGATTTAATTTAAAATTATAAAAATAAACACACTGTCATAATATCATCCACTGAAATCAGGATGCAAGATGTTGTACAGCTTTTATATGTTTTTCTTAGAAACAATAGGGCTAAAAGAAACGCATAATACAGCCTTTTAATACTTCAGAAAAGAGGAACGGCAGTATACCATATCAAAGAACAAATGAAGGCATTTAGATTTAAGAGTTCATCTTTTGAATTATTTAACTGTTGAATTGTATCAACATGCTGTTATCATAATTGTTGGCTTTTGGCCATTAACAAGAAATAAGGTTAGTATTGGATCGAATAGAATATAAATATCAGGTTTCTAATGATATTCATACTGTTAGCGTTCAGCCAGTATGAGGCAATTACACTCTCATTTGCAAGAAATGAATATAGGCATTATATAATCTTCATATTGTTAGCATATTTAAAGAGGTGTAAATGAATAAAATAAAAATAAATGAAAAGTTAAAATATTTCTAGAATCTAAGATGTACTATATTTTATTTATATAAAAAATGTCTTCCTGTTTGTTTTTTTTTACCTGCAAAGTGTCTGCCTCCACTGTAAAATCATTACATGCTCTGCTCTGTCATATGAGTATTACAATGAATTATTTGTCTATATAATATACGGTTAACCACTATTGATATACACATGTTAATGTAAGTGACCTACTTTGAAGCAGAAGTCATAAGCATGAGTATATTTAACTGTATGAATACTAGAAGTATTGTTGTTTGCTTTTTGTAATTATAAAGATTATGTATTTACAAATGTTAGTTATATGGTGGCCAGCCAAAAATGGTAATTACATTTTAAAGATGCAATATCAGCAACATATATGAATGTCTTCCAATTTGTCTAGTAATAGTACAATAGTATAAGGGTGGACCAAAACACTTCGAGTTAAATGGGTTGAAGTTGCCCCTTATTGTAAACAGTAATTTGGCAAACACATCATATCATTAACTGTTACAGTTTCTTTTGAATATAGATTACAAGCAAAATTCAAAATTTATAACATGACCTTGACCTTTAACCTGGACCTCAATTTCAAGGTCATGGGTCAGTGACCTCAAATTGGAAGGTCCGAGGTCAATCATTTGTATGGTTGTGGAGAAATAATGATTTCAAATACATAAGGGGAGAAAAGGGGAGAAAACTCATATAAGGATTGACCAAAACACTTCGACTGAATAGGTTGAAGTTGCGCCTTATTGTAAACAGTAATTTGGCAAACATATCATATCATTAACTGTAACAGTTTCTTTTGAATAACGATAACAAGCAAAATTCAAAATTTATAACATGACCTTGACCTTTGACATTGACCTCAATTACCTTCAAGTGGACCAAGGACTTCATATCAAAAGACTGTAGGCCTCTATGACTTATACCGTATGAATTTATCCAACATATCGTTTATCTTAAATTTTCAAAGGGAAACAACTCCCATACGATGTCTTCCAATCACTCCAGTCAAATAAAAGAAATCATTTTTAAGAGTAGACAAACAATTTGGTGAAAACAGTTTGTAAAAATCTTTTACGGTGTAAGAGATATAGCGATAACAAGAAAAAGTGGACGCGGGGAGATAACTCCTATAAGAATAAGTGTTCGGTCACACAGGGTGAGTTTTGAAACCCCCATTACTGTACAACATCATTGGCCAAACATCCACTCGATATGTTGTAAAACAAAAAAGCATCTCAGACGGCAGAAGAAAAAAAAATAAATTAAAAACCAATTGTTCAGAGAACAATTGAAGGTCTTTCAACCAGTAAGAATCTATTAAAAATGAAAATATCAAAACTTGATTTTAAATGTCAGTTGCAGCATCAAATGACAGGTTATTGTACGCTGATTCCAAAAATATATGATTTCTAAATAAAAAATATATAAAAAAGGGAGATACGTACGGTGACCTATAGTTGTTAATGTCTGTGTCATTTTGGTCTTTTGTGGATAGTTGTCTCATTGGCAATCATACCACATCTTCTTTTTTATAGATAATCTTTTACTTCCGGTTTAAAAAGTTTACTTACGGTATTGTTTGATAGAGTTTACTTGACACTGATTCCAAAAATATATGGTTCTATATACTTTTACATTGATTTAGTACTAAAAAATAGCTACTTCGGGTTTACAAAAGGTCACTTCCTGTTGTTTTTTTTAAGGTCACATTGCTTACAACTTAATGCAAAAAGTCCCATGGCTTTATCATGTGTACATATGAGGTAAAATCAAAGGTCAAAATCTAGAACGTTAAATTAGCATATGACCTTGAGCTCAATTTCAAGGTCATAAACCAAGGACCTCAAATCAAAAGACTCTAGTCCTCTACTTTATATTGTTAATGAGTTATATTACCATACGTATGATATTAGATATAAAAAGGGGGAAAACTCGCGTCAAATGTCTACGTTCTCTTTCGACTAAAATTTATGTGTTACGACATGTCTTAATAATTTTGTGAAAATATTTTGTCAATATCTTATATAATTTCTGAAAATAAGAGATAACAAGCCAAAATCAAAATTTTAATCATGACCTTGACCTTTGACCTTGAGCTCATTTTCATTTTTTTGGACCAAGGTCCTCAAATAAAAAGACCCGGCCTCTATCACTTATGGTTTTCCAGTTAAAAATGCATATCACTTATATCAAATATAAATGGGGAAATAACTCTCATATGCATCTCCGGCTAGCTTCGGTCAAAATTTATCAAGTCATCCTGAGGATATAACGACCAATTTGGTAAAATAAATTTGTCGGTATCTTACACGGTTGCGAAGATTAAGCGGTAACAAAAAAAAACAGTGTTCGGGGAGATAACTCTTACATGGAAAAGATTTTTGTTACGGGGTGTCAGTTTCAAAAGCGTATTAATTGTTCGATATCACATACCATATGTCTAAGCCACATCTTGCGAAACAAAAAAAACCAGCGAAGGAATGAAAAATTGGCGGAAGAAAAAAAATAATAATCAGAACAAAAGCAATAGGTCTTTCAACCGAAAAGGTTGAAAGACCTAAAAATAATCAGAAGAAAAACAAAAGGTCTTTCCACGAAAAGTGAAAAGACCTAATAAAGGTTTCATAACGAGTGAGAACTATATATCGCTGATATCATTTTTTTTAATTGAAGTTATATAACGAGAGTAATAGTCAAGTGATAGCTCTTTTATCAAATGAATGAAATAAACATAAAGCTTTATAATCACCAATTGCAATTTCAGAAATATTTATTTTCCGAGTTTTTAAATACAACTAATAAAGAGATAATCTTAACGGCTCAAATAAACTCTTGGCTTTAAAGTCGATGTTGATTTTGCGTTAGTTGGACTTTGATTTCATATTGATTAAGCAAATGCATGGGAGAAGCTCACAAGAATAAATGTAAGGTCCATTACTTAACTAAGCGGATTTATTTTAATTTTTCTTTTTTTCTTATTACCTTATAATTGACAGATTTTTTGTTTTGTCATCTACATGTATCACATAACTCGGATTTTTTTCCCTCTCAATCGATTAATGACATACTACTGTTGTCTTTATTCATACCGTTGTTTTAGAGTCCAGATCTTTATCTTTCCTCAGTTTTATATTAGTTTTTTTTAAATACAATTTGTTGGTCAACTATCAAGACTAAAAGGAGAAAGAATTAAGATCACAAACAAGAATCTCCCAAGAGTCTGAATTGGCCATCTGGTAAATCCATGCCATATTGATTTTGACTGCAATCCGTTATGTCTTCTTATTTGTACATCTTATTTAGTGAAATCTTTTGTAGAATTTGTATTGGTGATCATACGAACTGTTTACAGTTTTATACCCATCTATCAAAATTTTCCAGTAAGTAAAACAACCGTCATTTCAGGCCATTAAACCTTATAATCAATCTGGTGGTTCGGCGATATCGATCTAAATGTACAGAGCGGCTTTGCTATTTACTATTTCTCTTAGTGTATTATAGTTTCAGTTTATAGTTTTTCTCTATCTTATTTTATTTTTGCCAAAACCACAAAAAAGTGTATGAAAACCATCACTTACGTGCAAATACTCTTACAAAAAGTCTACAAACTATTTTGTCAAAATATGACTGATTTGTTAATCTCGTCTGATTGTAAATAATTTTCAGTCTATTTAAAGTGTTTATCAATCTTTCAAAGATTTCGGTCAGTGACATATTTGTTAGATCTTGTCTTCATGCTCATTTTTACTAATTCAAGTTTCTATACATCTATTTTAGTTTTTTTCTCTCCAGATATTAGGCAACAACCGGTAAAAATCGTCATTAAAGTGTTACTACTCACCGAGTTTATACAAATATGAGCTACACGAAGGATGCCACATTTGGAGCAGGTGCTTCCCTGCCGGAGCACCTGCTCTCACCCGAGTGTTTGGTAGGGTTCGTGTTACTCAGTCTTAAGTTTTAAATGTTGTGTTTTGTGTACTGTTGTTGATTGTTCTTTTTTTTTGCTTTTTTAGGTATGACGTTGTCAGTTTTTTTTCGACTTTTCGACTTATGAGTTTGAATGTCCCTTTGGTATCTTTTACCTCTTTAGTCCTCAGAAGATATTAACAATTTGACCTATTCATAGATCTTAACTTGTGTATAATTGTTGTCACTTCCTATCCATCATATTTTTTCAGATATTGGACAAAAACGCAACATAGGTACAAATCGTCGTTTAATGCCACAACTATAACAGGAGGTTCGACATGATTTCGACAGTGTTGGTTTATTTGTAGATATTTTTTCAGCGATCAATTTTGCTAATTAGAGTTTCCATCTGTCTATTATAGATTTTTCAGATATTATGCATAAACGGTTAAAATTAATAAAAATCATTATCAAAGGGCAATAACTCCAATATGGAGTCGTCTGACATTTCGACAATGCTGACTTATTTGTAGATCTTATCTTGCTGGTCATTACGCTCATTTCAGGTTCTATCTATGTATTATAATTTTCTGACATTAGGATAAAACGACTTTGTGATGGCAAGAACTCAAATGGCCTTTTCGGCAGTAAGCTAAAACCTGTATCAATAATCCTTCACATATTTGAGAACCCGTCGTTAATCAGGGACCTCGTCAACGTTTTGTTATTTTGGTATTTGGTGTGTATGTCAATTCTTGGATTGTTTCTTTTAATTTATTTACAATTTTGTATCAACTTAAATGACCCAGGATGATTGAGATCAAGACATGTTTTATACATCAACTGTCTTTTCTGTTGAAAATTGTATGTTTCCCCCTAGAGGTCGTTTGGTTGACGTTAAGCAATCAACAATCAATAATCTTTTGGTTGATGGTTTCCAATTTTAGCAATAAATCACATCCAACATCCCCCTTTATTCATTGGATTTATAAAATCAATTCTGACATAAATCATGTACATCAACATGTCAAAAAGTTTATATTGCATTATTTTGATCATTGTGAAATAAAACCGTTAAGTTATATTTGAAGTGATAGTGGTCACTCAGTTCTTGAATCACTGTTATCATGGATGTGCATTAGAATTATATTGATTGTTTGTTCCATATCGCTAATAAATGTACAATATGTGTATAATTTTCTCTTCCACCAAGATACAATGGGGTCATTCCTGAAATTTGATGTTACAATCTGTTTTGTTTTAATAACAATTCAACAACATCGGCATGACCTCGATAACGTGCTATAAATATGGGGGATAATCCTGTATTTGTACACTTATTGATGTCTGCCTGATTGTTTATTAACATCTGAACTACCTCCGTATGGCCTTGGTAACAAGCAATGATCAGAGGTGACTCTCCAGTATATCTCAACTTATTAGTGTCTGCCTTATTGTTTATTAAGATATGAACTACTTCAGTATGTCCTTCCTTACAAGCAATGTACAGAGGTGATGCTCCAGTATATGTACACTCATTAATGTCTACCTTATTGTTTATTAACATTTTAACTACTTCAGTATGTCCTACCTGACAAGCAATGTACAGAGGTGATGCTCCAGTATTTCTACACTTATTAATGTCTGTCTTATTGTTTTTTAACATCTTAACAACTTCAGTATGTCCATCCTGACAAGCAATGTACAGAGGTGATACTTCTTCATCCTTACACTTATTAATGACTGCCTTATTGTTTATTAACATCTGAACTACTTCAGTATGTCCTCCCTGACAAGCAATATACAGAGGTGATACTTCTTCATCCTCACATTTATTAATGTCTGCCTTATTGTTTATTAACATCTTAACTACTTCAGTATGTCCATTCTGACAAGCAATGTACAGAGGTGATTCTCCAGTATCTCTACACTTATTAATGTCTGCCTTATTGTTTATTAACATCTGAACTACTTCAATATGTACATTCTGACAAGCAATGTACAGAGGTGATGCTCCAGTATCTCTACACTTATTAATGTCTGCCTTATTGTTTATTAACATCTGAACTACTTCAGTATGTCCATTCTGACAAGCAATGTACAGAGGTGATTCTCCAGTATCTCTACACATATTAATGTCTGCCGTATTGTTTATTAACATCTGAACCACTTCAGTATGTCCATTCTGACAAGCAATGTACAGAGGTGATTCTCCAGTATCTCTATACATATTAATGTCTGCCGTATTGTTTATTAACATCTTAACTACTTCAGTATGTCCATTCTGACAAGCAATGTACAGAGGTGATTCTCCAGTATCTCTACACATATTAATGTCTGCCGTATTGTTTATTAACATCTGAACCACTTCAGTATGTCCATTCTGACAAGCAATGTACATAGGTGATTCTCCAGTATCTCTACACATATTAATGTCTGCCGTATTGTTTATTAACATCTTAACTACTTCAGTATGTCCATTCTGACAAGCAATGTACAGAGTTGATACTTTTGTATCATCACACTTATTAATGTCTGCCTTATTGTTTATTAACATCTGAACTACTTCAGTATGTCCGTTCTGACAAGCAATGTTCAGAGGTGATACTTCTTTATTTGTACACTTATTAATGTCTGCCTGATTGTTTATTAACACCTTAACTACTTCAGTATGTCCTTCATGACAAGCAATGTTCAGAGGTGATTCTCCAGTATCTCTACACTTATTAATGTCTGCCTTATTGTTTATTAACATCTTAACTACTTCAGTATATCCTTTCTGACAAGCAATGTACACAGGTGATGCTTCGTTATCCTTACACTTATTAATGTCTGCCTTATTGTTTATTAACATCTTAACTTCTTCAGTATATCCTTCCTGACAAGCAATGTGCAGAGGTGTAACTTCTTTATCATTACACGTATTTATGTCTGCCTTATTGTTTATTAACATATGAACTACTTCAGTATATCCATATGCAGATGATATGTATAGAGGTGATACTTTATCAGTTTTACGACAATGGTTTACATTACTGACACAATGATGTATACACCATTTAACAAAATCAATATCTCCTTTAAAACAACATAGTGTCAATGGAGTACTTTTGTTATCAATGTCATATAAACTGGCCAATTGTTTTTGTTGTGATATTGCTAAGCCTTTTATATGTACTAGGAATTGTTGTCTGAAGATACAATCGTCCATATGTATGTTACAGAAGACATCCACTACCTTTCCTCTTGACCAGTCATCTATCATTCTGTGTATATACATTTGCTGATATCTCGTTGGTACAATAATTGTCAATTCATCATTATTGCTTTTTCTTTCAAATGAAAACCGTTCACGAATAAAACGACTGTGAGCATTTTTAATTAAACAATAAATCATCACACTGCCAAAGTAAAAAGCAAGAAAGTCAAACAGTTTATCATGTATAGTTCTGTAGACTTCACCATCCTTTCTGATATATGTATGTGTAAGTGAATCCAGCTCATCACGTAAAACCAATCGTGACGTTCCTTCCAACACTTTACAAGCTTCATACGTGTTCTTTATAATTGTTTTGATGTTTTCATCCACATGTTCAGTAAGCCATTCTTCTTTCAACTGATTATTAAACATTACACATAGAGCAAGTGCACAGTATTTGACATGTGCTCCCTCTGTCTGTAATTTATCTATCTCTTCTTTGTAAACTGTAAATGGATTTGTAAAGAAATTTACAATGTTCAGTTTTGGATTTTTGCTGTATAATTGACACAAAAGAGGAAAACAGTCAAACATGTCATACAAATCACTGATATCAGAAGCGTTTGTTTTCAGGTAAAATTCAGCAATGCATTGTTTTTCTGTTTTAGATAAACACATATCGGCAGACTGAAGATTGCATTCACATGCTTGAAAGAATGACAATGATTCCATTTGCCTATCTTTATAAACCTGTAGTCTACAAGACATAATTAACTTCAGTGGTTTCTTTTCTACTAATGCTTTGATTTTGTCCATCAAATTTTTCCAGTTTTCAAACTTCATTGGATTTAAACTATATGTTCCACAAAAATCATCCACTACAAACACTATCTTTCTAATTGGATTGTACCACTTGATGATTTCCTTAGGATTTGATACTGGTAAAATCTCATACCCTTCATTTTGCATCTGTAAAGCCACGTGACGCACCAATGATGATTTTCCACTACCAGAACTTGCTGTGACAACAACACAACCATTTTCTTTAATGCACTTTAATACACATTTTGCTCCGTTTGTTTCTATAAATGTTTTGTCATCTTTTTTCCAATTTTCTAATTCCTCATTAATTTGTTCTGAAAAAGAAGAATTGACAATTCTTTGAATACTTATTTATTAAGATAAAAGTTAAGGAATGCTTGACATATATGGTAAAAAAATATTGCTTGACATATGGTATAATCTAAAGGCTTGATCTATCCATTCTATGTATAGATAAAAGGCTTGACAAACGGTATGAACAATTTGCTTGTCAAATGGTATAGACAAAAGGCTAGACATATGGTATGGACAAAAGGCTTGAGCAAAGACACCAAAGGGACAGTCAAACTCAGAAATTTGATGTCTGGTTTAGACAATTAAATTGATATATGTTATAAACAACTGACATGACTCATGGTGTTGACAATTGACTTGACATATGGTATGGACAATTGACTTGAGATATGGTATGGACAATTGACTTTACATATGGTATGGAAAATTGACTTGACATATGGTATGGACATTTGACTTGACATATGGTATGGACATTTGACTTGACATATGGTATGGACAATTGACTTGGCATATGGTATTGACCATTAACTTGAAACATAAGGTATGGACAATTGACTTGACATAAGGTATAGACTTTTGACTTGACATATGGTATGGATATTTGACTTGGCATATTTTATGGACAATTGACTTGACATATGGTATTGACATTTGACTTGACATATGAAATGGACCATTAACTTGGCATATGGTATGGACAATTGACTTGACATATGGTATGGACAATTGACTTGGCATATGGTATGGACATTTGACTTGACATATGGTATGGATATTTGACTTGACATATGGAAATGTATGGTATGGACATTTGACTTGACCTTTGGTATGGACAATTGACTTGACATATGGTATGGACATTTGACTTGACATATGGTATGGACAATTGACTTGAGATATAGTATGGACAATTGAATTGGCATACGGTATGGACAATTGACTTGACATGAGGTATTGACAATTGACTTGACATAAAGCATGGACAATTAACTGGACATATGGTATTGACAATTGACCTGACATATGGTATTGACAATTGACTTGACATATGATATAGACATTTGACATGACATAAAGTATTGACAATTGACTTGACATAAGGTCTTGACATATGGTATTGACAATTGCCTTGACACATGGTATATAGACAATTGACTTGACATATGGTATGGACAATTGACTTGACCTATGGTATTGACAATTGACTTGACATATGGTATTGACAATTGACTTGACATATGGTATTGACAATTGACTTGACATAAGGTATGGGCAATTGACTTGACATATGATATGGACAATTGACTTGGCATATGGTATAGACAATTGACTTGACATTTGGTATTGACAATTGACTTGACATATGGTATTGATAATTGACTTGACATATGGTATTGACAATTGACTTGACATAAAGTATTGACAATTGACTTGACATAAGGTATGGACAATTTATTTGACATATGGTATGATCTTTTGAATGGACACATAGTAAGGACTATAGAATTACCCGATTAACATTATTACTCCACATAGCTTATCTAATTTGTAATATAAAAAAAACATCTAGGGTTTTTTGTTTGCAGTCATAGAATTCTGAAACTTCAAAGCATAAGGAATCTTTACTAAATGATACAAAATAATTCAGCTATCAAATCATGTGAATATCCTTGTCTTAACTAAGTTGACTCTATCTACCTTGTTTGCATTGTTAAGCATATAAATGTTTTTCCTGTTTTGATTTATGCATTGAACATGTTCAGTTAAACTATCTAAACTACATGTAAATACGCTAAGAATGATTCTTGCAAAAACAAAATTCAATTGCTAATATTATTTCAGAGTGTTATTTTCCCCTCCTAATATTTATGATAAATCCAACATACAATGACGTAATCCGGTAATATTTTCAAAATTTTACTGGATTGAAAAATCGATAACATGGAAAATATAAAAGAACTTCAAGAAGCTGTTTGTATAAGGACCCATGAATAACCAGTATAGTACTACCTTATATCTTTTTGTAATACTATTATAATATATACCTCTTATGTTCCAGGGTATTGGGTCTTTTAAAATCTCTGTGAGTTTTGCGTGTTCATTTTGTAAAGTTCTATGGGAATTCTTCAGACCTATCAGATTTTTTGTAGTGCTTGAGTGTTCTGTTTGCAATGTAATGTGGGAATCTTGCAAATCTCTAAGATTTTCCCTGATGGTTGAGTTTTCAATATCCATTGTTCGTCTCAGTTCCTTCATTTCTTCCTGTGATTGTTTGATTTCCAGCATAATTTCCTGGTTAGACTGATCTAAAATTTTCACCTTTAGCTCTTGACACTCTTGATTCATTGGCACACCACCCAATCGACTTACAGCCTGTAAATAAATATTTCAAAGAGTTACAATAAACAGAGCTGCAATCTTTATAAATAAGTAGTAATTATTTTGGGTCAGGTATAGATTTTAAATATATCATGATGAAAAAAACCTCAGGAAATATATGTCCAAGGAAGAGAAGTAAAAAAAAATATGCCAACATTTGAGTCAATTAATTGCAATTGTGACCAATTTATAATAAGATGACGTCTTTGCACTAAACTTACTGGATGATTTGTACTGATTGATATCTTAGTCTGGGAAGCACAATATATTTCATGTATCAGTTTATTAGTATAAGTTGTCAGTACTGTATGTACTTTTCAATGTGCTTTTTTCTTTACTCTTACCATATTTTTGTTGTGTCTATCTGATGAGTCAACCCCTTTTCAACTGATTTTCTATAGTTTGGTGTAATGTTATTCTGTTACATAAATTACATGGTTGTTTTTTGCCATGGCGTTGTCAGTTCATTTTAGGACTTAGGAGTTTAGTATCTTTTGCCTCTCTTTTACACTACTGAGACGGACTGAGTGTTCACAAACTTGTTTAACAATACCACAATCTTTACATGTCTATCCCAAATCAGGAGCCATCAATTTAGTGGTTTTCTGTGATCGCTGTCTAAAACTTTTGTTTCATTTGTTGTTACATTAATAAACTGGGTTGTTTGTTTTCTTTTTAACATTGTTTTCATCAAGCCTTGTCTTTTTATAGTTTACTTTACAGTATGGGTTTTGCTCATTGCTGAAATTGTACAGACCTACAGTTGCTAGGTACGACATTATACAACATTATTGTTTTTTTAAGAATGTACTTACATCTGCTACACTTGTCCATGCTGTATTGAAATCAACTGTTGACATAGTGTTACTATCATGATGAGCTAATATATTTCTGTACCATTTAATCCTGGCAAGATCAGACCCAGGAGTTGTCTCCCCTGGTAGTGATAGACTGTCATATCCCTTGATTGGTGGATTGACAGATGTCAAGTTTCTGATCAAACAGATCATCAATGTTACATCAAAAGCTTTGGAATCAGGTACACCTGTATCAAAAGACATTGAACGTCAACAGTTATTCATATCACTAAATACAGAATCGCCCAAGTAAATGTAACTGATATATAAATTCATACAGCACCATGTATGTAATACAAATTTAATGAAATTCACCATGTACTACATCTAGATGAGAAACTTTCTGTCAATCAGTGTCCATTCATAAGCATGAAAACGCTTTGACGAAATCTTGTCAAATTTAGATATATGTTGTTTCCTGTGACTAAATGAAGGTCAATTTCTATTTTCACGAATTTAACTGTTCTCGTTGTTGCGTTGTAGACCTTTCAGTAGCAAAATTAATTTTTATTTTATGAATTTGAGTTATTTCTCGTTTGAACAGAAATTAATAATTAATTTCTATGTCCTTTGGTCTCTTGTTTATTTTGAGTTATTCCCCCTTAAACAGATATATTATTTATAAAGCCTTGGTCACACCTTAACGGATAGCTCGAACGGATGCCGAACGGATAACAGGATAAATTGTTGAGTGTCATGAATTCTTATTATTCATTTTCGATCTTAGGTAAAATGTTAGGATAAGGGCACTATCACTATCGAGTAGGTTACATGTGATATTTAACAGTACACCAGATATACTTTACCCTTAAATTTTAGAAATATGATATACAAGGGAAAAAATCTTAAAATAGACAGGTTATTTCGCATTATTTGTCAAGCCAGATTTATGCCCTTAAATTGTTGGATATTTGTACAGTATCTGTATTCACTAGATCAAATAGTTCTTGTGTTTACCTAAAGTCTGTTAATTTTTTCAGTAAATACCTTTATCATGTGGAAATCTGTACTTCAGTAGTCCTAGGCTCGACAAATTACATCTGATTGAATTAACTTTAGTTTAAATTTGTTATGTTGCCAATTGAATCTCCCTTTCTATTTTTTTTTAATCTTTAAAAACACAACATGTAGAAATATCTCCACATATAATTACTCAAAAGAGAACAAAACTAATGACTACAATGACAATAATCAGCATCAGGTTCCGTTTGGTAAAACTTTTGTATGGATACATGATATCATATATAGTTTATTACTCACACTTAGCCAGTTGTACAGATTTATGGAAAAAGACAGATAATTTCTGCAACAAATGTTAAGGACTACAGTGACAATGATCAGCATCAGCATCAGTTTTCTTGTCAATGTTGTAAAATATGTGTATGGATAAGCTAATATGAAGCACTTTTTAAAAATTATTACATAGTCTTGTTATGTGCTAAGAGTGATTTTATTCTATGTTTTTGGTACAACTGTTATCGTTTACCTAGGAATTTGTACATACATTATGACACACCCTCTAGTATTGGTTAATATACATGTCAAATGTCAATATAAATTTTGAAAACATAACGGTTTAAAAGATGTAGAGCAGACGATCTATACCATACGACATGTGGTTGTCAACTGAAATCAAAATCTTTTACCTTGAAGTTTGACCTAAGGAGTTATACAAACATTATGAGACACCCTTTGTTGTTGGTTAATATACATGTCAAGTATAAAGTATGAAATTATAAGGGTTCCCATGAAACAGAGCGGACACAATTTGTTACAGAATGGTCACTATAGTAGTGTGACCCGCCACTAGGCGGGACCTTAATAAATACATTGCCCACACAACCTAACATTACGGGGCCAAAAGTGGAGCAGGATCTACTTACCTTTCCGAAGAACCTTCAATCGCCCCCTGTAAAAAAATGAATGTTTTCCTGTGTTTTGCATTCTGTTGTTCAATGTTGTTTATTTGTTTAGCTTATTATTTTGTTTTTGCCATGGTATTGTTAGTTTGTCTTTGCCTTATGTTGTTGGATACTTATAAGCAAAGTTAGGCCACAACATCTGTATCTTAATCAGATTAACAAACCTAAAAGGAAGCTGAACTACAATACCGTAGACATATAAAATACTTACCATTTTTTGGAAACAACAGATTCAACTGAGTCTGATTCAAGATTCTCTTTAAATACAAGTCGTATAGAGTATTGTAGTTTTTATTCAATGTTGCTGGGAGATAGGTAGGTGGAAATTCCTTGTCAAAGACAATACGGACTGCTCTTGGTGACACTCCTTTCAATAACAAGGCTAATCGGATATAATTCTCTTCTTCTTCTAAAAGAGGTGCCATTATTCAAGAAATTCTTCTGATTGTCAATACGTAACTAAATCATTTTTACTTTATGTTCCATGTTGTACTGAAAAAGATACAAGTCTATTACATATCAATTATCAAGAAAGTATTAAAAATAAATTGGAAATGTGTCCATGAGACACAGATGATGCCCCCGCTTGCATATCATATAAAGTTATAAAGGGACATAACTGAAGAACCGTAAAAGTGACGCTACCCAAATTTGTACTTGATCTGAGTGTTGTTGTAAAAAGTACTGTGTATTAGTTTCATAACATTTGGTTGAGGCAAACTGAAGTTAGAGAATGGAAACAAAAAAAATCAGCAATTTTTCCATTTGTAAAGGGGCATTACTCAAGAACAGTTAAAGTGACACCACCAAAATTCAACTTGGTCTGTATTTTGTGGTAATAAGTATTGCGTATAATTAGTTTCATAACAGTTTTAATGAACTTAATTGGATGACATTTTCACTCGGATAAAATATTTTCAAGCCATTTTAATGTTTAAATGTATGAATGGACTAGCGCCAGATTATCTTAAAAGTAAATTTACTGCATGCAGTGATATATATAGTTATTCTCTTAGGTCAACAACATATGGACATCTTCATATACCAAGGCCAAACAAAGTCTGAATACTTCAAAAAGACTTTTCAATATTATGGTCTAATTATTTGGAATAATTTGCGAAATGATATAAAGGATTTAAGACATATAGAAAGCTTTAAGATGAAATGTGCTAATCTCTTTATCATAAAACAAAATGAGTAGACAAACTTTTTTTAGGACATTCTTGCCATGCTAGTTCTGCAGTCTGTTTTCATGCTTGTGTATATATATATTTGTAATTGTGTACATATCTTTTGATTATTGTTCTATATGCATTGATTGTTATATGAATTATTCATTTAAATGTGTGAAGGCCTTATTTGTGGTTAACAATTGTATGTTAAATGAGTTTCCTTCGTTAAATAAATAATTTATTATTATTATTATCATTAACATATGGTTGAGGTAACCTAAAGTTTGAGTACTGAAATCAACTTTTTGACGGATGGACCTAACAGACAGACAAGGGTAAAACTTAATGCCCCCTCCGCTACCACAGGGGCAACAAAATGTGTCAAGATTACAAATTTGCCTAAAAAGTAAAATATTTGCCAAATGTAATGTAATTACCAGATTCCACTTACAATGACATATGCCTGAAACATTTGCCACCTGTAATTACAAGATGATAGATATAACATAGGATATTACTAGATTACAAATTTTCCTGAAATATTTGCTATAGTTAGTCACCAGATTACAAATAAAGTTCAAACACATTAGGATACACTTTTCAAATCAATTACTTCAAAATATTTAAAAAAAAAATTCAGCAGTTATCATTTATATGGCTAACTTTCATCAACTTATGGTAAATAATGCATTTATATGATGTATCATGCAATACTTATCTGACTGATTTGGTTAACACATGTATTGATCACACGATGAATTAAGGTGAAGTATACATAATTCCACGCCTCTAGCAGAATTTAAGATAAAAATGTGCGCCGTTAGATACACAAGTTATGTTCCCTACTCCAAGGACGGGAAATAGGCACATGAAATAAAAATGACTTTGTGTGGTCTATCATGAACCCAAACAAGTATTCCTGTGCTATCTTATAATAAAACTTCAAAGAAATTATGATAACGATTCCAATCAGAAATCTGAGTATACTATTGTGAGTTAGTCTGACTCTATTGCCACTGTTTTTTGTTTAGACAATCAGGAGGAGCAGGTACATTATATGACTTCAAACTGACTTGTGTTAATTTCAACAGAAAGTGAAACGCTTAAACAACAAATTTATAACCAAATCAACAAAAAAAAACAGTGATAATTCTACTTCTAGTTTTATCAAACTCAGAATTGCCCCCTCAATATTATTTGAAAAATCATAGTTTCACTTTTGTATGAAATTCCCAGTGTAGCATAAAATTGTAGGTTACAAATAATTACTGGTATATTGCATGTTAAGGTAGTTGGGGTGTCTAAATTATAATCCATAGAATTTTTTGATAATTTGCCAAAATGTAGTTTATAACCTGCTTGTTTCAAAACATTAATTAAAAGAATGGGTCACCGGACTTATTTTCACACTACAGGTTGTGCAAAATTGTCAGATTTAGTAAAGAATATGCATGGGAAACCCAATTTTCCTCATTAAAACGAAAACTACACCATAGAATTTTTAGATAAAATATGAGAGGATGGCTGCAATATTATTCTTTCAGATAAGAAAAAGAAAAATGGGGGTCACCGAACTCGTTTTCTTGCTACATAAAAAAATGGGTAAATTCCTAACACATTCTATTGTAAAAATAACAAAATCAGAATTATCTGCCCTTGCATTTGAGTTATCTCCCCTTATTTGGCAAAGTTGGAAAAAATTGAATCAAACAAAAGTATTCGGTTAATGGTAAAATACAACCATAAATATGATAAAACATTGAATTTTCTATATTATAATGAAAAATCTTACACATAAATTACCTACTTGTCTCAAAATTTGCACATTTTATCAAATATATAGACCTTGTTTTCTGGTATTTCAAAATCCAAGATGGAGGAAGACACCCTATCTACCTTAATTTGTGTCTTGAACAAGAAAGACGTTAGACTATGTCTCGGTTTTTATGCAATTTTTTATGCAATTGAAAATATAGGATAGTTAATATTTATGAGAAAAGTATTAAATATACTACGGGGTAATCGACCACTACTGCAACAATTATCAAAAAACAATTTAAAGCTAATAGCAACAAAAAAATCTGATTCCATCCACAAAACATTGCACGGAAACTAAGAATTGAGCACTGAGACATTTATCTCAGAATAAGTCAAATCTATGTCATCCAAAGTTGCAGAAAAGAAACAGCTAGGTGTCTTCTAGTACGCAATTTTTGGGGAAAGTAAAATCTAAATTTAGAACCATGGTTTAAACTGAAACTTCACATGTACAAATGATGTATGATAAAAACAGAACTTATTGTTTTTTCTTGATCAAATTCCGATTTCGAAGGGATAGCGAAATTTGACAGTATTCTTTTGTTGTCCTTTAATATATATGTCATTCATTAAGTATTGAATACAAGTAAAATTTTTCTTCTGAAGTCTCAATATTGAAGATTATGATAGAAAAAAGTATAAGAGTATAAGATACAGAGAAGAACGGGGAGAGTGAAGAAAATAATGTAACAACGTAGGGGCCTTTTATAACCGACTATACGTTATGGATTTTTGTCATTGTTGAAGGCTGTATGGTTGCCTTTTATAATAGTTTACATCCACTACATTCATTAAGGTAGATGGGGTGTCTAAATGTTTGAAAATAGGTTATTCGTAAACTTCTGTAAAATACTTCTTGGTCAATGTAATTTCAAATTTCTATATAAAAACTTAGGATCACGGCCCTTGTTTTTTTCGTAATAATACATTGCAAATGACGACATATAGGTGTTATACCATCATTGATTTTCCCCTATTAGTCTTTGTTGAATTTGCAATAAAATGCTTCACTGAGCACAGAATGATACGACTGCAGAGGTCAAATCCTGAACAGTTGGGGCAAATTTGGACACAATATTCAAGCTTGACTAGAACACACCCGCGAAATCGGGGCCATTCAGAGCGTAGTTGAAAGTATGTAAAGTGTTGTTGGAAAAATTTTGTAAAATATTGAATGACTGGAGAATTTCAGGAAAAGTATTAAAAGTCATAGGTACTTGGGGACAGGAAAATGTTTTTTTTTATCCCTCCTCCTTTATTTTTAAAATTCCCAATTTTTGGTTGTCTATTAACTTCAATATTTAGTATGATATGAACATTCAATTAATGAGCCTGTAATCCAGTGGTTGTCGTTTGTTTATGTATTACATATTTGTTTTTCGTTCATTTTTTTGTACATAGATATTAGGCCGATAGTTTTCTCGTTTGAATATGTTTTACATTGTCATTTCTGGGCCTTTTATAGCCGACAATGCGGTATGGGCTTTGCTAGTTGTTGAAGACCGTACCTATAGTTGTAAATTTCTGTGTCATTTTGGTCTTTTGTGAAGAGTTGTTTCAACATGGCATTCATACCACATCTTCCTTTTTATATGTAGACCTACAATCAGTGACAGTCTATGCATTTAATATAGCTGACCTATTGCTTATAGTATCTAAGAAACAAACTTGTTTCTCGTTTTTCGTTTTTATATAGATTAGATTGTTTGTTTTCCTGTTTGAATTGTTTTACACTTTAATTTTGGGGCCTTTTATAGCTTATATTTTTTGAAAAAGATTTAATGACTTGAGAATTTCAGAAAAGGTATCAAAATAATTTTAGCACATGTCTGTATGATCCTGTATATTATGAACATTCATTACTATATAAATAAAGTTTACTAATCGATCGGTGGTCAATGATATATCATTTAGACCCTCTCTATTTAATTAACTCTGTGACCGCCGTGGATAGTAAACTTGAAAATGATAGCAGATAGAATTCTGAAAATACACTTTATTCGTAGTATATTTTATGTTCAAAATATACAGAAAAAACTCAAACCGGAAGTTTAATCTGACTTAAAATTTCGTCCGATGACGGAAACAATATCCGGATCCCTTTTTTCTCTTTTTTCTCCCAAAATAACTCAATCTGAATAATCATATGAATGGATGACAAATGCGACTATGCACTGTACACCGAGGCATGTTGGTTAAGTTATTGGGGAAAGAAGAGAAGCGACACACAAAATGAGGTCTTCTCGTTTAATAGTATAAGATACTATCTGAATTTGGATGTGATCAAATTTTTGACATAATATAAGTTTCTGACACAAAATAAATGTGATCAAAGATCTTACAAATTTAATGTGCAATACTATGCAATTGAAGATTTCTTTTTGAAACTTTTCAAAAATTTGAAATTCGAAAAATTTGGAAAAAAAATATAAACCCCTTAAAAAAAAATTGGACACCCCCATCTTGTTCAATCCCCCTTGGAGCATTAACCATCAAACTCAATCCCAGTCTTTCCTTTTATAATCATTGTAAGGGAGGTAACTCTAATGCAAAAAAAAAATCAACAACAAAGAATGAATTCTGAGTATACAAATGTATTACCACTGAACCCTTTGATATACACTATTATAATATTATATGTATTTAAATCACAGTATTTGATGTTTCTAGAAACAGCTAAATAATATTTCATACTAGAGCTAGCAAACAAATAGCAATAAAATGTTCCGCTTGGCGCAGCTTGATACGACCGCAGAGGTCGAACCCTGAATAGTTGGGACAGGTATGGACACAACATTCAAGCTTGATACAGCTCTGAATTTGGATTGTGATTAAATATTTGACACAGCATAGGTTTCTGACACAGAATGAATGTGGTCTAAGAACGTATATTTTTTCAATTTACCTATTATTGTTCAATATCCAAAATCTAAATACATGGTTAGAATCAGCATATCAAAGAATCCAAAGAATTCAATTTTTGACGAAATCAAACAAAGTTTAATTTTGTACCCTTTTGACCTTAACGTGAACCAATTTAGACCAATTTGAAAACCGAACCAAAAATTAAGAATCCCAATATTTCAATTTTTGATGAAATCAAACCATATCATTAATATTTGCTTTTAAATATGAATCAGAAATAACCGACTTAAAATGAAAAAAATTTAAAAGGAAAAAAAAAGGAAAAAAGGAAAAAAATCCCCCCTAATTTTTTGAACACCCTTATCATTCATCACCCCCAAACTAGATCCCCTTGGTGGTATGGTACCTTGCAGTACAATTTCAGAGAGATCCATACACTTGAACACAAGTTATCGTCTGGAAACTAGAAAAATGATTGTTTTTTGGCCCCTTTTTGGCCCCAAATTTCTAAACGATTTAGGGCAATTACCCCCAAAATCAATCCCAGCTTTCCCTTTGCGGTATGGTACCTCGCAGTACAATTTCAGAGAGATCCATACACTTACTTACACACAAGTAATTGTCATGAAACTAGGAAAATGCTTGTTTTTTCCCCCTTTTTTGCCCATAACTTCTAACATTTTGAGGCAATTACCCCCAAAATCAATCCCAGCATTCCCTTTGTGATATAAAACCTTGTGGTACCATGTCAGAGAGATCCATACACTAACACACAAGTTATTGTCTGAAAGTTACAAAAATTCTTATTTTTGGCCCCTAATTCCTTAAGTGTTGGTAATATAACCCCAAAATTCAATCCCAACCTTCCTTTTGTAATATTGAACCTTATGGTAAAATTTAATAGAGATCCATTCATTATAAACTAAAGTTATTGTGCGAAAACCAATGTGTCTTCGGACAACAACGACGATGCCAACGTCATACCAATATACGACTGCAAATTTTTTTTTTTGGAAACATCATTTCAATAAATTAGCTCAAGCAGCAAATGATCCTGAATATGACGACGAATATTACAAACAGCTAGCATTAGATCTAGACAATGTAATTGATATATGTAACAATCAAGCTAATACCATCTCTGTAACTGAAAAAGATGTTCAAGATGCCATAAATGGATTGAAAATAAACAAATCTCCAGACATTTTAGCATATCCTCTGAAAATATCAAATATGGTGGTGAAAAGCTGCAAACAGTTATAACAAATATGATAGTATCATCATTCAAATTAGGATTAATACCTGAAATACTCAAAATGGGTCTCCTCACTCCTGTATTCAAGTACAAAGGAAGTAACAAGAACGCCACCAACTATAGAGGGATTACTATCATGCCAATACTGCTGAAACTAATTGAATCTGTAGCAAAGGCTAAGGTCCAACCTAAAATATTGAAAGAACAAAATAGGCTACAAAGAGGATTTACTGAGAACTCAGCTCCAATGAACTGCTCTTTCTTTATAGAAGAATTTATCAGAGAGTGCAGGGATGCTGGTAAAATAATATATATAGAGCTTCTAGATGCTAAATCGGCATTTGATGTGGTAACGCATGAGAATATCCTAAGAAAGCTATACATAGCAGGGGTAGATGGGCTACTATGGAAACTTATACATAGTCTTCACATGGACTCTAGCAGTGTAGTTAAATTTAATGGTCTAATATCTGAACCATTCTCAATATGTCAAGGCGTAAAACAAGGTGGTATACTGAGCGCCGACCTGTACAAGCTGTACGTCAATAATCTCCTAACAGATATCGAGCACTCAGGATTGGGAGCAAAAATAGGATCCATGAGCGACAACCCTGAATAACTACAGGTACTTATCAACATGGCATACAACTACAGTCGAAGGGAGAGATATAAGCTTCAACTAGTGCAGAGTGTTATTCTGCCAGGGTATCCAAATCGTAAAAAACCGCAAGAACCTTCCTTTCCATGGAGTATAGGTAACTCAATAATGCCACTAGTTAGCCAAACAACCCATATGGGGGTCTTACGCACATCAAAACCAGATGATCCTAATCCGTTGTATGAAAACGTAAAAAAAGCTAGACGAGCCATGTACAGTTTAATGCCAGCTGGTTTGCATGAGACAAATGGACTGGACATACAATCCTTACTACATATATTTAACATCTATGTCATTCCTGTACTTCTGTACGGCCTGGAATTAGTAACTCCCACAGGAAAAAACTTGTATATTATTGACATATTCCACAAAAAATGCATTAAGCAATTACTTTCTTTACCAACAATAGGGCTATGCCCGCCATATACATTCTTTCTGGACAAGTACCAATAGAGGGCCAAATACATAAAAAGATCTTATCATTATTTGGAAATATATCTAGACAAGCACATACTAGTTTAGAGAAAACAAATTGCATATAGACAACTACTTATGAAAACGGATGATAGTCACAGCTGGTTTATTATTGTTAAAACGATTCTAGCGAAATACAACTTACCATCAGCTTTATATATATTAGACAGTCAAATTCAAAAATTAAAATGGAAGACCATGGTAAATAAAGAAGTATCAAAGTATTAGAAACATTTTATCGAGGGTCATTGTACGCTGTACCCCTCACTAAAATAGTATATACCCATGGCTGACAGAACAAGGCATTCAAAAAACAAAGGACTATTGACAACGTGTCCTGTGTGCCAAACATCAGACGAAACCTTGAAACATTTCTTACTGCTTTGTGCTGCACTGTCGAACCAGAGAAAATCAATCTTAAGCAATATCCAACTGCTACACGAAAAGTTCAGTATTCAATTCAAACACAACGGTAGCGAAGTAGACCTTATCCAAGTTTTAATTGATTCAAATACAATTGGATTACTGGAACCCAGTTGTGACAATTCAATCCTAATGGACATAGAATTTCAATCAAGGAGACCATGCTTTCTACTACACACAAGCAGGTCGAGAATTCTCAATGATATCGATCGAACATCAAGTTAGCTTAAAAGACACCGTATATATATAAAAAAAAATGAAGGAAAAACAAATATGTAACACATGAACGAACGACAACCACTGAATTACAGGCTCCTGTCCCGACTTGTATGTTAATGTATTGAAAACTGCATGACTCATCCTAAATTTGCTTGAAATATTTCTAACTGGATTTTTTTTAAATTGAGAAAATGCAAGTTGAATATTATGACAAAGTAAATATTTATGTGTAAAATGTGAAACTAGCATGTTTGAGTATATTTTTAAAATAATTTCTGAGTCATGATTAACAAAACATGGATATATTTTATAATTCTAAAGCATGTCTTATATTATCAATCAAAAGAACTATTAATCAAATCAGTGTGGCCTTAACTTTGTATTTTCATGTGAACTCTGTCAGTTTAACTTTTTATATAACATTTGCCCGGTTAGCATGGTTAGTCAAAATTCAATTATGCCTTTTAACTTGTTTTGGTCTTGGGGCTGCTGTCTCTTTTGCATATATATATATATATACCAATCATCTCCTTTTAAACATATTTCAAGTGTCTTTTAATTTATTCCACTGTTAAAGGACTTTCCATTCAACAGTCATATTTTTCTACATGTGTTAAATTGTGCTTTGACTACTTCATTGTTTGGTTGCTGTATCATTGATATATACATGTATATTCCACATCTCCTTTCATCATGTATAATCACATCTGATTTCAGATACATGTATTTTGCCTTTTCTAAATTACTAAAATATTTTATTTATATTTAATTTCATATGTTGAAACATTTAGTATGTCATGTATGTGGGAGGATACAAAAAATCTATCTGTAAGCATATTATGTTATGTAAACATGGCCTAAACTTAAGCATTTTATGAATTTTATAGATATTGAATTACAAAAATTAACTTAATTAACTACATGGTATGTCTCACATGGAAGTAATATTTAAATATTACTTCCATGCTCAGATCAATTTGGTTTAAAACATACTAAACATGTTTTACATGTTTAATTTAACTTCAAAATAAATAATTTTAAAAATATATTTACTGAGCCTGAATTCATGACCATGTAAATGTGATATTAGAAAAGGTAATAATCAGGATGTTAACACTGAAAAGTTAATTATCAGGACTTCTTATATACATGTTATATGTAATAAACAGATTAAGACACAACAGTTTCATGAGTTTATTGCCTTGAGGGATGAAAATTAAAATGTCATAGGTATTGAAGATGATTTTATATAATGATATTAATAAATTTAAAATGTCCTTTTCAAATTGTGGATAAATTTATAATTGAAAGTAATTTAAAATTATGAAAAATATGAAACAACAGGATATACTCTTTTATTTTGGATATTATATTAAAAGTTTTAAAAGTTTATCTAACATGTCTAAGTCATGCAGCCAAGTATTGATTTATCAACATAAAAATGGGTAAATAACTAATATAAAATAAAGAAAATATGTTGTCTGGTTAAATAAACTACAAAGCATTATTTAATACAAGCTGTAATTAGTAAAAAGTATACTGGGTAACATTTAAGATGTCAAATTAAACTCAAAGTTTACTGCTAATCATAAGAAGGAAATACTAGGTTTTTTAGGTTGCTAAAAATGTTTAAATTAAGGAAAGGGTTAACCTTTGAACAAAGATTCTACATTTCATGATTTACATAAAAAAAAGGTTTATTCATTCATGACACAAAATGACAGTCAACAGTGCATTTTTTTTTTTGGTCATCTATGTAGTATTTATTTCCTATTAAAATGATCCAAAGAAATCACCTGTTATGTTTTACAGTGAAATAACTTTGTCTGGCTTTAAATAATTGATTAAAACAATCTTGTATAGTGCTAGCCTCAATTAAACAGTAACCCTTCAATGAAGTGACACACTTAAGAAAACATTAATGTAGAAAGAGAGAACATATTTTTATGAAATAGAACCCCCAAAAAAGGGTTTTATTCTTCTTCTCATATAGGACATATAAATTCAATTGTATAAGTCTCATAAATTCATTTGTGTACATCATAGAACTTTGTTGTCAAGAAAATTATGATCTCTAGTATTTATACATGATTATTATCTTCTATATAAATTTTAAGAATTATTAAGTAATAATAATCATGATACATGTAATTATACAATATTAGATAAGTTTCAATACTTTATTCTTAATTTATGTTTTTTTCGTTTGTAGAATTCACATAGGTTTTAGCATGATTCCCAGCCAGATTATGAAGCCGGCAAAAAAAGGAAATACATATAGCATGTATAGGTGACACTAAGTATCTTGCATACCTGTAGCTGTAAATTGTGAAACAGTGGACTAATGGACTTATTGTTGTTGGAAATAACAAATAGGGCTTACAGCAATATGCCATGATGTTGTTGGGATTTCATATCAAATTGGACAAGAAGAAAATTGTGCATTGTACAAATACCAAACTTACAATTTGAAAGAAAGACTACATTATTTGATGACAGTGAATACCTTCGATAATTAATTTATTTGAAATTGAAATAATAATCTGGAATTAAGAGAATTCAAAGTTTTCTGGGAATATTAATATCATAGTGCATCATATTTGAATTCTATGAAATACCTTGGATAGTTATTCAAATATAGCAAATTGGATTAATAAAAAAATCAGTTTCGGTGAATATCAATAGTGCATCATATCTGAATTCATGAATACCTTGGATAATAAATTTATATGAATTTGGATATTGGGAATATCTGGTTTGTGTGAAATTTATAGAAGTTAATGCTTGCATTCCTATTGTTAGCTATATGTACCACCAGGGGGTGTTACACAACGGTAAACGGACAGAAAGTCACAGGACAAAAAGTCACAGGACATAAAGTCACAAATTTGGTAGGACAAAAAGTCACAAATAATTTGTTGACAATTGTTTGAATATATAAGAGAAATATCTTGAAATAGTTACTTTTTAATACATATATTCATATAAAAGTTTAGGAAATGTGTCATTATACTTGAAAAATCAAGATCTATTTAATTTTAATCATGCAAAAGATATATTTCTTGGCCCCAAGAAGGCATTAAAGTGCCAAGCCACTTTGACATTTTGTTTTTTTAACAATTATTTGATCATCTTTGATATTTGTTTTTAGGATTTTGTTTACAAAGTTGGTTTATATGTAAACCTCAGATCTGTGTACGACCGCAAATCTGTGTCCGTTTTTTCAAATCTATGCCCCATCGTGACGTCAATCGCTAATCTATGTCCGTAAAAAATGATTCTACCTCAAATCTGTGTCCGATTTTTAATCGCGACGTCATTCGCAAATCTTTGTCCGTTATAAGAAAGATAAGGTCTCAAATCTGTGTTATGTTTTAATTTTTTTTTTCCAATTTGTTTCGTCATACGCAAATGTATGCCTGTCTAATAAGTTCGGCCTTATAGGTTTTTTTTATTTTATTAAGGAATTTCCCATAATTCAATATAAAGTTGGTATGTGTTATCCATGTATGTGCAAGAGCCGAAGTATAGTATACGTTTAAAAAAATCCAGCTAAATTATTTAGCTGGTATTTACGATATTGTTTCAATTACAGTCTTATATGCTTTTGTTTTATTAAGTCTTTTTTCATGTGTGTGGTAAAATCTTTACATATGATACGTGTGTTATTATTGTATGCCGTCTTTAAGAATGTAACCACAAAGTCATATTAATTTTATTCAAAAAGACAGTAAACAATGAATATTTGTTTGCAACTTCAACTTACTTCGTTTTGTCTTTGAATTTGTTCATATCGCTGTTTCATTGACATTTATACCACTTTATCTATGTTTTTTCTTGAGTACTAGTATCAAAAAATCATTTTAAATTGCTAAAAATAAAACGTTTTTTATATTTTTAATTGAAATATTTGTGAATCACAAAAGAACATATTTCAATTGTTTGGTCTTAGCTGGTAGCTATTTAGTTTAAATGTAAAACTTGTAATAATGTCTTTAATAAAGAAAATGTTTCCCGAGAAGAATCATTCTTTATGTTTTGGCAAATCCCTTCTATCCAGAAACTAGATGTCAACACCGCAGTCCCTTTGTTCATGGCTGGATTTGTTTTGAATTGTAAATATTCCACAATAGTAGGAGTAAAGATATCCTGATAATTGTCAGAAAATATTTCAAGAGGATACATCTCTATAGTATAGTTGACGTTTTTGAAAATATTCCATCAGTCCACTATTCATAACAGATTTTCTTCCAGTTTTAAAGACAAATTTTTGAAAATTTTCCATCAGTCCACTATTCATAACAGATTTTCCTCCAGTTTTAAAGACAAAGCATGAAGCAATTTTAAATCATGTGTAGTAATAGTTAAAATGTTAACCTTGCTTTTGTCATATAAACCACTTGTACTATGTTTGTTCGGTGTGAGTTAATGCTCCGTGTTGAAGGCCGTACTTACGCCAGTTATTATTAACTTTTCATTGTTTACTTGATGACGTTTTGTTATGTTTTACGTCGATGAAAGGACAGAGATTTGAGCCAAAAATGGCCATAGATTTGAGTAAATAAAGGACATAGATGTGAGACAATACAGGACATAGATTTGCGACAATAAAGGACATAGATTTGGAACGTCTATGACGCAATATTAAAAAGGACATAGTTTTGCGGAAATGACATAGATTTGAGGCCGGACATAGATTTGAGGCCGGACATAGATTTGAGGCTTGACATTTTGTTTTTTTAACAATTATTTGATCATCTTTGATATTTTTTTTTAGGATTTTGTTTACAAAGTTGGTTTATATACAATGGTTCAAGAAAAATACAAAAATAGTTTTGTCGAAATAAGCGTTTTTTCTTCAAAGAAAATAATCAGAAAAAATGAATTGTGACTTTTTGATCTGTGACTTTTTGTCCGTGACTTTTTGTCTGTGACTTTTTGTCCTGTGACTTTCTGTCCTACATTCTTACACAACCTTGATTGCCCATGAGGGTCTGTCGTGGTCGGTCACTATTGGTAAGTGTCATGATGACGGAAGTTTTTAATGACCTTGACTGCATTTACAGCCCTTGCATGGACGTTGGATGATGTCAAATGACTGCTTGCTGTACTTATATAAGAGTCGCGATCTGAATGTACATACAGTATATAAATATAATCTATCATCTAAATTAATGTTCATTCTGAAACTGGCATTTTATACTAGTCAAAAATATTAAACAATACATGTACTTCAAAGTATCATTTTATTGTCTTGCCTTCCACAAAAGTCATTTACAGTTGATTGTATGCAGGACATAGGTATTACAATCTTGGGCTGATGACGTAAACCTTTTTATAAAGCTTTACATTTTAAAAGCTAAAAGAGCTGGATGCTTCTTATCTTGTCGGTATTCAGATAGCTAATATGTTATGAAGTTTCAGCCTGTCATTATATGTCCATTGCACCTGACCTCATTTCATTGTTTAGTGACTACTTGTAAAAAAATACTGTTTTTATAACAGTGAGATGCTCTCTTATACAAGTACATGTACATTTTGTAATTGGATAAATTTTTTGTATATACATGTCATGCATGTATGATATATAAAAAGAAGATGTGGTTACACTGGTATGATTGCCAATAAGCATGATGAGACGACTCTCCACAAGAGACCAAAATGACACACAAATTAACAACTATACATGTAGGTCACTGTACTGTGTACAGCCTTCAACAATGAACAAAGCCCATACTGCATAGTCGGCTATAAAAGGCCCCGAAATGACAATGTAAAACAATTCATACGAGAAATATGAGTATTTTGCAAGGTCTACTGGTCTATCAGGTTGAGCTGACCTGACCCTGACATTTCATGGATAAGTGATTTAGAATAATTTCAGTTTAGGCCAAAATAAATAATTGTGTGTCTCCTATTTTACTCTCCACAAAATTAAGAAAATTTTATTCTATTAAAAAATTTTGTTTTTAAAGTTCTAAACTTTTTTCTGTTAATGTACATGTGTACTGTGATAACATTTCCCATATTTGACAGATAATACACTGTGCAGTCTTAGTCGGTTCAAAGTTTGGTTTCTGATATGTTTTACTGATGAGTATTATTTGTAATTATCATTCACACAAGTTATCTGATGTGGAAAGACATCAAATGATGAATATGACATGTACATGTATGATGAATACATTGTTTCGGGTAGGCTAGAAACGGAGGTACATGTATGGTCGAGAAACCAGAAACATGCAATAAATTTATTTTGGCCTTAATATTATACAGTACTCCAGTAGATCAACTTCATGTATATTTAATGTACATGTATATACAGAATGGAACAATTGAGTCTATGTCATGTATGTCTGACTGGCAGGGTTCATCAGACATTGAGCTAAATGTCATGGGTTCGTTGGTCAATGAAGAATTTTTGTGGTTTTGTCTATTTTTCAATGTTTCTCAGATGTGATATAAAAAAGAAGATGTGGTATGATTGCCAATGAGACAACTATCCACAAAAGACCAAAATGACACAGACATTAACAACTATAGGTCACCGTAAGGCCTTCAACAATGAGCAAAGCCCATACCGCATAGTCAGCTATAAAAGACCCCAGTAAGACAATGTAAAACAATTCAAACGAGAAAACTAACGGCCTTATTTATGGGGGAAAAAAATGAACGAAAAACAAATATGTAACACATAAACAAACGACAACCACTGAATATACAGGTTCCTGACTTGGGACAGGCACATTCATAAATAATGTGGCGGGGTTAAACATGTTAGCGGGATCCCAACCCTTCCCCTAACCTGGGACAGTGGTATAACAGTATAACATAAGAACGAACTATAAAAGAGTGATAAGCTACATCATGTACATTGTACATGTATAGGATCACTATTTTTTTGGGCATATGATATGAATGTTAGGTGTACATGTTTGATTGGCCGGCTTTATCTAACAATGAGCACATTTTCATGGTTTTCATTAATTTGAATAAGGAGATGTGGTATGAATTTTGATGAGACAACCATCAACCATAGACCATGTAGACCAAGTGATGTGCTTGTTAGCTATATAATAGGTTACTCCACACCCTTCAACAATGATCAAAACTAATACTTCATAATGAGCACCCTATATAAAGGGTTCTGCCTTGCACGCAACACCGTGAATGTAAATAAAACCGGATGAGAAGCCCTACAGTGATGATAGTTTGATTTATATACAAAAGCTACATACAAACAAATATGATAAACAGCAAGCAACAAAACACACTACATACATTGAAAAATAAACCTGTGTCAGGGTGGTGCAACTTTCATGTACAATTCTAGCATAAAAGAAAAAATATTAAAAAAAAACTGATATACACATGATACAGTGTATCCAAAAAAAATAAATCATATGGAACCAAAATACCATAGATGTATATATGACTACCAACATAATAATCAATATTTAATAGATCAGTGTTAAAATATGTTAACACATGCAGAAGAATATCTCAAGAATGTTTTGAAGGACTTTACGAATGCCTACTCGAATCCAATCTATTAGAAAAATCAGTTATTACAGAAGAGTGTCTACTATGCACTTGCACTGCACTTTATACTAGAATTTCTTTTGACAACCCTGCATACATCTTTATCCATTTAAGGATTCTCTACCTTCATGAAACTTTAGAGGCGTTGGTTCAGCAGTCCTTCATTTATATTAGAATAGTATGATAGCAGAATATATCGACATGAACATATCTTATGTATATATATCATGTATATAGAATGATATATTCAAATGGATGAAAATCATATACATTTAGCATGCATGTAACTGTATAAACAAATATACAAATATGTATATAACAACAAACCAGAGTATATACTGATTTGTATCACTACAATGTAAAATAGTTATTACGGTGACGTAATTCCCTGTCATCTAATTTATTCATCGTCCATCGACGAACTTGTCTCAGAAAAAAATATATCTCTGTCATGTCTGTTCACATGGTACATTTACCTCACTTATACATGTAGGTTTATATATGTGATAAAACCCGGCGAAATATGAACTCGATGGTTAATATTTTTGCGTCCATGTGGAGAGTTATTAATAAAGACATTTGAACCTCAAATAACAGTGGCGTAGCTAGGTGTTTGTTACGTGTACGCCCGAACCTCGGCGAGGGGTCTGAGGGCCTAAGTCATAGCACCTGTTGGTAGTTGGTTCAACGTGACGAAGCCCCCGTAAGCTAACAGGTTATCAAGAATGAGATACCGTCCCCGTTGTTGAAAATTCTTATCAATAGCAACATACTTAAAGAATTTAAATGGTTTATTTTTAATGTTTAGTTTATTCATCGTGTTGATATGGAATCTAATGGTCATTAGATATAGAGAAAAGTCTAAAACAGTTTCTTTAAAATATGTTCAAAAGGAGCCATATGGGGTAATTGTCGTTAATGAACATGAAATAATTAATGTTCGGAAGGTTTCTGTTGAATCCTGATTCTCGGCTGGAATTGCCTTCCGCGTAAAGTGAATACATTTATCTATCTTTTACAGGATTTAAAAAAAATTTTTTTTTTTAGATATTTTTACTTTTCTTGGAACATCCGACTCGACCCAATTTTAACGAAAATCTATTTAGGTTTATAAAATCTTTTGAAAAAGTCCCATATCGTTAAATTGAATAAAGATAAGTCCTTCTGTCAAATTAATACTGCCACAATGGAAGAAAAAAAAAGCTTTCAAAATTTTGATTCAGACATTAATCAGAAAAAAGCTTCTTCCATCATAAAATCCAAAAAAGGTTTGACAAAGTAATTGATCTATAACAAACTTTTATCCCAGACTGTATCTACTTGCGCAACAAGTTTTTTTTTTAATTCTAAATATGGCAAAATTAAACAGATAATTTCATCATTATGCTCTTGATACTCTTTTTGTCATGCACAGTTTCTGTCCAACTTCCATACAAAGGTTTGCTTGAGGTATTTATATTTAAAATAATCACCTTTTAACCCCACACTTATCCTTAAGAGGGGGCTCAAGAGTGACACCACCGACGAAATTTAGAATCGCATATGTCTTGCTATTGGGACATATAGAAATGTCACAGGCTCGACAAAAATGGAAACCACATATCGAATCACAGAATATAATGAATTCATTTAAATAGCAGGAAAGTTGGTAGAATTCTCTGAAGATTCACAACTAGTAGATTCAGACTTTGAGAAACAAATCTATATAATATGATACCTTTTGTTTGAAAAGTAAAATTCGTCACTTTAATTCGAAATTGAAAAAACAATTTACAGGGCTGATGTACTAGTTATTTGTATTTTATTGAGATTAAAATTCAAGTGTACGCCCGGGCGTTTTGACGTAAACGTAGCTACGCGCATGAATAAGACACCACTCGGTACAATAACAGTACAAAGTTGAGTAAATCTGACTAGACTATTAAAAAACCCGGTAAATAATATAAATTGAATTTAGATACAAGACATTAACGAATATTTCAGTGTTTTCCATAGCTACAAAAGATGCGTTGAAAGTTCAGCATAACTGAGATTTTATTTGTATTTATAAATCAAAATTGTTAGAACCGAGTACGGTAACTTGTATACTTTTCAAATAGTCACAAGAACTTAAAAACAAACAAATTAATTCTAAAAGTGTCCATGTCGTATGAACTAAGCCCTCGGCAGTTTTCTACGGGGATAAGTTTGACAAGTGTGTATATTCCCGCTGGGTTTATAGTATATTGACCGTTATTATGAAGTTATGTGATTCGTAAATCTACGGGTATTGGAGGTAAAACCTTACATGCATGAATGATTTCACAACAAGGTTATAAAAATTAAAACGTTGTCATTATGATAATTTCGAAAAGTGTCTTATATGATAATATAAGATACATTTTTTTACAAATAAATTGAGACACCTTGTTCAATTTATCTAACAGGTGCATGTAACTGTGTTTAAGCATTAAATGCGCATAAACCAGTCCCGTGTGAAATTGCAGGTATCTCTTACGGTGGTCTGATTTTTTTTCGAAGAGATGCGAGACAAGGGAGTGTCAATTGAGTTATTAATTTACAACATTTACCAGATAAGCGGAGAATCCCAAAATTTTCAGCGGGAGATATTTCAATATGTTTTTGTTTTTACAATCAGATTCTATTTATACTAATGTATTAAATGGGTGTGGCAGTTGTGTCTTTTTTTTATAACAACCTTTTTAAAAAATTGCACACGATGTAATTGTATTTAAAATAATTTAACCTATCCCGGACTGTCAGATAGAAATTTGGTATCCGTAACTTTTAAGTCTATAAAATGACTACCAATATTTGAAAGTTGCGACACTTATGGATTATTAAACTGTTGCTGTATAATGGTTGTAGCAATCATATTTTAACTGTAACAACCTTTTCGACGTTTAAACAGTTTATTTACGACTGTTTCAACGTTTTGCGTGTTGGAACAGTTATTAAATAACTGTAACAACTTTCAAAAGGTTGCAACAGTCGTATTATAACCGTGACAACATTTTCGGCGTTTTAACAGTGTATTTATGACTGTTACAACGTTTTTCGAGTTGGGACAGTTGTAAACCAACTGTTACAACTTGAAATTAGTTGTATCAGTCCTTTAATGTTTGTGACAGCTATTTCTAGCGTTGTTGCAGTCGATTTATGTTGGAGACAAACACTTTAAAAGTTGGGACAGTCATAAAATAACTGAAACAGTAAAATTTTACAACTGTTACAACTTTAACAAACAATTACAGTCTTAGAACGACTGTTACTGGTATGGACAGTTGTTATTTCGTCCAGTAGTGGTAGACCTTATCCAAGTGTTAATTGATTCAAGTACAATTGGATTACTGGAACCCAGTTGTGACAATTCAATCCTAATGGACATAGAATTTCAATCAAGGAGACTATGCTTTCTTCTACATACAAGCAGGTCGAGAATTCTCAATGATATCGATCGAACATCAAGTTAGCTTAAAAGACACCGTGAGCGTGGGTTACGCCACACTCTACGGACACAACTACGAAGCGATCTCAACATAATGCAAAATGAGCGTGGATTTCGCCACACTTGTTAACTCAACCATAGTCCATAACGCCTTCTAAAGCGTGGATCTCGCAGCACTTTACTGAAGAGGCTAAATATATATCGTTTATCAGAGAATAAGCGTGGATCTCGCCACACTTTAATGAAACTTACTACAACTCAGCCCAATAAAGTCCTATGAAGCAGTAAGCGTGGGTACGTGGCCACACTACACTGTATAAACTATCTTAAATAAAACCAGCAAACATGCAGAAGAACGATTTCTGCTGATCATATATATATATATATATATATACATGTAAATAAACTGTAAATACCGAGGAAGTATTTTAAATTTTAAATTTCATGACGTTGAACTAGCTCATATTTTTATGCCGATACATATGTATATGCAAATCACTTTTAATATTCCTTTTAATGATGATAGATGTCTACCTGTGTGACTTTTATATTTTAAAAATTCAGATATATGTACTTTTGAACTGGTGGTGGAATACTCATTGATTGAGGTGCTCCTTTATTGGAGGAAGTTATGCAATACAAGTTACAAGTTACAACATGCTATTCATTGTAGCAATAAAACAAGGGACACGTGCCTCGTTGATAACATTTGATGCTCCACATTGTGTTAGCCCGAATAATTCAGTCGTTATATTCCGCTTACTACATTAACAAGTAGGAGAGATCGATTATGGGGAGGGACTGAATTATTCGGGTTAACATTGTGTGTACTGTTATTACCTTAGGCCAATAGGGTGAAGCCACATCTAATCGTAATCCTATCAAGAACAATGCATTGTATTGTCAGAAGGGAAATAATATATATTAAAATTAATGTTTTTGTTTCAATAAATCCTTCAAGGGAAAATTGATGCCTGAAATATTTGTCACGTGTAATTACATGAATACAAATTTGCCTGAACTATTTTCCACCTGTAATTTACCGATTTCGAATTTGTCTAATATATTTGTCATCTGTAATTTCCCGATCACAAATTTGCCTGAACTATTTGTCACCTGTTATTATCAGATTGCAAGTTTGTTTGGCGTATTTTCCACCTATAGTTACAATAGATATAGGAAGATGTGGTATGAGTGCCAATGAGACAACTCTCCATCCAAATAACAATTTATAAAAGTGAACCTTTATAGGTCAAGGTAAAGCATTCAACACGGAGCCTTGGCTCACACCAAACAGCAAGCTATAAAGGGCCCCAAAAATTACTAATGTAATAAAATTGAGAATGGAAATGGTGAATGTGCCAAAGAGACAACAACCCGACCATAGAAAAAAACAACAGCAGAAGGTCACCAACAGGTCTTCAATGTATCGAGAAATTCCCGCACCCGGAAAACCATTCAAACGGGAAAACCAACGGTCTAATCAAGATTATTTATAAACTTGAAATAGATTAGGATATACATGTATACTCTTTAAACTCTTTGCCTCAAAATATACAATTTTTAGGTTTATTATTCTTACGGTTTACTTTTGTCAACTAATGGGAAGGAGATATGTATATGTTGTGCAATATTATTTTAACTTATAAGTTACTGAGTTTGTATACACACAAATATTTATTACACTTTGTGTTAATTTAATTCAATACTGCAATATTAATTATGTGATACAGTACTTGCAACCTTAGGCGTTACTATTTCAGCGATCAGTCAGCGGTCATTGATCAGTCACCGATCAGTCAAGTTCGCGTCAAACTCACGTCAGCAATCCGTCTGACTTACAGTAAAAGTAATTGACTGATCGGACTGATCGGACGGATAGTACCGATCGACCTTGATGACGGATTGAACTTTAATACGTCACATGATAAACTAATACAAATTACGGAATCTTAGTTTCGTTTAATCTAATTAAAATGTCGATTCTTGAAAATAGAACGTTCAATGATACATTTTGTTTAATAATTATTTAGCAAAGTTTTATGAATTGAAATGAAAAGAAATGTACAGATAAAACCTAAATTAAAATATCATCATTAAAGAATGGTCTTTTTCGTTTTATTTAGGTTATATATTTTCACAACCGGCGAGTTCTAAAACGCTGTCTACATCGCGATTTTTATTTTATTATTTTCCAAACCTTCTCGGGAAAAACAAAATGAAAGAATCAGTTATTGAAAAATGTATTAAGCAGACTTGTTTCAAGATGGTAGAATAACTGATTTCAAATAAAATAGTATCATCTTTAATAAAAAGAAGAATAATTTTGGTTATTTTAAACAATGCGAATAAAAGTTTAGTATGATTTCTCTGACATTCCTTTAACTTTATGAACAAAAAAACTATTTTAAACTATAAAAGAACAAAATCCAATGGCGGTCAATAATTTTCAGTAAAATGAAGAAATATTTGCATTTTAGGTAACGCGTACAAAAATTTAATATCTTTTTCCTTAAAGTAAGCATGTTTTATGAAGAACAGCCAATCCAGATGTACAGAAAGTACTAAAATCAGATGACGGTTAATAATTTGTATCAAAATAAATCAATAACTGCATTCTTATTCCACAAAAATAAAAGTTTAAGTATCTTAATTCTCATTATATCTAAATTCTGATTAGAAGACTTGTCTCTAGATGGTAAAAATAACTGATTTCAAATAAAACAGTATCATTTTTGATAAAAAGAAGAATAATTTTGATTACTTTAAACAATGCGAACAAAATTTTAGTATGATTTTTCTGATATTATTTTAATTTTATAAAAAAAACTATTCTCAACTATAAAAAGTACAAAAATCCAATGGCGGTCAATAATTTTCAGTAAAATGAAACAATATTTGCATTTTAGGCAACGCGTACAACATTTAATATCTTTTTCCTTCAAGTAAGATTATTTTATTAGAAACAACCAATCCTGATGTTCAAAAAGTACTGAAATCATATGACAGTTAATAATTTGTATCAAAATACATTCTTATTCAACAAAAGTAAAAGTTTAAGTATTTTAATTCTCATTATATCTGAATTCTGATTAGAAGACTTGTCTCAAGATGGTAGAAAATAACTGATTTCAAATAAAATAGTATCATTTTTGATAAAAAGAAAAATAATTTTGATTATTTTGAACAATGCGAACAAAATTTTAGTATGATTTTTCTAATATAATTTAAATTTATGAAAAAAAAATTTCAACTATAAAAAGTACAAAAATCCAATGGCGGTCAATAATTTTCAGTAAAATGACACAATATTTCCATTTAAGGAAACGCGTACCAAAATTTTATATCTTTTTCCTAAAAGTAAGCATATTTTATGAAGAACAGCCAATCCTGATGTACAAAAAGTAGTGAAATCATATGACGGTTAATTATTTGTATCAAAATAAATCAATAACTACATTCTTATTCCACAAAAATAAAAGTTAAAGTATTTTAATTCTCATTATATCTCGAATCTGATTAGTAGACTTGTCTCAAAATGGTAAAAATAACTGATTTCAAATAAAATAGTTTCATTTTTGATAAAAAGAAGAATAATTTTGATGATTTTAAACAATGTGAACAAAATTTTAGTATGACTTTTCTGATATAATTTGAAATTTATGAAAAAAAACTATTCTCAACTATAGAAAGTACAAAAATCCAATGGCGGTCAATAATTTTCAGTAAAATGACACAATATTTGCATTTAAGGAAACGCGTACAAAATTTGTATATCTTTTTCCTAAAAGTAAGCATATTTTATGAAGAACAGCCAATCCTGATGTACAAAAAGTACTGAAATTATATGACAGTTAATTATTTGTATCAAAATAATCAATAACTACATTCTTATTCCACAAAAATAAAAGTTTAAGTATTTTAATTCTCATTATATCTGAATTCTGTTTAGAAGACTTGTCTCAAGATGGTAAAAATAACTGATTTCAAATAAAATAGTATCATTTTTGATAAAAAGAAGAATAATTTTGATTATTTTAAACAATGCGAACAAAATTTTAGTATGATTTTTCTGATAATTTTAATTTTATGAAAAAAAACTATTCTCAACTATAAAAAGTATAAAAATCCAATGGCGGTCAATAATTTTCAGTAGAATGAAACAATATTTGCATTTTAGTAAACGCGTACAAGAATTTTATATCTTTTTCTTAAAAGTAAGCATATTTTATGAAAACAGCCAATCCTGATGTACAAAAAGAACTGAAATCAAATGACGGTTAATTATTTGTATCAAAATAAATCAATAACTACATTCTTATTCTACAAAAATAAAAGTTTAAGTATTTTAATTCTCATTATATCTCGATTCTGATTAGTAGACTTGTCTCAAAATGGTAAAAATAACTGATTTCAAATAAAATAGTATCATTTTTGATAAAAGGAAGAATAATTGTGATTATTTTAAACAATGCGAATAAAATTTCAATATGATTTCTCTGCCATTCTTTTAATTTTATGAAAAAAAAACTATTCTAAACTATAAAAAGTACAAAAATCCAATGGTGGTCAATAATTTTCAGTAAAATGAAACAATATTTGCATTTTAGGCAACGCATACAAAAATTTTATATCTTTTTCCTGAAAGTCAGATTATTCTATGAAGAACAGCTAATCAAGATGTACAAAAAGTACTGAAATCATATGACGGTTAATAATTTGTATCAAAATAAATCAATAACTGCATTATTATTCCACAAAAATAAAAGTTTAAGTATTTTAATTCTCACTATATCTCAATTCTGATTAGAAGACTTGCTTCTAGATGGTAAAAATAACTGATTTCAAATAAAATAGTATCATTTTTAATAAAAAGAAGAATAATTTTGGTTATTTTTAACAATGCGAATAAAATTTCAATATGATTTCTCTGCCATTCTTTTAATTTTATGAAAAAAAAACTATTCTAAACTATAAAAAGTACAAAAATCCAATGGCGGTCAATAATTTTCAGTAAAATGTACAAAAAGTACTGAAATCATATGACAGTTAATAATATGCATCAAAATAAATCAATAACTGCATTCTTACATGTATTCCACAAAAATAAAATTATATAAATAATATAGTTCAATATTTGATAAAAAGAATTTTAATTTAGTTAATTCTCAACAATGGGAACACACTTTTAATATCATTTCTTTGACATTCTTTTAATTTCATGAAAAAAACAACCTATTCGAAACTATTAAAAGTTCAAAAATCCAATGGCGGTCAACAATAACCATTTTCGTAGAAATAAGTTCATGTTAACAGAGTCATATAATACAATTATGTATTATATGTCTCTGATGTTTGTAAGATTTAATACGAAAATATTAATCAACACAAACAATTTAACGCTCTAAGCATCTTATTCTGTTGAACTATTTTTACTTTTGTATTGCAATTAATTTTATTACAAATTATAACGTGTAAATTAAGGTGTCTTCGTAGAGGTCCGCGTTCATCGATTGTAAACACTGTGGAGTTCGGTTGACATAAGAATTTTAAATATATACGTATCCGTCCGATCCGTGCATAAATTTAATTTACTGATCGATCGGTGACAGTTGTCAGGGTAACTCTCACATAGGTTATTTGACTTATCTGACGGATCCTATGGGTCACCGATCACCGATCACTCATCGATCAGTCAAACATCCGTCACCGATCATTCACCGATCAGTCAAGTTCACGTCAAACAGTAACGCCTAAGGTTGCAAGTACTGTATAGATACAATGGATAAGCGTTGATTCTTGAAAAAGAAACCATGAGCCCGCAGGGCGAATGGTTTGTTTTACATGAATAAACGCTTATCCATTGTATCTATCACTTAAACTATATATATTGTGATAATGTCTTTTGAAAATTAACGCCTATTCTTAATTAGAAGGTATTGTAATTGAGTTTAATTGACCATGATATTGTGTTAAACGATCCATTACAATAAATTAGATATTACAATTAAATGGTTAAAAAAATACAAATAAATTATAACACAACATATCTGCATTTAAAGATCTTCATATCATCAGGCATGCGAATGTTATCTGTATTTACAAAATAAGACATATCCGAACTTATTTCTATTTGAATTGATCTTAATGGAAATGGAGAATGTGCCAAAGGGACAACAACCCGACAAAAACATTATATATAGTGCATATAATAAGTATGTTTCCGAAATTTATAGCAATAAGCCTAATTCAAGACATATCACGATTTTCTAGCATATGAATTTGCGAATTAAAATTTGTAAAATTATGTGGTAAAACAGATGAAATCATATAATATTAATTTATAAAACAAAAATGGACCAATATTATACAATCCATTTTTGTTTTGTTTGAAACATATGGAATAGCCAACCATTATCCGATAATAAACGACCAAAATCGCTTTTTTTACACAAAATATCCATAATAACATTCAAAACAAGAACAAAAACTGGAAATCTAGACTATTGGAACAACAAAAAGAATTCCGGGATTCGAACCTAAACAGACAAGTCATTAGCTTTAACTCATTTATCTTAACTACGAAACCTCGTGGCTACCAACTCATACTATACGATTACCTATTATGTATATATAAAAGTAGAAGCCCTGTGTATCTGTTGTCCCGATGTTTATCATATATTCATTTATATATATAAAATAGACTTTTAAATCGTAACCGATTGGTAGCCCAGAGGTTTCGTCGATATGTTAATGTCAGTAACAAGTTACAAAATTTAGGGACGGGTTCGATTCCCAGTGAAGGTATATAGAAATTACAAAAATTAAAGGTAAGTTTTTAAAAATAATTCCATTAGTGAACAGAAATCAGAAAATTAGTCAATTCAAACTTAATGATATTAGGCACACAAAGGAAACAATAGAATATAATCTGTTGAGTCCATTTCAGCGACGGATTTAGGAAGCGTTGATTCTAGAAAAAGAATCCACGGTAAATGAATAGGGTGACGTCACCACAATGGTTTAAGCACAAAGAAAAAAAAAAATGCTAGGTATACATGAATTAGACAAACAGTGCAAATAACCAATAAACATTAATGTAACACTTACATTTTATCATTTTAAACTTATAATTCTTAGGATGATGTTTGCTCCTCAGTGGTGAAATTAAAATTACCCACAGTAAAATAATACCTTTAATTTTACACAGACAAAAGTCGATTTTTATATTGGAAGGAAATAATAATTCTCAAAAGGATGTTCAGCAATACACTGCATTACTGTTACAGTAAAGATTTGCTAAATTATTTTGATAAATTGTAAGCAACGTATTAAAAATTGCACTTTTAAATTCTCCGGTTGCAAAATACACTTGTAATCGTGTATATTTTATTTCAAACTCCAATGAACACATAGAAAATAATTTAAACTTGACAAAGAAGAAATTTAAATCTATTTATGAATGATGACATATTTGCTATTTAAAAAAGTTATGCAGTTAGGATTCGCCAATATACTACACAACATCTTAATGGCCTTAGTTGGACTGGATATTGGAAATTCTGTCACAACATACTAAGCTAATTCCCTCGATAAAAAGTAACAGTTTAAACGTAACTTTTGACTGAATAATGCAAAATAGGTTTTTAGGTTGCAGACAGAGATTGACGAACGATCAGTGGATATCGATAGTGTTCTTACCTTTTTAAGTAAATTAACCTTGTTCTCTGCTTCATTGGTGCTGAACATATTGTTTATCTTTATAAATATTTCTGTAATTTTTTTTTTCTGTCACCAGTGTATTCTATATAAAGTATATAATGTACATCAGTTTACCTGTAACTAAGATCTGTCATGTGACCTACGGAAAGGTAGATAACTGCAAATATATATGGTTGACATACCTTTTCACCCTTGCAAAAAAAAAAACAGTAGGAGAGGAGACACATATTGTATAATTGAAATCCATTTGAGTTTAAAATCTTAAGGTATAGACTATTTCCTTAACAAAATGTTTCATAAAACAGGATAAAATAAATATTAACAATACAATACAATTCAGTTGACAACCTTCCTCTCCCTTCTTATGTCAAACGGTCGCCTCTTAAGTCCATGTCTAGAAATAAATTGAAAAAAAAGCTAAAAACACATAATCTTTGAATAATAACCCTTTTAATGCATGTGATATTTCATGAACCGATTTGAGGGTTATAAAACGGAGCTCAAACTGTTTTAATAAATGAAGATGTGGAATATTGGTGCCATTGAAACAACAACCTAACGATAAAAATAACATTTAGTCTCAAAATTTATTATTTCCATATATAAATAAACTAAAGTGTTGAATATTTTAGTTTTCAACTTCTAGATCTCCGTCAGCTTGTGACCTACACAGGCAAGATTTGTTCACATGAATATCACATGAATCTCACATCAAATTCACATAAAACATTTCACGTGAGGTTCACCTCAATCGAGCTTTTGCATGAAACTTACGTGAAAATTTTTATGTGAATTTCACATGAATTACACGTGAAGTTAATAACAACAAAAATTGATATTTTTCATGATTTTAATTAAATTTGAAAAATTAAATGTTATTTGAAATACTCTATTTTAAAAATTCATGTGAGATTCACATGAATAAAAATTATGTGATTTTTATGTGAAATTTACATGAGTTTCACATGAGATTCACATGAGTTTCACAAAAACTGATTTCACGTAAGTTTCAAGTAAAAGCTCGTTTGAGGTGAAATTCACATGTCAGATTCACATGAATTTAAATTCCCGTGAAATTGATGTGAGTGAATTTTGCCAGTCTACAAGAACTATTGAACATGTTTAACATGTATTAAGATTGATAGAATAGAGAAAGAAAATGGGGAATGTTTCAAAGAGACGACAACCTGACCAAAGAGTAAAAAAACGAAGGCCACTAACACAGCGATAAAATCCGGCACACGAAGGTGGACCTCAACTGGACTCTAAACAAAAATGTGCTCTAGTTCAGTGAAAATGGAAGTCATACTAAACTCCTAAACATATAAATGAACTAAAATTAAAAGAACATACAAGACCAGAGGTTCCTGACTTGAGACAGGCGCAAATATGCGGCGGGGTTAAACAAGTTTATTGAGATCTCAACCCTTCCTCTATACCTCTAGCCAATGTAGATTAAACAAACACAACACAAATACGCACATTAAAACTCAGTTTAAAAGAATTATTAGTCCGATGCCAGAATAGATAACAAGAGAAACTAAGCAAAACGACAATGATACCTACACTTTGTTTAAAATAGAACATTTTAATATAATGACGGTTTCCGATTTTTATTTCTAATTGGTGTTATGAGACAAAATAAGAAGGCGTTGACAGTCAAAGCTGATTAATGATTTATTCTTGTTGTGTCAGCTCTATGGCATGGCTATAAGGTTTTTTAATTTTCTATTTTTTTTAATTTTCTATTTTTTTTTAATTTCTTGATTTTTTACTTTTTTACTTTTTAACTTTTTTTTCTCCATTTTTTTATTGTCATATACATGTCGTTTACGATTATACCAAATTATTCACGATATGCTCGTCATCTTATTTTGAACACTATTCCTCCTGAAACTGCACAGTATTATGACTTATCACCACAACTTAAACTTGTTTGATATGAGTAGCTCGATTGGTGTCACTAGTTGAGCGAGAATTTCGAACCCTTCTGGAACACTTATATTCGTCGCCGGTTTATTTTGGAGAGCTGTTCATCAATCCTTCCTAAAGATTGCTCGTCTTTGCTATTGCTAATTAGTAGTAGGCTTTCGCCATATGTTTTTGTCTATTCTATTGTTTGACTTGTCATTTTTCTTTTTAAAAATGTCCTGTACCAAGTCAGGAATATGGCCATTGTTATATTATAGTTCGTTAAAAGGTCGTATGTTCCCTCTGATATTTGAGTGTGAATTCGTATTGCTATAAGACGTTTCACGGTACTTTTCTATCCCAAATTCATGTATTTAGTTTTGATGTTATATTTGTTATTCTCATCGGATTTTGTCTAATGCTTAGTTCGTTTTTGTGTGTGTTACATTTTAATGTTGTATCGTTGTTTTCCTCTTTATTTAATGCGTTCCCCTCAGTTTTAGTGTGTAATCCGGATTTGTTTTTTTCTATCGATTTATAAACAGCCGTATACTACTGTTGCCTTTATTTGTCACTAATATAGACTACTTGGTATCTCCTTCATTTTCATTTTACAAAAACGTGAACATCAAATTAATCGTCGTTAAAAACAACATACTTATACGCCAATTAGGTTTGTTCAAAAACTTTGGATAGTTTTGATGAAAGGGCTTCTGGTTTCTTTCCTTTTTCCTTTTTTAGCTCAACAACGTTTGCGTGCCCAAAAGAAAGGCGAAAGATACCATAAGGATATTCACACTCAGAAGCCGAAAACAAACTGACGATATCATTGCATAAATCAAACGAAAAACGGCGACAAGACAAACAGTACACAAACCACAACTGAGGTTAAAACGTACACATACATCTATTGATGACAATTAACAAAAATGTATTGACAATCATTAATTTTGAATAACTTATTACGTTTTCGTTCGTAATTTTTATGTCAGGGTTACGTAAATGACATTTTCATTTTCTGTAAAAATTGAATAGGACTTTTAGACATCTTTAACAGTGGTTATAATGGTTTTATTCATTTCATATCTTTCAAAATACCTCAACATGTATAGATATAATTGATAGCTTTTCATACAAGACAAGTTGATTTAAATTTATTTGAATAGAAATCAATTGTTTGTGAACAACAAGATATGAAACTGAGAACCTGTGGTTACACTATTGACTTAACTTTGAAAAGTTTAAAGTGAAACATCAATACATTATTTATTATGTACATAGATCACACTTACGCAGAACTCGACTATGAAATAAATACGATGTATTGTATGGACAGGAAAATCTCGATTATCTTCCTTTACCCATATATTTTTTGGCAGTTACTATTTTGCCGGCTCTGATTTTCGAAATGAAAATGATTAGACTCTATTTATCAGATATAGAATAGGAATTTTGTAATATGTACTTTATATGAGAAAGTTTATTCTGAGCAAATTCCGATTCACTTCCTCTTTGAAAACAAAGCAAATAAAAGCAACAGTAATATATCGCTATCTTAAAGTCATGAATCGATTAAGCGAAAAGCAGTTCTGGTCACAAACCAAAATCGAGGCAAACACATCCACTATAAGAGTATAAACAATAGAATAACAGAAACACTGAGCTGCTTCAAAATTAAACGCCAACAATCATAGAGACCGAATATTTGATAACAAATGCCGTATTCCTGACTTGGTATAGGACATTTTAAGAAACATATTCCTTTTTTCCATTCTCAATTGTATAGCATAGCCATCGGTTGCTTTTTGTTCCGACTTACACAGTTTGAATTGAAGAATCATAAGATCTAGAGCTGGACTATCCTGGTTTGATATTGATTTTTGGTTGATGTCGCACAAGGCACAAATCGGTTTTATCATATACTGTGGATTCATTTATTTTTGTGGTTACCAATTTTCGTAGATTGAGGAAAAGTTACATGTTCGTAGACATTTAATTTCGTGGTTTTGCCGAAGTCTGCATACACGCCATCAGAAAACTTTTCATTCGTTGAACATTTAATTTCGTGGATCAACTGTTCCCACGAAATCCACGAACATTGGTATCCAACGAATAATAATGAATTCACAGTATATAGTTCTAAGAAAATGTTTATTATTTTATCAAAATCTGTGAGTTTCCTTTTTTGAATAATTTCTCTCTACAGAACATATGTATTCCCTCAAAGGACATATCGCCATGTATGATGGTATATTTAAGGGCATACGATACAGTTTTGATCCCGTACTTAAAGTTTGATGAAATATTCCATATACTAGCCTATTTTTTGCCTGATTAAATCAAATATGTAATAAAAATATACCTTTATGTGCTTCATTTTGAGTCGAATGAGGTCGAAATTTTGTATATTTGCTCAAAATTCGGATTTGTGGCCGTCTTTTCCCTTTCGAAAGAAAGACATAACTTTTTTGTTTTAAAAGGCAAACACAAACTGTTGTTTTTTGTTGAATATTTTGTAATTTCTGTATTTTATAAGCATTCTAAAGATTTATTCATTTTTTATTTAGAAATAACTCATATTTATCAAATGATCATAAATTGAGAAAAAAACGTCATTTTTTGCTGTATATTTATCACAATAAAAAAAATTGCCCTATTTACAGTTTTCTAAAATTTGGTCCATATAATCTCCCTGCAAAATGAAACAAAATGTCATTTTAAAAAATAGGGGTCCATGCACTTGTTTTCAAATTAAATCAGTTTGAATGATAAAAATCAGTCGAAAAATGCATCTTTTCCCGATATGTCACAGTTTGACGTCGCGAAAATAACATTTTACGTTAGCAACGTCATTACCTCCTCTGTAACTGTATCGTATGTCCTTAAAACGAGTTTGGCCAAATTCTTCATACATCGAATGTCGAGTGTATTTGGATTGTTTACGTTTTTTGGCCAAAGTAAATACAATTTGTATATGTTGTTTTACATTTAAGAAAGTGTGGTTTCAAATGATATGATCGGTGATAAAATTAGGTCTTCAAAGACGTTATTTATGCGACTAAATCTAAATTCGTTTTAAAGCGGGAGTTCGGAAATAATCTAAAAGCACACGTGTTCAATTAATCTCCAAGGAAGGGCAGGGTAGTTTATGGGAATCACCTTACCCACCCGTTAGTAGGATAGACATAAATACAGGGTCATTTGATAAAAGTCTTTCAACCTTAAATCTGTGTTTTAAGAGAACCATGTATTAGGTTGTTGCGCTTTTGTTTTACACAAAATATGAGGATTTTAAAAATATTGTAAATTACATTAGAAGGGACAAAGCCATTTTTATTGCCATAGATAAATAAATTTTTTACATAACATGTAGAATTTTTACTTGTTCCTTCTTAACTTGATTTTTTTTTATTAATCGAATTCTGTTCCTGCATTTGCAATTTTTAATGTGTTTCGGACGTAGAGTTACTCTCTTACCTTACTTCTCTTCTCCCAATGTCACCTTTTAAATATAAAAATAATCAGATGTGGCAATGAGACCAAAAGAAAAAAATGTTTGATTAGCCTCAATTATAATGCAACAAAACAGCGCCATAAATTCCGAGACACGGCACAGTCTTTTTGGGAGAAGTCTGTTTGCGCGAAAAATGCGTCCTTTTGCGTCATAACCTTTTTCTTCCAATGGTCCGTTTGTGCCACCTGTTTTAAAATTACACAGCATCAGTTGTGCCAAAACTGACACATAACAATCGCAACAATTAAAATAAAAAATGACGTCCCTTCGTATTTATACAGGCTTTTTGCGTGTCTGTGTTTGTCCTGAAAAAGATGCTTAAATCACGCGTACTTTCGATCAGTTTCGCCTCCTTTTTCCTTCTATCATAGGGTTACGATAAGTAGGAAAAGTGAGTGGTATGCAATAATGGTAAGGGTAATTCAGAAAAAAAGGCGGTTCGAAAATTATTAAGTTATTATAATTTACTGCTTTATTTTTCCTCAAGCAACGAACAACAAAAACAAAAGCCGTCATTATCATCATTGTTATAAAAGATTGAATATCTCGGGAATCATGTTGATTTTTTACTTTATATTCCTTCTGTTCTTTATCTTTTGTTTATTTGAATCGTGCGTAGGTTTACTGTAAACATGAGGAGTTGTCATATGATTGCCAATGAGACAGCTATCCACACCAGTATCAAATGAAGTGGTTGTAAGCAATAATAGGCCACAATACGGATTTCAACAATGCGAAAAACCCATACTGTATAGTCGGCTATAACTGCTTGATGATGTATACCAAATATATTTACGAAAACAATTATGACAGCTATACATGACCAAACATATGTTTTCTTGTTGTTTACCCGACAAAGCTTTTTTTAACAACTGCATATATTCCAATTTAACAGTAGTGCAAGAAAAAACGATTGACATATAGCATCAGCTATGATTGCCCTATTAGTGATAATATTTAATGAAATTTTAAAGGAGCGAGTAAGCAAAAGTGTCGCTAAAAATTGTTATTGTAAAATATTTCAAAACTTCGTACGGGATCCTTTTCAATACTCGACAGTAAAGAGTCGGATTCAAAATGTTCAATTATGGTCTGTATCAAGATACAGTTGCAGGGCTAAATATTTTAGAAGTTTAATAACATAAAGAAAGATCTTATTTCTTTTTTAGGATAGTTTATAAAATGATAAGACGACGAAAAAGACCAAACAGAAAAGAATTAAAGTTTCCAATTGTAATGCTGAATGTCAGTAAGACTATTCTACGTAATAAAATATTTCCAAATATTAACAAATACGCTTCCTCATATACAAGAAACCAGGCGGAAATCATAGAAACAGCACGTAATAGACGACCGGACAAGAATGTCCATTTGTGTTTGTCTGACAGGGGGCCTAGATCTAAGCTGGACAGAGAATGGACACCATTATTTGTTAGATAAAAGCCAAATAAGCACACTGACAGTGAAGGACTTTATAGTAAACACTTGGACAGTTTATATCGTTTTATTACCAGACATAATTCCATCATTTTACCGCCTATAGCTACATCTGAAAGAATGAAGGGAAACGTCTTTGACGAAGATAAATTACAGGAAAAACGCTATGTTATGATGGATGCATTTGGGGAAGGTAAAAGGTCAAGATTTGCAAGGGACCAGTTTTATTTACCTTCAGTCTATAGTCAGTTTCTTAATTGTAAAACGTGTAAAAAGTCGTACATGAATGATAAGTATATTGAGGAATATAAGAAACGTAACTATAAAACTCCACCATGTTCAAATATATTGATGAATAGTAAAGTACACTTTTGTGATGTACTGGGTAAACGGTGCTATGCAACGTGCATTGAATCTGAAAATAGAGAATTTTCAAGGAAAATTGAAAACCGACTTCAAAGCGCATTAACTGACTCAAAATCAAGTACATCAGATGTGTGCTCTGATTTTGCTTAATCTGTGATTTCATAGTTCGTTAATAGAATTTACAGATTCAAATTTACATTGGAATTTTATTTTTCATTTTGATAATATGTGCTTTTTTATAGTTATCTTACCGACTCAAAATCCATGCCTTATCCATAGGATTTGTACGCATGCTCTAATGGATTAATCTTCGTTTTCTGTATTGTGTTACAGATATTTTTAACAAAACATTGTTATACTTGCCTCTGTGTATTAACATCTTGCAAAAAACAGACTTGTATGTGTATTTATACATCCTGCAACCCACAACAATAAAGTAATGAAATGGATAAGATGGATGTTTAGCCCCCCTAACATTATGTAAGTATGTGCCAGTCAACAGCCTGCAATTTAGTGGTTGTCGTTTGTTGATGTGTTACATATTTGTTTTTTCGTTCATTTTTTATGCCCCACCTACGCTAGTAGGGGGGCAATATGTTTTCTGGTCTGTGGGTCCGTTCGTTCGTTCGTCCATCCGTTCGTTCGTCCGTCCGTCCGTTCGTCCCGGTTAAGGTTAAAGTGTTTGGTCAAGGTAGTTTTTGATGATATAAAAAAGAAGATGTGGTCTGATTGCCAATGAGACAACTATCCACAAAAGACTAAAATGACACAGACATTAACAACTATCGGTCACTGTACGGCCTTCAACAATGAGCAAAGCCCATACCACATAGTCAGCTATAAAAGGCCCCGATAAGACAATTTCATTTAGAGGTCGTTTATAGCTGACTATGTGGTATGGGCTTTGCTCATTGTTGAAGGCCGTACGGTGACCTATAGTTGGTAATGTTTGTGTCATTTTTATCTCTTGTGGAGAGTTGTATAATTGGCAATCATACCACATCTTCTTTTTTATATCCATGTGTTGTGGCTGTTACAAATTGAACATATGCTCGGGCTACGGCTATTACAAATCAAAGATATCCGTGGGCTATGGCTATGACAAATGAAACATATCAGTGGGTCGTGGCTATGATAAATGGAACATAAAATTGAGAATGGAAATGGGGAATGTGTCAAAGAGACAACAACCGGACCAAATAAAAAACAACAGCAGAGGGTCACCAACAGGTCTTCAATGTAGCGCGAAATTCCCGCACCCGGAGGCGTCCTTCAGCTGGCCCCTAAACAAATATATACTAGTCCAGTGATAATGAACGCCATACTAATTTCCAAATTGTACACAAGAAACTAAAATTAAAATAATACAAGACTAACAAAGGCCAGAGGCTCCTGACTTGGGACAGGCGCAAAAATGCGGCGGGGTTAAACATGTTTGTGAGATCTCAACCCTCCCCCTATACCTCTAACCAATGTAGTAAAGTAAACGCATAACAATACGCACATTAAAATTCAGTTCAAGAGAAATCCGAGTCTGATGTCAGAAGATGTAACCAAAGAAAATAAACAAAATGACAATAATACATAAATAACAACAGACTACTAGCAGTTAACTGACATGCCAGCTCCAGACTTCAATTAAACTGACTGAAAGATTATGATTTCATCATATGAACATCAGGCACAATCCTTCCCGTTAGGGGTTTAGTATCATACCATCATAACATATATGAGAAGAACATAACCCGTGTCATGCCAACAACTGTTTTTAGAATAAATGTGTTTAGTTCCGAAGCAAAGACCTTTTCAGTGACTCAATATTAACGCCAAAATATGCAATCTTTAATGACTTGACAACAGTATCGTAATTATATCCCTTCTTAATAAGTCTATTCAAAGGTTTTATAAGTTTCTGAGGTGAATACTGACACCTTTGTGCTTTATAAAGAATATTACCATAAAAAATTGGATGTGAAATACCTGAACGTATTAGAAGTCTGCATGTTGAGCTATATTTACGAATGATGTCTTTATACCGATGATAAAATTTAGTAAATGTTTTGACTAGTTTGTGATATCGAAAACCCTGGTGTAATAATTTTTCAGTAATACATAAATTTCTCTCGTTAAAATCGAAAACATTGTTACATACACGAGCGAATCGTACAAGTTGAGATATATAAACACCGCAAGATGGTGACAAGGGAACGTCACCATCTAAAAACGGATAATTAACGATAGGAAATGAAAAATCATCCCTTTTATCATAAATTTTAGTATCCAGCTTTCCATTAGTGATATAGATATCAAGATCGAGAAAAGGGCAGTGGTCATGTTTCATTTTTTGATGCTCTGTTTTACTAATTCAAATGACGTCATTTTTTCGTCATTTTTCAGTTTCAAATAGGACGTCACTTGGCGTAGAGGTTTAAACGTATTCGGATGTGTCTACTTTTGTGTTTCAAATGTCTGGTTATGTAAATGTATTTCAGTTGTTTCCTGTAATTAGTTAATACTTCAGCTTTATCATGTACATCTTTTGAATATTCATTTTATTAAATTTACTGTTTGCAAAAGTATAAATTACTCTAAATTATAGGGATTTTCTGGTAACTTAACAGAAAACCCTTGCCGTTTTTGGCACAACCTTTTTGATCTTTGGGTCCTCGATGCTGTTCAACTTTGTACTCGTTTCGGCTTTCAAACTTTTGTATCTGTGCGTCACACATAGGTCTTGTGTGGACAAAATACACTTCTGGTGTATTTAAATTTTGAACTTGTTGCCTTTTGTTGGCTGTTGTTCGTGTGATTCTTTGTCAATTGTGTTCTCCAATTTATTTATATTGTAGTCCTGTGTTGTCATTTTGATGTTATATTTCACATGGCCATAAAAGTGCGAGGTTTGGCATGCCACAAAACCAGGTTCAACCCACCATTTTTTCCTTTAAAAATGCCCTGTACCAAGTCAGGAATATGGTCATTGTTTATTATAGTTCGTTTCTGTGTGTATTACATTATAACGTTGTGTCGTTTGCTTTCTCTTATTTTTGAGTGTAAATTCACATTGCGATAAGACGTGTCACGGTACTTGTCTATCCCAAATTCATGTATTTGGTTTTGATGTTATATATATATGTTATATTTGTTATTCTCGTTGGATTTTGTCTATGTGTGTTACATTTTAGTGTTATGCCGTTGTTCTCCTTTTATATTTAATGCGTTTCCCTCGGTTTTAGTTTGTTATCCCGATTTTATTTTTTGTCCATGGATTTATGAGTTTTGAACAGCGGTATACTACTGTTGCCTTTATTTAGTATTAGCTTTATTTAACGTAAGTTCAACAGGATAAATTTCATTAATATACATACTGAAGTCGTCATTATTGAGAGCCAAAATATCATCCAAATATCTAAAAGTATTATTAAATTTGTTTATCAGATGTTGTTTCGATGGGTCTTTGCTTATTTTTGTCATAAATTGTAACTCATAAGAATACAAAAACAGGTCCGCAATAAGTGGTGCACAGTTAGTCCCCATTGGAATTCCGATATTCTGACGATATACGGAATCTCCAAAGCGAACAAAAATGTTATCTAGTAAAAATTCAAGGGCATATATAGTATCAAAGCATGTCCAATTAACATAGGTTTTTTGTTTATTGCTACTAAAAAATGACCTAAAAGAGTTTGAACATATATATTCACATTCTGATTTTTTGAATGCCCATTTAATTAGGTGTGTGAATTTTTTCTTAATGAGAATGTGAGGCAATGTGGTATACAGGGTAGAAAAATCAAAACTTTGAACAGATTCAAAATCATCAATATAAGCATGCAATTTATCAAGTACTTCCAACGAGTTCTTGACACTCCAAAAGTAATTTATTCCACTATTTTCAAAGGCCTTATTTGAACAATTTATTATCAGGTTTTTAATTGTACCAAGTGTGGTGGTAAGAAGAATAGACAATTTAGTTGTTGAACAATGGCTAGAAGACGAAATAAATCTATATTTGTAAGGGGTTTTGTGTAGCTTCGGAAGCCAATACATAGTTGGGACTTTCATTGTATTTGGCTCTGCTTGTAAAGCGGTGGCTAAAAGTTTATGTTTGTTACAGATTTCGTTTTCTGAAAATGGAGTCAGCAGTTGGAATGTTGGTGAATTGGTGATTTCCTTTTTCAGAACCTCAATGTAAAATTTACGTCAAACAATAATAATATTATTAGCAGCTTCATCTGCCGGGACAAAAACAAATTCCTTGGCTAGTTCTTTTAGTTTATGTTTGATACGAGAAATCGGTTTATTGTGGTTATTGTTTATAGTAAAATGTTCTTTAAAATGTTGAATACATATATCAACTATCTTCATTACTGAATTAAAAAAAGAGTCCAAAGATTTTTTGTCAGCTTTTTCCCGTTTTATCCATTTCATACAGTAAGTATGGAGTGAGTCGTGGATGATATTACGACACTCATTCCAATTAATAATTGACGGGGGACGATATTTAGGTCCTTTACTGAGGAATGATTTTAACTCTCTGTCTTGAACGATGTTAAGATCTCCTGTTATAACATGGGAAATAGGTCCATAAATATATTCGGAATTACTGCAATTACATGAAGTAGGTGTATTTTCACTGATATTCACATCTTTACACAATTGACTATAATTAAACACAAATTTCCGGGTAGATTTCTTGTAAATATAACAAATAAGAGGTAGCTCAGTATTGTCAAAATATCCAGGAATAACCGTTTGTTATTTCCTCATTGAAGTATATATGCTGTCATAAATCATTATTATTTGTCATATTTCATAATCGATACTGACCTCTGTTGTTATTTTTATTTATTACATTGGTTGCAATGAATTACAATTATTTCCCAGTTAGATAAAAACCGATAATTTCACATGTAAATAAACGTGGTTATTTCACTCTCTGACGTCATACAACAATAGGCGTTGTCAAGACGTCGATAACGTCGGATCAAAACAAATTGTCAATGCGTAGGAAAAAGATATAGTTCCTTACATTTTCTACATTAATTTCATAAAAAAAAGCCATTTGCCAATTTAATAAAAAGAATAACTAATCGCCGTATTTGAATATCAAAAATAAGACAACTTGTGACCGAACGCCGCTATGGATTAAACTCGTGCTGCGCACTCGTTTAATCCATGCGTCGTTCGGTCACGCGTTGTCTTATTTTTGATATTCAAATACGGCGATTAGTTATACTATAATTAATAAATTATAAAAATAAACTCACTGTCATAATATCATCCACTGAAATCAGGATGCAAGGTCTTGTACAGCTTTTATATGTTTTTCTTGGAAACAAAAAGACTAAAAGAAATGCATAATACATCCTTTTGTACTTCAGAAAAGAGGAACGGCAGTATACCATATCAAAGAACAAATGAAGGCATTTAGATTTATGAGTTCATCTTTTGAATTATTTAACTGTTGAATTGTATCAACATGCTGTTATCGTAATTGTTGGATTTTGGTCATTAACAAGAAATAAGGTTAGTATTGCATCGAATAGAATATAAATATTAGGTTTCTAATGATATTCATACTGTTAGCGTTCAGCCAGTATGCGGCAATTACACTCTCATTTGCAAGAAATGAATATAGGCATGATATAATCTTCATATTGTTAGCATATTTAAAGAGGTGTAAATGAATAAAATAAAAATAAATGAAAAGTTAAAATTCCTTAACAATATTTCTAGAATCTAAGATGTACTATCTTTTTTTTATATAAAAAAAATTCTTCCTGTTTTGTTTACCGGTAAGGTGTCTGCCTCCACTATAAAATCATTACATGCTCTGCTCTGTCATATGAGTGTTACAATGAACTATTTGTTTATATAATGTACGTTTAACCACTATTGATATACACATACACTTTGAAGCAGAAGTCATAAGCATGAGTATATTTAACTGTATTAATACTAGAAGTATTGTTGTTTGCTTTTTGTAATTAGGTTATAAAGAATATGTATTTACAAATGTTAATTATATGGTGGCCAGCTAAAAATGGTAATTACATTTGCAGATTTTCAAAGATGCAATATCAGCAACATATATGAATTTCCTTCATTTTGTCTAGTTAAAGCAGAAACATATCAGTTTTTACAGTTTGAAAAACAAGAATTGTCCAAACAGACCTTTTTTGTAATCAAAATAGATTGAAGATATAAATTTTACATATATCTAGCTGTTCTTTAAAGTGTATACAGAAGACTTTTTAAAATGCTTTCATGTTTGAATTGTTTAACAATAGTAATATTGGGGCACTCAATAGCTTGCTGTTCAGTGCGAGCCAGAGCTCTGTTTTGAAGGCCGTACTTAGATATATAATTGTTAACTTTTTACATATTGTTATTTTTCTCATTAGCACGTATTCTACATCTTATTTCTATTAACAGGTTAGTCAGCAAAATTGATATTTGTATTAAATTCGTTATATTGGTTATTAAATTTGTATGTGGTATTTATATATGAAGGATTTGATCTGTCGTTTGTTACTACAATAAATACAAATACCGTTACCAACCATTTAGAAACTTCATACGAGTTGTTTCTTCTTCTGTATATGACATAAAGGACATATAGGTGTAACATTTAGGGTCTTTCAATTTGAAATCCATAGTATCATCTATGCTTGTATCTAATATGAGTTTACTTATGACTTTGGACCAAACGTACCAAATGTACCATTTTTTTCTTCATATACATTTTGTATCACTTCTATTGTATCTCCAAACAGACATAGCTAATTGTCACCCCTTTACAAGTAAAAATATATGTATAGAAACCACATATCTTTTAATCATTGTATGGAAATCTGTCTTCTGACACCTTCATTGTTTGATTTGCTTTTAATCTTTTTTTTATCAACAAATCCTAATTTCAAACTGGAAGACCCAGTTCTCTCTTGTTTTGAGTTTTTTTGTTATGGAAGTAATTTAAAAAAATCATTATTCGAAAATGCATATTGATTAAAAAGTCATGATATATTCAGTTAAACAAAGAATGAAAATATTTTTGAGGCTAAACGAAAAATAAAATTAGTGTCATCTATCCTGATTTTTTTTATTATATCACAGAAACTCTCATTAGCATAATAGTATAATATATAGCCAACAGAATAAACAAAATCCTACTTTTCCAAAATTATCATTATATATAAAAGTAACCAATTGTTCAAACATCACATATTTGCTGGCGTTGTCAGTTTATTTGCGATTTATGAGTTTGACTGTCCCTTTGGTATCTTTCGTCCCTCCTTTGCATTGTACTACTTACAGTTTCAATGTAACTTTGTATCAAGAATGTCTGTGAGAATAAAGATACATATTTATCAAAAGATTTTTCTTTAGAAGTAAAATTAAAGTATGCAGCATAGTTTACCGGCTTCACCAAGATGAGGATTGAAAGCAAGTTGTGTAAAGGCTCCGCCCCGTCTGTCTAATCGACTTATGTATTTCCTTTTCTTCCAAAGTTTTCTTGGCTTCTATTAAAGGGGTATATTATATTTGGTGTTGAGCTTATGAATGGTAGGTTGTGACATTAAAGTAGTATGTCAGGTCTACCTGGCAGCCACTTCTTGTTTGTCAATAGTAAAATAATCTGAAATACAAAGGTTTTACAAAGTTGTTTACCAAGCCACAGAGATCACCACTAGAAAGATCTTTTCCTTTTTAACTTGGTAGATATATATGTGTGTTTCTGTTAGTGTCTATTTATACTATATTCCTTCAATTCTCACGGATTGCTAGAGTCGGTCTCTATTTGAAAATGTTTCCCAGTTCTGAGATAATTTGTATTTACTTATTTTTGTACAGTCAAGGAGTGATTGTGTGTTAGAAAATTTGTCATTTTCTTACCATCTCAAATTTTGGTTTCATGCCATTTTAATCTGTATGAACCAATTCATAGCGATCACTGTTTTTTCTATTAGAGAAAACTTGAGTACTGGAAACCAAACATCTACCTTCAGCAAGTAACTGAAAAACGTTTTCACATATGATGTGAGTGGAAAGCACATTTTCTTGCAGTTAAAAAAGTATAGATGCAAACTCACACCTAGGTGATAGGTAGAATTTACTCCAATCTGTGCTGTATCAATCGTACAGATTGGAGTGGGATTTTGCTCTGTGTTAAAGGCCACATGTTATCTTTGACATAAGCAACAATAAAAGTATTAATTCATTACTTTTTACCAGATAGTGTTTTTGTTTAAGTAAACGCGAGTCTTTAACCAATCCAAATATCTCCATACAATTCCAAAGACACAATTCTCCTTTTCTTGTGAAGTCATTTTTCTTTAGAGATGTTGGTATAACAACGAGTCATTTAAAGCAATCCAAACATCTTAACATTACCTCTCGGACATAATCTTTTGTTTTTCTATCAGTATATATCTTCAGAGAATCAAAATAAGATTTCATTATCTCATCAGTTTATACACACATTGTCTATTCTCATACACGTATATATGTGCCGATAAGAAACAATTGATTTGATGATGTAATTTCAATATGTGTTCCTGTTAAGTTTTTATTACCTAGGCATTATTTTTATTGGGTAGCCTAGCCTTACAGCCACATGATATAAATAAACGAAAATTCTGGGGCACGACAATCGGTAAATCATATTTCTTTATATTAAACATGTTAAATTTTAAATATTCTATTTTAGTTTAGAAGATGTTGAATATTCTTCTAAATTCTTGTGTTTCTGGTATGCAATTATTGGTGGTTCTCTCAGGTCATATTTCCAGTGATACTTATTCTTCTGGATTTTTTTTCACAGGAACAAATTTTGGCTCACATATGCATTTCTTTTTATAATTATTAAGCGCTTGTGAAAAAGACAATAGATTTATAGCTGCTAACTGCGTTCATTAGAGTGTAAAACAATGCCATGTATCAAATTTTCGTTCCTTTTATTAATACCCGTGTTTAAAGCTTTTACCTACAATACGCTTTTCACAATAATTACACAACACAAAATTTGTCTTGATACAACGTTATCGACAACAGAGAAGTGAAATAATCCAGTTTATCATACTTAACGTTAAAATATCATATGTTGATTGGCTAAAACGAGTGTTCATTTACTATTATCACATGGCTTATTTGGTATTTTTTTTTATGTCACCCTCTCGGCTAGACCACTAAAAAACGGTAATTTAAAAGGACAATGAATTGAATTTACATCAAGTTATTAACGACAAGACCTAAGTATTACGTTTTGGCTCAGATTCTATAATTTAATTGTCAAATGAAAAAAATAATCATCTTACTTCACTTCTGTTGATTTTTTCTAATACCCGTAACGTTGTTATGAACGTGACGTCATAGAAAATACTTTTAAATAAATCTGTAAAAGACAATTATGATAGGACATTCAGTTTAATAAATGAAATAACACACATCTGAGAGGGTGATAGAGCATATTGGTACCCCTCGAAAAAGCATTGTCAAGCTTGGCTTCGCCGCGTTTGACAATGCTTTCTTGGGGTAGCAATCTGCTCTAACACCCTCTCAGCTCTGTGTTATTCATACATTATTTCACATAAGAAATCACGTTAATGAATTGCCACCAATGTTGTAACAATATTTTATATATTAACAAAGTAATTTGAAGGTAATCCAAGCATTTTAGAGACAAAATCATTATAATAAAAGCGCTTTAATATAAATCACCAACATGTTTGAAAATGTATAGATTAATTGTATATTTAAAGCGTTTGAACGACAAAGAATTATAATCATTACAAAATGGCGCAAAGTTATGTGAATTGATGTCTGTATCACAAAACATCTCTTGTTTGTGTTTTCTAAATAGAAATGACAATGTTGTTGAAAAGATAAATCAAATCCAGAAGAGAAGGAGAAACTCTCAAACTTTAAGAGAAGTATTTCTATATATTTGACTAGTTTTACTACTTTTGATTTGTATGAAAATATGTAAACAAAATATCTTTGGTAGTCAGATGGCTATGTACGAGTTCAATTAGCTGTTGAATATGTACAAGCAGCTCGTCCAATAGTTGGTTGTTGTCCATTTGCATGTATACATTCTTTCATATTTCCCAAAATATTTTTTCATGACTTTTGACTTCAAATAGGGTCCGTAGAGTAAACGTCATATACTATAAAGTGTTAAATGGACACACCGTATACAATACTGCCTAGTTCAGTATAGGCTTTAAAGTACACAAGTGGTGGATAATACCAGAAGCATCATCAAAATTCATTTTGCTAAAAATAACTGACAATACCGTGTCGAAAAGCGTAGAATAACAAAAGGACTACCAAATAAGTCTTCTGAAACCGCATAAGCAACTATAGATTAAGCAATAGAACTCCACCAAAAGTTGATTAGTATAATTTGAGGATACCAATCAGCATGTTCAGCATACTAATCAATGAATGTTGAAAACGCAGTTGATGTTCATGCAATTACATATATATTCGTACACATGATTTGTTAAGATCAACATTAAATCTCAACTGCGAAATCCGTTAAATTTGATTTTATTAGATAAATTTGCACTTTCTATTAAAATGTTGTTGTAAAAACTAAAACTTTAGCATTTTAAATCATGAAAAAACAAAATTTATGTACTCGTTAAAATTGTTCAAATGGCTAACATTTTAGCAGAAAAAATGTAACCCAAATGTTTGGAAGCTAAACTTTTACAAATTTCACTTTTTAGTTTAAAATTTCGATAAGTTAGAAATTTAGTTTTGTTTTATACATTCATTGTGTATCATATGGCATAAAAAGTGGAATGCTAAAGTTTTATCAAGCGTATTATTTCTTGTATTTTTATTGCAGGTTGATTTGAAAGCTGTTGTGAATTTTCATTTGTTTTTCTTTAATAGACAAATTGTATTCAGCTGTATTATTTTAAAGCTTAATGAAATTTTTCTAACAAAAGCAAAAATGAAGTTTTCCGACAGGATGTGAATTGTTGTTCCATTATGACACGGTTCTTCAAAAGATAAGTTTAGGTTTCCAGATATGAAAATTAAACTCCGAGATTTTTACCGAAAACCCATAGTCATTTGACTATTTTGCAATGATTCAAAACAACCCATTTTAAGAATGAAAATTGCAGTGAATCAAAATTTATTGCACTCCGTTATACATGTTTTATAATTACAAAGAGTCGTTGGACAATTTCCGCCATTTGTCGCAGATGTAGATATTGTCTTTCTGGTATTTTTTGTAGACTGTTGTTTCATTTATTTTTGTGAGAACTTGCATATTCGAAAATATTTAATTTCGTGGTTTTGCCAATCTCTAAAGCATATTGCAAATATGTTATGCATTGTATATTGTGGTTCACCTGCACCAACAAAACTCACAAAAAATGGTATATTACGAGTAATTATGAAACCTAAATATTAAAGTGTCTGTCTACTAGTATTTATTATCTATCTATACTATGAAATGAGAAGACCTTACTTTCCGAGTAACTTCTTTTCTTTTCAAAATAAATTAATGATCATGCCTCTTTGTCCTATAGGTACTACTCAAAGCCGCATTTCCATACTCGCTTATGATCATTTAGTTTGGAATATTATGCGAGAAAACGAAAATATAGGTGTCGGAATATTGTTATCGTCATCGGACAGACTTTTAAGCAAGACTTCCGTTAAGGACTATTTTAGATCTATACTATTAAATGAGACGACCTTATTTTGTTTGTCGCTTCTCTTCTTTCCACAATAAATTAAATAGCATGCATCTGTGTCCTATAGGTACTATGCATAGCCGCTTTTTTCATACTCGCTTATGATTATTCAGTTTGGGTTATTATGGGATAAAACCAAAAAAAAGGTGTCCGAATATTGTTTCCGTCATCGGAAAGACTTTTTAACAAGACTTCCGATTAGGACTATTTAAAATTACGCATAATTTTAATAAGTACTTGGAGACAGGACAATTATTTTTGCGGTATTTTGTATACTATCATTATACATATACTATACATGAAATGTATTTGCTTTTTACTATCAATACCAAGTTTAATAGATAAAGGCAACAGTAGTATACCGCTGTTTAAAACTCATAAATCCAGGGACAAAAAACAAAATCGGAGTAACAAACTAAAACCGAGGGAAACGCATTAAATATAAGAGGAGAACAACGACATAACACAGAAACGTAACACACACAGAAACGGACCAAGCATCAGACAAAACACCACGAGAATAACAAATATTACATGAAAGCCAAATACATGAATTTGGGATATACAAGTACCTTGCCACGTCTGATCTCAATATCGTGACTGTCACTGATATATTATAGAGAGTCTATATAATGACCATATCGCCTAGGATAGTAAAATTGGAATTGATAGTAAATAGCGAATACACTTTATTTATAAAATATGTATGTTCATAGTATACAGAAAAACAGAAAACAAAAATTAATGTACTTTGGAAGAAAGGGGTGGTGGTGGCTAAAACAAAAGTCCTGTCACCAAGTTATACCTTTCCTGAAATTCTCCAGTCATAAAATCTCTAACAAAAAATCATCTTGCAACAGTTTATATACTTTTAACAATGCTTTAAATGCGCGCTTTTTCGCAGGTGTATTCATTTACTATTTAATGATAACCTCATTTTGTGTGTAGAATATCTTCCTTCCACAATATAATCATCATGCCGCTATGACCTGCAGATACTGTGCATAGTAGCATCTGTCATCCTCACATATGATTATTCAGTTTGGGTTATTTTGGGAGGAAAACGACAATAAAAGCGTCCGGATATGATTTCCGTCAACAGACGGACTTTTAAATCATAGACAAGACTTCTAATTCACATAATTTGTGCAAGTACATAAAAAACGTACTTGTGGTTTTGGGAGACAAGACAATTTTTGACGAGTTTTTTTCTGTTATCTATGATCGTGCATATACAATACAACAAAGTGTATTTGCTATTTACTATCTATTCCAAGATAACTATCCACAGCGGTCACTGATGTATAAGGTAGAGACTATCAATTCCAACTTTATATAGTACATACAAATATGAGTGACCGTCTACTGTGGATGATCTTGAAATTGATATTCAATTTATTCATAGTATATGTTTGTTCATAGTATACAAACAAAATACGCAAAACATAAATTGAAAATAAACAGTAAACATAAGAATAACAATAAAAGAGGGACAAATATACCAGAGGGACAGTTAAACTCATAAATCGAAAATAAACTGACAACGCCATGGCTAAAAATGAAAAGGACAAACAGATAAAAAGTAGTACACATGACACAACATAGTAACAGTAAAGAAAAAACAACACAAATCCCATAAAGGTCTTTTGAAAAAAGGAGAGGGCTAAAAAAAAATGTCCTGACACTAAGTATATTTAACTTTTTATAAGTTTTCCTGTAATTCTCAAAAGTCATGAAATATGTTACAAAAATGCATCCGACAACAGTTTACATACTTTCAACCACACTCTGAATTCCTGCGATGTCGCGTTGGTGTTCTAGTAAGTTTTAAGAGAAAATAACGCCCAATTTTTTTTTACAAATCGACATCAAGAGCAAAAACTATGATAAGGAGTCACCTAATGTTTTCGACCATAAGACATATGTAGAACTTGTCTTTTTGTTCTTTTTTGAAAGGAGTAGGTTAGGTAATGGTCATATCATGTGTATGTTTGCTTTTTCAAAGTGACAAAAATACATGTAAAAAGTAAATTTGAACTTTGTTGTCAAATTTCAATCTTAAAGCGTTGATTTTTACAACCCCTATATGGGTCAAATATAGAGATTTTTGCGAAATTGGGCCAAGTCCTCTATAAAATAAGGCATAGGAAACAGAAAGCGCAGGCCTCAGTAATCTAAATTTTCAAGTTCGATAATTAAAGTGTGATAACAAATATAAAGTCATAAAAGTTTTTTTGTCGACGCATGCGCTCTATGTTTCCTGTTAAAAAAGTGTTTAGAAATTTACCAGTTTTCATTGAATTTTCGTTGAAAATCAAAAATAATTAATTTGTTACATCATGAAAAAAATGCAAGAACATACATTTTCTCCAAAAGAGACAAATTTTCTTTATAATCATGGTATTAGCTATGATGCATTATGATCTTAAAAGTTAATACAATAATGATGATAGTGGCCAAGCTTGCATTTATTTGGCCCAATAGATTCAGAGGAGAAGATTTTTGTGAAGATTAAAAAATTAGGCTTGTTTTTTTTTTAAATTGACTATAAAATGAAATTATTCCTTCAGCATGTTAAGGGATCAATTGAACATTTTGGTAAAGCTAACTTATTTGTAGATCTTAATTTCCTAAACAATATTGCAGTCTACAGCTATTTCTGTCTATAATGATATTCAAGATAATTAAAAACTAGAGGCTCTAAAGAGCCTGTGTCGGTCACCTTGGTCTATGTGACTATTAAACAAAAGAAGCAGATGGATTCACGACAAAATTGTATTTTGGTGATGGTGATGTGTTTGTACATTTACTTATGAACTTGGCCCAGTAGTTTCAGTGGAAAATGTTAGTAAAAATTTACAAATTTTATAAAAATTGTTGAAAATTTACTATAAAGGACAATAACTCCTTAGGGGTCAATTGACCATTTCGGTCATGTTGACTTATTTGTAAATCTTACTTTGCTGAACATTATTGCTGTTTACAGTTTATCTCTATCTATAATAATATTCAAGACAATAACCAAAAACAGCAAAATTTTCTTAAAATTACCAATTGAGGGGCAGCAACCCAACAACGGGTTGTCTGATTCATCTGAAAATTTCAGGGCAGATAGATCTTGACCTGATAAACAATTGAACCCCTGTCAGATTTGCTCTAAACGCTTTGGTTTTTGAGTTATAAGCCAAAAACTGCATTTTACCCCTATGTTCTATTTTTAGCCATGGCGGCCATCTTGGTTGGATGGCCGGGTCATCGGACACATTTTTTAAACTACATACCCCAAAGATGATTGTGGATAAGTTTGGATTATTTTGGCCCAGTAGTTTCAGAGGAGAAAATTTTTGTAAAAGATTACTAAGATTTACGAAAAATGGTTAAAAATTGACTATAAAGGGCAATAACTCCTATATGGGTCAACTGACCATTTCGGTCATGTTGACTTATTTGTAAATCTTACTTTGCTGAACATTATTGCTGTTTACAGTTTATTTCTATCTATAATAATTTTCAAGATAATAACCAAAAACAGTAAAATTTCCTTAAAATTACCAATTCAGGGGCAGGAACCCAACAACGGGTTGTCCGATTATCTGAAAATTTCAGGGCAGATAGATCTTGACCTGATAAACAATTTAACCCCATGTCATATTTGCTCTAAACGCTTTGGTTTTTGAGTTATAAGCCACAAACTGCATTTTACCCCTATGTTCTATTTTTAGCCATGGCGGCCATTTTGGTTAGTTGGCCGGGTCACCGGACACATTTTTTAAACTAGATACCCCAATGATGATTGTGGCCAAGTTTGGTTTAATTTGGCCCAGAAGTTTCAGAGGAGAAGATTTTTGTAAAAGTTAACGCAGGACGACGGACGACGGACGCCGGACGCCAAGTGATGGGAAAAGCTCACTTGGTCCTTCGGGCCCTCTGAGCTAAAAAAATGAAAAATTTCATTTAAATTACCAATACACCATGACAGCCATTTTAGTCGGAGGGCAGGATCATCGGACACATTTATAAAAACTAAACACCTTAATAATTATGGCCAAGGTTGATTCTATATTACCCAGTAGTTTCAGAGGAGAAAAAAAAATGGTTAAAGATCACAAAATTTACGAAAAATTGTTAGAAACTTACTATAAAAGGCAATAACTCCTTGAGATCATGATGACTAATTTGTAGATCTTACTTTATTGCTGCTTACATTTTATCTATATGTTTAATATTATTGACGATAAAAACCAAAAACTGCTAAATTTAATAAACATTACCAACTCAGGGGACAGCAACCAAACAATTGGTTGTCTAAATTGTCTGACATTTTTAGGGGATATAGCTTTTGATGAATAATTCTATTTGTCAGATTTGCTCTAAATGCTCTAGTTTCAGAGATATAAGCGAAAATCTACACAAACTCCTATGTTCTATTTTTAGCCATGGCGGGCCGAATTATCGGACGCTTTTTTTAAACTATACACCCAAATGATGATTATGACCAAGTTTGTCTAATTGATGGCCAGTTGAGCTAATAAAAATGGACTTTCCCGTTCATTTTTTAATTTGTTATGGCTATTGCACATATTTGAAACGAAAATCAAAGCATTCAACTTGTTCATTTTTATGCTTTTTTAAATGTAGGTTGATTTCATCTGTTTTACTATTTTTGTAACATATTTATTATATATACTTAGAAATAAGATCGAAAGAGTCTTATTTTGTAAAGTATGGATAATATTCAGATGGCTGATTATATAAAAAAAAAAACCAGACGTACGGTGACCTATAGTTGTGTCATTTTGGTCTTTTGTGGATAGTTGTCTCATTTTTCTAATCAATTGAACTTGGTAATTTGGATTTATAAATGCATCGTCGAACAAGATAGCACTGTAATTTAAAATCAATTACAACACATTTTAATTAAGAAAAGGCTTTAATTTTGTAAAGATTTTAAAATAGTTTAAGTTATAGCTCAAATGTTTTACTGTTGATTTGTCAAAATCAAACCATTTTCTCTTCGGACTTATTGGTCTTTTTCAAGAATAAACACTTATTAATTGTATCTTTAAGATTTCTCTGTTTTAATTTTCAAATAATAACCAATTACTGTCAAAATTTTCATTAGAAATACACTTAAGGCACAACAACTCGAAAATTGGTTGTGTAATTTTTCTGAAAGATTTATAGCATAGATCTTAACCTAGACTTTAAGATATAGACCAAAAACTGAATTTACCCCTTTGTTTATTTTTTAAGGGACTTTCCGTTTTGAATTTTCTTTGGTGTTTGGTATTATTGTTATTATCTAACTTTTCACAAATTTGTTTATCCCTCTTTTATTAAAGAACACACCAACGATTTTGTTATGTCATAACTGTTTTGTTATGTTGGTGTTGATGTCGGGTTGATGTCGGTTCTTTGAATTATTTACAACTTTTCTATCGACTGGGATAAATTTAACATGTTGTTTACATCGATGGTCTATATATATATAGCTAACCCAACTGTCCTTTATTGTATTTGTTAATGGTATACAATATATTGGACATTAATTTATATGACCTTTGAAATCAATTCTGACATAAATTATGTCAATCAATATGACAACATTGCGAAATAGAACCGTTAAGTTAAATTTGAAGTTATAGTGGTCACTCAGTCCACTAATCAGTACCATCGGTGTTATGAATATTAGTTATAATGTTTGTTTGTTTATTTGATCAATCAAAAAATGTTCAATAAAGGCAACAGTAGTATAGTATACCGCTGTTCAGAATTCATAAATCGATAGATGAAAAAACAAAGCCAACATTTTTATGGCTTTCTCTTTCCCCAATATATAATGGCGTCATTCTTGTAGTTTATTGTTAAAATCTGCTTTGCTTCAATAACAATCCAACAACATCTGCATGACCTCGATATCGCGCTATAAATATTAGGGATAATCCTGTCATTGTACACTTATCAATGCTTGCCTGATTTTTTATTAACATCTGAACTACCTCAGTATGGCCTTGGTAACAAGCAATGGTCAGAGGTGATTCTCCAGTATATCTTAACTTATAAGGGTCAGCTTTATAGTCTAATAACATCTTAGCTACTTCAGTATGTCCTTCCTGACAAGCAATGTACAGAGGTGATGCTCCAGTATGTCTGCACTCATTAATGTCTGCCTTATTATTCAGTAATATTTTAACTGATTCAGTATTTCCTTTCCAACAAGCAATATACAGAGGGGATACTCCAGTATCCGTACACTTATTGGTGTCTGCTTTGTTGTTAATTAACATCTGAACTACTTCAGTATGGCCTTCCTGACAAGCAATGAACAGAGGTGATGCATTGGTATTTCTACACTTATTAATGTCTGCTCTATTATTAATTAACATATGAACAACTTAAGAATGTCCTTCCTGACAAGCAATGAACAAACGTGATGATCCATTATCCTTACACTTATTTATTTCTGCTTCATTGTTAATTAACATCTGAACTACTTCAATATGTCCTTCCTGACAAGCAATGAACAGAGGCGATCCTCCATCACTACCTTGACTATGATTTACATTATTGATACAATTATGAAGAGACAACATTTAACCAAATTAATATCCCCAATAAAACATCACATTATCAATGGAGTACCTTTGTTTTCAATGTCATATGAACATGCCAATTGTTCTTGTTGTGATATTGCTATGCCTTGTATATGCATTAGGAATTGGTTTAAACATATTTATTGATAGTGGATTGGGAAACACGTTTTGCAACTTATATTAATCCCTTTCCACTTTGCATTAGGAATTCCTGCTTGAAAATTTGATTAACCATATTAATGTTACAGAAGACATCCACTATCTTTCCTCTTGACCAGTCATCTACCATTGTCGTTATATATATTTGCTGATATTTTTCTGGAACAATAACTGTATATTTATCACTCTTCATTTTTCTTTCAAATAAAAATCTTTCACGAATAAATGGACTTGTTGCATTATTAATTAAACATTGCATCATGTCATTGCAATAGTAAAAGGCTAGAAAGTCAAACAACTTATCATGTATAGTTCTGTACACTTCACCATCCTTTCTGATAAATGTATGTGTGATCGAATTCAGCTCATCTCGAACAACCAATCCTGACGTTCCTTCCAACACTTTACAAGCTTCATATGTGTGTCTAATAACTGTTTGGATATCTGTATCAACACCTTCCGTAAGCAGTTATTCTTTTAAACAATTGTTAAAAATGACACATAGAGCAAGTGCACAATATTTTCCATGTGCTCCCTCTGTCTGTAATTTATCTATCTCTTCTTTGTAAACTATAAAAGGATTTGTAAAAAAATCTACAATGTTTTGTTTTGAGTTTTTGATGTATAATTGACAAAAAAGAGGAAAACAGTCAAACATGTCATAAAATTCAAAGACCTCAGAAGCGTTTGTTTTTAGATAAAATTCCGCAATACATTGTTTTTCTGTTTTCGATAAACACAAATCTGCAGACAAGAGATCACATTCACATGATTGAAAAAATGATAAAGTTTTCATATGTCTATCTTTATAAACCTGTAGTCTACAAGACATAATTAGTTTCACTGATATTTTTTCTACTATTGCTGTAATTTTGTCCATCAGATTTTTCCACATGTCAAACTTTTTTGGATTTAAGCAGTATGTTCCACAAAAATCGTCCACAACAAACAGTAGCTTCTTACTTGGATTGTACCACCTGATGATTTCCTTTGGATTTGATACTTGTATAATATTGTAGCTTTCATTTTGCATCTGTAAAGCTACGTGTCGGATCAATGATGATTTTCCACTACCAGAATAGTTATCAAAGGTACCAGGATTATAATTTAGTACGCCAGACGCGCGTTTTGTCAACACAAGACTCATCAGTGACGTTCATATCAAAATATTCATCAAGCCAAACAAGTACGAAGTTGAAGAGCATTGAGGATCCAAAATTCCAAAAAGCTGTGCCCAATACGGCTAAGGTCCTCTATTCCTGGGATAAGAAAATCCTTAGTTTTTCGAAGATATTAAAGTTTTGTAAACAGGAAATTAAAAAATAATGACCACATAATTGATATTCATGTCAACACCGAAGTGCTGACTACTGGGCTGGTGATACACTCGGGGACGAAACGTCCACCAGCAGAACTTGTTGTGACAACATCACAACTTTTTTTCTTTTATAAACTTCAATACATTTTTGCTCCGTTTGTTTCTACAAATGTTTTGTCATGTTCTTTCCAATTGTTTAATTCTTCATTAATTTGTTCTCGAAAAGAAAAAAAAAACGTTTACATGATTGTTTTGAAATATATGGTAATAAAAATTTGCTTGACAAATGGTATTAACGAAAGTTTTTGAGTATGTATGCTATGTTTAAAAGAAAAACGATACAAACAGTTTGTTTAACAGAATGCAAAGACAAAAATTTTTGCATATAGTATATACAAAAAACTTCACCTATGCATGATATATGATATGAAAAATTTGCCTGAAAAATGGTAAGTAAAACGCTAGATATTTAACACAATTAACATGATATGTGGTATATTTGATAAACAAATGGTTTGACATATATCATGTATAGTGTGAACATTTAGCTGCACAAATTTTTAACGTAAAAAACAAACGCTTAACATATTTGAAAATTGACAGGAGAGTTAAAATTGTTACTTAGTAAAGGACATATATATCGTTCCCGTCAATGATTAAGTGGAATGGTCGCATAACAACTTCCATGACTCTCCGTACTTACTGTATGAAATAGATAAAACGACAAAAGCTGACAAAATTCCCTATGATTTTTTTTTAATTTACTTTATGTTAGTATAAAACATTCAAAAGAACATTTTACTCCTTACAACAACCATAATCATTAACCATAAACCATTACCACTGAACTAGTATTCATTTTTGTTGAACTTTGATTTAAGTTATATCTATATTACCAGACGCCTTGACAATTTTAAGCTAAACTATCTGAACTAGATGTAAGTACAATACGATTGATTCTTTCAAAAAGAGTATTTCAAAGTATAAATACCATGTGATAATATTGATAACAAATCAAAAATACAATGTAGTAATCTGGTAATATCTACAAAATTTAACTGGTTTAAAAAAATAGATGATACGGAAAATATAGAAGAACTTCAAGAAGCTGTTTACACAAGGACTTCTGAAGAACCATTACAGTACAACTGTATATCTTCTCATTGTATAATGTATATACTTCTTTAATCCCATGGTATTGGTTCCTTTAAAATCTCTGTGAGTATTGATTGTTCAATTTGTAAAATACTATGGGAATCCTTCAGATCTTTTAGAATTTTAGTAACGCTTAAGTGTTCTGTCTTCAAAGTAATGTGAGAATCTAGCAGATCTCTTAGATTTTCCGAAACTCTTGAATATTTTGTTTGTAATGTACTGTCTGCATCTTTTAGCTCTCTCAGATTACCCCTCATGGTTGAGTGTTCAGTGTCCATTGTTTGTCTCAATTCCTTCATTTCGTATTGTGGTTGTTTGATTTCCAGCATAATTTCCTGATTTGACTGATCTAAGATTTTTACTTTTAGATCTTGGCACTCCTGATTCATTGGCAAACTACCCAATCTACTTACAGCCTATAAACAAATATTTCAGAGAGATACTATAAACAGAGTTGCAATCTATGGATTCACTTATTTTCGTTGTAACTAATTATCGTGGATAAAGGAAAACTTGTATGTTTATGGATATTTCGGTTTTGCCGAGGTCTGCATACAAGCATTTAGAAAATTTGTCTTTCATTGTACAGTTTTTACATCTTAGATCCTAATCAGGAATCATCAGAGGGTATCGCCAGCGCTTCCGTGTTGACATGAATATATATCATATGGTCTTTTTTTTTAATTTCCTGTTACAAAACTTTGAATTTTTAGAAAAAAATAAGGATTTTCTTATCCCAGAATAGATTAACTAAGCCGTATTTGGCACAATTTTTTGGTAGTTTGAGTCATCAGTGCTCATACAATTTTTACTTATTTGGTTTAATAACTATTTTAATCTGAGCGTCACTGATGAGTCTTATGTGGACAAAACGCGCGTCCGGCGTATTAAATAATAACCCTGTTATTGTGATTACTTTTTACACCACTGGGTCAATGCCACTGCTGGTGAACGTTTTCGTCCATGAGCTGTCAAATTGATGGTCACCGATTTGACTCAAATTCTCATATTTTATTTATAAAAATGTAAAACATTTATCCAAACTATCAAAAATATATACAAAACAATTAATTATATATAACAGGGCGATGGGTCGAAAACATGTAGCTTCGTTTCGTGTGTATTTTAGTCTAGACGTCATGTAATTATCTCTCGAGTTGACCCCTAACGACCATATAAGCGATGTAAACATAAATATAGATATAAACAGATTAAGACAAATCGTGTAATTGGATTTTTATAGTTCTGTTTAGTTTTATATCATAAATTAAAAAATGTGTTTCTAATAGTTTTTACCTGTATAAGAATATTTTTGGCGGAAAGAAGCAGTCAATCAAATGATTTACCTTTGTTTCGTGTCTCTTTCAATGTTGACATTATTTTTCTTTAGATAGCCAATACATGGACTATGCATGCGTTATCCATCTCTAGATAAGGGGTTAAATTGAAGTTCACATGAATACGGATTTAATGAGGTCGAATTATTCACTTGCTAGTTAATAATTCATTAGCAATGGTTTTAGCTTAATTTGACAAACTTGAATCATTTTGGCTGCTAAAAGCCAATTATTATTACATTATTTCATTTAATTAATGATTGAACAAAACAAATCACACTTAAGACGATTTATATATTCGTAGCTATTGCTCTTTTAAGATTATCATGTAAAAACATTCAAAACTGGTTAAAGATTTGTAGACATTATCTTCCTGATTAGTTTGTTCATTTAAGTTTCTATTTATCTATTAGTATCCATTATGGTACTATGCTAAAGTGAAAATACAGTTAATACTGTCTTAATAGGACAACAAATAGTTTTCATCTTAATAGGCTATAGATTGTCAGATTTTCTCTTTTGAAAAAAGGTTTTCAAAATAAAAGACTCAATATGTATATTACCCGAATGTTCTATATATAGTCATGTTGGCCATGTTGGTTGGCAAGTGGGGTTATCGAGCACAGTTTTAAACATAAGATACTACAATCAATTAGGATGAGTGTTGCCTAGTATTGTTAAATTTGATCAAGTAGTTTAAGTGGAGAAAATTTTGTAAAAGTTTGCAAACGCTGACGGACGCCACGTTATGAGAAAAATGGTTACTATATCATCATTTTAGGGCAATACTTTTATTAGAAGTTGATAACAATTTCATCTTTGTTGACTTGTTTCGAGATTTTGTCTTGCCAATCAGTTTTTTTTTAAACAGATTCTATCGTTTGTTTTCGATCAAACGCAACTAAAGGGGACCGAGGGAATCGGAATGAAGGGCAATAACTTCTGTTTCAAGTTGAGACATCATTTCAGAAATAGTAACCTTTTTTAAGATATTGTCTTGGCAATCATCTCTGTTTTGACAGTTTCAGCCCATCTACTTTTCACATAGATTCTCATATCAAAGTATTTATGAAGCCAAACAAGTACAAAGCTGAAACCTATTAGTAGATCTTGTCTTTACCTGTATTCTTGTATAAATTTTGAGTCAGTTGTGTTCGCAGTCTGTGTCTTAAGCCACTAGCCTATGCACCAGTCTGGCAAAAATTTGATTCCAACTGGTAAAAAATTGATGAAATTGTTTTTACTTATGTAGAAAAAATGTTGAATCAGGCTAGAAGCTGAATAAGTTATTGGTAATGATTGTACGTGTAATGTCTTTGTTTACACATTTTGAGCTGCTGGATTCAAAAATGATTGCACATTTACTTTTTATGTTTGAGTTGCTCATTACACTTTGTGAATACAGCATAATTATAAAAAAAACTTATATAAAGTGGAATTGTTGCACTGGTTAGGAACTACTAGTTGGATATTTTGCATATTGGAAAGAGAAAATTAAGTAAGGAGAAAGAAATATATAGGTGGATGAGTATTATTAGTATTACTAAAACAAATTTTAGAAACTTTATTCAACAAATGGAAACAATGTATTCAATATAAATATATAACCAATGGGCGCTAAGTATGTATTGTATACCTTTTCTCTGTGCACTGCCATAATGTCTTTAAACTTTATGTGCTTATGTAAACTTTAATTAGTGCGTTTCTTGTCAGTTATAAACATCATAAAAGCTCTTAATCATTGATCAGATTATTAAAGAAAAAGAACAACTGAGGAAAAAACTGGAGGAATCAAAAGGACTGAAGTCTGAGGAAGCTAAGGTCTGACAGCAAATCAGAAATAAACAATTAGTAGATTAAATATAGATGTCACTACGTAGCCTTATATAAAAAAAAAAACTTAAAACATATTTTTTTAAATTGAGAATGGAAAAATAGAGTTTAAGCCTTTGATTGATGAATGGACGGATTAGTGTAAAATATAGTAGTGAATAATATAACATGCACATCCATACATCAAAATGTAAATGACTGATTTGAAGGTGCATTTCCTGCATTACTCCTACACCTAGTGAAGGGTTTTTGAAAATGATCTAGTTCACAAGCTGACAGCTCACAGGAGATATCATTCTGATGCACAGTCAAACATTTTTTTCTCTTTCTCCTTAATGTATCAAGCTTGGTAGATTAGCAGCAAATTGACAAAGTTTTCAAATTTTGGTTTAACCAGGCTTAAGACCATTTTGTTTTTCCAAATCTGAAAAAAAGGAAGACCTAGGATAACAGACTTAAGTAATATTCTTAGTCCTCCATTAACACAGATTACCAAAAGTCTGTTTCACATAAATGCTTAAAAAGTTTTAATGAAACCAAGGTTATTACCAAGACAATGCTGACTAAAAGAGTTATCTCTCTTTACATGTATTTTTTTTAGGAAATAGAGGAAAAGTACATTAAGGAGAATGAAAGAATTTCACGAAAGCTGAAGTGGTATGCTAAAAATATTATCTGATTCCCTGTTTTCTTTGATGAGCAATGTGAAATGTTAATTTAAAAAATGTAGATTTAAAAACAAATTGGATTATATTTCCATACCTGGTTACATACTATAAAGAAATGTATATTTTTCTTCAAACTTTTCATGTTGGGGTTAAATTCACAAGATCTTAACATCAGTAATACTGATTTGTTCTATGTATTCCATAAGGGGATATTTCAGAACATTTTATATATGGCCAGACACCAAATTGCAATATTTACAGTATGTTTTCCTGTTGTAGATACAATACGAAGACAGAATAAAAGATTTGGAGGCTCAGCTACACCTCTACAAGAGACCTGACGATAACTCACAGAAGGAGTATGACCACCCACACACCAGTACCCTAGCTGTACAGAGAGAGTTAGACAGTGTCAGGGAAAGATATAAAAAACAAGTAGCTGAACTGCAGGCAGAAATAAATAACCTAAATAATGAACTAAATAAAACTAAAACTTCACAAGAAGGTAAGATTCATAATAGTTTTTACCTTCTAAAAAAATCTACAAAGATTTCCAAACAAGATTTTAAAATACAATTAGGAGATAACTTATTTGTATTTTAAACTCTGAAAGCATTAATTGGTGATTTGAAGGTCGCAAATTAAAGGCGTTCGGTTTTTGCCTGCTTTTGCCTCAAGTTTCAAGTTCATCTGACGAAAGATTTTGGACACTTTTTAAACATTTAAATGTCTATTTCAATTGATTCAATTATTTTTTGTGAACGATTTTAACTGATTCACTCATTAAAAACAATCTAATTCAAGCTTAAACATGAAATATCTATCAAATATGCCAAAAACTGTCACTTTTCATATGGTTTTTGTCAAAAACGAAAGTGGCAGCATCCTTGTTCATCCTCGACCTTTATATGTGTTATGTATTATCATTAGACACAACTTACATTTCAATATCAAGAATGAACACGAATGCGGCCATTTTCATTTAAGACGGAAACCGTCTAAAATTTATTTAAAATGCTGAAATTGTGAAAATTTCAGTAATTTAACATGATTTAATGATGTTATATGTGCTTTGTAAGTGCTTTGTAATGCCAAAAACAGCCAATATTTATGTAGCAGAGGCATTATACCTTCCAAAAAAAATCTAAAAGTTTACATTTAAACAATTTTGTAAAACTGCTATATTTTGGAGCTAAAAAGGGGTCTTTCTGTACCTACTCCTTTACTGGCGACATATATGCATGGGAGCTCAAAATACAATATTGTTACCTCATTATTATAAAACTGACAGAAAACAATGTACAATCATAATTTAAAATATGTGATACATCAACTGTGCTTGCGCGTAGGTTTCATAGCATCTTTGTGAATGGGTGACATTATCCAATCAAAATGAATTTTACAAACACTGTTGCAATAGAATGAATATTTACTGCTGAAGTTTAGTAACTCTATGACAATAATTATAATGTGACATCATCTCCATAAATAGTTTGTTTGTTTTGAGACATTTTCTCACTGTTAGGCTGTCAAAGAGAAAATCCTTAACTGAATATTGATTAATAAAAAAAGTGAAATGAATTTTATTGATAAAAAGAAAATATATATAATATGAATGTGGCAATATAGAATATATCTAAAATCATATCTCATTTTAGTATCACTGAAAAATGAACTAAAGATGTCTAAGGATCAAGAGGTAGATCTAAAGAACCAAGTAAAAGTCTTTCGTGCAGAGATTGAGAGTAAAAACCATGACCTTCAAATCTTACAGAAATCCATAGAGAGGCTAAGGAAAGAAAAACATTTGTACCTTGTTAATGGTTTTACCAATGATACAGGTAAATATGAAATGTATATTATTAACCCTTCTCCTAGAGTACACTTGATTTAGATGAATATTGTGTCTACAGTGATGATTTAGAAACAAATATTTACAATTGGTGGAAAACTAAGTTTATTTTACCCAACCAAAAGTTTTTAAAGGTTTATAACTGTAATAAACAACTTTTTTTCTCTCTATTGCAATTTTTCTCAAATGGGCTTCTTTTGTTCAATCTTTAGTATTTTGTCAGCAAAACTACTGTTTGATTTGCTCTATATTTGTAAGCATTAAAGTGTTAGCCAGACTTCCAATTGAAATAGTATGTGGTTATTTTATTTTTATTTTAATGCCCCACCTACCATAGTAGAGGGCCATTATGTTTTCTGGTCTGTGTGTCTGTTCGTCTGTCCTTTCGTCCGTCCCTCCGTCCATCTGTCCGGCTTCAGGTTAAAGTTTTTGGTCAAGGTAGTTTTTGATGAAGTTGAAGTCCAATCGAATTCAAACTTAGAACACATGTTCCCTTTGATATGATCTTTGTAATTTTAATGCCAAATTAGAGTTTTTATCCCAATTTCACAGTCCACTAAACATAGAAAATGATAGTGCAAGTGGGGCATCCGTGTACTGGGGACACATTCTTGTTTAATTTTTTTTGGCAAAGGGGGGGGGAGGGGGCAGGAGGTTGAGGTTGTGTATGCCTTTTTGTTCTTTTACAGTTTGTCTTGAGCTGAATAAATCATTTTAAAAAATAGAGATTAATTTTTTTTTAATTGTTTCATTTTACATCTTTTAAAATAGTTATTTATTTATTACTTCAATATGAATGATATGTGATACAATGCATAACCTTTCCTTTGTCAGATAGCAACCCAACAACACAAAAAGTAAAAAATACATCTTGAGTTCAACATAGTATTCAACTAATTGTTTATATTGTTAGATAAAAATAAGAAGATGAAAGGTAAAGGAAAGACAAGAAAGATGGGTGAAGATGAAACAGAAGTTTTATCTGAAATGAACGGATTTACAGACAGAGTGAATGAAAAACAATATGAACCAGAAACATTTGCTGATAGAACTCATATATCTGATGTGATAAAAGAAAACGAAGTGTTAAAATCAAAGGTACGGTTTACACATGGAGCCTACATGTATGATGTCGTAAAGTGAAAAATATATTGAACTCCTGTCAAAAGTGAAGGTAGTTTTGCCTGATACATCCCAATGTTCACAATCGTTAATATGATAACTGTTTTTAGGAAATTTGCGACTCGTCTGAAGAAATAAACAGTTTGCCGCCATTTTTTTTCCCCAACTAATAACAAAAGGAAATAATCCATTCATTAAAATTACAGGTAGACTTGGCCCATGATCAACTCGAACCACGACAAGACGAAACTGTATGACTCAAATTCATGTTACAAAAATTAAAATGAAAAAAATGAAATAAAATGGAAACACTTACCTACCTACCCTAGTTTTAAGTATGTTACCGTAAACAGATATATATATATTTTTTGCCTAATATTTGCCATTGGATAAATAGCAGTCCTCAATTTATCAATCATGCAATCAACTAAAGTTCCTAATAATCACCAATATAAGTCTTGAAGTCTTTTATCAGTTGGTATCTGATAGAATGACTCTTAATAAGTAATACTTAAAATGATCATTAAAAAAGCTGATTCATTAAAATATACGAATTTTTGATAGAATCAGAGTGTACAGAGTTACTTCTCTGACTTCTCACTCTGCCCTCATTCCATTTAAGGAAATTAATCTTGCTTCCCTCATTTAGTTGAAGGAAAATTACTATTACTAACTATATGAATGAATAAATTGAAAGGATATATCTTTTGTTAGGTTGATGAACTACAGCTAGAGGTAGATACACATAGGATAGAACTACAGAAATATCAGGCTCATTTTGAAGATAAGAATCGTAAAACAAGAGAAAAATATGAAAAACAGGTACCAGTACATACATATGTAGATTTATTAGTATGAGTTATTATAATCTATAAAAAAGGACTTTGGTTGGTAAATTGCAGAGCGTTAGTTAATTACAATGATTTTGTATCTTTAAGTATTTGATCCATATTGTGATTGATACTTGGATGAAAGTTAAGCACATTAATGATTTAATTGTAAAATGGTGTGATAAAAGCATGATACACTTTTAAATGATTGACTTTTAAACAATTTATGATGAGGTTTGGAATGGGATACTAAATTGGAGTTCCTTAAGGGATTTGTTATCGTAATTTTTTGTGAAAAAGATAAATTGCATGTTGAGATCACTTCCATAGAAAAAAGTTACATCAGTTTGAGTTTGAGTTTCGCCTTGGTCAATATAAAGACTGTAACTCATATAGCATTAAGGAGGAAGAGCAAAGACGGCTTGTCCCGTATCAGAAAAAAATTGTAAGGTAGGATGACATGTCTTCCTGCACACCGTTGAGAAATAGCAAGTTAAAAATCAAGCTCAGTTTGTCTCTCTTGTATACTCATATCACAGTAACATGATTGATTGATTGTTGGTTGCTTTGCACTGTATTAGCACAAAAAGGCTATCTCTTCGCGATAGGTAATTCAAATATTTTTAGTTAAAACAAAATTGTGAATTGAAATGGGGAATGTGACAAAGAGACAACAACCTGACCATAGAAATGACATATTTTTAAAATCAGACAAAAGGTACTTCAATAAACTAAAATTCTAGACTAAAGCAAATTGAATAATTTACAAATAAAAATCAACAGTAAGATAACTTGATAAAAATATCACCCTAACATGTTCTTGTCCTGTAAATGCATGGATTTTGTCAATAGATGTTAAACTGCCATCTCATGGAAATAAAGTAACCATGAAGGTAAATAAAAGCTGCCTTTCTATTTAGTTTGTTTTTCTTAATATAACCTTGTGGGTCGATTATATATGTAAACCTCAGATCTGTGTACGACCTCAAATCTGTGTCGGTTTCTCAAATCTATGTCCAATCGTGACGTCAATCGCTAATCTATGTCCGTAAAAAAGATTCGGCCTCAAATCTGTGTCCGATTTTCAATCGTGACGTCATTCGCAAATCTGTGTCCGTTAAAAAGATAAGGTCTCAAATCTGTGTAATGTTTTTTCCAATTTGTTTTGCCATGCGCAAATTTATGCCCGTCTAATAAGTTCCGCCTTATAGGTTTTTTATTTCATTAAGTAATTTCCCATAATTCAATATTAAGTTGGTGTGTGTTTTCCATGTATGTGCAAGAGCTGAAGTATAGTATGCGTTTAAGAAAATCCGGCTAAATTATTTAGCTGGTATTTATCATATTGTTTCAAGTACGGTCTTATATGCTTTTTGTTTTATTAAGTCATTTTTCCATGTGTGTGGTTACAATCTTTGCATGCGTGGGTTATTATTGTATGACGTCTTTAAGAATGAAACTACACATATTTATTTTACTAAAAAAGACAGCAAAGAATAAATATTTGTTTGCAACTTCGACGTACTTCGTTTTGTCTTATGAAAGTTGTTCATATCGCTGTTTCATTGACATTTATACCACTTTATCTATGTTTTTCTTTGAATAATAGTATCAAAAAATCATTCTAAATTGATAAAAGTAAAACGTTCTTTATATTTGAAATATTTGTGAATCACAATAAAACCGTGATATCAATTGTTTGGTCTTAGCTGATATCTATTTAGTTCAAATGTAAAACTTGTAATAATGAAAATATTTCCCCGAGAAGAATCATTCTTTATGTTTTGGCACATTCCTTCTCTCCAGAAACCAGATGTAAACACTGCAGTCCCTTTAGTTCATGGCTGGATTTGAATTATAAATATTCCCCAATAGTAGTAGTAAGTAAAGATATACGATAATTGTCAGAAAACATTTCAAGAGCATTAATCTCTAGTTGACGTTTTTGAAAATATTCCATTAGTCCACTATTCATAACAGATTTTCCTCCAGTTTTAAAGACAAATCATAAAGCAATTTTAAATCATGTGTAGTAATAGTTAAAATGTTAACCTTGCTTTTGTCATATAAACCACTTGTACAATGTTTGTTCGGTGTGAGTTAATGCTCCGTGTTAAAGACCGTACTTACACCTGTAATTGTTAACTTTTCATTGTTTACTTGATGACGTTATTGTTATGTTTTACGTCAATGAAAGGACATAGATTTGAGCCAAAAATGGCCATAGATTTGAGTAAATAAAGGACATAGATGCGAGACAATACAGGACATAGATTTGGAACGTCTATGACGTAATATTAAAAAGGACATATATTTGCGGAAAGGACATAGATTTGAGGCTGGACATAGATTTGAGGCTTACATATATTTTTATGATAAAACAAATATAGTAGCATTTTTGAGTTTGAGTTTAGCCTTGGTCAATATAAAGACTGTAAATCATATATATAAGGAGGAAGAGCAAAGACTGCTTGCCCCGAGTCAGAATAATTTGTAAAGGTAAGATGACATGTTTTCCTGCAGACCGTTGAGAAATAGCATTATAAAACTCAGGCTCAGTTTGTCTGTCTTGTATACTCGTATCACAGTAACATGATTGATTGATTGTTGGTTGCTTTACGCCTCATAAGCACAAAAAGGCTATATCGTGGCGAGAGGTTATTCAAATATTTTTTGTTTAAAAAAAATTGAGAATGTAAACAGGGAATGTGTCAAAGAGACAACAACCCAACCAAAAAAAGGACAAAGCATATTTTAAAAATTAGACACAAGGTCCTTCAATAAACTAAAATTCTAGACTATAAGCAAATTGATTATTTACAAATAAAAATCAACAGTAAGATAACTTGATAGAAATATCACCCTAACATGTTCTTGTCCTGTAAATGCATGTTTTTTGTCACTTGACATTAAACTGCCATCCAATCACCAATCAAAATTGAACTATTTGTTGTATATAGTTAAAATGTCTTGAAATTTATCTTTTCACAGATTGGTGTACTCAGATCTTCACACCAGAGGGAGCTACAGAAATTTTTGGCTGACAACGCTTTACAACATTCTGCCTCTAAAATGGCAGAGTTACAATCAAAAACAGATGCTCAACAGGTAAGAATTCATTAGATAAGAAGATGTGGTATGAATGCCAATGAGACAGCTCTCCATCTAAGTTACAGTGAGTTAAAAGTAATCTTAACCTTCTTTTCTGTTTTATAATTTTATAAAAAGTTATTCATCTTTCTGTGTTAACGGCTTGTACATTTGATGAATAAAACAGTAAATTATTAAAATAAATGATCATAAATTTCTTTTTTTTTAGGTGATGATAAAACATTTGAAAGAGCAGTTAAATAAATCACATTTAGATTCAGAACAACTTTCTATACTTCGAATACAGAATGCCAGTTTAGAAAACCAAATTGACAAACTGAAAGAGGAATTACGTGAGGCAAAGAAATTCCACACTCCAGTAAATACTGTTACTCTGGTGATATATCTTAACCCCTCCATCAGGAAATTTGTCTTGAATTGCACAAAATAAAAGGGGTCAATTGAGACATTAGTTATTTGCTTGTATTTTACTTTAAACATGTATATCAAACTTGAATACTGATAGGAATTAAGAAAAGTATATTTTTACTTCACTTCTCATTATTTAAACATCTCTGGCATGCCTTTGATATATATTTGTGTTTTTGCTGTCCTCAGTGATATTGTTCGCTTTTTTCAAAACTACATCTACCCGTTTTTTTTTGGGGGGGGGGGGGGAATGTGCGTCATTTTTATCAAATTGGGAAATTTATAATAAACCATGAATTTGACTGGATCTTTAATTTGAAGACCCTCTTTCAAGAGATAAACCCTCATTTGAAATAAGACTCCTTATTGTCAGTGATGATACATAAATAGACCCTCAAATCTGCACATATAGTCATTTTAGGCATGCAAATGGTTTAAATGAGTGTTTTCAGTTCATATTCATGCACAATTACTACTGAGACTGCACTGTTGGGGAAAAAAGTTGTCTTTTTTGGAATAATTTTAAGCCATTTTTTTTTTCAAAATGGGATTTTTCACCAGGGGAAAGTCATACAGCTCCTTAAATTTCTACTTATTTAAACATCCCTGTCGTTCAAATGCTTTGGTTTGGGGGTTTCTAATAAAGGTAAGCCAAGCAAAGAGTTTTGAATGCTTACAATTTATTATAGGATTAAACACCTTTTTAAAGGAATTTATTGGTGTATAAAACTCGACCAATTCACTCACAAACAAATAAAAGTTATTTTATGATATGTTTCTGAGTGACTTGGTACAGTTTATACACCAATAAATTCCTTTAAAAAGCTGTTTAATCCTCATGATTCTTTAAAATTGGAGATACAGAATTTATTTTTCCACACTCGTAACCTCTATCACACGTAAATTGTATATTTGTGTCATTGAATAGACCTGGCGCATGAATACATGTGTAGGTTGACGTTAAAATGTGTGATCAATGAAATTTGCAATCTGATAAATAATAAAGTGCAAAAACTCTTATTATCATTCAAACGGATGTTTCGTGTTAGTATCTAATTTAAAAACAATAAAAGCGAAGTGAAAACATATTTTGTAAACATTGATCCAGATTGTGTCATTAAGGCTGCTATCTTGTTTACATTGGTTCGGTCAAAGTCGTCTATCGAAAAATAAACAATGTCAAGATCAACTACCAGAAGTCCTCTCAAACAATCATATCAACGTATACACTAATATGCATATCATATAAGAATTATTGAATAATATTTTTATTTATTTGATGTGAATATTTATAGGAAATAATATTATAGGATTGTTTCTGTGTAGTATGCCCTTACTGTTGAAAGGAGTGTTGACTAGGAGTGCCTAGCCTCTTAATGTTGCCTAGGTGTGCCTTGCCAATATATTGACTTGGAGTGCCTTGCCTATATGTTGAATAGAAGTGCCCGCCATAAATGTTGACTAAGAGTGCCTTGCCTAAATGTTTTGCCCTTTATAATGTTATACATATTTTTTTTGTTTTAGGAAATGAAACATTTTGAATCAATTCAGCAGAAGATAATTCAAATGGAGAAAAAACGTGAAACACGTGAACTTGAACTGCATCAAATTATAAAAAATGCCAAACACACAGCTTCAGTGGAAATGGACCAGGAAGCAAATAAATGGAAAGGAATCGTAGATTCTAAAAATAGTGAAATCCAAAGATTTAGAACAGAATTAGATTCCATATTAGATGTTTTAAAATTACTCCAAAAACAAGGAGTTGTAATACCTGTCAGTGCAGCAGTGTCATAGCAGTAGCTCTTTAGTAGTTTTATTAATTTAAAATTTGTATTAATATTCCGTCCTATATATTTTCAAGAGATTGAAAACTTAATATTATGGTATTCTTTATTATATAACTGTAGTCCATGATCTGTTTTAAGAAACGACAACCAAATTATATTAAGGAAAAGAGGAAAACGTATATTTGGTATCAATTTAAAAAATATTTTTGTCAAGTATTTGACCAATGTGTTGAACTTCTTTTTAAGAATTATGCAGATGTTGTGGTTGTATCAATAATAAAATGTCTACACAATTTAATGATGTGGTGCATTCTATTTGTCACATGTGTATTTTTGTTTATGTTTCATAAAACAACACGTTTTATAACTGTTCATATACCGGTACCTCATTTCATGGAATTGTGTTAAATAAACCTTTGAAATTGCTCAATAATCTTGCTTGTTACATGCAACTTTTCACTGAAATCTTTATAATTTTTCCCTAATCGGTTTTATTTTGTATGCCCCACCTACAATAGTAGAAGGTGCATTATATTTTCTGATCTTTGTGTCCATTCATTGTTCATCCGTCCGTTGGTCCAGCCCTCTGGTCCGCAGGTTAAAGTGTTTGATCTAGGTAGTTTTTCATGAAGTTGAAGTCCAATCAACTTGAAACTTTAATATAGTACTCATATTCCCTTTGATTTGATCTTTCTATTTCGAATGCCAAATTAGAATTGTGACCCCAATTTCATGGTCCACTGAGCATAGAAAATGATAGTTGAGTGGGCATCCATGTTCTACGGACACATTCTTGTGAACAGCTGCTATTCACTTAATTATAGAAATTTATTTGCTAATCAGTGTAACAAACTGAGTTGGATTTGTATTTGCAAGAACATAATACTGGGAGATTTCTTGACACTTTTTGTTTTGTTTAACAATGTATGTTGAATATGGGTCCTTTTTCAAACTATCATTTTTCATTTTCAAAATCTTAGGAATGTTGCAAAAAAAATTTCCAAGAGTATTGGAACTTGAAATTTATGTGTTTTTTTGATTGATTCTATGTGAATAAAAATCACCAATTTGTATGTTACCCTTAAGGCCTTTTAAATTTCTGAGAAAACAATAGGTAATTCTTATTATGTGAGCAGTTGTTTCCCCTTTATTTCCCCTAGAACGTTTAGAGTTGCCTCATTTAAGAGTTGTTCACTCTGTATACCATTTGGAAGTTCCTGGGTTTTTTTTAATACTGTTTAAAAAATTATATAATATGTACTTTTGTATGATGTTGTACTTTATAAAACATGTCAAATGTTAAATCAACCTGATTAAAGGGAGATAATTTCTTAAGAATTGTCTCCTTATCAGTACTAAATTATTTATTAGATATCTTCTTGAAATTACTATAATGACCACTACTTAGAGAGGTTTTGTATGATGTTGTAAGACATACAAAAGTTGTGTCAAATACTTAGTTTTGTTTTAGTTTTATTACATATTTTATTTTATTTATCATTATCATTATTTTACATATTGTTCAAAATTGTATACATGAAATGAAAATATTTATAATAAATTTACAATTATATATTTGTATATTTTATAAATTCAGTAGAACTTTACTTTGACCTTTATCTTATTTACTTCAAATATCTGTAAGGATTCTGGGTCATTACTAAATTTACCAAAACCATTTTTTCGTTTCATTTCCCTGAAAAAGGTTTTAAGTCACATATCTCACTGAAATAATTTATCATAGTACGACCATTTTTGACTATTATAGCCATGTTAAAGGTACTTTTTACAATTTACAAATATATTTTTAGTTATGTTCTCAGCAAAATGATTAAGAATTTCCTTAATATGCAAATGAAATTTATCTCATCAAACGGAAAATTCATAATGACAGATATATCCCATTTTGTCCCATGTGTAACACGTTGCAGGGGACATGAAAATACCGGGCGTCCGGTTTTGTTAGCGCTCTCACATGAACAATTCTTGCCAGATGTTTATGAAACTTTTATCATAGGTTTATATCAGCAATGTTTTGGCGAATTTGAAAACCAATGCCGATCAATAATTTTTAGAAGAGTTATGCCCCTTGGAAATATTATTCATATCGACAATTGCCTTGTGTGCTGTCTGATGTGTACAGTTCTTACCTTTACAGATGCCCTATGTTATGAGGTTTCCATTTGTCATATGTCCTTTGTCATTGACCTCATTTTCAAGGTTCAGTCACTGGTTTGAAAAAAAAAAACATTTAATGGTTTTTGTCATTTGAATTTATCACTTTTGAGTAATAAAATGATTTAATTTGGTATATGGGATCCTTGCAGGGTCTTCATGTCTGGCAGACAGGATTCATATGACATCGACCTCATTTTATTGATCAAGGATCAATTATCAAAGTCAAAAGTTACATGATAAAGTCTGTTTCTCCGATACTATAAGCACTAGGTAAACTATATTTGATGTATGAAATGATTGTAAGGTGTACATTTCAGAATGGCAGGTTTCATTTTACCTTGAACTTATTTTCATGGTTCATTGATCAATGTTTTGTGTTTTGGTCTGTTTTTTTCAGATACAATAAATTATCGGTTAGCTGTGTCTGGTGTATGGAATTATTATAGGTATACATGTCTCTCTGGCAGGGTTCATCTTGACATTGTCTTTATAAACATGTATGATCGATAAAATGAAGTGTATTTGCCATCAGTAGTAAAACCTTCATCTGAATGACTTTCTACATAAGATCGATAATAATAATATAATTCAAAATAATAAAGAAGCAAGTCTACAAGATAAATGAGTCCTGTTGTTTTAAAGATATTAAAAATTATTTCAAATGTTCAAAAAAGAATGCAGATGTTTACGAAGTGGTTTTTTCTAATGGTTTCTGTTGAAGACTTCACCCATGATATTTATATATGATGTGTCATAATATGTTCTATTGTAAGTTAATTTGGATATTTAGTTTAAAGGTAAGACTTAACAAAAAATTGATATGACATTATGATCAGTGTGTTCATTTAGTTGTTAATAAACTAAATATTTGACTTAACATGACTACCATAGACCCATGAATATGATATGTTTCAATATACCAGTTAAGATCAGATTATTAAATAAACTAAACTTCGGTTTTCTTTTAAAGTTGGGAAATTATAGAGAGGTAGATTTTACTGTCGTATACTAACTACTAACAGTTTTCTGTTCTTAATTTTTATCATTGTATGGATAGTTTTGAGGATATTACCAGGTAACCATAGGCAACGAATGATTGAATAGTAACAGTTCAATCACTGCTTTTATCAGTCACTTGTTTAAAAAGAAAACGATACAATTTCAAGATAACATGCAAGATGTTGATGCCTGAAAAAAGACTGAATATACCAGAGACAGTCTATGTCGTTTGGTTGATCGTGTGCAATAACTAATACCCAACATCTTACAATCAATGTCGTTTGGTTGATCGTGTGCAATAACTAATACCCAACATCTTACAATCAATGTCGTTTGGTTGATCGTGTGCAATAACTAATACCCAACATCTTACAATCTATGTCGTTTGGTTGATCGTGTGCAATAACTAATACCCAACATCTTACAATCAATGTCGTTTGGTTGATCGTGTGCAATAACTAATACCCAACATCCTACAATCAATGTCGTTTGGTTGATCGTGTGCAATAACTAATACCCAACATCTTACAATCAATGTCGTTTGGTTGATCGTGTGCAATAACTAATACCCAACATCTTACAATCAATGTCGTTTGGTTGATCGTGTGCAATAACTAATACCCAGCATCTTACAATCAATGTCGTTTGGTTGATCGTGTGCAATAACTAATACCCAACATCTTACAATCAATGTCGTTTGGTTGATCGTGTGCAATAACTAATACCCAACATCTTACAATCTATGTCGTTTGGTTGATCGTGTGCAATAACTAATACCCAACATCTTACAATCTATGTCGTTTGGTTGATCGTGTGCAATAACTAATACCCAACATCCTACAATCAATGTCGTTTGGTTGATCGTGTGCAATAACTAATACCCAACATCTTACAATCTATGTCGTTTGGTTGATCGTGTGCAATAACTAATACCCAACATCTTACAATCAATGTCGTTTGGTTGATCGTGTGCAATAACTAATACCCAACATCTTACAATCAATGTCGTTTGGTTGATAGTGTGCAATAACTAATACCCAACATCTTACAATCAATGTCGTTTGGTTGATCGTGTGCAATAACTAATACCCAACATCTTACAATCTATGTCGTTTGGTTGATCGTGTGCAATAACTAATACCCAACATCTTACAATCTATGTCGTTTGGTTGATCGTGTGCAATAACTAATACCCAACATCTTACAATCAATGTCGTTTGGTTGATCGTGTGCAATAACTAATACCCAACATCTTACAATCTATGTCGTTTGGTTGATCGTGTGCAATAACTAATACTCAACATCTTACAATCAATGTCGTTTGGTTGATCGTGTGCAGTAACTAATACCCAACATCTTACAATCAATGTCGTTTGGTTGATCGTGTGCAATAACTAATACCCAACATCTTACAATCAATGTCGTTTGGTTGATCGTGTGCAATAACTAATACCCAACATCTTACAATCAATGTCGTTTGGTTGATCGTGTGCAATAACTAATACCCAACATCTTACAATCTATGTCGTTTGGTTGATCGTGTGCAATAACTAATACCCAACATCTTACAATCTATGTCGTTTGGTTGATCGTGTGCAATAACTAATACCCAACATCTTACAATCAATGTCGTTAGGTTGATCGTGTGCAATAACTAATACCCAACATCTTACAATCTATGTCGTTTGGTTGATCGTGTGCAATAACTAATACCCAACATCTTACAATCTATGTCGTTTGGTTGATCGTGTGCAATAACTAATACCCAACATCTTACAATCAATGTCGTTTGGTTGATCGTGTGCAATAACTAATACCCAACATCTTACAATCAATGTCGATTGGTTGATCATGTGCAATAACTAATACCCAACATCTTCTTTAATCTTGTGTCAAGTTGTAATTGGCAGGACTTTTCTTTTACAAAACTGTACAATCAATGCTGACATAAATCAACATGAGAAGAAGTTAATTAACATACCATTATTTTAATATTGCGAAATAAAAACTTGAAGCAAATGTACAATCAATGCTGACATCAATCAACTTAAGAAGAAGTTAATTAACATTGCATTATTTATAGTGTTCTGATAACTGTCATTAAACCACTGCTATGCATAATATTTATATTGATAGTTTGTTCCATCTCTCTAATAAATATTCAATATTTGTATGGTTTTCTCTTCTAGCAATACCTAATGGTGTAAGTCCGTTGAATTTAAGGTAACAGTCTGCTTTATGTTTCAACAAAAATTCAGCAATCTCTGCATGGTTTTTATAACATGCTATTAATATAGGGGAAGCTCCATCATCTCTACGCTTATTAATGTCTGCCTTATTGTTTATTAACATCTTAACTACTTCAGTAAGTGCATTCCTACAAGCAATGTACAGAGGTGATGCTTCTTCATTATCACACTTATTAATGTCTGCCTTATTGTTTATTAACATCTGAACTATTTCAGTGTGTCCTACCTGACAAGCAACGTACAGAGGGGATGATCCAGTATCTCTACACTTATTAATGTCTGCCCTATTGTTTATCAACATCTGAACTATTTCAGTATGTCCTACGTGACAAGCAATGTACAGAGGTGATACTTCTTCATCATTACACTTATTAATATCTGCCTTATTGTTTATTAACATCTGAACTAATATAACTAATACCCAACATCTTACAATCTATGTCGTTTGGTTGATCGTGTGCAATAACTAATACCCAACATCTTACAATCTATGTCGTTTGGTTGATCGTGTGCAATAACTAATACCCAACATCTTACAATCAATGTCGTTTGGTTGATCGTGTGCAATAACTAATACCCAACATCTTACAATCAATGTCGATTGGTTGATCATGTGCAATAACTAATACCCAACATCTTCTTTAATCTTGTGTCAAGTTGTAATTGGCAGGACTTTTCTTTTACAAAACTGTACAATCAATGCTGACATAAATCAACATGAGAAGAAGTTAATTAACATACCATTATTTTAATATTGCGAAATAAAAACTTGAAGCAAATGTACAATCAATGCTGACATCAATCAACTTAAGAAGAAGTTAATTAACATTGCATTATTTATAGTGTTCTGATAACTGTCATTAAACCACTGCTATGCATAATATTTATATTGATAGTTTGTTCCATCTCTCTAATAAATATTCAATATTTGTATGGTTTTCTCTTCTAGCAATACCTAATGGTGTAAGTCCGTTGAATTTAAGGTAACAGTCTGCTTTATGTTTCAACAAAAATTCAGCAATCTCTGCATGGTTTTTATAACATGCTATTAATATAGGGGAAGCTCCATCATCTCTACGCTTATTAATGTCTGCCTTATTGTTTATTAACATCTTAACTACTTCAGTAAGTCCATTCCTACAAGCAATGTACAGAGGTGATGCTTCTTCATTATCACACTTATTAATGTCTGCCTTATTGTTTATTAACATCTGAACTATTTCAGTGTGTCCTACCTGACAAGCAACGTACAGAGGGGATGATCCAGTATCTCTACACTTATTAATGTCTGCCCTATTGTTTATCAACATCTGAACTATTTCAGTATGTCCTACGTGACAAGCAATGTACAGAGGTGATACTTCTTCATCATTACACTTATTAATATCTGCCTTATTGTTTATTAACATCTGAACTACTTCAGTATGTCCTTTCCTACAAGCAATGTACAGAGGTGATGATCCAGTATCTCTACACTTATTAATGTCTGCGTTATTGTTTATTAACATCTGAACTACTTCAGTATGTCCTTCCTGACAAGCAATGTACAGAGGTGATCCGTCTTCATTATCACACATATTAATATCTGCCTTATTGTTTATTAACATCTGACCTGCTTCAGTATGTCCTTTCACACAAACCATGTGCAGAGGTGATACTCCATCATATCTACACTTATTAATATCTGCCTTATTGTTTATTAACATCTGAACTATTTCAGTATGTCCTTTCCCACAAGCAATGCACAGAGGTGATGATCCAGTATCTGTACACTTATTAATGTCTGCCTTATTGTTTATTAACATCTGAACTACTTCAGTATGTCCTGCCTGACAAGCAATGAACAGAGGTGAGCCGTCCTTATCATTACACTTATTAATATCTGCCTTATTGTTTATTAACATCTGAACTATTTCATTATGTCCTTTCCCACAAGCAATGTACAGAGGTGATTCTCCAGTATCTTTACACTTATTAATGTCTGCATTATTGTTTATTAACATCTGAACTACTTCAATATGTCCTCCTACACAAGCAATGTACAGAGGTGATGCTCCAGTATCTCTACACTTATTAATATCTGCCTTTATGTTTATTAACATTTTAACTACTTCAGTATGTCCATATGCAGATGCCACGTATAGAGGTGACACTTTACCAGTATTACGACAATTTACATTACTGATACAATGTTGAATACACCATTTAACCAGATCAATATCTCCTGTAAAACAACACGCTATCAATGAAGTACTGTTATCAATGTCATATGAACTGGCCAATTGTTTTTGTTGTGATATTGCTAAGCTTTGTATATGTAGAAGGAATCTTTGTCTGTAGATATGATTGACCATATTGATGTTACAGAAGACATCCACTACCTTTCCTCTTGACCAGTCATCTACCAATCTTTTTATATACATTTGCTGATATCTCGTTGGTACAATAATTGTAAATTCATCATTTTTGCTTTTTATTTCAAATGAAAACCTTTCACGAATAAAACGACTGTTAGCAAATTTAATTAAATAATAAATCATCACACTGCCAAAGTAAAAAGCAAGAAAGTCGAACAGTTTATCATGTATAGTTCTGTAGAATTCACCATCCTTTCTGATAAATGTATGTGTAAGTGAATCCAGCTCATCACGTAAAACCAATCGTGACGTCCCTTCCAACACTTTACAAGCTTCATATGTGTTCTTTATAATTGTTTTGATGTTTTCATCTACATCTTCAGTAAGCCATTCTTCCTTCAACTGATTGTTAAACATTACACATAGAGCAAGTGCACAGTATTTGGCATGTGCTCCCTCTGTCTGTAATTTATCTATCTCTTCTTTGTAAACAGTAAATGGATTTGTAAAGAAATTTACAATGTTTAGTTTTGGATTTTCGCTGTACAATTGACACAAAAGAGGGAAACAGTCAAACATGTCATACAAATCACTGATATCAGAAGCGTTTGTTTTCAGGTAAAATTCAGCAATGGATTGTTTTTCTGTTTTAGATAAACACAAATCTGTAGACAGGAGATTACATTCACACCCTTGAAAGAATGATAACGCTTCCATTTGTCTATCCTGATACACCTGTAGTCTACAAGACATAATTAACTTCACTGATTTCTTTTCTACTAAAGCTTTAATTTTTTCCGTCATATTTTTCCAGTTTCCAAACTTCATTGGATTTAAACTATATGTTCCACAAAAATCATCCACTACAAACAATATCTTCTTAATTGGATTGTACCACTTGATGATTTCCTTAGAATTTGATACTGGTAAAATCTCATAGCCTTCATTTTGCATCTGTAAAGCCACATGACGCACCAATGATGATTTTCCACTACCAGAACTTGCTGTGACAACAACACAACCATTTTCTTTAATGCACTTTAATACACATTTTGCTCCGTTTGTTTCTATAAATGTTTTGTCATCTTTTTCCCAATTTTCTAATTCCTCATTAATTTGTTCTGAAAAAGAAGAATTGACAATTCTTTGAATACTTATTTTTTAAGATAAAAGTTAAGGATGTTTGACATATATGGAAAAAAAAATTGCTTGACATATGGTATAAACAAAAGGCTTCATCTATTCATGCTTGGTATAGGTAAAAGGCTTGACATACGGTATGAACAATTTGCTTGTCAAATGGTATAGACAAAAGGCTAGACATATAGTATGGACAAAAGGCTTGACCAAAGATACCAAATGGACATTCAAACTCAGAAATTTGATGTCTGGTATAGACAATTAAATTGATATATATATGGTATAAACAACTGACATGACTCATGGTGTTGACAATTGACTTGACATATGGTATGGACAATTGACTTGAGATATGGTAGGGACAATTGACTTGATATATGGAAAAGACAATTGACTTGACATATGGTATGGACATTTGACTTGACATATGGTATGGACATTTAACTTGACATATATTATGGCCATTTGACTTGACATATGGTATGGACAATTGACTTGGCATATGGTATTGACAATTGAATTGACATATGGTATGGACAATTGACTTGGCATATGGTATTGACAATAGACTTGACATATGGTATGGACAATTGACTTGACATATGGTATGGACAATTGACTTGGCATATGGTATAGAAAATTGACTTGACATATGGTATGGACAATTGAATTGACATATGGTATGGATATTTGACTTGACATATGGAAATGTATGGTATGGACAATTGACTTGACATAAGGTATTGACAATTGACTTGACATATGGTATGGATATTTGACTTGACATATGGTATGGACAATTGACTTGACACCTGATATGGACATTTGAATTGACATATGGTATGGACAATTGATTTGACATATGGTACGGACAATTGACTTGACATATCGTTTTGACAATTGACTTGAAATATGGTATGGACAGTTGACTTGACATATGGTATAGACAATTGACTTGGGATATGGTATGGACAATTGACTTGACATGGTATGGGCATTTGCCTTGACATATGGTATGGATATTTGACTTGACATATGGAAATGTATGGTATTGACAATTGACTTGACATAAGGTATTGACAAGTGACTTGACATATGGTATGGACATTTGACTTGACCTAAGGTATAGTATGGACAATTGACTTGAGATATAGTATGGACAATTGACTTGGGATATGGTATGGACAATTGACTTGACATAAGGTATTGACAATTCACTTGACATAAGGTTTGGACAATTGACTTGACATAAGGTATTGACAATTGACTTGACATAAGGTTTGGACAATTGACAGTTGACTTGACATATGGTATTGACAATTGACTTGACATATGGTATAGACATTTGACTTGACATAAGGTATTGACAATTGACTTGACATGAGGTTTGGACAATTGACTTGACATAAGGTATTGACAATTGACTTGACATATGGTATAGACAATTGACTTGACATATGGTATTGGCAATTGACTTGACACATGGTATTGACAATTGACTTGACACATGGTATTGACAATTGACTTGACATAAAGTATTGACAATTGACTTGACATAAGGTATGGACAATTGATTTGACATATGATATGATCTTTTGAATTGATACATGGTAAGGACTATGGAATTACCAGATTAACATTATTACTCCACATAGCTGATCTAATTTGTAATATAAAAAAAAACATCTAGGGTTTTTTGTTTGCAGTCATAGAATCCTGAAAATCAAAGCATAAGGCATCTTTACTAAATGATACAAAATAATTCAGCTATCAAATCATGTTAATATCCTTGTCTAAACTAAGTTGACTCTATCTACCTTACTTGCATTGTTAAGCATCGAAATGTCTTTCCTGTTTAATTTATGCCTGGAACATGTTCAGCTAAACTATCTAAACTACATGTTAATACGCTAAGAATGATTCTTGCAAAAACAAAATTCAATTGCTAATATCATTTCAGAGTACTATTTTCACCTCCTATTATTCATGATAAATCCAACAAACAATGTAATACTTTCAAAATTTTACTGGATTAATAAATAGATAACATGGAAAATATAGAAGAACTTCAAGAAGCTGTTTGCATAAGGATCCATGAATAACCATTATAGTACTATCTTATATCTTCTTGTAATACTATTATAATACTGTGAAAGTACTTTTATTCGTGGGTTACCAATTTTCGTGGTTTTCGTGGATGAATTTATCCACGAATTTAAGTGTCCAACGAAATAAAACAACCATTGTCCAAATCAAGACATGGAGAGATCCCCATCGGTAGGTTTGACTACTGATATGATCTATAGAGAATATATTTGAATAACGCCAAATCTAAGAATACTTTAATAGCAGTCACAGAACTACAACCGCATGCAGGATTATACCCATTTAATCTTTAATAACATAAACTGTACACCTTTTGTTCTTTTAATTCTCATTAAAAATATCTTTGATCGATGAAAGTCAGATTTCCGGTATTGATTTGCTAGTATGTTAAAGTGTTCATTTTATATCCTCATAGTTCTCGTACATATGGGAAATAATAATTTCATGTTGGGCTTGATTTTGATAAGAATTATTTGACAATTCAACATACATTAATAGCATTTGTTTATGTTACTGTTTTCTTTAGGTGACATGTTTATGACATAATTATCACCTTTGATGGTCTTAAATTTGTTGATCACTTTATCATGGGTTAATTAGTGTTATCACTACGATTGACACGGGTCAATGTTTACTTTGCAATTTCCTTCAATCCAGACTATTTGTAAAGTTCGTTTCTAAAGGAACTAATTTTTCATTTTTTTTTTTTTTTTTTTAGTAAAATCCAGGAATTTAAAAACCCACGAACATGTAAATATTGCTCAAACCACGAAAATTGATACCCACGAATTAAAAAACTTTCACAGTATATACCTCTTATGTTCCATGGTATTGGGTCTTTTAAAATCTCTGTGACTTTTGAGTGTTCATTTTGTAAAGTTCTATGGGAATCCTTCAGATCTATCAGATTTTTGGTAGTGCTTGTTTGCAATGTATTGTGGGAATCTTTCAAATCTCTAAGATTTTCCCTGATGGATGAGTTTTCAATGTCCATTGTTCGTCTCAGTTCCTTCATTTCTTGCTGTGATTGTTTGATTTCCAGCATAATTTCCTGGTTAGACTGATCTAAAATTTTCACCTTTAGCTCTTGACACTCTTGATTCATTGGCACACCACCCAATCGACTTACAGCCTGTAAATAAATATTTCAAAGGGTTACAATAAACAGAGCTGCAATCTTTAAACATAAGTAGTAATTATTTTGGGTCAGGTAAATAGATTTTAAATATATAATGATGAAAAAAACCTCAGGAAATATATGTCCCAGGATGAGAAATAAAAAATATATGCCAACATTTGAATCAAATAATTGCAATTGTGACCAATTTATAATAAGATGATGTCTTTGCACTAAATCTACTGGATGATTTGTACTGATTGATATCTTAGTCTGGGAAGCACGATATATTTCATGTATTAGTTTATTAGTATAAGTTGTCTTTTTTTCTTTACTCTTACCATATTTTTGTTGTGTCTATCTGATGAGTCAAGCCCTTTTCAACTGTTTTTCTATAGTTTGGTGTAATGTTATTCTAATACATACATTACATGGTTGTTCGGTTTTAGCCATGGCTTTGTTGGTTCATTTTCGACTTATGAGTTTGGTATCTTTTGCGTCTCTTTTACACTACTGTCACGGGTTAGAGGTGGGTTGAGTGCTCAGAAACCCGTTTAACAATACCACAATCTTTACATGTCCATTCAAAATAAACAGCCGTCAATTCATTGATTTTCGGTAATTGCTGTTTTTTTAGTTTGTTGATACATAAATAAATTGGGTTGAAATTTTCTATTTAACACTGTGTTCATCAAGCCTTATCGTTTTATGGTTTACTTTATGGTACGAGTTTCGCTCATTGATGAAACCGTGTGCAGATCTACAGTTGCTAGGTACGCTATTATACAACATGTATGTACTTACGTCTGCTACATTAATCCATGCTGTGTTGAAATCAACTGTTGTCATTGTGTTAGTATCATAATGAGCTAATATATTCCTGTACCATTTAATCCTTGCAAGATCAGAGCCTGGAGTTGTCTCCCCTGGTAGTGGTAGCTTGTCAATATTTTGTTTTGTAGGAATGACAGAAGTCACGTTTCTGATCAAACAGATCATCAAGGTTACATCAAAAGTTTTGGAATCAGGTAAACCTGTAATAATAAAAGACATTGAACGTCAACAGTTATTCTTATCCTCAAATACAGAACATACATGTATGAAAAACAAATCTAATGAAATACATAGGTTTTCTACATTTATTTCTAGATAAGTATTTTTCTGATCCATATTATATTGTTGGTTTTGTTTACTCTCCTGTTTTTCTTATGTCAAGATAATATTTAGATACTAGATTTTCCATTTAACATTATTTGATATTTTACCAAGGTGTTTTTAAACGACCTTGACTACCCATGAGGGTCGTGCATGGTCAGGAACACTACAAAGTACACAAGCTACTAGCCATATTGTTTGTTTTCACACTACAGAGTACCAAAGGTACCAGACATAGTGTTTGTTTACACACTACGGTGTTGCCAAGCTACAATTCATTATGTTTGTTTACACACTACAGAGTTGCCAATCTATCATATATTTTGTTTGTTTACACACTACAGAGTACCAAAGGTACCGGACATAGTGTTTGTTTACAAACTACAGTGTTGCCAAGCAACATTCATTATTTTTGTTTACACACTACAGAGTTGCCAAGCTATCATATATTATGTTTGTTTACACACTAAAGAGTTCCAAAGATATCAGATATTTTGTTTGTTTTTACAATAGACTACATAGTGGTCAAATTACCATATATTCTGTTTGTGTTTACATTACAGAGTGGTCAAACTACCAGACATTATGTTTATTTACACACTATAGAATGGCCAAACTACCATATATTCTGTTTGTTTTCGCACTACAGAGTTCCCAAGCTACCAGACATTCTGTTTCTTTTCACACTGCAGAGTGGTCAAACTATCAGACATTATGTTTGTTTACACACTACAGGATGGTCAAACTGCCAGACAATATGTATGTTTACTCACTACAGGGTGGCCAAATTGCCAGACATTATGTTTGTTAAACACTACAGGTTGGCCAAACTGCGAGACATTATGTTTGTTGACACACTTCAGGGTGGCCAAACTGCAAGACAGTCTTTTTGTTTAAACTACAGATTGACCAAGCTACAAGACATTTCTGTTTGTTTATACACACCATTATGTTTGTTTACACACAACAGTGTGGCCAAACTATGAGACATTATGTTTTTGACAGACAACAAGGTGATCAAACGGCCAGATATTCTGTTTGTTTACACATAACAGGTGGGCAAACTGCCAGACATAGTGTTTGTTTACACACTACGGTGTTGCCAAGCTACTATTCATTATGTTTGTTTACACACTACAGAGTTGCCAATCTATCATATATTTTGTTTGTTTACACACTACAGAGTACCAAAGGTACCGGACATAGTGTTTGTTTACAAACTACAGTGTTGCCAAGCTACCATTCATTATTTTTGATAAGATAATTCTTGGTCAGGAACACTACAAAGTACACAAGCTACTAGCCATATTGTTTGTTTTCACACTACAGAGTACCAAAGGTACCAGACATAGTGTTTGTTTACACACTACAGGGTTGCCAAACTACGAGACATTTCTGTTTGTTTACACACTATAGAGAACCCAAGCTACCACACATGCTGTTTGTTTACACACTACATATTGGCCAAACTACCAAACATTTCTGTTTCTTTTAAAAAAAACTCCAAATTAAACTATCAGACATTCTGTTTGTTTACAAACTACAAAGTGACCAAGCTCAAAGTGTTGTCTTCTCTATGGTCGGGTTGTCGTATCTTTGGCACATTCCCTATTTCCAATCTCAAATTTACAAACACTCTGTGTTTATGAAAAGGAAGATATGGTATGATTGCCAATAAAACTACTCTTTACAAGAGACCAAATGACACAGAAATTAACAACCATAGGTCACCGTACGGTCTTCAACAATGAGTAGGGTCATACCGAAGAGTCAGCTGTAAAAGGCCACAAATGACAAATATTTACACCTAAAAAGAGCCCCAGCTATCAAAAAAATTGTTTGTTTACACACTAAAGACAGCCCCAACTATCTGATATATTGTTAGTTTTCACACTACAGAGAGCTCAAGCTACCTGATATATTGTTTGTGTACACACTACAGAGTACCTGATACCGTATAGCGGGTATCGCGGGAGTAAAATTTCACGATTTTTATTGAATAAGTATACGAAATATGTTGGCGGTTATTATTTTGTCGGATTCAAACCTTTTAAATTGGCGGAATTTATTTGGGCGATTTTGTTCTATTCACGAAAATAAGCGAAAATTTACACCCCGCTAAAATACAAGCTATACGGTATATTGTTTGTTTACACACTACAGAGAGCCCCAGCTATCTGAGTTACATGACATATTGTTTGTTTACACACTACAGAGAGACCGAGCTATCTGACATATTGTTTGTTTAAACACTACAGAGTACCCAAACATCACCACATGTATCTTTCAAATTGTATGTTAACACACTAAAGAATGCCCAACTACCTTACATATTGTAATCTATGTCTGGTTAAAGGTCAAAATTATGTATGTGAGTGTACTGGTCAGTCTTAAAAATATAGGGCAGGTATGGCAGCATCTTTTTCATATTATATTTTGTTACGGGACTGTCCTCATATGATAACAATTTTACAATGGCCTCATGGCTAATTTAGAAAATAAGACTTGATGTTAGGCTTCAGAATGGGAGATGGTTTGGTACTATTAAAACGTTCAATCCCGCTGCATTTTTTTTTGCACCTGTCCTAAGTCAGGAATCTGATGTTCAGTGGTTGTCGTCTGTTTATGTGGTCCATAAGTGGTTCAAGCTTCTCGTTTTTATATAGATTAGGCTGTTGGTTTTCTCGTTTGAATGTTTTTATACTAGTAATATTTGGCGCCCTTTATAGCTTGCTGTTCGGTGTGAGCCAAGGCTCCGTGTTTAATGCTGTACCTTGACCTATAATGGTTTACTTTTATAAATTGTTATTTGGATGGAGAGTTGTCTCATTAGCACTCATATGACATCTTCCTATATCTATTGTCAAATAATTTCATTGCCAACACAATCTAACATAACATGACCACCCGTGAATCTGCTTACTTTTCCCAAGAACCTTTTATCAGCCCTGTAAACAACCTGATTTTAGTGGGGTTCAGTTTTTAGTTTTTTTACGTTGTGTTTTGCATACTGTTGTTTATTCTTAACAAATTAATTTGTTTTTGCTATGGTCAGCTTGCCTTCGACTTACGTTGTTGGATACTTATAAGCAAAGTGTAGCCACAACATCTGTATCTTAATCAGATTGCCAATTAACAGACCTAATTGAATGCAGAACTACAATATTTCTATAGACATATAAAATACGTACCACTTTTTGGAAACAAAAGATTCCACTGAGCCCGGTTCAAGATTCTATTTTTAAACAAGCCATTCAGAGTGTTGTAGTTTTTATTCAACGTTGATGGTAGATAAGTAGGTGGAAATTCCTTGTCAAAGAAAGTACGGACTGCTCTTGGTGACACTCCTTTCAATAATAAGGCTAATCTAATATAATTATCTTCTTCGTCCGAGAGAGGTGCCATTTTTCCAGAAATCCCTCTGTTTTTTTAAAGGAAAATATATCTTTCCTAATTTGTGGTCAAGGTATACTAAAAAATATTCAAGTCAATTACACATCACTATATCACTAATAGATAATCCAAATAATTATGACGTCTGGCAAGGCTATTTTAATTTTTTGTCTGGGACGCTTTCTTATGATATTATAACGCTGACGCAATTGTTTACGTCTAGACTTTGAAAGAAAATTTAAGGGAAACTTTGAGACCTAATTTTGACATGAAATATTTATTGACGGCTAGAAATGTTTACGTTATCACAAAGTCCTACCTTTTTTGAGCTTATTGATGCAAAATATTTCCAGAAATATTCAATAGAAAGTTAAAAAAAAAAGATACGATTCCATTTGAGGTGGGCACATTTTTATTTTGTTTTCAAAATGATTACCAGAACTATCAAAATACGTCACTTTAGAAGAGTATAAAATATTAAACTGGGTAAAATATGACATATCCGAACGTTACGGAAATTCGAGTCCATTAAATTTAACAAAGTTAAATATTTGGTGTGTTGAAGGTGTCTGTTGTTATTATGTTGTTTACATGTTGTAATTAACTATTAAGATATTTTATTTATATGTTTCTCTGAATGTTCGTTCATTTTTTTTTACTTCATTCCTGTCATGAAATGTCGTAATTTTAATGGTAGTTTTAACATTGTGTGTAAGCGGGAGGTTTGACTTGCCATAACACCAGGTTCAACCCACTATTTATTCTTAAAATGTCGTGTACCAAGTTAGAAATATGGCAGTTGCTATCAAATATTCCGCTTCTATGTATGTTGGCGTTTGTTTTTATTGCACTTTAGTGTTTCTGTTGTTCCTTGTTTTCCTCTGAAAGTTGATGCATTTTCCTCAGATTTAGTTTGCTACTCGAATTTGTTTACTCTCAATCAATTTATGAATTCTGAACAGCGGTATACTACTGTTGCCTTTATTTGTATGTAGAAATCTAAATTGAAAGCTCTTTACTGTTGTTACGTTAAAGTATGATAGTTTCTTTTACAAAATGATTATAGTTTGACCTTCCCTGTTAATAATAAAGAGACGACATTTTGATATTCAGGTTGAGGTGGATTTTGAAAATGATTATATTCTGGTCTCCTATTAAAAAGAGCCTTCATAACTCATGTAACTATGCACTCATCTTCTTGTAGTGACAGACAAACTGTCAAAATGCACTCTATCTTATAATGACAGATTGTCCCACTCGAGGGATAGACTGTAACATCCCTCACTGTCTGGTAGTGACTGATTGTCTCGGCGGAGAACAAACTGTTCAAGCGCACTTTGACATACAGCTCTCTCCGGATGACCGGCTATAAGAGACCATACTATTTGTAAATGTAAAATTGTTCGTTATTGCTTTATACACGTTATATCGATAAATAGTCAGTAAGTATCTTTTAGTTCGTTTCAGATATTTTTAGAAACACCGTATTTTTTATTGACAGGTTGATTCAAAGTATCTCTTTCAACGATTGTTTAAGATATACACGCCCTATTGCAGGGTAACACGTTACATTACTTCATTTTACATCGGGTGAAAATAAAAATTCTGAGAGAGATGACAATCAATATGCTGCATTACTATTACATACATAAAATTATTAACATTTTTTTAATAAGTATTACGAGATTACATCTATTTAAGTAATGTAAACATGACTTGTTACATTACAAATATTATATACTTCAGTGTCACACAACGCTAGTTTTCGTGTATATTTTATTTTAGTACCATTGACATGATTGAACCAAAACAAAGTAATTTTTAATAGACGAAGAAGGAGTTTAAATCTATTTATGAATCTCTTTATATAAACTATTCAATTTATTAATTTATTTAAGTAGGGCGAGCTAATGTGCTACACAATATCTTATTGTTTGTTTCAATAATCCATAATATCATGAATAGTATTCCAATTTGCTGAAGATTTCATAAGGATATGTAAATTGACCAGTTGCAGTATATATCCATGTTACTTTTTCTGCAATTGCTCTAGAATTTTTAATTTAAGCAAACAACTTCAATTTTACTTATGTATTTATTTTTTTGTGCAACATCGGTCATGTTTGATAATGTATCAAATCCCTGTTTATAAACTTTTAAGGTAGATCGATTCCCTTACGACCATTCGAGTAAAGTTTTGTAACATTTGGCCTTGTAGTTTCAGATGAGAATATTTTCCAAAACATTTTTGACACCGCGAAGACAAACGACAGACGACGACGGGTGCGTGTGATTGCATAAAGCTTACATCACTTTTTAGTCGAGGTGAGTTAAACGTTAATCACATCTGTCACAAACAATCTCAAGTCTCAAAACGCTATAGTTTTACAAAAGAAAAAAGATGTTTAACTGACGTCATAATTCACTGAAACTTAATTTCGGTATGTATATAACCGATAGGAACGATAATCGCATGCGTTTCTGCAAGTCACTTACAACAGTTAATCTTTGAGATATCCTAAGGTGATATTGTTATTCAACACTTCTGTCTTTACCGTACATATTTCCCTCTTCTTTAATATGAATAGTTATTCTGCAGATGTTTAACAATAGATCTGTTGTTAAATATGTGCTTGTCGTAGTTTTTACCAGATTAAAAAAGAAGGCATGTAAATGATGTGCAATATTTATTTCACTTACAAATTACTGAGTTGGAATACACATATATTTATTACATTTAATTTATGTGTTCATTTAATTCAATACTGCAATGTTATGCACAAGGATAAAATGCTTGATATACGTCAGTTTGACAAGAATCAAGCAGCGTAAATAAACAATTAACATTATTTATGTAACACTTCAATTTTATTATTTTAAACTTGTAATTCTTAGGATGATGTTTGCTCCTTAGTGGTGAAATTGAAATTACCCGCAGTAAAATAAAAACTTTAATTTAACACAGGTAAAAGTCGTATATTATATCGGGTGAAATTAATAATTCTGAAAAGGATGTCCAGCAATACACTGCACTACCATTACAGTATAGATTTGCTTAAATATTTTGACAAATTGTTAACAACGCATTAAAGTTACACTTCAAGTGTTTTAAATTCTCCAATTGCAAAATACACTTGTAATCGTGTGTATTTTATTTCAAACTCCAATGAACACATAGAAAATCATTTGAAATTGACATAGAAGAAGTTTAAATCTATTTATGAATCATGACATATTTGCTATTTAAGGAAGTTATGCAGTTAGGAATGCCCAATATACTACACAACATCTTAATGGCCTTAGTTGGACTGGATATTGGAAAATCTGTCTCAACGTACATACCAAGCGAATTCCCTCGATAAAAACAACACTGTTTCACCGTAAATTTTGACCAAATAATATATAAAAAATGTGTTAAGGTTACAGATAGAGATCAACAGACGATCAATGGATATCAATAGAATTCTTACTTTTAATGTAAATAGACCTAGTTCTCTGTTTCATTGGTACTGAACGTATTGTTTATCTTAGTTGATACTTCTGTAAACATTTTAAGACACCAGTGTATTCTGTATAAAGTATATAATGACTACAAGATGTACTTCAGCTTACCTGTACCTAAGATCTGTCATGTGGCCTGCGAAAAGGTAGATAACTGCAAATATATGATTGACATACCTTTTCACCCTAGCAAAAAAAAAACAGTAGCAGAGCCGAAACAAAAACTTTAATTGAAATCCCTGTGCTGTTAAAATGTTAAGGTATAGACTATTTCCTTTACAAAATGTTTCACAAAACAGGATAAAATGATTATTTTAAACCACAATAAAATCCAATTGACACCCCCCTCCCCCTCCTCATATGTCAAATGGTCGCCCCTTAAGTCCTGGTCTAGAAATTAATTGTAAAAAGCTAGAAACACATTATCTTTGAATTATAACCCTTTTAATGCAAATGATATTTCATAAACCGATTTGATCTTTTTAAATTGGAGCTCAACCCGACCAAAGTGCAAAAATATCCAACCGAAGGCCACAAATGGGTTTACAACACAGCTAGAAAAATCTACACCCGGATGAGGACCTCAGCTGGACCCTAATCAAAAATGTGTACTAGTTCAGTGAAAATGAACTTCGTGCTATACTCATCAACATATAAATGAACTAAAAATTTAAAAAATCAAACAAGACCAGAGGTTCCTGACTTGGACAGACGCAAAAATGCGGCGTGGTTTAATATGTTTAGTCACATCTCAACCCTCGCTCTATACCTCTAGCCAATGTAGATTAAACAAACACACAGCAAATACACACGGTAAAACTCAGTTGAAAAGAAATGCGAGTCCGGTGTCAGAATAGGTAACAACAGAAACTTATTAATTTTTATCCTTAAAAAATATCTCAACATGTATAGGTAATTTAGATATATTTGATAACTTTTCATATATGACAGGTTGATTCAAATTTATTTGAATGAAAGTCAATTGTTTGTTAACAACAAGATATGAAAATGAGAACCTGTGGTTACAATATTGACATAAGTTTGAAAAGTTGATTTGAAACACCAATACATTATTTATTATGTACATAGATCACACTTACGAAGTACTCTTGTATAAATACATTGCATTATATGGACAGAAAACATCGCTTATCTCCCTTACCTCAAATATTTCTTGGCAGTAGATATTTAGCCGGCTCTGATTAAAATTATCTCAATCCAAGCCGGCAAAATAACATATTTCTATAGAAGTGGCATTTTATCGGCACCTGCAATATAATGAATTTGTTATTTAGCCGGTTCTTTGAAATAGAGTGAAATTTAATATTTATTTTTGAAATGTATTAGGAAAATGTGCACAGTCATCATAAAAGTACCAAATACGTACTGGTATACCAGTAGTTAAGGTAGCACAATACAAAGATTTATTTACTTCCAATCACTAACCTTGAAAATGCTGTAAGTTTCTTATGAATGCATAAAAAAATAATAAAAGAGGTATATATAGATAGATAATAGATTAATCTTTTATATGAATGCAATATTTTTAGTATGCAATCATTATGTAATCAATTATTATATAATTAGTGGCAAAATTTCGGTCAGTTCACTTGAATGAATTTAGCTCTATCATTTTTTTTTAACTATACAGAAAATTTTAACGAAATCTTAATCAAAATATCATGGGCTTCAAAAGGGTGTCTCAAATTGTCCCTATGGGATTCCATTCTCTCATAAATCTGTAATTAGTGTAAACATCCCAACCACATAAAAGAAGATAATGTTTATTAAGGTGTAAAATTTGTTCTATACATTCTATCTGAAATCTGGGACACACTATTTTAGATAATGGCCATAGAAACAACATATAATAAAATCAACTCTCTAGGAATACCTATGCAGAAGCTAATTTCTTTTGAAAGTGGAAATTCGGCGAAAGATATTTTAGACACGGTTAACATTATAATTGGTTACATAATTGTTGCATAATACTAACATTGCATTAATTTGAAAGAGTAATCTGTTAGCTATCCAAAACTACCACTTTTATAAATTTTCAAGCTTTATTAAGAAAGTTACAGCATTTTTAAACTTGGGGATAGGAGTTATGAAATCTTTGTATTGTGATACCTTCAATAAAAAAAACAGCTATTTTGTTCTCACTGCTCTTCAACTTCGTACTTTATTTGGCCTTTTAAACTTTTTTGGATTCGAGCGTCACTGATGAGTCTTTTGTGGACGAAACGCACATCTGGCGTATATACTTTAGTCCTGGTATCTATGGTGAGTTTATTTACACTATTTGAGAAACATATAATCGTATAAAAACATTTATCAGTCAAAGTGTAAATAATTATATCGAATTTATAACAAGATAAAAATATTGAGCATCCATTGGTTGCAATGAAATCATATATGAACATGTAGTTGAATTTATTTCTAAAATCAGTCAGACTAATGATACAGCTGCATGTATGCATAGGAATAAAATCTCAGTTTTATCAACTAAAATTGAGAATGGAAATGGGGAATGTGTCAAAGAGACAACAACCCGACCAAATAAAAAACAACAACAGAGGGTCACCAACAGGTCTTCAATGTAGCGAGAAAACTGTATATTATAAAAAAAAATATAAAAATTAAAAATCGCATTGCATCAATCACATAAATCGAAAATGTTTAAACTAAACTTGCTTTAGAAATTATAGTCAGTTGTTTATATTGCATATGCGTATACAAATTAGTTTTTAACTTTACTTTTGCTTACCTTAAACCAGTAAAATAACATAAGTTCTATTTTTCCATCCGCCAACAACAATTTCACTTTATTGCTTGCGCTGGTAAAATAGCCATTTCTATACAAATAGGCTATTTTGCCGGCTTTAGGTAAGATATTTTAGCCACTGTCATATTTTTTTCGAAATGAAAATGATTAGACTCTGGAATTATTTATTAGATATAGAGTATGAATTTTGTAATTATTACTTTATATGAGAAAGGCTGTTTTAAGCAAAAAGTCCGATAAGAATGTTTCAACTTCCCCAAAATCTATATAAAGTTGTAGGTTTTTTTTCAAATAAATTATCCATTCCAAGTAAATAAAAATGATCATAACAATATCTAATCTTAACTCATTAACCAACACATAGGCGAAAACATCCACTATGAGAGGAAAAACAAGAGAACAACAGAAACACTGAGCTGTTACAAAAACAAACGACAACAAACATATAAACGAAATATTTGATAACAACTGCCGTATTCCTGATATGGCACAGCATGTTTAAAGAAAATAATGGTTGGTTGAGCATCGTTTTATGGCTAGCCAAACCTCTCGCGTATATGGCAAGTAAAGATGAGACTTTTGACTTGAAATTTTCAAAATGGCTGCCGTTGCCATGGAAACAGCAGCAATGAGAAATTTTTGAAAATGCTGTGAATGTACTGAAAATTTACAAAAAGATATTTGCCAAGCATATATGTGCATTCACTGTTGAACAATTTTAAAATGGCTGTGGCTTATTTGCAATTTGGGGAGGTTGACATCCGCTATTGCTTGCAATGGCAATTCTTGTTTCCATTCATTTTTATAGCATATCTATTGGGGTTTTTTTTAGTTAGACAGTTTGAATTAATAATCGGGAGCTGGACTATCCTGGATTGATTTTTAAATGGTGTCGCAAAAAGGCACATATCGGTTTTCTCAGTTTTTTTGTTTTATTTGGAATCATTTCTATCTGCAAATACATATGTATTCGCCGAAAGGACCTACCGCAGTGAATGGCGGTATATGTAAAACAAGTCCAGCCGGATTCTTTATTATACATCGAATACCGAGTGTATTGGGATTGTTTAGTTTTTTTGCCAAAGCTGTCTTATCATGCAATTTACTTGCATTTCATCACATATATTTAATTTCAAAATAAACTGTGCATATGCAAATCCAATAACAATAGGCAATTGCCCATGACAGCCATATTTTGTTACAATTGTTTAATGAATCTAATTATATAAAAAAACATAGAACACTATCAATATAGTTTAATATGAAGTTGTTGAAAGGTTTTGAAAATTAAATCAATAGGTTTAAACGATTTATATAGCTCAATATAAATGTTAAAAGTCCTTACTTAATGACAAACTTTGATAAGATATGTGCAGTAATGTAATCTTTTGCGACACAACTGGTGAATTGATATTTAGATGATATAAGAATTGAATATATTTTGAAACATACGGGTAGCGTTAAAAGTATAATTCATATACACGATTTAATTGAATTGTTAACAAATACAAGGTAAATATTAAATAAACTAAGTAAATACATTGTGTATATGTTGTTTTACATTAAAAAAAAGTGTCGTTTTAAATGATATAAATGGTGATATGTTCATGTGTGGAAAATTTTTAATTAGTTTCGAACGTAGAGTTATTCTCTTCTCTTATAGCTCTTCTCCCAACGTCGCCTTTCAAATATAAAAATAATCAGATGTGTCATGATTCCAATGAGACCAAAAAAAAAAAAAAATGTTTGATTAACCTCAATGATAATGCAACGAAACAGCGCCATAGATTCCGAGACACGGCATTGTCTTTTTTGGGAGAAATCTGTTTGCGCGAAAAATGCGTCCTTTTGCGTCATAACCTTTTTCTTCCAAGGGTCCTGTTTTAAAATTACACAGCATCAGTCGTGCCAAAAATTACACATAATGATCGCATAAATTAAAATAAAAATGACTTCCCTTCGTATTTATCCGGGCTTTTGCGTGTCTGTGTTAAAGGTGCTCAAATCACGAGTACTTTTGATCAGTGTCGTCTCCTTTTTCCTTCTAACCCAGGGTTACGATAAGTGTAAGAAAAATGAGTGGTATTCAATATAGGTAAGGGTAAGTAATGGAGATAGTTCTGAAAAAAGGGCGGGTCGAAAATAAAATCGACTATGGAAAGTTACTTTATGATCTGATATGGTCAGGTGACACAAGTTATCTAATTAACTGTGGGATTTTTTTCTTCCTAAAGCAACACAAAACACAGAATCCGTCATTATCATTATTGTTATAAATGATTAAATATCTCGGAAATCATGTTGCATGTTTTTGTACTTAGGTTTACTGTAAAAATGAGGATATGTGATATATTTGCCAATGAGACAGCTAGCTACACAAGTTCAGATGAAGTTAATGTAAGCAATAATAGGCAACCGTATGGATTTCAATAATGAGAAAACCCCATACTGTATAGTCAGCTATATTGGACCCGAAAAATATTAAACAATTCAATTGAGAAAAACTAACTGCCTAATTTATACAAGAAATATTTACGAAAACAATTATGACAGCTATACATGACCAAACATATGCTTTCCTGTTGTTTACCCGACAAAGCTTTTTTAACTGCATATATTCAAAATTAACAGTACTGCAAGAACAAACGACTAAACAATATGATAAGTTATGATGGCATTTTTAGTGATAATATCTAATGAGATTATAAAGGGGCGAGTAAGCAAAAGTGTCGCTTAAGATTGTTATTGTAAATTTTTTCAAAACTTCGTAGCACAGGTTCCTTTTCAATACTCCACAGTAAAGAATCGTACTCAAAATGTCCCATGATGGTTTAGATCACGATACAGCTGCAGGGCTAAATATTTTATAAGTTTAATAAAATACAAATAAAATAAAAATCCTTTTTTAGGATAGTTTATAAAATGATAGGACGACGAAAAAGACCAAAAAGAAAAGAATTACGGTTTCCAATTGTAATGCTGAATGTGAGTAAGACTGTTCAACGTAATAAAATATTGCCTGATAATAACGCTTCCTCAAATACAAGAGACAAAAAGGAAATCATAGAAACAGCACGTAATAGACAACCGGACAAGAATGTCCCTTTGTGTTTGTCTGACAGGGGACCTAGACCTAAGCTGGACAGGGAATGGACACCATTATCTTTTTGAGAAGAGCAAAATAACCAAAACGACAGTGAAGGACTTTATACTAAACACGTGGACAGTTTATATCGTTTTATAACCAGACAAAATTCCATCATTCTACCGCCTATAGCTACATCTAGAAGAATGAAGGGAAACGTCTTTGCCGAAGATAAATTACAGGAAACACGCCATGTTATGATGGATGTATTTGGGGAAGGTAACATGTCAAGATTTGCGAGGGAACAGTGTTATTTACCTTCAGTCTATAATCAGTTTCTTAATTGCAAAACGTGTAAACATTTGTACGTGAATGATAAGTATATTGAGGAGTATAAGAAACGTACCTATAAAACTCCAACATGTTCAAATATATTAATGAATAGTAAAGTGCACTTTTGTGATGTACTGGGTAAACGGTGCTGTGCAACGTGCATTGAATCTGAAAATAGAGAATTTTCAAGGAGAATTGAAAACCAACTTCAAAGCGCATTAGCTGACTCAAAATCAAGTACATCGGATTAGTGCTCTGATTTTGGTTAATCTGTGTGATTTCATAGTTCGTTAATAGAATTGCCAGAATCAAATATCATATATTTATATTGGATGTTTTTCGTCGTTTGGTTAAAATATGATTTTTTATAGCTATCTGACCGACTCAAAATCCATGCAATACATAGGATTTGTACGCATGCTCTAATGGATTAATATGGAACGCCACAGCTGTCTTATGTGGAACTCTGATATTACTTTATGTTGTTTTATTATTACTTAATGATATTTTGTCTTTACTTAATATGGTTTTGACATTACGTGATGATGTTTTAATATAACTCAATATGGAATAGTCATTACTTAATGAGATTTCGATATTACACGATATGGTTTCGTATTGACTCAATATAGTTTTGTTATTACTCAATATAGTTTTGTCATTACTCGATGTGGTTTCACCATTATTTAATACGGTTGTGTCATTAGTCAATGTGGTTTTAACATTACTAGATATGTATGTGACTTAACGTAATGTACTTGTTTCATTACATGATGTGGTTTTGTTATTTCGTAATGATGATTTGTCTATTCTTTATATGGTTTTAACGTAATGATGTTTCAAAATTTGACGATTTTACACTACTTGATGTGTTTGTTTTTTTTTTATTTGATGTGGTCTTGTCATTTTTTGATGTGGTCCTGTCATTCTTTGATGCGGTTATCCCATTACTTGATGAGGTAAAACCACGTGACCAATTCGGAAAAACCTGTTTTATTTTTAGATAGATTTCCATGTTGTATGTGCCTTGACTACGTGTGACCATCCATCTAATTAGTGTTCAAATTAAAGTTCGGGTTACTGTTTGAGTTAAACTTTGAGTTAGTTTGCGAATTCAAGTCATGCTTAGAATTAAAGTTCTAGTTAGCATTGAGTTTCGAGTTGGGCTTCGAGTTTGAGTCACATTTAAAGGCAGAGTTCTAGTTACAACTTTGAATTTGAGTCACTTCTTGAGGTAGAGTTTGAGTAAGATTCGAATTTAAGTCTCATTTAGATTAATTAAGATTTCGAGTTGAAATTCGAGCTATTTTATATGTCTTTTTGAGTTCGTAATTAAATTTTCTATCGCGGAACAAGGGCTTTTGCTCGGGCTTCCAAAAAGAGGGCTCCGGGATATGCGTACTAAATAAACAATGTTGCAGTATACAAAACGCAACATAGGAGTTGAAATAAAGTTCGATGTGGTGTTATTGACAAATCAATATTACGAAATAACAAAACCACATCATGTAATGAAACAACTACAGTACGTTAAGTCACATACACATCAAGTAATGTTAAAACCACATTGACTAATGACACAACCATATTAAATAATGGTGAAACCACATCGAGTAATGACAAAACTATAGCAAGTCAATACGAAACCATATCGTGTAATATCGAAATCTCATTAAGTAATGACTTTTCCATATTGAGTTATATTAAAACATCATTACGTAATGTCAAAACCATATTAAGTAAAGACAAAATATCATTAAGTAATAATAAAACAACATAGAGTAATATCAGAGTTCCACATAAGACAGCTGTGGCGTTTCATAGATTAATCCTCGTTTTCTGTTTTGTGTTACAGATATTTTCAACAACACATTGTTAAACTTGCAATTGTGTATTTAAATCTTGCAAAAAAAACCAACAGACTTGTATGTGTATATATATACATCACACAAACCCCCACAGTATATAAATTAATGAAATGGATAAGATGGATGTATGTGCCTGTCCAATGACAGGATCCTGCAATTTAGTGGTTGTCGTTTTTTTATGTGTTACATATTTGTTTTTTGTTCATGTTTTGTACATAAAATAGGCCGTTTGTTTCTCGTTTGAATTGTTTTACATTTGTCATTTCGAGGCCTGTTATAGCTGACTATGAGGTATGGGCTTTGCTCATTGTTGAAGACCGTAGTTGTTAATTTCTGTGTCATTTGGTCTCTTGTGGAGAGTAATATTTCATCTTTTTGTATAGTTAGTGGTAGTTTGTATTGTTGAAAATTGAAAAGAATAACAGTAGTGAAATTCTTTTCAGTTTTTCAACAAAACTCATGGGAGATTCAAGATACCAGGCGGATAATTATGGACTGAAGAATTATCAGTGACGCTGTTATAAAAAAAAAGTTAAAAGTTAAATTCAAGTAGGAAGTTGAAGCGCACTGAGAACCTTACACTACGACAGGTTTTGTCAATACAGCCAAGGTAAACTATTTCTGTGGTAGAAAATCCTTATTATTTCGAACAATTCGACGTTTTATACAACGTGTTAATTTAAAAAGAAAAAGACATTATTTATTATTAGTTTTTATAACTCAACACAAATCTATTATTGATATAGCGTTATTTAGATTTCCATGTGTGTATTGAACAAAAGAAACAGATAAGTTATCGTACTTTTTATCCGATTTATAAATCAAAGGGATTTAAATTGTACAAATAACATATTTATAAGGAAATCATTGTAGTGTTCGGCATTCATTATGATCTCCGAAACGAATACTTATCTTCATAATGCAATGTTTATAGAAAGTATTTATTAACTATTACAAAATCTACACAAAAAAAAAGTTTGACAAAATAATATAAAACAACATGGAATCCCAGAGTAAGAGTTATGACAAATGTTACCTATATGTGGGCTGTGGTTATTACAAATTGAACAAATCCGTTGGTTGTGGCTATAACAAATGAAACCTATCCGTTGGTTGTGGTTTTTACAATTGGAACATATGCGTGGGTTGTGGCTATTACAAATTGAACATATCAGTAGGTTGTGGTTTTTACAAATTGAACATATCCGTGGGTTGTGGTTTTTACAATTGGAATATATGCGTGGGTTGTGGTTTTTACAATTGGAATATATGCGTGGGTTGTGGCTATTACAAAAAAATCATATCTGTTGGTTGCGGCTATTACAAATGAAACATATCCGTGGGTTGTGGCTATTACAAATGAAACATATCAGTCGGTTGCGGCTATTACAAATGAAACATATCCGTGGGTTGTGGCTATTACAAATGATGCATATCAGTCGGTTGCGGCTATTACAAATGAAAAATATCCGAGGGTTGTGGCTATTACAAATGAAACATATCCGTGGATTATGGTTAGAACAAATTGAACATATCCGTGGGCTGTGGCTATTACAAATGAAACATATCCGTGGGTTGTGGTTTTTACAAATGGAACATATCCGTGGGTTGGGGCTATTACAAATACATATCCGTTGGTTTTTGCTATTACAAATGGTACATATCCGTGGGTTGTGGCTATTACAAAGGAAACATATCCATGGGTAGTGGCTATTACAAATGAAACATATCCGGGGGTTGTGGCTATTAGAAATGGAACATATCCGTGGGTTGTGGATATTACAACTGTAACATATCAAGGGGTTGTGGCTATTACAAATGAAACACATCCGTAGGTTGTGGCTATTACAAATGAAACATATTCGTGGGCTCTGGCTATTAAAATTGAACATATTTGAGGGTTGTTGCTATTACAAATGAAACATATTCGTGGGCTATGGTTATTACAAATGGAACATATCCGTGCGTTGTGGCTATTACAAACGAAACATACCCGTGGGTTGTGGTTATTCCAAATGGAACATATCCGTGGGTTGTGGTTATTACAAATGGAACATATCCGTGGGTTGTGGTTTTTACAATTGGAACATATGCGTGGGTTATGGCTATAACAAATGGAACATATCCGTGGGTTGTGGCTATTACACATGAAACATATCAGTGGGTTGTGACTATTACAAATGAAACATATCAGTGGGTTGTGGCTATTACAAATGAAACATATCCGTTGGCTATGGCTATTACAAATAAAACATATCCGTGAGCTATGGCTAAGAAAAACGGAACATATCCGTTGGGTGTGGCTATTACAAATGGAACATATCCGTGGGTTTTGGCTATTACAAATGGAACATATCCGTGGGTAGTGGTTATTACAAATGGAACATATCAGTGGGTTGTGGTTATTACAAATGGAACATATCCGTGGGTTGTGGTTATTACAAATGGAACATATAAATAAAGGCAACAGTAGTATACCGCTGTTCAAAACTCATAAATCCATGGACAAAAAACAAAATCGGGGTAACAAACCAAAACCGAGCGAAACGCATTAAATATAAGAGGAGAACAACGACACAACACCGAAACGCAACACACACAGAAACAGACCAATCATCAGACAAAACACCACGAGAATAACAAATGTAACATGAAAACCAAATACATGAATTTGGGATAGACAAGTACCGTGCCACGTCTTATCTCAATATCTCAAAAATAAGAGAAAACACAAACGACTCAACGTTAAAATGCAACACAAAGAGAAACGAACAATACTATAACAATGACCATCTTCCTGACTTGGTACAGGACACTTTTAAAGGGGAATAAAAGTGGTGGGTTGAACCTGGTTTTAAGGCATGCCAAACCTCGCACTTTAATGGCAAAGTTAAATACAACACCGAAACGACAACACAACACCACAGGACCACAACACAAACAAACAGGAGAACATATTAGACACAGAAAAACATGATTAATAGATAACAAAAAGCATCAGGTCCAAAATTCAATACGCCAAAAACGCGCCTTGCCCTTCAATATCCGTGGGTTGTGGCTATTACAAATGGAACATATCCGTGGGCTATGGCTAAGAAAAATGGAACATATCCGTTGGCTGTGGCTATTACAAAAGACCATATCCGTTTGTTATTTCTTCATTGAAGTATACTGTCATAATTCATTTGAATTTATCTTATTTGATAATCGATACTGACCTCTATTGATGTTTTAATTAATTATCAATATAAACACAATGTCATTATATCATACATTAAATAATGTTGAAAGGTTTTGAAAAGAAGGTCAATATTTTAAAACTACTTCAATACAAATGTTAAAAGTTCTTGTATTCAAACATTGATTTGCAATTGATAGAATATTCGGCTCACGATTGATATACCAATCTTAAATTTATTTGATGATTAATAAAAAAAAATATGTCAAATTCAAGGGAATATTTTCTTCTACTCTTTTTCGTATGCAATCGGATGTTAGGTACTATGATTTGGTGGTATTACACGTAATAGCAAAGACTGGATGGCTAACGTTAGAATAATTTGTTCGGGTAGGGTGACATGTCTTCTTGCAGACTGTTACCTTGCCTAATAGCACATTAAAAATCAGCCTCACCCGGTCTGTTTGGTACAGAGCAGGATTTCCATTCAGGTCACACTAACATGTTCTTGGCCTATAAATGCATGTTGTTTGCCAAAGGAGGTAAACATCCATCCAAACACCCATCAACATTGAACTATTTCATTTTATTTGTTGTATACAGTTTTTAACAATGTCTTGACATTCGCTTTTTTCTAACAGATTGGTGTACTAAGATCTTCACATCACAGGGAGCTACATAAATTTTTGGCTGACCAGCTGTACAACACTCTGCCTCTAAAATAACAAAGTAACAGTTAAAAACAATTGCGTAGCCGGTAAGATGTAAACAGAGTTACAGTCTAAGATAGATGCTCAGCTGGTAGCACTTAAACAAAGTTACAGTCAAAAACAGATGATCGGCAGATAAGACTTCAAACGCAATGCATTCAAAAACAGATCCTCAGCAGGTAAGACTTCAACAGAGCTACATTCAAAAACTGATGCTCAACAGTTAAGACTTCAACAGAGTTACAATCAAAAACAGATGCTCAACAGTTAAGACTTCAACAGAGTTACAATCAAAAACAGATGCTCAACAGTTAAGACTTCAACAGAGTTACAATCAAAAACAGATGCTTAACAGTTAAGACTTCAACAGAGTTACAATTAAAAATAGATGCTCAGCAGGTAAGGCTTCAACAGAGTTACAATCAAAAACAGATGCTCAACAGGTAAAACTTCAAAAGCAATACAGTCAATAACAGATGCTCAACAGGTAAGGTTGCAACAGAGTTACAGTCAAAAATATATGCTAAACAGGTAAGACTTCAACATAGTTACAGTCAGAAAAAGATGCTCAACAGGTAAGACTTCAACAGAGTTACAGTCAAAAACAGATGTTCGACAGGTAAAATTTCAACAGAATTACAATCAAAAACAGATGCTCAACAGGTCAGACTTCAACAGAATTACAATCAAAAACAGATGTTCAACAGGTCAGACTTCAACAGAGTTACTTTCAAAGACAGATGCTCAACAGGTAACGCTTCAACAGAGTTACAATCAAAAACAGATGAATAACAAAATAAAATCTTTCAGATGTTTATAAGACATCAGTTTCCAGGTATTATTATTTATGGTTTTGATTTCATCTTTTATATTTTTGCTACAGCTTCAAACGTTTTGTATTTAGCACATAATTGCTTAAATGCCCTAATTTAAGAACTTAACATCAATACTTTATGGTTTTGGCTGTGCAGGCTGTATAAATTCACAACGTCCTGTTAGAATGGTGACGTTAAATCTGTTTTGTTATGGATGAATTAATTGCTCTCTGCATATTAAAGAAATGCCTCTAATTTCTTTAAGTGATACACAGATGGCTTGTTTTTTTCCCCTCAATTTCCAAACCAAATATCAAGCCCTTAATCCCCGGTGACACTTCTTTACAGCACTTACCTATTGTATTTACAATTTACTTGATCTGCTCTGAAATATTTACCACTCGATATAAACCAAACATTAAACAATCATTTATCAACAAAATAGACAAAAGTTTGAAATGATTTGAATAATTTTACTATTTTTGAAATATCAGGGTTCAAATAATGGCTCTCATCTAACTGCCTTCTTTGCTGTTTTATAATTATATAAACATTTTGTTCATCTTTCTGTGGTAATGGCTTGTACATTTGATGAAACAACAGTAAATTATTTAAATTTCTTTTTTTCAAGGTGATGATAAAACTTTTGAAAGAGCAGTTGAATAAATCGCATTTAAATTCAAAACAACTCTCTATACTTCGAATACAGAATGCCAGTTTAGAAAATCAGACTAAAAGAGGAATTACTTGAAGCAAAGAAATTTCACAGTAAGTACTTTATAAGATAAAGTAAGTCCTAAAAAGATCTTTGGATAAAGAAATTTATAGTCTTATTTGCATTAACTTGCACTGGATTGAAACCACAGCTTGATTTGTGAGTTTGACTGTCCCTTTGGTATCTTTCGTCCCTCTTTTATACATTTGTACACCAAAAATCATTCACCTTCCACTAGTGGTTCCACATAAACAAAATTGTAATTGGAGCTGTTAAATTTTCGAAGGAATAACTAAACTCTACTAATAGGAACCCTTGAAAGCAGCAATACTGTAGTAATGAATGATGAAAAGAAACTAAAGTTCAGGAATATCGTAGTAACTGGGAGATATATACTTCATTTAAGGAGCTCCTCGAATTATGCTAAATAGAAATGAAAAGTTCACAATTGGCAAGCTGTATTCACCTCTGTTGTCATTAAGTTTTGTTCTCAACCGTAACGAATAGTTAATGTGGCTCTTTGGAAATTGGTAAAATCCATTATATGTATTTTAATGTTAATATTATTTCCATATCCCAAGGTTTGAAAATGAAATATTGTTTAATTAGCTATAATAGAAAAAAATTATGAAATACAAATGAAAATATTCTATGAAATACAAATAAATGTACAAAACAATGCAAATTAAATTACATGATTAATACAATTCAAACATGTCATATCGTGAAAATATACAATTTGAATTATAATAGAATTCAATATGAAAAAATATCCAATTGAAAGATTTTTAAACATTACCTATTATGCCATTGTGCACCTTCTCACAAGTCTTGTATCAAAGTTATATATTGGGTTCGTTTAAATTACCAAACAATAGATTCTGCAGTATTGATAAAGAAGAAAAAGACCACAAGCTTGCCTATGTGAAGCTCCATTATCATCACACATATGTATGTCTGCCTTATTGATAATAAACATCTGAACTATTTCAGTATATCCTTGGTAACAAGCAATGTAAACAGTTGATCCTCCAGTATCTCTACACTTATTAATGTCTGCCGTATTGTTTATTAACATCTGAATTACTTCAGTATTTCCTTCTTGACAAGCCATGTACAAAGGTGATGCTCCAACATCTCTACATTTATTAATGTCTGCCTTATTGTTTATTAACATCTAAACTACTTCATTATGTCCTTTCTGACAAGCAATGTACAGAGGTGATACTCCAACATCTCTACACTTATTAATGTCTGCCTTATTGTTTATTAACATCTGAACTATTTCAGTATATCCTTGGTAACAAGCAATGTACAGAGGTGATATTCCAGTATCTCATACACTTATTAATGTCTGCCTTATTTTTTATTAACAGCTTAACTATTTCAGTATCTCCATTCTGACAAGCAATGTACAGAGGTGATTTTCCAGTCTCTCTACACTTATTAATGTCTGCCTTTTTGTTAATTAACATCTGAACTACTTCTGTGTGTCTTTGGTAACAAGCAATGAACAGAGGTGATGCTCCAGTATATCTACACTTATTAATGTCTGCCTTATGGTTTATTAACAGCTTAACTATTTCAGTATATCCATTCTGACAAGCAATGAACAGGAGTGATTCTCTAGTCTCTCTACACTTATTATTGTCTGCCTCATTGTTTATTAACAGCTGAACTATTTCAGCATCTTCCTTCTGACAAGCAATGTACAGAGGTGATTCTCCAGTTTCTCTTCACTTATTAATGTCTACCTTATTGTAAATTAACATCTGAACTACTTAAGTATGTCTTTCCTCACAAGCAATTGACAGAAGTGATTCTTCTGTATCTGTACACTTATTAATGTCTGCCTTATTTTTAAGTCACATCTGAACTACTTCAGTATGTCCTTGGTAACAAGCAATGAACAGAGGTGATACTCCAACATCGCTACACTTATTAATGTCTGCCTTATTGTTTATTAACAGCTTAACTATTTCAGCATCTCCCTTCTGACAAGCAATGTACAGAGGTGATTCTGCAGTCCCTCTACACTTATTAATGTCTGCCATTTCGTTAATAAACATCTGAACTACTTCAGTATGTCTTTGGTCACAAGCAGAGGTGATGCTCCAGTATTTCTACATTTATTAATGTATGCCTTATTGTTTATTAACAGCTTAACTATTTCAGCATCTCCCTTCTGACAAGCAATGTACAGAGGTGATTCTCCAGTCTCTCTACACTTATTAATGTCTGCCATTTCGTTAATAAACATCTGAACTACTTCAGTATGTCTTTGGTCACAAGCAGAGGTGATGCTCCAGTATTTCTACATTTATTAATGTATGCCTTATTGTTTATTAACAGCTTAACTATTTCAGCATCTCCCTTCTGACAAGCAATGTACAGAGGTGATTCTCAAGTCTCTCTACACTTATTAATGTCTGCCATTTCGTTAATAAACATCTGAACTACTTCAGTATGTCTTTGGTCACAAGCAGAGGTGATGCTCCAGTATTTCTACATTTATTAATGTATGCCTTATTGTTTATTAACAGCTTAACTATTTCAGCATCTCCCTTCTGACAAGCAATGTACAGAGGTGATTCTGCAGTCCCTCTACACTTATTAATGTCTGCCATTTCGTTAATAAACATCTGAACTACTTCAGTATGTCTTTGGTCACAAGCAGAGGTGATGCTCCAGTATTTCTACATTTATTAATGTATGCCTTATTGTTTATTAACAGCTTAACTATTTCAGCATCTCCCTTCTGACAAGCAATGTACAGAGGTGATTCTCCAGTCTCTCTACACTTATTAATGTCTGCCATTTCGTTAATAAACATCTGAACTACTTCAGTATGTCTTTGGTCACAAGCAGAGGTGATGCTCCAGTATTTCTACATTTATTAATGTATGCCTTATTGTTTATTAACAGCTTAACTATTTCAGCATCTCCCTTCTGACAAGCAATGTACAGAGGTGATTCTCCAGTCTCTCTACACTTATTAATGTCTGCCATTTCGTTAATAAACATCTGAACTACTTCAGTATGTCTTTGGTCACAAGCAGAGGTGATGCTCCAGTATTTCTACATTTATTAATGTATGCCTTATTGTTTATTAACAGCTTAACTATTTCAGCATCTCCCTTCTGACAAGCAATGTACAGAGGTGATTCTCCAGGCTCTCTTCACTTATTAATGTCTGCCTTATTGTTAATTAACAGCTGAAGTACTTCAGTATATCCCTGGTCACAAGCTATGTATAGACTTGATGCTCCAGTATTTCTACATTTATTAATGTATGCCTTATTGTTTATTAACAGCTTAACTTGTTCAGAATGTCCATTCTGACAAGCAATGTACAGAGGTGACTCTCTAGTCTCTCTACACTTATTAATGTCTGCCTTATTGTTAAATAACATCAGAACTAATCAGTATGACCTTAAAAACAAGCTATGTACAGAGGTGATACTTCTTCATCATCACACTTGTTAATGTCTGCCTTATTGTTTATTAACATCTGAACTACTTCAGTATGTCCTTTCTAACAAGCAATGAACAGAGGTGATACTCCAACATCGCTATACTTATTAATGTCTGCCTCATTGTTTATTAACAGCTTAACTATTTCAGTATCTTCATTCTGACAAGCAATGTACAGAGGTGATTCTCCAGTCTCTCTGATCTTATTAATGTCTGCCTTTTTGTTAATTAACATCTGAACTACTTCAGTATGTCTTTGGTCACAAGCAATGTACAGAGGTGATGCTCTAGTATATCTACACTTATTAATGTCTGCCTTATTGTTTATTAACAGCTTAACTATTTCAGTATCTCCATTCTGACAAGCAATGTACAGAGGTGATTCTGCAGTCTCTCTACAATTATTAATGTCTGCCTCATTGTTTATTACCAGCTTAACTATTTAAGAATCTCCATCCTGACAAGCAATGTACAGAGATGATTCTCCAGTCTCTCTTCACTTTTTAATGTCTGCCTTATTGTTAATTAACATCAGAACTCATCGGTATGTCCTTGGTAACAAGTTATGTACAGAGGTGATACTTCTTCATCATCACACTTGTCAATGTCTGCCTTATTGTTTATTAACATCTGAACTACTTCAGTATATCCTTTCTGACAAGCAATGTACAGAGGTGATGCTCCAACATCTCTACACGTATTAATGTCTGCCTTATTGTTAATTAACATCTTAACTACTTCAGTATGTCCTTGGTAACAAGCAATGTACAGAGGTGATGCTCCAGTCTCTCTACATTTATTAATGTTTGCCTTATTGTTTATTAACAAATTAACTATTTCAGTATGTCCATTCTGACAAGCAATGTACAGAGGTGATTCTCCAGTCCCTCTACACTTATTAATGTCTGCCTTATTGTTAATTAACATCTGAACTACTTCAGTATGTCTTTCCTGACAAGCCATGTACAAAGGTGATGTTCCAACATCTCTACACGTATTAATGTCTGCCTTGTTGTTAATTAACATCTTAACTACTTCAGTATGTCCTTGGTAACAAGCAATGTACAGAGGTGATGCTCCAGTCTCTCTACATTTATTAATGTTTGCCTTATTGTTTATTAACAGATTAACTATTTCAGTATGTCCATTCTGACAAGCAATGTACAGAGGTGATTCTCCAGTCCCTCTACACTTATTAATGTCTGCCTTATTGTTAATTAACATCTGAACTACTTCAGTATGTCTTTCCTGACAAGCCATGTACAGAGGTGATGCTCCAACATCTCTGCACTTATTAATGTCTGCCTTGTGGTTTATTAACATCTGGACTACTTCAGTATGTCCGTTCTGACAAGCACTTGACAGAGGTGATACCCCAGTATCTGTACATTTATTAATGTCAGCCTTATGGTTTATTAACATCTGTACTACTGCATTATGTCCTTGGTAACAAGCAATGTACAGAGGTGATACATCTTCATCATTACACTTATTGATGTCTGCCTTATTGTTTATTAACATCTGAACTTCTGCAGTGTGTCCTTTGTAACAAGCACCTTTGTAACAAGCAATTGACAGAGGTGATTCTTCTTCATCATCACACTTATTGATGTCTGCCTTATTATTTATTAACATCTGAACTAATCCAATATGTCCTCCCTTACAAGCAACGAGCAGTGGTGATTCTCCAGTCTCTCTACACTTATTAATGTCTGCCTTATTGTTTATTAACATCTGAACTACTTCATTGTGTCCTTTTTGACAAGCAACTGACAGAGGTGATACTCCAGTATCTCTACACTTATTAATGTCAGCCTTCTGGTTTATTAACATCTGAACTATTTCAGTATGTCCTTGGTAACAGGCAATGTACAGAGGTGATTCGTCGTCATCATCACACTTATTGATGTCTGCCTTATTGTTTATTAACATCTGAACTTCTGTAGTATGTCCTTGGTAACAAGCAATTGACAGAGGTGATATTCCAGTGGCTCCACACTTATTAATGTCAGCCTTCTGATTTATTAACATCTGAACTATTTCAGTATGTCCTTGGTAACAAGCAATGTACAGAGGTGATTCGTCGTCATCATCACACTTATTGATGTCTGCCTTATTGTTTATTAACATCTGAACTTCTGTAGTATGTCCTTGGTAACAAGCAATTGACAGATGTGATAATCCAATATCTCTACACTTATTTATGTCAGCCTTCTGGTTTATTAACATCTGAACTATTTCAGTATGTCCTGCCTCACAAGCAACGTACAGAGGTGATGCTCCAACATCGCTACACTTATTAATGTCTGCATTGTGGTTTATTAACATCTGAACTACTTCAGTATGTCTTTTCTGACAAGCAATGAACAGAGGTGATTCTCCAGTTTCTATACACTTATTAATGTCTGCCTTATTGTTTATTAACATCTGAATTACTTCAGTAAGTCTTTCCTGACAAGCAATATACAGAGGTGATACTTTATCACTATCACGACTTTGGTTTACATTACTGATACAATGATATAAACACCATTTAACCAAATTAATATCTCCTATAAAACAACACAGTAGCAATGGGGTACTTTTGTCATTAATGTCATATAAACTGGCCAATTGTTTTTGTTGTGATATTGCTAAGCTTTTTATATGAAGTAGGAATTGTTGCCTGAAGATACAATTGTCCATAATGATGTTACAAAAAACACCCACTACTTTTCCTCTTGACCAGTCATCTGACATTCTGCTTATATACATTTGCTGATATCTCGTTGGTACAATAATTGTAAATTCATCATTTTTGCATTTTCTTTCAAACAGAAATCTTTTACTAATAAATTGACTTGAAGCATTACTAATTAAACAATAAATCATTTCATTGCCGAAGTAAAAACATAAAATCAAATAGTTTGTCATGAATAGTTTTGTAGATTTCACCATCTTTTCTGATGTATGTATGTGTAAGTGAATCCAGCTCATCACGTAAAACCAATCGTGACGTCCCTTTAACCACTTTACAAGCTTCATATGTGTTCTTTATAATTGTTTTGATGTTTTTATCCACATGTTCAGTAAGCCTTTCTTCTTTCAACTGATTATTAAACATTACACATAGAGCAAGTGCACAGTATTTGACATGTGCTCCCTCTGTCTGTAATTTATCTATCTCCTCTTTGTAAACTGTAAATGGATTTGTAAAGAAATTTACAATGTTCAGTTTTGGATTTTTGCTGAAAAATTGACACAAAAGAGGAAAACAGTCAAACATGTCATACAAATCACTGATATCAGAAGCGTTTGTTTTCAGGTAAAATTCAGCAATGGACTGTTTTTCTGTTTTAGATAAACACAAATGGGCAGACTGAAGATTGCATTCACACGCTTGAAAGAATGACAATGATTCCATTTGCCTATCTTTATAAACCTGTAGTCTACAAGACATAATTAACTTCACTTGTTTCTTTTCTACTAATGCTTTAATTTTTTCCATCAAATTTTTCCAGTTTTCAAACCTCTTTGGATTTAGACTATATGTTCCACAAAAATCATCTACTACAAACAATATCTTTTTATTTGGATTGTATCACTTGATGATTTCCTTAGGATTTGAAACTGATACAATCTCATAGCCTTCATTTTGCATCTGTAAAGAAACGTGACGCACCAATGATGATTTTCCACTACCAGAACTTGCTGTGACAACAACACAATCATTTTCTTTAATGCACTTTAATACGCATTTTGCTCCATTTGTTTCTATAAATGTTTTGTCATCTTTTTTCCAATTTTCTAATTCCTCATTTATTTGTTCTGAAAAAGAAGAATTGACAATTATTTCAATACTTATTTTTTTAAGATAAAAGTTAAGGAATGTTTGACATATATGGTAAAAAAAATTTGCTTGACATATGGTATAAACCATGCTGTGTATAGACAAAAGGCTAGACATATGGTATGGAAAAAAGGCTTGACCAAAGATACCAAAGGAAATGTCAAACTCAGACATTTGATGTCTGGTATAGACAATTAAATTGATATATGGTATAAACAACTGACATGACTCATGGTATTGACAATTCACTTGACATATGGTATGGACAATTGACTTGATATATGGTATGGACAATTGACTTAAGATATGGTATGGACAATTGACTTGAGATATGGTATGGACATTTGACTTGACATATGGTATGGACAATTGACTTGACCTATGGTATGGACAATTGACTTGACATATGGTATGGACAATTGACTTGACATATGGTATGAACAATTGACTTGACATATGGTATGGACAATTGATTTGACATATTGTATAAACAATTAGTTTGACAATATCATTGACATTGAATATGGTATAGATAATTGACTTGACATATCAAACAGATAATTGACCTGACATATGGTATAGCCAACTGTCTTGATATTATTCATAGACAATTGACTTGACATTTGATATAGCCAAGTGGCTTGATATTATATATTGACAATTGACTTGACATATGATAAAGCCAAGTGGTCTGACAATAGGTTTAGACAGTTGACTTGACATATGTGAAGCTAAATGGCATCAGCTTATATAAAGCTAATTTTACTAGACATACGAGGGTCGTAATGGGTGTACCTTCATGATGAATAACTGTACAAAATCTTGCCAATTGATGTTAACAGTAATTTTTGGTGGATGATGACAAAATGTACACTTTCTTTAAGAGGATTAAAAAGTCCAATGATTATGACGAATCACGTTAAGTTTATTCCAAAAATAGTGGTGACTATAATTATTCGAGACCTCTGAAGAATCATGATCAGGTTATTTTGAGGAATCACGATATAATTTAACCAATTTGACGCTATCAGTAGCTGAAAATGACCGTTTGACGCCTGACGGTAAAGGGCATTACTACCCTCACTAATGTGTAGCCAAATGGCTTCAGATTAGATATAAACAATTGACTTCACATATGGTATAGCCAAGCGGTTTGACATAAGGTATAGGCTATTGACTTGACATATGGTATGGACAATTGACTTGACATATGGTATGGATAAGGAATTGACATTAGGTATAGATTAACTTGACATACCCGTATATTTTTACAGTTAGCGGTTTTTGCTTGTGAGTTCCCTGTAGTTGTTAATTTCTGTGTCATTTGGTCTCTTGTGGAGAGTTGTCTCAATGGCAATCATACCACATCTGGTTTTTACGTTTGAACGTTGTTTTCAATTTAGACTTGTTTATATTTTTTCGTTTGGGCTTGTATTATATTTGCCTTCGGGTTTATATGACCCGTTTATTCTATTTCGACTCTTTCAAAATTCAAGAGTCTACCCTAAATTGAGGTAAATTATATGGCCTTTCAAATACCATTTCGATTCCTAAAATCACTGAAGAAAAATTAGTTGCTGAAATCAGGATATGGTGTACACATTTTCGCACCTCATGTCTGCGGTATACCATCTTTTCCGCAAGTTTATTTTTTTCTGTTTGGTAATACATTCATGATAAGATGCATTTTGTTACGTCTGGTGATCCGTTTATTTGGCAATCGCCAATGGCAGTCAGCAGGGTTTAAGGACATCAGTTACTGCTAGTCAAATGCGTTTTGTTAAGATATACTTTTTCACTTTTTTAATCTTTTGGAAAATGATGTTTGTGCTGTATTTAGACCATTCTACCAAGAAATTTGTTTTGCATGCGCACGATGCGCTCTTTATCCATACAATCATAGCTTTGAACGTTGTTTTCAATTTAGACTTGTATATATATATATACCATCTTGGTGAGAGCCCAGGTGGTCGTGTGGTCTAGCGGGACGGCTGCAGTGCAGGCGATTTGGTGTCACGATATCACAGTAGCATGGGTTCGAATCCCGGCGAGGGAAGAACCAAAAATTTGCGAAAGCAAATTTACAGATCTAACATTGTTGGGTTGATGTTTAGACGAGTTATATATATATATATATATATATATATATAAGGTATAGATAAATGACTTGGCATTTCTAATAGATAAATGACTTGACATTTCTAACAGATAATTGACTTGAAATATGATATAGCCAAGTAGATATAGACAACTGACTTGATATATGATACGTCAATTTAGTTTGACATATATTAATTGACTTGGTATATTGTAAAGATAATAAACATGACATAAAGTATGGCAAAAAGGCTTGACATAGGGTGTAGCCAAGTGCATTGATATTAGGTATAGATAATTGACTTGGTATATGGCATAACATATGGTAAAGACAGATGATTTGATGTATGGTAAGATGGTAAGACAATTGACTTGACATATTGTATTGACAATTGACTTAATATAAGGTATGGACAATTGATTTGACATATGGTATGATCTTTTGACACATGGTAAGGACTATGGAATTAACCGATTATTATTATTACTCCACATAGCTGATCTAATTTGTAATATAAAAAAAAACATCTAGGGTTTTTTGTTCGCAGTCATAGAATCCTGAAACTTCAAAGCATAAGGCATCTTTACTAAATGATACAAAATAATTCAGCTATTTAATCATGTTAATATCCTTGTTTAAACTAAGTTGACTCTATCTACCTTGTTTGCATTATTAAGCATCTAAATGTCTTTCCTGTTTTAATTTATGCCTGGAACATGTTCAGCTAAACTATCTAAACTACATGTAAATAAGCTAAGAATGATTCTTGCAAAAACAAAATTCAATTGCTAATATTATTTTCACCTCTTAATATTTATGATAAATCCAACATACAATGACGTAATCAGGTTATATTTTCAAAATTTTCCTGGATTGAAAAATAGATAACATGGAAAATATAGAGGAACTTCAAGAAGCTGTTTGTATAAGGACCCCTGAATAACCAGTATAGTACTACCTTATATCTTCTTGTAATACTATATAATTATTATAATATATACCTCTTATGTTCCATGTTATTGGGTCTTTTAAAATCTCTGTGACTTTTGAGTGTTCAATTAGTAAAGTTCTATGGGAATCCTTCAGATCTATCAGATTTTTGGTAGTGCTTGAGTGTTCTGTTTGCAATGTACTGTGGGAATCTTGCAAATCTCTCAGATTTTCCCTGATGGTTGAGTTTTCAATGTCCATTGTTCGTCTCAGTTCCTTCATTTCTTCCTGTGATTGTTTGATTTCCAGCATAATTTCCTGGTTAGACTGATCTAAAATTTTCACTTTTAGCTCTTGACACTATTGATTCATTGGCACACCACCCAATCGACTTACAGCCTGTAAATAAATATTGCAAAGAGTTACAATAAACAGAGCTGCAATCTTCATGAATAAGTAGTTATAATTTTGGGTCAGGTATAGATTTTAAATATATCATGATGAAAATAACCTCTGGAAATATATGTTCCAGGATGAGAAATAAAAAAAATATGCCAACATTTGAGTCAATTAATTGCAATTGTGACCAATTTATAATAAGACGATGTCTTTGCACTTAATCTACTGGATGATTTGTACTGATTGATATCTTAGTCTTGGAAGCACGATATATTTCATGTATTAGTTTATTAGTATAAGTTGTCAGTAGCTGTATGAACTTTTAATGTGCTTTTTTTCTTTACTCTTACCAGATTTTTGTTGTGTCTATCTGATGAGTCAAGCCCTTTTCAACTTATTTTAAATTTTTGTTTTAAGTTTGATGTTATGTTATTCTGTTCGTTTTTTGCCATGGCTTTGTTGGTTCATGTTCGACTTATGAGTTTGAATGTCCCTTTGGTATCTTTTGCCTCTCTTTTACACTACTGTCACGGGTTAGAGACGGTTGAGTGCTCACACACATATTTAACAATACCACAATCTTTACATGTCCATTCAAAATCAAGAGCCGTCAATTAATTGGTTTTCTGTGATTGTCTACAACTTTGTTTTTCGTTTGTTGTTTTATTAATAAATTGGGTTGTTTGTTTTCTTTTTAACATTGTGTTCATCATGCCTTGTCTTTTTATAGTTTACTTTATGGTATGGGTTTTGCTCATTGCTGAAATTGTACAGACCTATAGTTGCTAGGTACCACATTATACAACATTATTGTTTTATTAAGAATGTACTTACATCTACTACATTTGTCCATGCTGTATTGAAATCACATCTTGGCATAGTGTTACTATCATGATGAGCTAGTATATTTCTGTACCATTTAATCCTGGCAAGATCAGGTCCAGGAGTTGTCTCCCCTGGTAGTGGTAGATAGTCAAATCCATTGATTGGAGGAGTGACAGATGTCAAGTTTCTGATCAAACAAATCATCAATGTTACATCAAAAGTTTTGGAATCAGGTACACCTGTATCAACAAAAGACATTGAACATCAACAGTTATTCATATCCCTAAATACAGAATCGCCCAAGTAAATGTAACTGATATATAAATTCATACAGCACCATGTATGTAATACAAATTTAATAAAAATCACCATCTACTAAATCTATAAATGAGTAACTTTCTGCCAAACAGTGTCCATTCATTCACATGAAAAAGCTTTGACGAATCAAATTTAGATATGTTGTTTCCTGTGACTAAACGATAGCCAAGTTCAATTTTGGTGATTTTAACTGGTCTCGTTGTTGTGTTGTAGACCTTTCAGTAGCAAAATTGATTTTTATTATATGAATTTGAGTTCTTTCCCTTTGAACAGAAGTTAATAATTAATTTCTATGTCATTTGGTCTCTTGTTTATTTTGAGTTATTTCCCTTTGAACAGAAATGTAATTAATAAGTATTTCATAAAAATTTGAATTCTTGGGGTTCTTTAATATGCCGATTCTAACAATGTACTTAGATTTTGGATATTGGACCATAATAGGTAAATGTCCAATTTCAAATTTTCCAGTTCTTAGACCACATTCAGTCTGTGTAAAATCTTCAATCACAATCCAAATTAAGAGCTGTTTTAAGCTTAAATGTTATGCCCATACTTGCTCAACTGTTCGGGGTTCGACCTCTGAAAGGAACATCTCGTTTGCTGTCACTCTGACAGCCTCTTGTTTTATTTTGTTAAGTGAAAGTTTACCATAATTTAGAAAAAAGACTTGTCAAACTAGACTTCATGGAGATGGGATCCATCTCTGTGGGCACTGTAAATAACAGGTTACTATTTGACTATTACCGATGTTAGTGGTTGAATCTCTTAGAGCAGGTTACATGTGCTTTAAACAGTACACCGGATGCACTTTACCCTTAATTTTAGAAATATAATATAAGGGAAAAAAAACTTCTTGAAATAGACACAGGTTATTTTGCATTACTTATCAAGCCAGAATTATGGCCTTTATATTGTCGCAACTTTGTACTGTATCTGTATTCACTAGATTACATAGTTCTTGTGTTTACCTATCATTTTTAAAGTACAGTAAATATTTTTATCATGTGGAAATCTATACGTTAGTAGTCCTAGGCTCGACAAAAAAACAACAGATTGAATTATCTGATTGGTTTACTTTTTTTTTGTGTTACTAATCTCCCTATCCTTGTTTTTTTTATTTTTAAGAGTGATAACACAACATGTCCTCGTGGAGTAATATCTTCACATATAATTACATACAAGGGAACAGAACTAAGCCAGTTGAATGGATTGGTGGAAAACGACATAAAGATGAATTCTGCAACAATGTTAAGGACTACAATGACAATAATCAGCATCAGTTTTCTCGTGGTAAAATATTTGTATGGATAAGCTAATATGAAGCACTTTTTTAAGCTATTACATAGTCTTGTTATGTACTGAGAGTGTATTTTATTCTATGTTTTTTAGTTAAAGTGTTACGTTTGGCCTAGGAAGTTGTACATACATTATGACACACCCTCTAGTGTTGGTTAATATTCATGTCAAGTATAAACTTTGAAATCATAACGGTTCTCAAGATATAGTGGCAGGGTCCTAATTAATCCATTGCCAACACAACCCTAACATGACGGGGCCAAAAGTGGAGCAGGATATACTTAACTTTCCCAAGAACGTTCTATCACCCCCTGTAAAAAAACCTGATTTTTTCCCCCTGTGTTTTGCATACTGTTGTTCAAAGTTGTTTATTTCTTAGCTTTAATTTGTTTTGCCATAGTATTGTCAGTTTGTCTTCCACTTATGTTGTTGGATGCTTATGGCCACAACATCTGTCTCTTAATCAGATTGCCAGTTAACAAACCTACCTGAAAGCAGAACTACAATATTCTATAGACATATGAAATACTAACCATTTTTGGGAAACAAAAGATTCCACTGAGCCTGGTTTAAGATTCTCTTTTTAAACAAGCCATTCAGAGTGTTGTAGTTTTTATTTAATGTTGATGGTAGATAGGTAGGTGGAAATTCTTTATCAAAGAAAGTACGGACTGCTCTTGGTGACACTCCTTTCAATAACAAGGCTAATCGGATATAATTCTCTTCTTCTTCTAAAAGAGGTGCCATCTTTCAAGAAATTCTTCTGATTGTCAATACATAACTAAATCATTTTTACTTCATGTTCCATGTTATACTGAAAAAGATACAAGCCTATTACATAACAATAAGTAAAGAATTAACATAAATGTTATATCTTCAAAATGGTATATGTGCTAAATTATTATACATCTTATAACATGTATAATTCAAAAACAATCTTAGTTTAACTTTCATAGCTTTGATATCAACGATTTATTTTACATTATACATGTTATAAGATGCAAAATAATTGAGGACAGTTTTAAATATATAAGTAACCAAAAAATACAAATGTTAAAACACTACAAGGTATTAATTCCAGGTTTATTGTGCTTTTACGAAAGAAGCAATGTGTTTAAAAAAGTTATATATTGACTTCCTCAGTAGGGCTATTTAACAACCTAAAACATAAAATAAGATATATTTATTTTACTGCATTTATGTGATGACTTGAGTTATCATTGATTTGTTCATAATCAAAAATTAACTGTTAACAAAACTTTGAATTTTTAAAATAAAACTAAGGCTTTTCTTCCCCAGGAATAGTTTACCTTAGCTGTGTTTGGCATAACCATTAGAAACTTTTGGTCCTCAAAGCCCTTCAACTTCGTGCTTTATTTGGCTATTAAGAAATTTTTTAATCCGAGCGTCACTGATGAGTCTTTGTAGAAGAAAAGCGCGTCTGGCGTAAATATAAATTTTTAATCCTGGTATCTATCTATGATGAGTTTATTTACTGAATGTAAAATGTTTTAAATCAAATGTTGTCTGATTGTTATACATATATAGAATACTTTTTGAGAGAGAGAACATGTATGAAAGCTTAGTTTCGACATGTTTATGGCAATTCAAAATTACTACCTTTAGCATAGCAATTACAATAAAATTACTACCTTTAGCATAGCAATTACAATAACATTACTAACTTTAGCATAGCAGTTACAATAAAATTACTATCTTTAGCATAGCAATTACAATAAAATTTCTATAAAACTGTCAGACTGATTTTTATGTGGATTTAAAGTCTTATAGAATTGTATGTTTTATTCTATCACCTTGCACTTTCACGACTTGAAACCAGTTTTACAGTTGGCTTTATAAAACAAATCAAAATTTGGTCAGAATTTTGAAAGAATGTAACACGTTGAGAGCAACATTTATATTGAAATGACAGTAAGTGTAAATTGTTACAGTTAGTTAGATATACTCTTAATGATAGTGTTCCATTTATCATGTCTTTATTGTGTTGATAAATTTTGCATATTTCTTTTTTTTTATTCAAATAATGCATGTGCAATTGTCACACTCCAGGCCTTGAAGTCATAAAACTTTCGAGTTAGTTTTTTTGTACTCATACTCCAACATTATCCAATCAAAATGCTTGATTTAATGCATTGAGCACGATTTTTGTGCTCCGAGCATTGAGTAAAGTTTTATGACTTCAACCCCTGACATACATTGGTAAATAAAATTTGATCTTGTATGTCAAATTCGATGTTGATGGCGTTAAAATGTCAGATAATTCCAGGCTAAAAAACATCTTGATATAATTTTTAATTTTGTATTTTTGTATCATTGTCTTTCGTATTCATTTGTCAACATATTTGTCTGACCATATAGTACCGGCTTTACAATTTTACGAACCTATATCAGCTATACTCGATTAACTATTTGGAATATGGTAATCGAACGACGTTTTGTATTCCAAATGAAGCGACGCCGATTTATACGATAGGGGTAACATGCAAGATTTTTTTACGTTTTGAAGTTAGTGTGTCGTCAATTTTTACTGAACTAGTTCACATTAATGTTAAGGGGCCAGCTGAAGTCCGCCTCCGGGTGCTGGTTTTTCTCGTTGTGTTGTAGACCCTTTGGTGGACTTCTGTTGTTTTTTGTCTTTTTGTCAAATTGTTGTCTTCTTGACTCCATCCCCTTTTCCATTCTCAATTTTAAGATATAATGCAATAAAAATTCTCTGAGTTGAGACGGGACACAGTTGAAAAAAATAAAGAGCAGAAGTTTTATGTGGTTCAAAGTATCGTGATTTCATGTATTAGATATCTTTAAAAGTATGTTTTATTTCTTTTGTCGTGTTGTTGTTGAAATCTTAATGATTCTCTAACGTTAGAATCAAAATAAGATCAACGTTCTGTCTTATATCACGAGAACCGTGTAGGGCATAGCTCAACTGTTTTAATACAGAATTTAAAGAAATGTCGAAAGTTTTTCACAAAATGACTATCTCTTCCGGCTTTGGGTATACCATGAAATTGAGAATGGAAATGGGGATGTGTCAAAGCGACAACAACCCGACAATAGAGCAGACAACAGCCGAAGGCCATCAATGGGTCTTCAATGTAGCGAGAAACTCCCAGACCCGGAGGCGTCCTTCAGCTGGCCCTTAAACAAATATGCATACGAGTTCAGTGATAATGGACGTCATACTAAACTCTAAAGACTAACAAAGGCCAGAGGCTCCTGACTTGGGACAGGCGCAAAATTGCGGCGGGGTTAAACATGTTTTTTGAGATCTCAACCCTCTCCCTATACATCTAGCCAATGTAGAAAAACAAACGCACAGTAAAACTCAGTTTATGAGAAGTCCGAGTCCGATGTCAGAATATGAAACAAAAGAAAAAAGAAAACATACATACTCCAGTACCAGTCGAGTATACAAATGTATATTTTTAACGATTTTTTTTGGATGCACAAAAATGTGTATTCCTTTTTAAGCAGAAAAGTGTTAGTTGATTAACTTAATTGACATGATTTATACATGATCTTAACATTTTTTCATTCTGAAAGAAAAATCAAAACAATTAATCTTTTTCGTCTTCTATTTTTATTTCAATTATAGCCAGCATCGATCAGAACCAAATCACTAGCACTTATTCCTATCAATTAAACACAATGTTATCAATCATCTTAACCGTGACACAGAAAACAATAGTTTTTAAAATATACTGTCTTTCATTGAAAAAGAAACATAATAAAAACATGGTGTAGGGTGATTGCCAAAATGAGACAACTCTCCATTAAAGACAAACATATATAGACGTTAACAATTATACGTTACCGAAGAGCCTTCAGTAATGAGTAACACCAATACTAAATAGCAATGAATTTACTTATCTCGCCATTTTCATCCTGTAAACGGAACGTGTGTCAGTAGGAATTGAAATGATTTGCTTTGTCAATCTATACAATTTATATTACAAATCTAGGTTTAGATAATATAGTAACATCATATGTACGAGATCTTGTAAGGTCATGTTTTATCATCATACCCATTATCGCACATAAATGTAGGCTGGCACAGTGTTTACTGAATGCAGATAATTCATAGGTGATAACTAAAAATAACTTTTATCTCTCAAAGTTTAAAATATATGACATAGACCAAATAATAAATGTCACGTCGAATTCCTGTTCATATACTGATTAAAAGGATTTAGATAAAGTTAAATGTATGCATGTTGAAGAGTAGCTTAGGTCTCTACACAACAAACTAAGATTCATACTGCATACTAGCTTCCTTAAGAACATAAAACTTGTCAAATATTGTTTCTTCTTGTCGTCTGGTAAATGCATATCTTAATGTCCTACAATTAACATGCCATTCATAAGTATTCGAGTATCACTCGGTAGTACCAAGTATCGAACAACAATGAAAATTGACTAATCGGTTTCCTGTTAAAATGTTGTTGCTGTCTTTAGCAAAGTTTTGTTTTATCAAGAGCGCCTCTCGGGAAATTAAATATTAATGAAAATAACGTTTCTAATGTTCGCGTTTAATTGTCTTTAAATATTCTTCAGAGCAGAATTAGACTATTAGGAACAGCACAAGTCCAGACTTGCAAGTTTAGCTTTGTCATTCAATCATTTATGTACAGTCAGCGCAAATGTTTTCAGGAATGCGTAACAAAATTGAGAAATCGGCTCGTTCCTGAAAAAGTTACGAACACATTAGTTGCACCCTGTGTCGCTCACCTTGGTCTATGTGCATATTAAACAACGGAAACAGATGGATTCAGGACAAAATTATGTGTTTGTGATGGTGATGTGTTTGTGTTGTTGTTTTATGATAATTTCTGTATTCGCATCTTTCGTTTATGTTGTGTGCTTTGTCTATGTACCATTTCGAGTTCCTGTCTTGCATTTGACATGGCTCTGTACTTATACATCCCGTCATTGTGTTATCTTGTCCTGCTAAATGTTTGTTTATAATATATCTGTTTGTTTTATAGAGATTAAGATAACACAACGTTGACTGCTGTACCCCTATGTTTGACTTTTTTACCTAGTATATCTGTTTGTTTTGTTCACACATCGATGTCAATATAATGGAACTTTATATGACTATCATACAAGTGAGAGTTTTCGCTAGCTATAAAATCACGTTTAACCCACCGTTTTCTACATAAAAAATGCCTTTACTAAGCCAGGAATGTTCTCCATTCGTTTATTGAGTTTGAGCTTTGGATTTTGCCATTTGATTAAGGACTTTCCGTTTTGAATTTTTCTCGGAATTCAGTATTTTTGTGATTTTACTTTTTGCTGTAGAGTTTTATTGATTAATTGATGAGATTAATTTATTGCCAGTTAACATAAGTACATTAGTACATGTAATAAATCAGCTATTAAATAAGGTATCCTCTTAGGTATTAATGAGGATTTTACGTATATAATACAACGACCAGCACTACAAAAAAGGGGTATAATTTTGTGTTTCCATTTTATAGATGTGTTTCAGGGTATCGCTCAGTTAACATCCTTATATATTTTTTTACACATGAATAATCTCCTACCTGAGTAAAGGTGAAAGAGTTGAAGTAGATTATCTGTCGACGACGTCCAAGCTCTTTTCACGCTCTGATTATGACAGCGGCAATTGGTGCTGATAAGAATCAACTTATTATATTTCCGATCAGGATGGCTTGTTTTCATGGGAACTATTACCGTGGGAGCTAGAACAAAAAAATGAAATGCTAATATAACACAGCATGGTTTATATTTGTATCTAATTGACATAATCTCATTATGAATATTGTTAAAAGATTACAAGTTGAACTTTGAACATCTGATTCCCTGCTTTGTTTGATGAGGCATTTAAACAGCAATGTTACATGGTTAGTTAAAAAAAGTGTAAACAATTTTTGGATTATATTTCCTTAACTGGCTACAGAAATTAAAAATGCATATTTTCCTGGATTAGTATTTTTTCGTTTCCAGTCCATCAACTTTTGGTGTTGGGGTTAAATTCACAAATCTTAACATCAGTAGTATTGATTTGTACAATGTATTCCATCTGGGGAAATATCAGGACATTTTATACATCTTCAAAATAGGCCAGACACCAAATTGCAATATTTACAGTATTTTGTCCTGTTTCAGATACAATATGAAGACAGAATAAAAGATTTGGATGCTCAGCTTCACCTCTACAAGAGACATGATGATAACTCATTAAAGGAATATGACCATCAACATACCAGTACCCTGACTGTACAGAGAGAGTTAGATAGTGTCAGGGAAAGATATAAACTAGAGGCTCTTAAGAGCTTGTGTCGCTCACCTTGGTCTATGTGCATATTAAACAAAGGAAACAGATGGATTCATGACAAAATTGTGTTTTGGTGATGGTGATGTGTTTGTAGATTATACTTTACTGATCATTCTTGCTACTTAAAATTTTCTCTATCTGTAATGAACTTGGCCCTTTAGTTACAGAGGAAAATATTTTGTAAAAACTTACCAAAATTTACCAAATAAAGGAAAATTGTTAAACATTGACCTTAAAGGACAATTACTCCTTAAGGGGTCAACTGACCATTTTGGTCATGTTGACTTATTTGTAGATCTTAATTTGATGAACATTATTGCTGTTTACAGTTTATCCCTATCTATAATAGTATTCAAGATAATAACCAAATCGGCTAAATTTCTTTAAAATTTACCAATTGGGGGGCAGCAACCCAACAACCAGTTGTCCAATTCATCTGAAATAAACAAAATAATCCCCATGTACGATTTGCTTGAAATGCTTTGGTTTCAGAGTTATAAGCCAAAATCGACATTTTACCCCTATGTTATATTTTTAGCCATGGCGGCCACCTTGGTTGGTTGGCCGAGTCATCGCACACACAAATTTATAAACTAGATACCCTAATAATTATTGTGGCTAAGTTTGGTTAAATTTGGTCCAGTAGTTTCAGAGGAGAAGATTTTTGTAAAAGATTACAAAAATTTCCGAAAAATTGGTAAAAAATGACTATTAAGGGCAATAACTCCTTAAGGGGTCAACTCAACATTTTGGTCATGTTGACTTATTTATAAATCTTACTTTACTGAACATTATTGATGTTTACAGTTTATCTCTATCTATAATAATTTTCAAGATAATAACCGAAAACGGACAAAATTTCCTTAAAATTACCAATTCAGAGTCAGCAACCTAACAACCCATTGTCCGATTCATTTGAAAATTTCCAGGACAGATATATTTTGACTTAGTAAACAATTTTACATCATGTCAGAATTGCTTTAATGCGTTGGTTTCAGAGTTATAAGCCAAAATATACATTTTACCCCTATGTTCTATTTTTATCCAAGGCGGCCATCTTGGTTTGTTTGGCGGGTCACCGGACACAATTATTAATTAAGATACCCCAATGATGATTGTGGCCAAGTTTGGTTAAATTTTGCCCAGTAGTTTCAGAGGAGAAGATTTTTGTAAAAGTTAACGACGACGGACGACGGACGCCAAGTGATGAGAAAAGCTCACTTGGCCCTTTGGGCCAGGTGAGCTAAAAAACAAGTTGCTGAACTGCAGGCAGAAATAAGTAACCTAAATAATGAACTAAATAAAATTAAAACTTCACAAGAAGGTAGGGTATATATGCAGTACTTAAACAAATAGATAGAAGCTAGTTTTTTACATTTTCAAAATTCTACAGAGATTTCCAAATGAATGCAATGAATATTTTTAGTGTAAGTTTAGTGAAAACAGAAAGTCTGTGAAAAAAGTTATAATTTTGTTACATCATCGCCATATATAGTTAGTTTTTTGACATTTATTCACTGACTGGCGTAAAAAAAAATTCTTCGTTTAATATATTGATTGGAGAAAAAGTATATGAAGGTAGCAATATAGAACATATTTAAAATCATATCTGATTTTAGTATCACTGAAAAATGAACTGAAGACGTCGAAGGATCAAGAAGCAGATCTTATTAAAGAACCTAGTTAAAGTCTTTCGTTCAGAGATTGAGAGTAAATACCATGACCTTTAAATCTTACAGAAATCCATAGAGAGGCTAAGGAAAAAAAGCATTTGTACCTTGTTAATGGTTTTACCAAAGATACAGGTAAAAACATTGTGTGAAATGTATAGTTTTAATCATACTCATTGAGTGCACTAGATTTAGATGAATAATGTCTCTACAGTGACAACCAAAAAACAAATATTTACAATTTGTTGGAAAGCTAAGTTTATTTGACCCAACCAAAAGTTTTTAAAGGGTAACTGTTTTAAAAAAACTTTATTTTCTTTCTATTGAGTTTTTTCAATGTCTGGTCCACTTAATTATGGTATTCAAATGGGCTTCTTTTTTTCAATCTTTAGTATTTTGTCAACTAAACTTCTGTTTGTCTTGTCATTATCATGCTTTTTCTTTGTAACATTGGAAACATTCACTCTAAGACTTAAAGAGTTAATCAGACTTTCAATTGAAAGAGTATGTGATTATTTTGATTGACATAAATATTTGTTGGAAGGGGGAGGGAGAGGTTTTGACTTGTGCATACTATTTAATTTGTTCTTAATAGGTGGTTCTGTTTGTCTTTAGCCTAACAAATAAATTAATTAGATAAATTTTTGTATTTTCTGCTTTAAATATAGAGATAAATGTTCTATACATTGTTTCATTTTACATCTTTTTAAATATTTATATAAATATTACTTCAATATGAATGATATGTGATACAATGCATAACCTTTCCTATGTCAGATAGCAACCCAACAACACAAAAAGTAAAAAAATCCATCTTGAGTTCAACATAGTATTCAACTATTTGTTTATATTGTTAGATAATAATAAGAAGATTAAAGGTAAAGGAAAGACAAGAAAGATGGATGAAGATGAAACAGAAGTTATATCTGAAATGAACGGATTTACAGACAGAGTGAATGACAAACAATATGAACCAGAAACATTTGCTGATAGAACTCATATATCTGATGTGATAAAAGAAAACGAAGTGTTGAAATCAAAGGTAGGATTTACTCTCTGAGCCTTCATGTATTATATCGTAAAGTGAAAAATCAATTGAACTTCTGTCAAAAGTGAATGTAGTGTTGCCTGATACATCCCAATGTTCATAATCACGAATATGATATCTGTTCGCGAATAGTGTGAAGAAATAAACATTTTGTCACCATTTGTTTCCAACTAATAACAAAGGGAAATAATCCATTCATTAAAATTTCGGGTAAACTCAGCACATGACCAACTCAAACCACGACAAGACGAAACTGTGTAACTCAAAATCATGTCACAAAAAATAAAATGAAAAAATAAAACAAAATGGAAATACTTACCTACCTACCCTATTTTTTTTTTTTAAAGTATGTAACCTTAAACAGACATATATTTTTTTTGGCCTAATATTTGCCATTGGATAAACAGCAGTTATCAATCATACAATCAACTTAAGTCCCTAATAATCACCAATAAATCTTAACGTCTTTTTATAGAAATCAGTTGGTATCTGATAGACTGACTCTTAATTAGTAATACTTAAAATGATCATTAGAAAAGCTGATTCATTAAAATATACGAATATTTGATAGAATAAGATTGTACAGAGAGTTACTTCTGTGACTTCTCACTCAGTTCAAGGGAAATTTCTCTTGATGCCCTCATTCAATTTAAGGAAATAAATCTTGCTTCCCTCATTTAGTTAAAGGAAAATTACTATTACTAACTAACAGAATGAATAAATTGTCATAATATATCTCTTATTAGGTTGACGAACTACAGCTAGAGGTAGATACACATAGGATAGAACTACAGAAATATCTGGCTCAATTTGAAGATAAGAATCGTAAAACAAGAGAAAAATATGAAGAACAGGTACCAGTACATACATATGTAGATTTATTAGTATGAGTTATTATAATCTATAAAAAAAAAAAGTTAATATTTAATCTTTAATTTTTATTTTATTAGGTTGATGGTTTGCTAGAGGTAGATACACATAGGATAGAACTACAGAAATATCAGGCTCATTTTGAAGATAAGAATCGTAAAACAAGAGAAAAATATGAAAAACAGGTACTTGTACATACATTTGGCAGTTTATTAGAATGAGTTATTATAATCTATGGAATTAAGGACTTTGTTTGGTAAAATGCAAAGTGTTTGGTAATTACAATAATTTTGTATCCATAAGTATTTGATCCATATTGGGATCAATACTTGGATGAAAGTTAGGCACATTAATGATTTAATTGTAAAATGGTGGGATAAAAGCATGATAAACTGTTGCATGAATGACTTTCAAACAATTTATGATGAGGTTTGGAATGGGAGACTAAATTGGAGTTCCTTAAGGGAGTTGTTATCGTAATTTTTTGTGGAGAAAAAAGATAAATTGCATGTTGAGATCACCTCCATAGAAAAAAGTTACATCAGCATCTCATGGAAATAAAGTAACCATGAAGCTAAATAAAAGCTGCCTTTCTATTTAGTTTGTTCCTCTTAATATAACCTTTGTGGTCGATTATATATTTTTGTGATAAAACAAATGTAGTAGTGTTTTTGCCTCGAGTGTGGTAGTTAATTAGTTAGAGTTTCGCCTTGGTCAATATAAAGACTGTAAATCATATAGCATTAAAGAAGAAGAGCAAATACTGCTTGCCCCGAGTCAGAAAAAAATTGTAAGGGTAGGGTGACATGTCTTCCTGCAAACTGTTGGGAAATAGCAAGTTAAAAATCAGGCTCAGTTTGTCTGTCTTGTATACTTAGTCTCATATCACACTTACATGTTCTTGGCCTATACATGGCATCTTATTTGTAACGTTAATCTGCCATCCAATCACCAATCAAAATTGAACTATTTGTTTTATATACTGTAAATTCAGAAATTATTGCGAGGTTTTTATTATTGCGAAAAAATGCGACAGAGTTGCAAACGCAGTAATTTAAACTCACATTTTGAAGAATTTTATATGAATTAACCAGGATTTTTCTCAAAATCGTAAAAATTAAGATCGCAATTAAGTCTGAAATGACAAAATCGCAATAATAAATGCACACAATAATTTCTAAATTTACAGTAGTTAAAATGTCTTGAAATTCACTTTTTCACAGATTGGTGTACTAAGATCTTCACACCAGAGGGAGCTACAGAAATTTTTGGCTGAAAACGCTTTACAACATTCTGCCTCTAAAATGGCAGAGTTACAATCAAAAACAGATGCTCAACAGGTAAGAACTCATTAGATAAGAAGATGTGGTATGAATGCCAATGAGACAGCTTTCCATCCAAGTTACAGTGAGTTAAAAGTAATCAACTATAGGTCAAAGTAATCTTAACCTTCTTTTCTGTTTTATAATTTTATAAAAAAATATTCATCTTTCTGTGTTAATGGCTTGAACATTTGATGAATAAAACAGTAAATTATTAAAATAAATGATCATAAATTTCTTTTGTTTTAGGTGATGATAAAACATTTGAAAGAGCAGTTAAATAAATCACATTTAGATTCAGAACAACTTTCTATACTTCGAATACAGAATGCCAGTTTAGAAAACCAAATTGACAAACTGAAAGAGGAATTACGTGAGGCAAAGAAATTCCACACTCCAGTAAGTACTGTTACTTTGGTGATATATCTTAAACCCTTCATCAGGAAATTTGTCTTGAATTGCACAAAATAAAAGGGGTCAATTGAGACATTAGTTATTTGCTTGTTTTTTACTTTAAACATGTATATCAAACTTGAATACTGATAGGAATTTAGAAAAGTATATTTTTACTTCACTTCTCATTATTTAAACATCTCTGGCATGCCTTTGAAATATTTTTGTTTTTGCTGTCCTCAGTGATATTGTTCGTGTTTTTCAAAACTACCTCTAACCTTTTTTATTGGGAAAATGTGCGTCATTTTCATCAAATTGGGAAATTTATAATAAACCATGAATTTGACTGGATCTTCAATTTGAAGACCCTCTTTCAAGAGATAAACCCTCATTTGAAATAAGACCCCTTATTGTCAGTGATGATACATAAATAGACCCTCAAATCTGCACATATAGTCATTTTAGGCATTCATGCACAATTACTACTGATACTGCACTGTCAGGGAAAAAAGTCTTTTTGGGAATAATTTTAAGCCAATTTTTTTTCAAAATGGGATTTTTCTCTAGGGGAAAGTCATAAAGCTCCTTAAATTTCTACTTATTTAAACATCCCTGTCTTTCAAATGCTTTGGTTTAGGGGTTTCTAATAAAGGTAAGCCAAGCAAAGAGTTTTGAATGCTTACAATTTATTTTAGGATTAAACACCTTTTTAAAGGAATTTATTGGTGTATAAAACTTGACCAATTCACTCACAAACAAATAAAAGTTATTTTATGATATGTTTGTTAGTGACTTGGTACAGTTTATACACCAATAAATTCCTTCAAAAAGCTGTTTAATCCTCATAATTCTTTAAAATTGGAGATACAGAATTTATTTTTCCACACTCATAACCTCTATCACACATAAATTGTATATTTGTGTCATTGAATAGACCTGGCGCATGAATACATGTGTAGGTTAACGTAAAACTGTGTGATCAATGAAATTTGCAATCTGATTAAAAATAAAGTGTAAAAACTCTTATTATCATTCAAACGGATGTTTCGTGTTAGTATCTAATTTAAAAACAATAAAAGCGAAGTGAAAACATATTTTGTAAACATTGATCCATATTGTGTCATTTAGGCTGCTATCTTGTTTACATTGGTTACAAAAAGAAGTTCAGTCAACGTCGTCTATCTAAAAATAAACAATGTCAAGAACAACTACCAAGTCCTCTCAAACAATCATATCAACGTATACCCTAATATGCATATCATTGAATAATATTTTTATTTATTTGATGTGAATATTTATAGGAAAAAATAATGTAGGATTGTTTCTGTGAAGTATGCCCTTACTGTTGAAAGGAGTGTTGACTAGGAGTGCCTAGCCTATTAATGTTGCCTAGATGTGCCTTGCCAAGATATTGACTTGGAGTGCCTTGCCTATATGTTGAATAGAAGTGCCCGCCATAAATGTTGACTAAGAGTGCCTTGCCTAAATGTTTTGCCTTTATAATGTTATACATATTTTGTTTTGTTTTAGGAAATGAAACATTTTGAATCAATTCAGCAGAAAATAATTCAAATGGAGAAAAAACGTGAAACACGTGAACTTGAACTGCAACAAATTATAAAAAATGCCAAACACACAGCTTCAGTGGAAATGGACCAGGAAGCAAATAAATGGAAAGGAATTGTAGATTCTAAAAATAGTGAAATCCAAAGATTTAGAACAGAATTAGATTCCATATTAGACGTTTTAAAATTACTCCAAAAACAAGGAGTTGTAATACCTGTCAGTGCAGCAGTGTCATAGCAGTGTAGCTCTTTAGTAGTTTTATTAATTTAAAATTTGTATTAATATTCCGTCCCATATATTTTCGAGAGATTGAAAACTTTATATTGTGGTATTCTTTATTATATAACTGTAGTCCATGATCTGTTTTAAGAAAAGACAACCAAATAATAATAAGGAAAAGAGGAAAACTTATATTTGGTATCAATTTAAAAAATATTTTTGTCAATTATTTGACCAATGTCTTGAACTTCTTTTTAAGAATTATGCAGATGTTGTGGTTGTATCAATAATAAAAATTCTACACAATTTAATGATGTGGTGCATTCTTTTTGTCACATGTGTATTTTTGTTTATGTTTCACAAAACAACACGTTTTATAACTGTTCATATACCTCATTTCATGGAATTGTGTTAAACAAACCTTTGAAATTGCTCAATATATCTTGCTTGTTACATGCAACTTTTTACTGAAATCTTTATAATTTTTCCCTCATCTATTTTATTTTTTATGCCCCACCTACAATAATAGAAGGTGCATTATGTTTTCTGATCTTTGTGTCCATTAATTGTTCGTCCGTCAGACGGACCGTCCGTCTGGTCCGCAGGTTAAAGTGTTTGATCTAGGTAGTTTTTCATGAAGTTGAAGTCCAATCAACTTGAAACTTTGATTTGATCTTTCTTATTAGAATTGTGACCCCAATTTCATGGTCCACTGAGCATAGAAAATGATAGTTGAGTGGGTATTTTTGTGTTTTTACTTTTTATTCATGTTCTACTGACACATTCTTGTGAACAGCTACTATTCACTTAATTATAGAAATTCATTTGCTGATCAGTGTAACAAACTGAGTTGGATTTGTATTTGCTAATCAGTGTAACAAACTGAGTTGGATTTGTATTTGCAAGAACATAATACTGGGAGATTTCTTGACACTTTTTGTTTTGTTTAACAATGTATGTTGAATATGGGTCCTTTTTCAAACTATCATTTTTCATTTTCAAAATCTTATGAATGTTTCAAAAATTTTATCCAAGAGTATTGGAACACGAAATTTATGTGTTTGTTTGGTTGATTCTATGTGAATAAAAATCCATCACCAATTTGTATGTTACCCTTAAGGCCTTTTAAATTTCTTAGAACACCATAGGTAATTCTTATTATGTGATCAGTTGTTTCCCCTTTATTTTCCCTAGAACGTTTAGAGTTGCCTCATTTAAGAGTTGTTTACTCTGTATACCATTTGGAAGTTCCTGGTTTTGTTTTAATACTGTTTTAAAAAATTATATAATATGTACTTTTGTATGATGTTGTACTTTATAAAACATATCAAATGTTAAATCAACCTGATTAAAGGGAGATAATTTCTTAAGAATTGTCTCCTTATCAGTACTAGAATTATTTATTAAATATCTTCTTAAAATGACTATAATGACCACTACTTAGAGAAGTTTTGTATGATCTTGTAAGACATACACAAGTTGTGTCAAAAACTGAGTATTGTTTTAGTTTTATTTTATATTTTATTTTATTTATCATTATCATTATTTTACATATTGTTCAAAATTGTATACATGAAATGAAAATATTTATAATAAATTTACAATTATATATTTGTATATTTTATAAATTTAGTAGAACTTTACTTTGACCTTTTGACCTTTGTCATATTTACTTCAAATGTCTAAGGACTCTGTGTCATTACTAAAATTACCAAAACCTTTTTTTTTTCATTTCCCTGAAAAAGGTTTTAGGTCACATATCTCATTGAAATACTTTATCATAGTACAACCATTTTGAACAATTATAGCAAAGCTTCATATAGACATAAAAAAATGTTATAGATACATTTGTTGTCCATTTGACACATTCCCCATTTCCATTCTCAATTTTATTTTTTACAGAGTTTGTCTTTAGTGCCGTGTGGAGGCAGTAGAGTGCCTCCCCGTGCTTCAGGTTTATGCTCTTATAATATACTAGATTATGGAGTGTGTGTCCGAGCGAGAACTGCCCTAGTTCATTACTTTAGGAATATTTATCAAAAAGTAGTATTTCAATATAGGGGCCAGCTGAAGGACGCCTCCGGGTGCGGGAATTTCTTGCTACATTGAAGACCTGTTGGTGACCCTCTGCTGTTGTTTTTTTATTTGGTCGGGTTGTTGTCTCTTTGACACATTCCCCATTTCCATTCTCAATTTTATTTTACAATACAAGCATATATTTAGTTATGTTCTCAGCAAATGATTAAGAATTTTCTAAGTATACAAATGAAATTTATCTCATCAAAAGGAACATTCATAGTGACAGATATATCCCTTTTTGTCACCTGCATTACGCGTTGCAGGGGACATGGAAATACCGGTCGTCTGGTTTTGTTAGCGCTCTCACATGTACAATTCTTGACACATTTTTATGAAACTTTTATCATAGGTTTATATCAACAATGTCTTGGCGAATTTGTAAACCAATGCCGATCAATAATTTTTAGAAGAGTTATGCCCCTTGGAAATATTATTCATATGAACAATTGCCTTATGGGCTCTCTAATGTGTACAGTTCTTACCAATACAGATGCCCTATGTTATGAAGTTTCCATTTGTCATATGTCCTTTGTCCTTGACCTCATTTTCAAGGTTCAGTCACTGGTTTAAAAACCCTTTTTAATGGTTTTTGTCATTTGAATTTATCACTTATGAGTAATAGAATGATTTAATTTAGTATATGGGATCCTTGCAGGGTCTTCATGTCCGGCAGACAAGATTCATATGACATTTCATTGATCAAGGATCAATTATCAAAGTCAAACGTTACATGATAAAGTCTGTTTCTCAGATACTATAAGCACTAGGTCAACTATATTTGATGTATGGAATGATTGTAAGGTGTACATTTCAGAATGGCAGGTTTCATATTGCCTTGAACTTATTTTCATGGTTCATTGATCAATGTTTTGTGTTTTGGTCTGTTTTTTTCAGAAACAATAAATGATCGGTTAGCTGTGTCTGGTGTATGGAATTATTATAGGCTATACATGTCACTCTAGCAGGGTTCATCTTGACCTTGTCTTCATAAACATGGATGATAGATAAAATGAAGTTTATTTGCCATTGGTAGTAAATCCTTCATCTGAATAACTTTCTACATAAGATCGATCATGATAAGTAAAGCAGTGTGTACTGTTATTCCTCTTATTATATTTGGAGATATAGGACATCATAACAATACTGACAACAATACCTTTCTCGCCGGCCTAAATAATAAAGAAGCAAGTCTACAAGGTAAATTACTCCTGTTGTTTTAAAAATGTTAAAAATGATTTCATATGTTCACAAAAGAATGCAGATGTGAGCTTTCTCATCACTTGGCGTCCGTCATCATCGTCCGTTAACTTTTACAAAAATCTTCTCCTCTGAAACTACTACGCCCAATTTAACCAAACTTTGCCACAATCAACAATAGGGTATCTAGTTTAGATAAATGGAGAATGTGTCCTCATGGACACAGATGATGCCCCCGTTTGCATACAACATTATAAAGGGACATAACTCAAAAACAATAAAAGTGACGCTACACAAATTTGTACTTAATCTGAGTGGTAATAAGTATTGTGTATAGGTTTCATAATATTTGGTTGGGGCAAACTTAAGTTACAGAACGGAAACTAAAAATTTTGCAATTTTTCGATCAATAAAGGGGCATAACTCGATAATGATTAAAGTGACGCCACCAAAATTCAACTTGATCTGTGTTTTGTGGTAAAAAGCATTGTGTATAAGTTTCTATCATTTGGTTGAGGCAACTTAAATTAGAGAACAGAAACTAAAATTTTGCAATTTTTCCATTTATAAAGGGGCATAATTCTAGAACGGTTAAAATGACGACACTAAAATTCAAACTTGATCTGTGTTTTTTGGTAATAAGCATTGTGTATAAGTTTCAAAACATTTGGCTGAGGCAAACTTGTAAGAGAAAGGAAACTAAAATTTGTGTAATTTTCCATTTATAAAGGGGTATTACTCTAGAACTGTTACAGTGACGCTACCAAAATTCAAATTTGATCTGTGTTTTCTGGTAATAAGCATTGTGTATAAGTTTCATAACATTTGGTTGAGGCAAACTCAAATTAGGGAACGGAAAACAATTTTGGGATCTTAACCTAATGAACATTTTTACCCCATGACAGATTTGCTCTAAATGTTTTAGTTTCAGAGATATATGCCAAAAACTGCATTTTACCCCTATATTCTATGTTTAGCCATGTCGGCCATGTTGGTTGGCAGGCAGGGTCATCGGACACATTTTTAAAACTAGATACCTTAGTTATGATTGTGGCCAAGTTTGGTTAAATTTGGCCTAGTAGTTTCAGAGGAGAAGATTTTTGTAAGATTACAAAAATTTACGAAAAATTGTTAAAAATTGACTATAATAGGCAATAACTCCTCAAGGGGTCAACTGACAATATTTGTAATGCTAACTTATTTGTAGATTTTACTTTGCTGAACATTATTGCTGTTTACAGTTTATCTCTATCTATAATAACATTCAAGATAACCAAAAACTGCAAAATTTTCTTAGAATTACCAATTCAGGGACAGCAACCCAACAACGGGTTTTCTAATTCATTTGAAAATTGCAGGGCAGATAGATCTGAACCTGATGAACATTTTTATCAGGTTTGCTCTAAATGCTTTAGTTTTAGAGATATAAGCCAAAAAACTGCATTTTACCCCTATGTTCTATTTTTAGCCATGTATGGTGAGCTAAACATGTGTCCGATGACCCTGCCTGCCAACCAACATGGCTCACATGGCTAAAAATAGAACATAAGGGTAAATGCAGTTTTTGGCTTATATCTCTGAAACTGAAGCCAAAGTGTAAGGGTTGCATTATTTCGTGCATCAATTGTAAACAAAAATATCAGGTGAGCGACACAGATTCCTTGGAGCCTCTAGTTTAAGAAGAAAACGATACAATTTCAAGATAACATGCAGGATGTTGATTCCCGAAAAAAGACTGAATATACCAGAGACAATCAATGTCGTTTGGTTGATCATGTGCAATAACTTATACATAACATCTCCTTTAATCTTGTGTCAAGTTGTAATCTTACAATCAATGTCGTTTGGTTGATCGTGTGCAATAACTAATACCCAACATCTTACAATCAATGTTGATTGGTTGATCGTGTGCAATAACTAATACCCAACATCTTACAATCAATGTCGTTTGGTTGATCGTGTACAATAACTAATACCCAACATCTTACAATCAATGTCGATTGGTTGATCATGTGCAATAACTAATACCCAACATCTTACAATCAATGTCGTTTGGTTGATCGTGTGCAATAACTAATACCCAACATCTTACAATCAATGTCGATTGGTTGATCATGTGCAATAACTAATACCCAACATCTTACAATCAATGTCGTTTGGTTGATCGTGTGCAATAACTAATACCCAACATCTTACAATCAATGTTGACTGGTTGATCGTGTGCAATAACTAATACCCAACATCTTACAATCAATGTTGATTGGTTGATCGTGTGCAATAACTAATACCCAACATCTGACAATCAATGTCGTTTGGTTGATCGTGTGCAATAACTAATACCCAACATCTTACAATCAATGTCGATTGGTTGATCATGTGCAATAACTAATACCCAACATCTTACAATCTATGTCGATTGGTTGATCGTGAGCAATAACTAATACCCAACATCTTACAATCAATGTCGTTTGGTTGATCGTGTGCAATAACTAATACCCAACATCTTACAATCAATGTCGATTGGTTGATCATGTGCAATAACTAATACCCAACATCTTACAATCTATGTCGATTGGTTGATCGTGAGCAATAACTAATATCCAACATCTTACAATCAATGTCGTTTGGTTGATCGTGAGCAATAACTAATACCCAACATCTTACAAGCAATGTTGATTGGTTGATCGTGTGCAATAACTAATACCCAACATCTTACAATCAATGTCATTTGGTTGATCGTGTGCAATAACTAATACCCAACATCTTACAATCAATGTCGATTGGTTGATCATGTGCAATAACTAATATCCAACATCTTACAATCTATGTCGATTGGTTGATCGTGAGCAATAACTAATACCCAACATCTTACAATCAATGTCGTTTGGTTGATCGTGTGCAATAACTAATACCCAACATCTTACAATCAATGTCGATTGGTTGATCATGTGCAATAACTAATACCCAACATCTTACAATCAATGTCGATTGGTTGATCATGTGCAATAACTAATACCCAACATCTTACAATCAATGTCGTTTGGTTGATCGTGTGCAATAACTAATACCCAACATCTTACAATCAATGTTGATTGGTTGAATGTGTGCAATAACTAATACCCAACATCTTACAATCTATGTCGATTGGTTGATCGTGTGCAATAACTAATACCCAACATCTTACAATCAATGTCGTTTGGTTGATCGTGTGCAATAACTAATACCCAACATCTTACAATCAATGTTGATTGGTTGAATGTGTGCAATAACTAATACCCAACATCTTACAATCAATGTCGTTTGGTTGATCGTGTGCAATAACTAATACCCAACATCTTACAATCTATGTCGATTGGTTGATCGTGTGCAATAACTAATACCCAACATCTTACAATCTATGTCGTTTGGTTGATCGTGTGCAATAACTAATACCCAACATCTCCTTTGGTGTCAAGTTGTAATTGGCAGGACCTTTCTTTTACAAAACTGTACAATCAATGCTGACATAAATCAACATGAGAAGAAGTTAATTAACATTGCATTATTTTAATATTGCGAAATAAAAACTTAAACAAGTGATTTACAATTTATAGTGTTCTGATTACCATGATTACCATGATGACTCTTCAAACCACTGCTAAGCATAATAATTATATTGATTGTTTGTTCAATCTCTCCAATAAATATACAATATTTGTATGGTTTTCTCTTCTAGCAATACCTAATGGTGTAAGTCCTTCCCATTTAAGGTTACAGTCTGCTTTATGTTTCAATAAAAATTCAACAATCTCTGCATGGCCTTTATAACATGCTATAAATATGGGGGATTCTCCAGAATCTCTACACTTATTAATATCTGCCTTGTTGTTTATTAACATCTTAACTACTTCAGTATGTCCATTATAACAAGCAATGTACAGAGGTGATGATCCAGTATCTGTACACTTATTAATGTCTGTCTTATTGTTTATTAACATCTTAACTACTTCAGGATGTCCATAATAACAAGCAATGTGCAGAGGTGATTCTCCAGTATCTGCACACTTATTAATGTCTGCCTTATTGGTTATTAACATCTTAACTACTTCAGTATGTCCATTATAACAAGCAATGTGCATAGGTAATACTCCAGTATCTCTACACTTATTAATGTCTGCCTTATTGTTTATTAACATCTGAACTACTTCAGTATGCCCTACCTGACAAGCAATGTACAGAGGTGATACTCCAGTATATCTACACTTATTAATGTCTGCCTTATTGTTTATTAACATCTTAACTACTTCAGTATGTCCTTCCTGACAAGCAATGTGCAGAGGTAATACTCCAGTATCTATACACTTATTAATGCCTGCCTTATTGTTTATTAACATCTTAACTACTTCAGTATGTCCTTTCTGACAAGCAATGTACAGAGGTGATGCTCCAGTATCTGCCCACTTATTAATGTCTGCCTTATTGTTTATTAACATCTGAACTACTTCAGTATGTCCTTCTTGACAAGCAATGTGCAGAGGTGATACTCCAGTATCTATACACTTATTAATGTCTGCCTTATTGTTTATTAACATCTTAACTACTTCAGTATGTCCTTCCTGACAAGCAATGTGCAGAGGTAATACTCCAGTATCTATACACTTATTAATGTCTGCCTTATTGTTTATTAACATCTTAACTACTTCAGTATGTCCTTTCTGACAAGCAATGTACAGAGGTGATGCTCCAGTATCTTTAAAGTTACAATTAATGTCTGCCTTATTGTTTATTAACATCTGAACTACTTCAGTATATCCATATTCAGATGATATGTATAGAGGTGATACTTTGTCAGTATTACGACAATGGTTTACATTACTGACACAATGATGTATACACCATTTAACTAAATCAATATCTCCATCAAAACAACACTGTATCAATGGAGTACTTTTGTTATCAATGTCATTTGAACTGGCCAATTGTTTTTGTTGTGATATTGCTAAGCTTTGTATATGTAGAAGGAATCTTTGTTTGAAGATATGATTGACCATATTGATGTTACAGAAAACATCCACAACCTCTCCTCTTGACCAGTCATCTACCATTCTATTTATATAACCTTGCTGATATGTCGTTGGTACAATAATTGTAAATTCATCATTATTGCTTTTTCTTTCAAATGAAAACCTTTCACGAATAAAACGACTGTTAGCATTTTTAATTAAACAGTAAATCATCACACTGCCAAAGTAAAAAGCAAGAAAGTCAAACAGTTTATCATGAATAGTTCTGTAGACTTCACCATCCTTTCTGATATATGTATGTGTAAGTGAATCCAGCTCATCACGTAAAACCAATCGTGACGTCCCTTCCAACACTTTACAAGCTTCATATGTGTTCTTTATAATTGTTTTGATGTTTTCATCTACATCTTCAGTAAGCCATTCTTCCTTCAACTGATTGTTAAACATTACACATAGAGCAAGTACACAGTATTTGACATGTGCTCCCTCTGTCTGTAATTTATCTATCTCTTCTTTGTAAACTGTAAATGGATTTGTAAAGAAATTTACAATGTTTAGTTTTGGATTTTTGCTGTACAATTGACACAAAAGAGGAAAACAGTCAAACATGTCATACAAATCACTGATATCAGAAGCGTTTGTTTTCAGGTAAAATTCAGCAATGGATTGTTTTTCTGTTTTAGATAAACACAAATCTGCAGACAGGAGATTACATTCACACCCTTGAAAGAATGATAACGCTTCCATCTGCCTATCATGATAAACCTGTAGTCTACAAGACATAATTAACTTCACTGGTTTCTTTTCTACTAAAGCTTTAATTTTTTCCGTCATATTTTTCCAGTTTTCAAACTTCATTGGATTTAAACTATATGTTCCACAACAATCATCCACTACAAACAATATCTTCTTAATTGGATTGTACCACTTGATGATTTCCTTAGGATTTGATACTGGTAAAATCTCATAGCCTTCATTTTGCATCTGTAAAGCCACGTGACGCACCAATGATGATTTTCCACTACCAGAACTTGCTGTGACAACAACACAACCATTTTCTTTAATGCACTTTAATACACATTTTGCTCCGTTTGTTTCTATAAATGTTTTGTCATCTTTTTTCCAATTTTCTAATTCCTCATTAATTTGTTCTGAAAAAGAAGAATTGACAATTCTTTGAATACTTATTTTTTAAGATAACAGTTAAGGATGTTTGACATATATGGTAAAAAAAAAATGCTTGACATATGGTATAAACAAAAGGCTTGATCTATTCATGCTTGGTATAGGTAAAAGGCTTGACATATGGAATGGACAAAAGGATTGACCAAAGATACCAAAAAGACAGTCAAACTCAGAAATTTGATGTCTGGTATAAACAATTAAATTGATATATATATATGGTATAAACAACTGACATGACTCATGGTGCTGACAATTGACTTGACATATGGTATGGACAATTGACTTGAGATATGGTATGGACAATTGACTTGACATATGGAATAGACAATTGACTTGACATATGGTATGGACATTTGACTTGGCATATGGTATTGACAATTGACTTGACATATGGTAGGGACAATTGACTTGACATATGGTATGGACATTTGACTTGACATATGGTATGGACCATTGACTTGGCATATGGTATGGACAATTGACTTGAAATATGGTATGGACAATTGACTTGACATATGGTATGGACAATTGACTTAGCATATGGTATTGACAATTGACTTGACATAAGGTATGGACAATTGACTTATGGTATTGACAATTGACTTGACATATGGTATGGATAATTGACTTGACATATGGTACGGACATTTGACTTGACATATGGTATGGACCATTGACTTGGCATATGGTATGGACAATTGACTTGACATATGGTATGGACATTTGACTCGACATAGGGTATGGACAATTGACTTGACATATGGTATGGACAATTGACTTGACATATGGTATGGACATTTGACTTAACATATGGTATGGACAATTGACTTGAGATATAGTATGGACAATTGACTTGGCATATGGTATGGACAATTGACTTGACATATGGTAGGGACATTTGACTTGACATATGGTATGGACAATTGACTTGAGATATAGTATGGACAATTGACTTGGCATATGGTATGGACAATTGACTTGACATATGGTATTTGATTATTGACTTGACATATGGTATTGACAATTGACTTGACATATGGTATAGACATTTGACTTGACATATAGTATTGACAATTGACTTGACATAAGGTATTGACAATTGACTTGACATATGGTATTGAAAATTGATTTGACACATGGTATAGACAATTGACTTTACATATGGTATGGACAATTGACTTGACATATGGTATAGACAATTGACTTGGCATATGGTATAAATGATTGACTTGACATATGGTATGGACATTTGACTTGACATATGGTATGGACGTTTGACTTGACCTATGGTATGGACAACTGACTTAACATATGGTATGGACATTTGACTTGATATATGGTATGGACAGTTGACTTGAGATATAGTATGGACAATTGACTTGGCATATGGTATGGACAATTGACTTGACATTAGGTTTTGACAATTGACTTGACATAAGGTATGGACAATTGACTTGACATATGGTATTGACAATTGACTTGACATATGGTATTGACAATTGACTTGACATATGGTATAGACATTTGACATAAAGTATTGACAATTGACTTGACATAAGGTATTGACAATTGACTTGACATATGATATTGACAATTGAATGGTATAGACAATTGACTTGACATATGGTATGGACAATAGACTTGACATATGGTATTGACAATTGACTTGACATATGGTATTGACAATTGACTTGACATATGGTATGGACAATTGACTTGACATATGATATGGACAATTGACTTGACATATGGTATTGAAAATTGACTTGACACATGGTATTGACATTTGACTTGACACAAAGTATTGACAACTTATTTGACATAAGGTAGGGACAATTGATTTGACATATGATATGATCTTTTGAATTGACACATGGTAAGGACTATGGAATTATCCGATTAACATTATTACTCCACATAGCTGATCTAATTTGTAATATTAAAAAAACATCTAGGTTTTTTTTGTTTGCAGTCATAGAATCCTGAAACTTCAAAACATAAGGCATCTTTACTAAATGAATACAAAATAATTTAGCTATTAAATCATGTTAATATCCTTGTCTAAACTAAGTTGACTCTATCTACCTTGTTTGCATTGTTAATCATCTAAATGTCTTTACTGTTTGATTTATGCCTGGAACATGTTCAGCTAAACTATCTAAACTACATGTAAATACGCTTAGAATGATTCTTGCATAAACAAATTCAATTGCTAATAATATTTCAGAGTATTATTTTCACCTCCTAATATTTATGATAAATCCAACATACAATGACGTAATCAGGTTATATTTTCAAAATTTTACTGGATTGAAAAATAGATAACATGAAAAATATAGAAGAACTTCAAGAAGCTGTTTGTAAAAGGACCCCTAAATAACCATTATAGTACTACCTTGTATCTTCTTGTAATACTATTATAATATATACCTCTTATGTTCCATGGTATTGGGTCTTTTAAAATCTCTGTGACTTTTGAGTGTTCATTTTGTAAAGTTCTATGGGAATCCTTCAGATCTATCAGATTTTTGGTAGTGCTTGAGTGTTCTGTTTGCAATGTACTGTGGGAATCTTGCAAATCTCTAAGATTTTCCCTTATGGTTGAGTTTTCAATGTCCATTGTTCGTCTCAGTTCCTTCATTTCTTCCTGTGATTGTTTGATTTCCAGCATAATTTCCTGATTAGACTTATCTAAAATTTTCACCTTTAGATCTTGACACTCTTGATTCATTGGCACACCACCCAATCGACTTACAGCCTGTAAATAAATATTTCAAAGAGTTACAATAAACAGAGCTGTAATCTTTATACATAAATAGTAATTATTTTGGGTCAGGTATAGATTTTAAATATATCATGATGAACAAAACCTCAGAAAATATATGTCCCAGGATGAGAAATAAAAAAATATGCCAACATTTGAGTCAATAAATTGCAATTGTGACCAATGTATAATAAGATGATGTCTTTGCACTAAATCTACTGGATGATTTGTACTGATTGATATCTGAGTTTGGGAAGCACGATATATTTCATGTATTAGTTTATTAGTATAAGTTGTCAGTAACTGTATGTACTTTTCGATGTGCTTTTTTTTTCTTTACTCTTACCAGATTTTTGTTGTGTCTATCTGATGAGTCAAGCCCTTTTCAACTTATTTTAAATTTTTATTTGAAGTTTGATATTATGTTTTCTGTTACATACATTACTTTGTTGTTCGTTTTTTACCATGGCTTTGGTGGTTCATTTTCGACTTAGGAGTTTGGTATCTTTTGCCTCTCTTTTACACTACTGTCACAGGTTAGAGATGGGTTGAGTGCTCACTAACAAGTTTAACAATACCACAATTTTTACATGTCTATCCCAAATCAGGAGCTATCAATTTAGTGTTTTTTTGTGATTGATGTCTAAAACTTTTTTTTGTTTGTTGTTTCATTAATAAATTGGGTTGTATAGTTTCTTTTTAACATTGTGTTCATCATGCCTTGTCTTTTTATAGTTTACTTTATGGTATGGGTTTTGCTCATTGCTGAAATTGTATAGACATTATACGACATTATTGTTTTATTAAAAATGTACTTACATCTACTACATTTCTCCATGCTGTATTGAAATCACCTGTTGACATAGTGTTACTATCATGATGAGCTACAGTTGGGTGCAGACCAAGCATTACATGTAAACGGGCCTAAAAAGTGAACGCGGCGTTTACTCGCGTGCACTTCATGTAAACGCCACGTTAACTCTGCGTTAATTCCGAAATTTTAGTAGACATCAATAGTAAACGGGCGTTTACTTTCACGTTTACCTCCGCGTTAACGCGAAAACCGCGCGTCTTCTAATCTTGTAAAGAGTAAACGGGCGTTTACTTTCGCGTTTACTTCGCGTTAACGCGAAAAAGGCGTGTCTTCTATCTTTTAAAAAAAAAGTAAACGCCCGTTTACTGTTTGTAGTAAACGCGCGTTAACGCAGATTGTCCTCGTATCCTGGATACACTGACCTAATATATCACATGATAAGGTACATTAAAATATCCATCTGTCCATTTTCGATCAACATATTGGCAATTGCATTTAATGAAATGAGACCTCTTTAATTAATTTATTGAAAATTAATCATTGCATATAAGAACAAAATGGAAATTCGTCCTGGAACTGTAAAACCTACAAGACTTTCAGTTTACATTCGTGAGAGGATATTAAGTTTTGGAACATTTAATTTTGGCATATTTATTTTTAAATATGCCGGTTTAACTGTGAGTCGATATTTGTACATTTAAATTTTGAACAGAAAAAATAGAAAATCCGCTGTTGAAAGTTTTTGGAACTGACTATTTTTGCAAGTAATAAATGTTTATATTTCTAATAAAAAGTGTTTTTTAATGTTAGGGTTCAAAACACATATACGTAAAATATTAAGTCATTTTAACAATATAAATAAATGTACAAATGCACACGGCGATTATTTTATAATACTAGTATATACAATTAGTTAACGCGAAAAGTAAACGCCTGTTTACTTTCAAGTGCGTATAAAAATACAATTGAGAAATCTGTAGTAAACGCCCGTTTATTTTTACGTGCACGTAAAATTAAACTTGTGAAATCTGAAGTAAACGGACGTTTACTACTGACTAAACGGACACAGAGTAAACGCGCGTTTACTCGAGTAGACATTAGAAATTTCCGTTTTGACCGCGTTAACGTAAATGAAGTAAACGGGCGTTTACTAGTAAACGCGAAATTTATAGTTAACTAACGAAAAATGTGCACGCCGCGTTAACTTGCGTTTACTTTATGTAATGCTTGGTCTGCACCCAACTGTAGTATATTTCGGTACCATTTAATCCTGGCAAGATCATATCCTGGAGTTGTCTCCCCTGGTAGTGGTAGATAGTCAAATCCATTGATTGGAGGAGTGACAGATGTCAAGTTTCTGATCAAACAAATCATCAACGTTACATCAAAAGTTTTGGAATCAGGTACACCTGTAACAACAAGATATTGAACGTCAACAGTTATTTTTATCCCAATATCACAAAATACAGAGTTCACCCGAGTAAACGTGACTTGTAATTACATTCATACAGCACTATGTATGTAAGACAAATTTTATGAAATTAACCATCTACTGCATTTTCTGACCTGTATTATAACGTTAGTTTTTTCTCTCTCTCTCTCTCTCTCTCTCTCTCTCTCTCTCTCTCTCTCTCTCTCTCTCTCTCTCTCTCTCTCTCTCTCTCTCTCTCTCTCCTATTCTTCTTATGTTTAGCATTTAGATATTTGATATATTTTTACATTATTTGTTATTTTTCTTAAAGTTTTATAACATGATATTTTGTTTGTTTTTGAAATACATTCATTGATAGATTGACGTATTGTTTAACGTTCAATGACAAAAAAATCATGCATATTGTGGACGGGAACAAATTAACAGACAACAACTTTAGTAAGTCATGTAAGGTATAAGGCTGCTATTTACACAGAAAGTATAACAAATAATTGTTCTTTAACCAACTAAAGCCCAAGCTATTTCTGTTTCTATTAGCTTAAGCTTAAGTCATAACTTTTATAGACTAAAGACAATTGATATTAGAGTTTGGCATATTGCTTTATATCTGTCTGTTGTTGAGGATTTTATGTTGTTTCTCTTTTATTCACACATTGTTGGATTCTTGTGACCGCAAATTCTGCATTAAATCAGATTGTCAATTTATATAAATCGAATATAAAATAGAGCTACTGTATTTCTGTAGACATATATTGATATATACCGGTTTATAAAATACGTACCATTTGTTGGAAACAAAAGATTCCACTGAGCTTGGTTTAAGATTCTCTTTTTAAACAAGCCATTCAGAGTGTTGTAGTTTTTATTCAACGTTGATGGTAGATAAGTAGGCGGAAATTCCTTGTCAAAGAAAGTACGGACTGCTCTTGGTGACACTCCTTTCAATAACAAGGCTAATCTGATATAATTCTCTTCTTCGTCCGAAAGAGGTGCCATTATTCCAGAAATCCCTCCGATTTTCAATGGAAAACTATACCATTCTTACTTTATGATCAATGTATACTAAAAAATATACAAGTCCATTACACATCACTAATGTATAAAATCTAAAATAATTTATTGGATAAGAATTAGAAGGTCAGAAGGTAAGTTACTGTTTTGTAGCAATATATAATTCCAGTTTTGCTGCAATAAACCACACTTCTGGTCCTACATTCCCTTTTATCCTTAACAGAACTCTACTATTTGCAATATGGCAATAATTACATGATGATGTTAATAACATTGTGATACATAAATAACATCAATACATGTAATCATCATGATAGAGAAATAAAAGGAACAGAACCAAATGTTAACTCAATCTGAAACTCATCTTAGGAGACTCACATACTAAAATTCAGCTCAAATTAAGAAGCCTTTAGAAAAAGTGTTAATTGCTATTATCGTAACATTTTCAAAGTGCAAATCCTGGTTATTTCGACAAAAATCATTAGGGCGCAACTTCGCGTCATCATCGTAGACTCACATACTACAAATAAACTCAATTATGTCAATGACAAAAAATTATAAAATGTCTTATTTATTCACTAACATGCGTAAGAAAGTACATCTTTTGCAATATAATTTTAACATCAATTTCTGTGTACATTGGCAATAATTACAATAAGGGTTCGTCAGACGAAAACGAAATATTCTCCGATGAAAGATAAAAGTGGACAAAAAGCAAATCCCAGACTAAAAGCACAGTATCAGACGATTGCAACTATTCGATTTTTTGTAGATATTGTCGAGGTAATTTTTTTAGGGCTTTTTTTAACTTTTTCAGATATGAGGGAAACACGCAAAACAATTGGTTATTATAGTTATCAAAGGTACCAGGATTATACTTTAATACACCAGACACGCGTTTCGTCTACATAAAACTCATCAGTGACGCTCAAATCAAAAAAAGTTATAAAGCCAAACCAGTACAAACTTGGAGAGCATTGATGACTCAAATTTCCAAAAAGTTGTGCCAAATACGGCTAAGGTAATCTATTCCTGGGATAAAAAAATCCTTAGTTTTTCGAAAAATTCAAAGTTTTGTAATAGGAAATTTATAAAGATGACCATATAATTGATATTCATGTCAACACCGAAGTGCTGACTAATCGGCTGGTGATACCCTCGGGGACCAAACGACCACCACCAGAGGCATCAACCCAGTGGTGTAAATAGTTACCAAAGGTACCAGGATTATAATTTAATACGCCAGACGCGCGTTTCGTCTACATAAGAGTCATCAGTGACGTTCAGATCAAATAGTTATAAAGCCAAATGAGTACAAAGTTGAAGAGCATTGAGGACTTAAAATTCCTTAAATGGTAATAACCTCAATAAGGGGTTATCAAACGATTTTAAACATGTCAAATTATTTGTAGAACTTATCTTGTAGACCATTTTGCTATTTAAACTTTCTCCATCAATAATTATTTTCAAAATAATAGGCAAGCATTTTAAAAGTTGATATACCTTTGTGGTCAATGGTTACTGAAAAATATACAAATCCATTACACATCACTTATGTTTAGAAAATAAAAACAAATTATTGGATAGGAATTATAAAGTCAGAAGGTCAGTTAATTTTTTGCAGCAATATATAATTCCAAGTTTGCTACAATAAAAAACACATCTGAGCCTACATTCCCTATTACCCTTAACAGAGCTCTACTATTTGCAATTTGGCAAGAAACACATGATGATGTTAACAACATTGTCATACATAAATAACATAATCATTATCATAAAGAAATGAGCAGAACCAAATGTAAACGCAATCTGAAACACATCATAGTAAACTCACATACTAAAATTCAGCTCAATATAAGTAGCCGTTTATAAAAAGTCTGTCTAACTGTTAACTATAAAGTCCAAAGCCTGTATATGCAATGTCCACAAAAATCAGTCGAGCACAACTGAGCGTAAACTCGATCTGAAACTCAACATTATAAACTCACATATTAAAAAGCACCTCAATAAGGCGAAGGCGTTTAGAAAAATGTCCACATTTATATTTGTTGTGGAATGATAGATTGATGGAATGACAAAAAAAATATAAATATCCTAATTATTCAGGTAGTACGTGCTTAAGTATGTACATCTTTTGTAACATACTTTCAACATTTATTTCTATATACAAAAGCAATTATTCCAACAAGGGGTCGTCAGACGATTGCAACTATTCGATTTTTTGTAGATCTTGTCTTGGTGATTTTTTTTTTCACTTTACTATCTATCTTTTATACTTTTTATGATACCATAGCCAACTATATCAGTCCTATTCAGGACCGATAACTCTGTCGATATTTATTGTCGGGTATACAATGTTGTTGAAATCAGAGCAATTGTATTATATGTCTCTGTTGAAATGTATACAATAACATTTTTTTTAAACTTTATATCGATTCATTGAATGCCTGGAATTTTGCTTAAAATATTGAATTTAAAAAAAATCACAGTTTGAAAGTCAATGAAAAAACTAAGGAAGATCTCATCTTTCAAAACATATCTGCCCTCTTCATGCTCTTCAGATTTTCTATATTTATAGTGGTTTCAAGTTAATGGACAAAACCTACATTTAACCCTAAATTCTATTTTTAGCCGTGTCGACCATTTTGGTTGTCAGGCGGGGTCATCGGACACAACTTCAAACTAAATAACACAATGATTGTGATTAGTTTGGTTACATTTGAATTAGATTGATAGATGAATGGTTGGGTTGTTGATCAACATCCAGCGTCAACTTGATATGCATATTCAGGACGAGAACATGTTAGTGTTTTATGAATATTTACCCTGCTTTGTACTTGACCGACACTCTGAGTCGGTTATTTAACGTGCTAGCTCATAAGACTTTGACCTTCCCAGTTGGAGTTAGGGTTGTAGGTGGATTTTGAAAATGTATATCCTGGCCTCCTATTAATAGAGCTGAAAATAAATAACCTTTGCCTTCATAATTATGCTCTCTTTGTCTCGTAGTGACAGATTGTTCAACTCGGGAAACAAACTGTAACAACGCACTCTATATAATAGTGACAGATTGTCCCATTCGATGGATAGATTGCAACATCCATCACTGTCTGGTAGTGACAGATTGTCTCACCGGAGAACAAACTGTCCAAGCGCACTTTGTCTTGCAGTGACACACATCCCTATCCGGATGACAGGCTATAAGGGTGCTTAATATTTGTGAATGTAAAATATTTAGTTATTGCATGTTAAAAGGACACATAATCAGGTTAATATCTTTTAGTTGGTTTCAAAGATTTTTGGAAACACCGTATTTTTACGGACAGCTTGCATCTATGTACTTGAACGATCGGGTGAAAATAATAATTCTAAGAGATATATCAATCAATACCCTGCAGTACCGTTACCATGGTTACAGAATATATTTGTAGGACTCTAAAGTGCGATGGTACTCTAAAGTGCGATGGTCACGCTAAAGTGCGATGGTCTACGCTAAAGTACGATGGTGTCTCACGCTAAAGTGCGATGGACCAAAAGGGTAAGATTCGAGGGATTAAAACATCGAGGTTAAAAAATAGTATTTTTGCAAACGCTAATATGCTAACGTATAACATATGTGATATGCTTTATAAATTACCGGTAGGCTTAAATAAGTGTTTCTAAATTTAGAAGACCGACCACGTTATAATTTCTAAAATGGGTAATTTATTTGTCGCAAAATATTATATTTCATGTAAAATGATTTTTTAACAAATCGGAGCTTATTGCAAATTTGGATAATTAGTGTAGATTGCCGTTCCCACTCATGTTATAACCTCCCTTACAGTCGTCATTGTAAAAAACAAATACAAAATTCGTTCATTGTTGGAATATACAACAGTTATTAGTATAAAATTTAATTTGAATGCGAGAGAAAGGCAATGTTCGCCGAGCTTTCTCCTTTTAAGTAGCAAGTGCAAATACATGTTTTATTTTCCTACAAATTACAGAACATACTAATGTTTTAGAGCAGATAATTTATAATTCACGCATGCAAACATGTATCACTATTTTACCGACGTTACTTTCATTAAAGTCGACAGCATTTTCACGGGGATGACAAAGTAAACTGCCACATTAACAATGATTCAAATGTTTCCGTTTGCCTCAAATATAATTTGAGCAGGAGAAGTATGCGTATACTATTTTATATTTATATAATAAAATGGTCGACTGTAAAGTACAAGTCCTTCTTTTAGCACGATAAGAATAAACAATGTGCTTCATCCGACAAAGAACGGTTAAGTTTAAATCAATTACTAGTAAATCATGAACATTTGGTGTAAAAGTTGTTAATCAAATATTCATAATCTATCTTCCGGCATGTTCATTTTTGGTTTGTATGTACGACTGTTCACGTCATGATTCAACTACGTTTCGGACGTCTATCCTTTCTCGAACCATCGCACTTTAGCGTATGGAAGCACCGCAATTTAGCGTAGACCATCGAACTTTAGCGAGACCATCGTACTTTAGCGTCCCCATCACACTTTAGAGTCCTACATATTTACTAACATATTTTGACATCTATGTAAGTAACGTATACATGTCATGTTACACTTCAAGTATTAGATACTACAGTGTCACAATACGCTTGTTATCGTGTATATTTAATTTTAGTACCTTTGAACGCAAAGAAAGCAGATTTAAACTAACAAAGAATGAGTTTAATTGTATCAACAAATCTTATCATATAAACTATTTAATGAAGTTACTTAGTTACTGGAGTGGAGCTTATCTCTTACAAATCATCTTATTGTTTGTTTCAGAGGCAATTAATCCATAATATCATGAATAGTATTTCCAATTTTCTGAAGATTTCATAGGATATATAACATGTATAATTGAACCAGTTGCAATATATATCCATGTCAGTTTTGATATAATTACTTTAGAATTTAGAATTTAAGCAAACAACTGCATTTTTACACATATGTTTATTTTTTTGTGCAAGATCGGTCATCATGGTCATGTTTGATAATATATCAAATCCCTGTTTATAAACTTTTAAGCAAGATCGATTCCCTTACGACCATTCGTGTAAAGTTTTGTAACATTTGGCCTTGTAGTTTCAGATGAGAACATTTTCAAAAACATTTTTGACACCGCGAAGACAAACGACAGACGACGACTGATGCCAAGTGATTGCAAAAAGCTTACTCACTTTTTAGTCGAGGTGAGCTAAACGTTAATCACATCTGTCACAAACAATCTCAAGTCTCAAAACGCTATAGTTTTACCAAAGAAAAAAGATGTTTAATTGACGTCATCATTCACTGAAACTTAATGTTGGTATGTAGATAACCGATAGGAACGATAATCACATGCGTTTCTGCAAGTCACTTACAACAGTTAAATCTTTGAGATATCCTCAGGTGATATTGTTATTCAACACTTTTGTCTTTACCGTATACATATTTCCCTCTACTTTAATATAAATAGTCATTCAGCAGATGTTTAACAATTGATCTGTTGTTAAATGTGTGCTTGTCGTAGTTTTATGGACGTCAAGTTGGTTACTTATTCCCTTTTTCCTATTCGTTACTTGTTCCCTATTCCCTATTCGTTACCTATTTCCTATTCCCTATTCGTTACCTATTCGTTACCTATTCCCTATTCCCTATTCGTTACCTATTCGTTACCTATTCCCTATTCGTTACCTATTCCCTATTCCCTATTCGTTACCTATTCTCTATTCCCTATTCGTTACCTATTCCCTATTCCCTATTCGTTACCTATTCGTTACTTATTTCCTATTCCCTATTCGTTACCTATTCGTTACTTATTTCACTATTCCATATTCGTTACCTATTCGTTACTTATTCCTTATTCCCTATTTGTTACTTATTCCCTATTCCTTATTCGTGACCTATTCGTTACTTATTCCTTATTACCTATTCGTTACTTATTACTTATTCCTTATTCGTTACTTATTCGATTTTTGATATCCTTCCCCCTTTTTAATTGTCTATATTCTTATCTCTGGTTATAGTTCTAAATTTGTTGAGGTAAAATGAACTTTTTATGACCTATTTATATGTATTTGTGCTCAACCGATCCTGTTGCTCTATGTTAGATACTTATTTGTTTCTTATTTGATTTTTATATGTTCTACTTTTTAAATGTTTTATATTCGTATGTTTAAAGATCTGGTTCTTGGTTCGAAGAGGTGAAATCACCGTTTAGCACTTGTATAAAAATGAAGATGTGGTATGATCGCCAATGAGAAAACTCACCACAATAGACCAAAATGACACAGACATTAACAACTATAGTTCACGATACGGCCTTCAACAATAAGCAAAGTCAATACCGCATGGTCAGCTATAAAACATGTTAGCGGAGCTTGACTAATTACTTGTTTATAACATGCGTATTATACGTTGCACCTTTTAGAAAATGATTTTCAATTGTGTTCTTGTTTCTGGCGGTAACTATGTGTTATGGGGCTTATAAAACGTGTGTTATACGTTCAAATTTTAAAAAAGAAATATTTTCGTGTCTCTGGTGGTTACTGCCAGTTCTAAGAGGTGAAATAACCCTAATAGAACATATGTACCCGTTTCAGCGCTCGACTGATACCCTGTTACTTATTCGTTCCTTATTCGCTTTTAATACGCGTGGTATACGTTGCACCTTGGAATAAATCGATTATCGATTGCTTTCATGTCTCTGGCGGTAGTTATGTGTTCTCTGAGGGGGAAAAAAAACATTAGCGCATATGTACCCGTTTCAGCGCTACACTGATACCCTGTTACTTATTCGTTCCTTATTCGCTTATAAAACGTGTGTTATGCGTTGCACCTTGAAATAAATCGATTTTTAATTGTGTTCATGTCTCTGGTGGTAACAATGTGTTCTTATAGATGAAATAACCCTTTTAGCGCGTATTTACCCGTTCGAGCGCTCGGTTAGTACCCTGTTACTTATTCGCTACTTATTCGCTTATTATACATGTATTATACGTTGCACTTTAGAAAAAGATTTTCAATTGTGTTCATATCTCTGGTGGTAACAATGTGTTCTTACAGGCGAAATAACCCTATCAGTGCGTATGTACCCGTTCCAGCGCTCGGTTAATATCCTATTACTTAATCGTTCCTTATTCGCTTATAACACGTTTGTTATACGTTACACCTTGAAATAAATGGTTTTTCAATTGTGTTCATGTCTCTGGTGGTAACAATGTGTTTTTTGTGTTGAAATAACCCTATTAGCGCGTATGTACCCGTTCCAGCACTCGGTTAATACCCTGTTACTTATTCGTTACTTATTCGCTTTTAGTACGTGTGTTATACGTTGCATCTTTTAGAAAAGGTTTTTCAATTGTGTTTATGTCTCTGGTGGTAATAATGTGTTTTTTGTGTTGAAATAACCCTATTAGCGCGTATGTACCCGTTCAAGCGCTCGGATAATACCATGTTACTTATTCGATACTTATTATTATTACTTAATACGCGGGATAAACGTTGATCCTTGAAATAAACACTTTTTACAATTGTGTTCATGTCTCTAGTGGTAACAATGTGCTCTTAGAGAGAACACAAACATTTTAGCGCGTATGTATCCATTCCAGCGCTTGGTAAATACCCTGTTACTTATAAGTTACTTATTCGCTGATAATACGTTTGTTATACATAGCACCTTTTAGAAAAGGATTTTCAATTTGTTCATGTCTTTAGTGGTAACAATGTGTTCTTAGAGATGAAATAACCATATAAGCTCATCTGTTCCCGTTCCAGCGCTCGGTTAATACCCTGTTACTTATTCGTTCCTTATTCGCTTTAAATACGTTTGTTATACGTTGCATCTTGAAATAAGTTGTTTTTCAATAGTGTTCATGTCTCTAGTGGTAACAATGTGTTCTTAGAGATGAAATAACCCTGTTAGCGCGTATGTACCCGTTCCAGCGCCTGGAAAATACCCTGTTACTTATTCGCTGCTTATTCGCTTATAATACGTTTGTTATACATAGCACTTTTTAGAAAATGAATTTCAATTGTGTTCATATCTGTGGTGGTAATTATGTGTTCTTAGAGATGAAATAACCCTATTAACGCGTATATACCCCTTCCAGCGCTCGGATAATACCCTGTTACTTATTCATTACTTATTCGCTTTTAATACGCGGGATAAACGTTGCACCTTGAAATATATCGTTTTTCAATTGTGTTCATGTCTCTAGTGGTAACAATGTGGTCTTAGAGATGAAATAACCCTTTTAGCGCGTATGTATCTGTTCCAGCGCTCGGTAAATACCCTGTTACTTATTCGCCTATAATACGTTTGTTATACGTTGCACCTTTTAGAAAAGGATTTTCAATTGTGTTCATGTCTCTGGAGGTAATTATGTGTTCTTATAGATGAAATAATCCTAAGAACACACTGTTACCACTAGAGACATGAATACAATTAAAAAACCTTTTCTAAAAGGTGCAACGTATAACAATGGTATTAAAAGCGAATAAGTAACGAATAAGTAACAGGATATTAACCGAGTGCTGGAACGGATACATACACGCTAATAGGGTCATTTCATCCCTGAGAACACATTGTTACCACCAGAGACATGAATACAATTGAAAATCCTTTTCTAAAAGGTACAACGTATAACATTAAGTATTATAAGCCAATAAGTAACGAATAAGTAACAGGGTGTTTACCGAGCGTTGGAACGGATTCATACGCGCGAACAGGGTTCTATCATCTGTAAGAGCACATTGTTACCACTAGAGACATGAACACAATTGACAAATGATTTATTTCAAGGTGCAACGTATACCACGCGTATTAAAAGCGAATAAGTAACATAAGTAACAGGGTATTATCCGAGCGCTGGAACGGGTACATACGCACTAATAGGGTTATTTCAACTCTAAGAACACATTATTACCACCAGAGACATGAACACAATTGAAAATCCTTTTCTAAAGGTGCAACGTATAAGAAACGTATTATAAGCGAATAAGAAACGGATACATACACGCTAATAGGGTTATTTCATCTCTAAGAACACATGGTTACCACCAGAGACATGAACACAATTCAAATCATTTTATTTCAAGGTGCAACGTAAACCCTGCGTATTAAAAGCGAATAAGTAACAAATAAGTAACAGGGTAATAGCCGAGCGCTGGAACGGGTACATATGCGCTAATATGGTTATTTCACCTCAGAGAACACATAATTACCGCCAAAGACATGAAAGCAATCAATCGATTTATTTCAAGGTGAAACATATACCACGCGTATTAAAAGCGAATAAGTAACAGGGTATCAGTCGAGCGCTGAAACGGGTACATATGTTCTATTAGGGGTATTTCACCTCTAAGAACCGACAGTTACCACCAGAGACACAAAAATATTTCTTTTTTTAAGTGCAACGCATAACACACGTTTTATAAGCGAATAAGGAACGAGTAAGTAACAGGGTATCAGTGTAGCTCTGAAACGGTACACATGCGCTAATATGTTTTTTTCACCTCAGAGAACACATAATTACCACCAGAGACATGAAAGCAATCGATAATCAATTTATTTCAAGCTGCAACGTATACCACGCGTATTAAAAGCAAATAAGGAACGAATAAGTAATAGGGTATCAGTCGAGAGCGCTGAAACGGATACATATGTTCGATTAGGGTTATTTCACCTCTAAGAACCGACAGTAACCACCGGAGACACAAACATATTTCTTTTTTTAAAGTGCAACGCATTACACACGTTTTATAAGCGAATAAGGAACGAATAAGTAACAGGGTATCAGTGTAGCGCTGAAACGGGTACAGATGCGCTATTAGGGTTTGTTCACCTCAGAGAACACATAATTACCGCCAGAGACATGAAAGCAATCGATAACCGATTTATTTCAAGGTGCAGCGTATACCACGCGTATTAAAAGCGAATACGGAACGAACAAGTAACTGGGTATTAGTCGAGCGTTGGAACGGATACATACACGCTAATAGGGTTATTTCATCTCTAAGAACACATGGTTACCACCAGAGACATGAACACAATTTAAATCATTTTATTTCAAGGTGCAACGTAAACCCTGCGTAATAAAATCGAATAAGTAACGAATAAGTAACAGGGTAATAGCCGAGCGCTGGAACGGTTACATATGAGCTAATATTGTTATTTCACCTCAGAGAACACATAATTGCCGCAAGAGACATGAAAGCAATCAATAATCGATTTATTTCAAGGTCAAACGTATACCACGCGTATTAAAAGCGAATAAGTAACAGGGTATAAGTCGAGCGCTGAAACCGGTACATATGTTCTATTAGGGGTATTTCACCTCTAAGAACCGACAGTTACCACCAGAGACACAAAAATATTTCTTTTGTTAAGTGCAACGAATAACACACACTTTAAAAGCGAATAAGTAACGAATAAGTAACAGGGTATCAGTGTAGCGCTGAAACGGGTATATATGCGGTAATAGGGGTTTTTCACCTCAGAGAACACATAATTACCGCCAGAGACATGTAAGCAATCGATAATCGATTTACTTCAAGGTGTAACGTATACCACGCGTATAAAAAGCGAATAAGAAACGAATAAGTAACAGGGTATCAGTCGAGCGCTGAAGCGGGTACATATGTTCGATTAGGGTTATTTCACCTCTAAGATCAGACAGTTATCACCAGAGACACAAAAACATTTCTTTTTTAAAGTGCAACACATAACACACGTTTTATAAGCGAATAAGGAACGAATAAGTAACAAGGTATCAGTGTAGGGCTGTACGGGTACATATGCGCTAATAGGTTTTTTTCACCTCAGAGAACACATAATTACCGCCAGAGACATGTAAGCAATCGATAATCGATTTATTTCAAGGTGCAACGTTTTCCACGCGTATTAAAAGCGAATAAGGAACGAATAAGTAACAGGGTATCAGTCGAGCGCTGGAACGGGTACATATGTTCGATTAGGGTTATTTCACCTCTAAGAACCGGCAGTAACCACCAGAGACACGAACATATTTCTATTCAAAATGGGAACGTATAACACACGTTTTATAAGCGAATAAGGAACGAATAAGTAACAGAGAACAGTGTAGCGCTGTTACGGGTACATAGGCGCTAATAGGTTTTTTTCCCCTCTTAGAACACATAGGTACCACTAGAGACAAGAAAACCATTTTCTAAAAGGTGTAACGTATAACAAACGTATGAGACGCGAATAAGAAACGAATAAGTAACAGGGTAACAGTCAAGCGCTAAAACAACAACATACGCGCTTATATGGTCAAATCACCCCCTAGAGCCCAAGTTTACTACCAGTGACAAGAACACAATTGAAAATCATTTTCCAAAAGGTGCAACGTATAATACGCGTGTTATAAACAAGGTATTAGTCAAGCTCCGAAATGATGTTCACCCCGCTAACATGTTTTATAGCTGACCATGCGGCATGGGCTTTGCTTTAAAATTGTTGAAGGCCGTATCGTGACCTGTAGTTGTTAATTTCTGTGTCATTTTGGTCTATTGTGGTGAGTTGTCTTATTGGCGATCATACTACATCTTCATTTTTATACAAGCGCTAAAAGGTGATTTCACCTCTTCGAACCAAGAACCAGATCTTCAAACATACGAAAATAAAACATTTAAAAGGTAGAACGTATAAAAATAAAATAAGAAACAAATAAGTATCGAACATAAATCAAGAGGATCGGTTGAGCACAAACACATATAAATTGGTCATAAAAAGTTCATTTTACCACAACAAATTTAGAACTATAACCAGAGATAAGAATATAAACAATTAAAAAGGGGGAAGGATATCAAAAATCGAATAAGTAACGAATAAGGAATAAGTAATAAGTAACGAATAGGTAATAAGGAATAAGTAACGAATAGGTCACGAATAAGGAATTAGGAATAAGTAACGAATAGGTAACGAATAGGGAATAAGGAATAAGTAACGAATGGGTAACGAATAGGGAATAGGGAATAAGTAACGAATAGGTAACGAATAGGGAATAGGGAATAAGTAACGAATAAGTAACTATAACCAGAGATAAGAATATAAACAATTAAAAAGGGGGAAGGATATCAAAAATCGAATAAGTAACGAATAAGGAATAAGTAATAAGTAACGAATAGGTAATAAGGAATAAGTAACGAATAGGTCACGAATAAGGAATAAGGAATAAGTAACGAATAGGTAACGAATAGGGAATAAGGAATAAGTAACGAATATGTAACGAATAGGGAATAGGGAATAAGTAACGAATAGGTAACGAATAGGGAATAGGGAATAAGTAACGAATAGGAAATAGGGAATAGGTAACGAATAGGTAACGAATAGGGAATAGGGAATAAGTAACGAATAGGTAACGAATAGGGAATAGGGAATAGGTAACGAATAGGTAACGAATATGGAATATGGAATAGGTAACAAATAGATAACGAATAGGTAACGAATAGGGAATAGGGAATAGGTAAAGAATAGGTAACGAATAGGGAATAGGGAATAAGTAACGAATAGGAAATAGGGAATAAGTAACCAACTTGACGTCCATTGTGCACAAATATTTATTTCACTTACAAATTACTGAGTTGCATTGGAATACACATATATTTATTACATTATGTGTTGATTTAATTCAATACTGCAATGTTATGCACCAGGGCAAAATGCTGGATATACATCAATTTGACAGGAATCAAGCCGCGTAAATAAACGATAAACATTAATTATGTAACACTTCAATTTTATTACTTTAAACTTGTAATTGTTAGGATGATGTTTGCTCCTTAGTGATGAAATTGAAATTACCCAAAGTAAACTACTAACTTCAATTTTACACAGGTAAAAGTAGAATTTTATGTCGGGTGAAAATAATAATTCTGAAAAGGATGTCCAGCAATACACTGCACTACCATTACAGTATAAATTTGCTAAAATATTTTGACAAATTGTTAGCAACGTACGAGGCAACGTATTAAAGATACACTTCAAGTGTTTTAAATTCTCCAGTTGCAAAATACACTTGTAATCGTGTATATTTTATTTCAAACTCCAATGAACACATAGAAAATAATTTAAATTTGACATAGAAGAAATTTAAATCTATTTATGAATCATGACATATTTGCTATTTAAGGAAGTTATGCAGTTAGGATTGCCAAATATACTACACAACATCTTAATGGCCTTAGTTGGACTGGATATTGGAAATGCTGTCACAACATATTAAGCCAATTCCATCGATAAAAACAAGACGGTTTAACCGTAACTTTAGACCAAATTCTATAAAAAAAAGGGTTTTTAGGTTGGAGATAAAGATCAACAGACGATCAATGGATATCAATGGAATTCTTACTTTTAATGTAAAAAGACCTAGTTATCTGTTTCATTGGTACTGAACGTATTGTTTATCTTAATTGATACTTCTGTAAATCTGTTCTGACACCAGTGTATTCTATATAAAGTATATAATGACTGACTAAAACATGTAATTCAGCCTACCTGTAACTAAGATCTGTCATGTGGCCTACGAAAAGGTAGATAACTGCAAATATATGATTGACTTACCTTTTCACCCTTGCAAAAAAACAGTAACAGAGGCGACACACAAACTTTAATTGAAATCCCTTTGCTGTTTAAATGTTACAGTATAGACTATTTCCTTTACAAAATGTTTCATAAAACAGGATAAAATGATTGTTTAACAACACAATGAAAATCCTATTGACCCCCCCCCCCCCCTCATTTGTCATATGATCGCCCCTTAAGTCCTGGTTTAGAAATAAATTGAAAAAAGCTAAAACACATAATCTTTAAATAATAACCCTTTTAATTCATATGATATTTCATGAACCGATTTGATGTTTATAAAACGGAGCTCAAACTGTTTGAATAAATGAAGATGTGGTACACTGGTGCTATTGAAACAACAACCTAACGATGAAAATAACATTTAATCTCCAAACATTGTATTTCCATATAGAAAAATTAAAGTGTTGAATATTTTAGTTTTCAACTTCTCCGTCAGCATGTGACCTGCAAGAACTATTGAACATGTATTAAGATTGATAAAATAGAGAATAATAATCGGGAACCCGACCAAAGAGTTAAAAAAAAACGAAGGCCACCAATGGATCTACAACGTACACAGCGATAAAATCTAACACCTGGAGGCGGACGTCAACTAGACCCTAAACACAAATGTGTACTAGTTCAGTGAAAATGGACATCATAATAAACTCCTAAACATATAAATGAACTAAAATTTTAAAAAAATCAAACAAAATCAGAGGTTCCTGACTTGGGACAGGCGCAAAAATGCGACCGGGTTAAACATGTTATATGACATCTCAACCCTCCCACTATACCTCTAGCCAATGTAGATTGAACAAACACACAGCAAATACGAACATTAAAACTCAGTCAGAATAGGTAACAACATAAACTTATTCATGTTTATCCTTCAAAAATATCTCAACTTGTATAGGTAATTTAGAAATATTTGATAACTTTTCATACATGACAGGTTGATTTAAATTTATTTGAATAGAAGTCAATTGTTTGTGAACAACAAGATATGAAAATGAGAACATGTGGTTACAATATTGACATATGTTTGAAAAGTTGATTTGAAACACCAATAAATTATTTATTATGTACATAGATCACTTACACAGAACTCGAGTATAAATACATTGCATTCTATGGACAGAAAATCTCTCGTATCTCCCTTATCTCGTATATTTATTGGCAGTAGCTATTTAGACGGCTCCGATTAAAAATATCTCAATTCAAGCCGGCAAAATAACATATTTCTATAGAAGTGGCATTTTATCGGCATCAACAAAATAATGAATTTGTTATTTAGCCGGTTCTTTGAAAAAAACTGAAATTCAATATTTACTTTTGAAATGCATTATGAAAATGTGCACAGTCAACATAAAAAAATGAAATAATTATTGGTATACCAGTAGTTAAATAAGAAAACAGCTTACACTATTTGAGGAACATGTAATCGTTTATAAACATTCATCAGTCAAAGTGTAAATAACTATTTCAAATTTATAACAAGATAAAAACAAAATAAAAATATTGAGCATCCATTAATTGGTTGCAATGAAATCATATGTACACATGTAACGTAGCTGAATTTATTTCTAAAATCAGTCAGTCTAAAGCTACATGTATGCATAGGAATAAAATCTCAGATTTATCAACAGAATATTATGAAAAAAAATATAAAAGTTATAAATCTAATTGCATCATTCATATGAATCAAAAATGTTTAAATTAAAATTGGTTTAGAAATTATAGTCAGTTGTTTAAATTGCATAAGGCGTATACAAATTAGTTTTTAACTTTACGTTTGCCTACCTAATACCAGCAAACTAACATAATTTCTATTTTTCCCAACGCCAGCAACAATTTCAGTTTATTGCTTGCGCTGCTAAAATAGCCATTTCTATACAAATAAGTAGGCTATTCTGCCGGCTTGAATTAAGACATTTTTGGAATTTTGGATCCTTAATGCTCTATAACTTTGTACTTGATGGCTTTATAAATATTTTGATATGAGCGTCACTGATGAGTCATATGTAGACGAAACGCGCGTCTGGCGTACTAAATTATAATCCTGGTATCTCTGATAACTAATTTAGCAGAGCCAGCAATATAACCACTGCCATGTTTTTTTTAAATAAATGATCAATTCCAGGTAAATAAAAATGATCGGAACCATCCATGATCTTAACTTATTTCTGTTCACATCTTATTTTACTTCTGAGTTCTTTGTACTTTAATTTATCAGAACGTAGCAAATAAAGGCAACAGTAATATACCACTGTTCAATATTCATACATCGATTAAGCGAAAACAATTCCTGGTCTCAAACCAAAACCAATGCAAACACATCCACTATAAGAGGGAAAACAACGAAACAACAGAAAAACTAAGCTGCTACAAAAACCAACGGCAACAAACATATAAACGAAATATTTGATAACAACTGCCGTGTTCCTGACATGGTACAGTACGTTTTAAGAAAATAATGTTCGGTTGAGTCTCGTCTTAAAGCTAGCCAAACCTCTCGCTTATATATTAATGTAAAAATATCGTTAAAATGACAATATTACGTGACAGGAATACAGCACAAATAAACGTAAAAGTGCGGAATTTTGTCGGTGCTTTGAACATTCCTCGGTGGACTTAGGCTGTTATCTGTTCTTTGGTCGGGTTGTTATCTTTTTGACATATTTATAATTTCCATTTTCATTTTTATAGCATAGCCATCGGGTTTTTTTCTCTCGAGTTAGACAGTTTGAATTAAAAATCAGAAGCTGGACTATCCTGGTTGGTTTTTAATTTGTGTCGCAAAAAGGCACATATTTGTTTTGTCATATATAGTTGTAAGTAAAATTTAATTATTTTATCATAATCTGTGAGGTTTTTTTGGGGGACCTACCGCAATGAATGTCGGTATATGTAAAACAAGTGGAGCAGGATTTTTTTATTATAATTCGAATGGCGGGTGTATTGGGATTGTTTAGTTTTTTGCCAAAGCTGTCTTATCGTGCAATATATTTGCATTTCATTGCATATGTTTAATTTTCAAATTAAGTGTTTATATGCAAATTCAATAACAATCGCAATTGCCCAAGTCAGCCATATTTTGTTACAATTGTTTAATGAACTTATTATGAAAATAGAACACATAGAACACTATCATTATAGTTCAATATGAAGTTGTTGAAAGGTTTTGAAAATTAAATCAAGGTTTAAACGATTTATATAGCTCAATCTAAATGTTAAAAGGCCTGAAACCCAAACTTTGATAAAAGAGGGACGAAAGATACCAAAGGGACAGTCAAACTCATAAATCTTAAACAACTGACAACGCCATGGCTAAAAATGAAAAACACAAACAAACAACAGCACACACGTCACAACATAGAAAACTAAAGAATAAACAACAAGAACCCCACCAAAAGACTAGGGGTGATCTCAGGTGCTCCGGAATGGTAAGCAGATCCTGCTTCACATGTGGCACCCGTCGTGTTGTTTATGTGATAACAAATCCGGTAAATAGTCTAATTCGGTAGGTCACATTCATGAAGGGAAGGGGATTGTAGTTACGACGTAAGGAACATATCCGATATCATTTTTGAAACGGTTATTCCATAACGGTCAACCAACTCGTGATGGCGTCCGTAAAATTTACGAAGGGATGATTTCAACTTCACCATTTGGACCTCTTGGTTTAATAGCTTCTTTGTGAGCAGCAACCCTCTATCAAGAAAATCATGATAGGAAATGCAAGCACGGGAATATCGTATCAATTGGGAGATACATACCCCGTATGCAGGTGCTGCTGGAATGTTGCTACTTAGAAATGGAAAGTTCACAATTGGAAAGCTGAAATCATCTCTTTTGTCGTAAAGTTTTGTTTTCAACCGACCCTCAATGTCAACATATGAGGCCGACTTAACTGTATCTGTAGTATCCTTTATCTCTAGCTCGATTGGATAGATGCGTTTCACATAGTCACCAAATTTTGAATTATTTAGTGAAAGAACATCATCTATATAGCGAGAAGTTGGGTTAAAGGATATTGCTAACTTCTTATCTTTCTTCCTAAGAAGTTCCTGCATGAAGTCAGCCTCATAATAATAAAGAAACAAGTCGGCAAGTAGAGGGTCACAGTTTTTCCCATTGGAATACCGACAGTCTGTTGAAAAACACGTCCTCCGAACATAACAAATATGTTGTCAATCAAGAAATCAAGCATCTTGATAATATCAGTTACAGAGAATTTTTTGTTTGAATCAGAATGATCCTTTACAAAGTAGGATTTATCCCTCCCTAAAACAAGATACTTGTATCTACGTTGGCCATTCTTTTTTACGAAGCAAAGCAATACCAACTCTTTCAATTTGTCTTTTAGTTTGGAATGTGGAATACTAGTGTAAAGAGTAGAAAAGTCAACTGTTTTAATACTGTTAAAAGATGAAAGAGATAAGATAAGTGCAGTGATGTAATAATTGTGATCCAACATTCAACTGGATTTCAAATATTTTGGCCACGAACATCACTGAAGAGCTCGAAATGCGCATCTGGTGCAGGAAAATTGGTACCGTTAATTATATTACTACCACTGAGTCGATGCCTCTGATGGTGGCCTGTTAGTCCCCGAGGGTATCACCAGCCCAGTAACCAGTACTTCGGTACTGGCATGAAAATACGGAATTTTGTGTTATTTAAAATTGCTGTTACAATATGTTACAAATAATTATAAATTAAGGAATATATCTCCCTCATGCAAAGCTCTGATTCCTTTCACGAAATTGGCTATACTTTTGGGACCTTTTGGATTATAGCTCTTCATCTTTTATATAAGCATTGGATTTCAAATATTTTGGCATCGAGCATCACTAAAGAGACATGTTTTGTCGAAATGCGCCTCTGGTACAGGAAAATTGGTACCGTTAATGTTATTAAATTGATATTAAGATGATATTTGTAATGAAAATATTTTGAAACATACGTGCAGTGTTAAAATTACTATTCATTTAAACGAGTTAATTGGATTTTAACAAATGCAAGGTAAGTATCCAAAGACATATTTTAAGCGACTAAATCTAAATTCGCTAAATAAGTTCGGAAATAATCTAGAAACATACTTGTTCAATTAATCTCAAAGGAGGGGATTAATTTATTGGAATCACCTTACCCATCCGTAAGTAGGGTGGACATACATACAGGGTAATTTGATAAAAGTCTTTCAACCTTCGATATGTGTCTTAAGAGAAGCATGTATGGGGTTTTTGCGCTTTTGTTTTACACAAAATATGAGGATTTTAAAAATTTGTAAGTTACAAAAGAAGGGACAAAACCGTTTTTATTCCCATAGATAAATTCATTTATTGCATTACATGTTGAATTTTTACTTCTTCCTTCTGTACTTTATTTTTTTATTAATCGAATTCGTGAGCAATTTTTAATGTGTTTCGGACGTAGAGTAACTCTCTTCTCTTACTTCTCTTCTCCTAACGTCGCCTTTCAAATATAAAAATAAGCAGGTGTGTCATAATTCCAATGAGACCCAAAACAAAATTGTTTGATTAACCTAAATTATAAAGCAACAAAACAGCGCCATAAATTCCGAGACACGGCATAGTCTTTTTGGGAGAAATCTGTTTGCGCGAAAAATGCGCGAAAAATATAGTCAGGTGACACAAGTTATTACAATTTACTGCTTTATTTTTTAAACAACAAAAAAGGTCGTCATTATCATTATTGTTTTAAATGATTGAATATTTTGGAAATCATGTTGGTTTTTTACATTTATTCCTTCTGTTTTTGTATCGTTTGTTTATTTGTATCGGGCGTAGGTTTACTGTAAAAAAGGGGGGGGAGATGGCATAAACTGCTACTTTTGCAAAGGTACCATTTCTGTATTAAAAATATGTAGTACTGGAAATTTACCTTTAATATTTAGTAATTATTTTTAGGGTAACGAAATTGTACTTAATATTAAAAGTAAATTATCAGTACTACAGATTTTTTGTACAGAAATGGTACCTATGCAAAAGTAGCTGTGTATGATTGCCAATGAGACAGTTATCCACACAAGTTCAAATGAAGTGGATGTAAGCAATAATAGGCAACCGTACGGATTTCAACAATGAGAAAACCCCATACTGTATAGTCGGCTATAATTGACCCGAAAATATGAAACAATTCAATTGAGAAAAACTGCCTGCCTAATTTATACCAAAAATATGTACGAAGCAATTATGACAGATACACATGACCCAACATATGTTTTTATGTTGTTTACCCGACATAGTTTTTTTTATGCTTATGCTCCACCTACAAAAGCTGAAGGTGCAACATGTTTTCTTATCTTTGCTTCAATTTGTTTGTTCGTCTGTCCGTCGGTCAGCCCCTCTGTTCCGCAAGTTAAAGTGTTTGATCTAGGTAATTTTCGATGAAGTTGAAGTCTAATTAACTTGAAACTTAGTACTCATGTTTCCTTTGATTTGATCTTTCTAATTCTAATGTCAAATTAGAATTGTGACCCCAATTTCATGGTCCACCTAGCATAGAAAATGATAGTTGAGTGAAAATCCATGTTCTACAGACACATTCTTGTGAACAGCTACTTTTCACTTAAATATAGAAATTTATTTGCTAATCAGTGTAACAAACTGAGTTGGATTTGTATTTGCAAGAACATAATACTGGGAGATGTCTTGACACTTTTTGTTTTGTTTAACAATGTATGTTGAATATGGGTCCTTTTTCAAACTATCATTTTTTATTTGCAAAATCTTATGAATGTTGCAAAAATTTGATCCAAGAGTATTGAAACACGACATTTATGTGGTTTGTTTTTGGTTGATTCTTTGTGAATAAAAATCCATCACCAATTTGTATGTTACCCTTAAGGCCTTTTAAATTTCTGAGAAAACCATAGTTAATTCTTATTATGTGATCAGTTGTTTCCCCTTTATTTTCCCTAGAACGTTTAGAGTTGCCTCATTTAAGAGTTGTTTACTCTGTATACCATTTGGAAGTTCCTGGGTTTTTTTGATACTGTTTTAAAAATTTATATAATATGTACTTTTGTATGATGTTGTATTTTATAAAACATGTCAAATGTTAAATCAACCTGATTAAAGGGAGATTATTTACTTAGAATTGTCTCCTTCTCAGTACTAGAATTATTTATTAAATATCTTCTTAAAATGAATATAATGACCACTACTTAGAGAGGTTTTGTATGATGTTGTAAGACATACAAAAGTTGTGTCAAATACTTAGTTTTGTTTTAGTTTTATTATATATTTTATTTTATTTATCATTATCATTATTTTACATGTTGTTCAAAATTGTATACATGAAATGAAAACATTTATAATAAATTTACAATTATATATTTGTATATTTTATAAATTCAGTAGAACTTTACTTTGACCTTTTGACCTTTATCTTATTTACTTCAAATGTCTAAGGATTCTGTGTCATTACTAAATTTACCAAAACTAATTTTTTTTTTTCATTTCCCTGAAAAAGGTTTTAGGTCACATATCTCATTGAAATAATTTATCATAGTACGACCATTTTGGACAATTATAGCAAAGCTTCATATAGACATAAAAAAACATGTTATAGATACATTTTACAAGACAAGCATATATTTAGTTATGTTCTCAGCAAATGATTAAGAATTTTCTAAGTATACAAATGAAATTTATCTCATCAAACGGAACATTCATAGTGACAGATATCTCCCTTTTTGTCACCTGTGTTACGCGTTGCAGGGGACATGGAAATACCGGGCGTCCGTCTGTCGGTCCGGTCTTGTTGCCAGATTTTTATGAAACTTTTATCATAGGTTTATATCAACAATGTCATGAATGTCTTGGCGAATTTGTAAACCAATGCCGATCAATAATTTTTAGAAGAGTTATGCCCCTTGGAAATATTATTCATATGGACAATTGCCTTATGGGCTCTCTAATGTGTACAGTTTTACCAATACAGATGCCCTATGTTATGAAGTTTCCATTTGTCATATGTCCTTTGTCCTTGACCTCATTTTCAAGGTTCAGTCACTGGTTTGAAGAAAAAAAACAACATTTAATGGTTTTTGTCATTTGAATTTATCACTTATGAGTAATAGAATGATTTAATTTGGTATATGCAGGGTCTTCATGTCCGACAGACAGGATTAATATGACATCGACCTCATTTCATTGATCAAGGATCAATTATCAAAGTCAAAAGTTACATGATAAAGTCTTTTTCTCAGATACTATCAGCACTAGGTCAACTATATTTCATGAATGGAATGATTGTAAGGTGTACATTTCAGAATGGCAGGTTTCATTTTACCTTGAACTCATTTTCACGGTTCATTGATCAATGTTTTGTGTTTTGGTCTCTTTTTTTCAGATACAATAAATTATCGGTTAGCTGTGTCTGGTGTATGGAATTATTATAGGCTATACATGTCACTCTAGCAGTGTTCATCTTGACCTTGTCTTCATAAACATGGATGATAGATAAAATGAAGTTTGTTTGCCATTGGTAGTAAACCCTTCATCTGAATGACTTTCTACATAAAATCGATCATGATAAGTAAAGCAGTGTGTACTGTTGTTCCTCTTAACACGCGGAATGACCTATTTGGGGGATATAGGACATCATAACAATACTGACAACAATACCTTTCTGGATCGATCATGATAAGTAAAGACTTTCTACATAAGATTGATTCTGATAAGTAAAGCAGTGTGTATTGTTGTTCATCTAAACGCGTGGAATGACATATTTGGGGATATAGGACATCATTACAATACTGACAACAATATCTCTCTCGCCGGCCAAAATAATAAAGAAGCAAGTCTACAAGGTAAATTACTCTGGTTGTTTTAAAGATGTTAAAAATGATTTCATATGTTCACAAAAGAATGCAGATGTGAGCTTTCTCATCACTTGGAGTCCGTCATCATCGTCTGTTAACTTTTACAAAAATCTTCTCCTCTGAAACTACTACACCAAATTTAACCAAACTTGGCCACAATCAACAATAGGGTATCTAGTTTATATAAATGGAGAATGTGTCCCCGCCTGCATACAACTTTATAAAGGGACATAACTCAAGAAAAATAAAAGTGACGCTACACTTTGTACTTAATCTGAGTGGTAATAAGTATTGTGTATAGGTTTCATAATATTTGGTTGGGGCAAACTTAAGTAACAGAACGAAAACTAAAAATTTTGCAATTTTTCGATTAATAAAGGGGCATAACTCGATAATGATCAAAGTGACGCCCCCAAAATTCAACTTGATCTGTGTTTTGTGGTAAATAGCATTGTGTATAAGTTTCTATCATTTGGTTGAGGCAACTTAAGGTAAAGAACAGAAACTAAAATTTTGCAATGTTTCCATTTATAAAGGAGCATAATTCTAGAACGAATAAAGTGACGCCACTAAAAGTCAATCTTGATCTGTGTTTTGTGGTAATAAGCATTGTGTATAAGTTTCATAACATTTGGCTGAGGCAATCTTGTTAGAAAAAGGAAATTATAAATTTTGTAATTTTTCCATTTATAAAGGAGCATAACTCTAGAACGGTTAGAGTGACGCTACCAAAATTCAAACTTGATCTGTATTTTGTGGTAATAAGCATTGTGTATAAGTTTCATAATATTTGGTTGAGACAAACTTAAGTTAAAGAACGGACACCTTTTTTTTTGCAATTTTTCCATTTATTAAAGGGTATTACTCTAGAACGGTTAAAGTGACACCACTTAAATTCAAACGTGATCTGTGTTTTGTGGTAATAAGTATTGTGTATAAGTTTCAAAACATTTAGCTGAGGCAAACTTGTAAGAGAAAGGAAACTAAACATTTTGTAATTTTCCATTTATAAAAGGGTATTACTCTAGAACGGTTACAGTGACGCTACCAAAATTCAAACTTGATCTGTGTTTTCTGGTAATAAGCATTGTGTATAAGTTTCATAACATTTGGTTGAGGCAAACTCAAATTAGGGAACGGAAAACAATTTTGGGATCTTAACCTGATGAACATTTTTACCCCATGTCAGATTTGCTCTAAATGTTTTAGTTTCAGAGATATAAGCCAAAAACTGCATTTTACCCCTATTTTCTATTTTTAGCCATGTCGGCTATGTTGGTTGGCAGGCAGGGTCATCGGACACATTTTTAAAACTAGATACATTAGTAATGATTGTGGCCAAGTTTTGTTAAATTTGGCCTATTAGTTTCAGAGGAGAAGATTTTTGTAAGATTACAAAAATTTATGAAAAATTGTTAAAAATTGACTATCATAGGCAATAACTCCTCAAGGGGTCAACTGACAATATTTGTAATGCTAACTTATTTGTAGATCTTATTTTGCTGAACATTATTGCTGTTTACAGTTTATCTCTATCTATAATAACATTCAAGATAACCCAACAACGGGTTGTCTGATTCATTTGAAAATTGCAGGGCAGATAGATCTTAACCTGATGATCATTTTTATCAGATTTGCTCTAAATGCTTTAGTTTAAGAGATATAAGCCAAAAAACTGCATTTTACCCCTATGTTGTATTTTTAGCCATGTATGGTGAGCTAAAAATGTATCCGATGACCCGCTTGCGAACCAACATGACTGACATGGCTAAAAATAGAACATAAGGGTAAAATGCAGTTTTTGGCTTATATCTCTGAAACTAAAGCCAAAGTAGAAGGGTTGCATTATTTCATGCATCAATTGTAAACAAAAATATCAGGTGAGCGACACAGATTCCTTGGAGCCTCTAGTTTAAGAAGAAAACGATACAATTTCAAGATGACATGCAGGATGTTGATGCCCGAAAAAAGACTGAATATACCAGAGACAATTTATGTCGTTTGGTTGATCGTGTGCAATAACAAATACCCAACATCTTACAATCAATGTCGTTTGGTTGATCGTGTGCAATAACTAATACCCAACATCTAACAATCAATGTCGTTAGGTTGATCGTGTCCAATAAC